>CM021101.1:179966313-180231198 GCA_007115665.2 Sequoiadendron giganteum | reverse complement strand
GTTTAGGATTTAAGGGTTGAGGGTTGAGGGTTGAGGGTTGAGGGTTTAGGGTTTAGGGTTTAGGGTTGAGTGTTTAAGGGTTTAAGGGTTGAGGGTATATGGTTGATGGATTAGGGTAGAGAGGGAGGGATGGATGGAGGGAGAGATGGAGGGATAAGTGAGATAGAGAGAAGGAAGAGGAGGGAGGGACAAATATATATGAGGGTTGAGGATCCAATGTATAGGGTAGAGGGTTGAGAATTGAAGGTATAGGGTTGAGGACTTATAGGGTTGATGGTTGAGGGTATTAGGTTGAGGGTATAGGTTTGAGGGATTAGGGTTGAGGGTACATATGGTTGAAGGATATGCGTTGAGGTTCTAATGTATAGGGTAGAGGGTATTGAGGTTGAGGGTTTAGGGTTTGAGGGTTGAGTATTGAGTGATTAAGGGTTGAGGGTTGAGAATTGAGGGTTGAGGGTTTAATGTATGGGGTAGAGGGTAGAGGGTAGAGGGTAGAGGGTAGAGGGTTCAAAGGTTTAGAGTTTAAGGTTTGAGGGTTTAAGGTTGAGGGTAGAGGATTGAGGGTATAGGGTTGGAGGATTAGGGTTTAGGGTCCAATGCATAAGATAGAGGGTATAGGGGTTGAGGAATTAGGGTTTTATGGATTGAGGGTTGAGGGTTGAGGGTTGAGGGATTAAAGGTCATAAGGGTTGAAGGATTAGGGTGGAGAATTTACTTGGGTTTAAGGGTTGAGGGATTAGGTTTGAGGGTAGAGGGTAGAGGGTAGAGGGTTTAAGGGTTGATAGTTGAGGGTTTAGGGCTTAGGGTTGAGTGTTTAAGGGTTTAAGGGTTGAGGGTATACAGTTGAGGGATTAGGGTAGAGAGGGAGGGAGGGAGGGAGGGAGAGATGGGGGATAAGTGAGATAGAGAAAAGGAGAGAAGAGGAGGGAGGGACAAAGATATATGAGGGTTGAGGATCCAATGCATAGGGTAGAGGGTTGAGAATTGTGGATATAGGGTATTGGGTTGAGGCTATAGGTTTGAGGGATTAGGTTTGAGGGTACATATGGTTAAAGGATTAGGGTTGAGGGTTCAATGTATAGGTTAGAGGGTATCAGGGTTGAGGGTTTAGGGTTTGAGGGTTGAGGATTGAGTGATTACGGGTTGAGGGTTGAGAATTGAGGGTTGAGGGTTTAATGTATAGGGTAGAGGGTGGAGGGTTTAGGGTTTGAGGGTTGAGGATTTAGGGATTAAGGGTTGAGGGTTGACAATTGAGAATTGAGGGTAGAGGGTAGAGGGATTAAGGGTTTAGGGTTGAGGGTTTAGGATCCAAGAAATGGGGTCTCCCAGTGATGTAGAGAGAGAGAGAGATAGAGGGTAGAGGTTAGAGGGTTTAAGGGTTGAGGGTTGAGGGTTGAGTGTTAAGGGTTTAAGGGTTGAGGGATTACGGGTTGAGGTTTAGGGATTAGAGTAGAGAGTTTTTTTGGGTGTAAGGGTTTAAGGGTTGAGGGTAGAAGGTTCAAGGGCTAATGGTTGAGGGTTGAGGGTTGAGGGTTGAGGGTTGAGGGTTGAGGGTTGAGTGTTTAAGGGTTTAAGGGTTGAGTGTTTAGGGTTGAGGGATTAGGGTAGAGAGGGAGAGATGAATGGATGGAGAGATGGAAGGGGAAGTGAGATAGAGAGAAGGAGAGAAGAGGAGGGAGGGATAGAGATATATGAGGGTTGAGGATCCAATGTATAGGGTAGATGATTGAGAATTGAGGGTATAGGGTTGAGGACCTATAGGGTTGAGGGAATAAGGTATTGTGTTGAGGGTATAGGTTTGAGGGATTAGGGTTGAGGGTACATATGGTTGAAGGATTAGGGTTGAGGGTCCAATGTATAGGGTAGAGGGTATCGAGGTTGAGGGTTTAGGGCTTGAGGGTTGAGGATTGAGGGATTAAGGGTTGAGGGTTTAATGTATAGGGTAGAGGGTAGAGAGTAGGGGGTTTAAGGTTTAAGGTTTAAGGGTTGAGGGTTTAAGGTTGAGGATAGAGGATTAAGGGTATAGGGTTGGGGGATTAGGGTTGAGGGTCCAATGTATAGGGTAGAGGGTATAGAGGTTTGAGGGATTAGGGTTTAAGGGTTGAGGATTGAGGGTTGAGGGATTAAGGGTCAAGATGGTTGATGGATTAGGGTAGAGAGTTTACTTGGGTTTAAGGGTTTAATGGTTGAGGGATTAAGGGTCAAGATGGTTGATGGATTAGGGTAGAGAGTTTAATTGGGTTTAAGGGTTTAACGGTTGAGGGATTAGGGTTGAGGGTAGAGGGTATTGGGTTGAGGGTAGAGGGTAGAGGGTTTAAGGGTTGAGGGTTGAGGATTTAGGGTTTAGGGTTGAGTGTTTAAGGGTTGAGGGTATATGGTTGAGGGATTAGGGTAGAGAGGGAGGGATGGATGGAGAGAGATGGAGGGATAAGTGAGATAGAGAGAAGGAGAGAAGAGGAGGGAAGGACAAAGATATATGAGGGTTGAGAATCTAATGTATAGGGTAGAGGGTTGAGAATTGAGGGTATAGGGTTGAGGAACTGTAGGGTTGATGGTTTAGGGTATTGGGTTGAGGTATAGGTTTGAGAGATTAGGGTTGAGGGTACATATGGTTGAAGGATTAGGGTTGAGGGTCCAATGTATAGGGTAGAGGGTATCATGGTTGAGGGTTTAGGGTTTGAGTATTGAGGATTGAGGGACTAAGGGTTGAGGGTTGAGGGTTTAAGGGTTGAGGGTTTAAGGGTTGAGGGTTTAAGGTTGAGAGTAGAGGATTGAGGGTTTAGGGTTGGGGGATTAGGGATGAGGGTCCAATGTATAGGGTAGAGGGTTTAGGGGTTGAGGGATTAGGGTTTAAGGGTTGAGGATTGAGGGTTGAGGGATTAAGGGTCAAGAGGGTTGAGGGATTAGGGTAGAGAGTTTACTTGGGTTTAAGGGTTTAATGGTTGAGGGATTAGGGATTAGGGTTGAGGGATTAGGGTTTAGGGTAGATGGTAGAGGGTAGAGGGTTTAAAGGTTTAGGTTTTAAGGGTTTAGGGTTGAGGGTTTAAGGTTTAGGGTTGAGTGTTTATGAGTTTAAGGGTTTAGGGTAGGGTAGAGAGGGAGGGAGGGAGGGAGAGATGGGGGGATAAGTGAGATAGAGAGAAAGAGAGAAGAGGAGTGAGGGACTAAGATATATGATGGTTGAGGATCCAATTTATAGGGTAGAGGGTTGAGAATAGTGGGTATAGGGTTGGGGACCTATAGGGTTTATGGTTTAGGGTATTGGGTTAAGTGTATAGGTTTGAGGGATTAGGGTTGAGGGTACATATTGATGAAGGATTAGGGTTGAGGGTCTAATGTATAGGGTAGAGGGTATAAGGGTTGAGGGTTGAGGGATTAAGGGTTGAGGGTTGGGAATTAAGGGTTGAGAGTTTAATGTATAGGGTAGAGGGTAGAGGGTAGAGGGTAGAGGGTTTAAGGGTTTAGGGTTTAAGGTTTGAGGGTTGAGGGTTTAAGGGTTGAGGGTGAAATTGGAAACCTAAATTGGCCTATTTGAAAAAATGGTCCCAATAAATGGGGTCTCTCGATGATGTAAATCATCGAGAGACCCCATTTCTTGGGACCATTTTTTCAAATAGGCCACCACATTGCCAATTTCATCAAATTGGTAAGTTAGTGGGCCCACTAGCTTGCCAATTCAATGAAATTGGCAACCTAACTTGGCCTGTTTGAAAAAATGGATCCAAGAAATGGGGTCTTACGATAATTTAACTTCTGAAAACTCCTTGAGTTTGCCTTGGTGCTTACCAAAACACCCTTGTTTGCAACACTTCATCTGTACTGCTCGATCACCTTTGCATCCACCTTGTTTCTTTGGTCTGTCATAATACAACCATGTCACACCTTGCGCAACCATCTTAGCCTATTACAATGCACCAAAAGTTCACCTAGCTTCAACATTTGTGAACTTGCTCAACTCTAAAGCCTTTTATAAACCCTCTGCAATGCAACTAAACACCCTTGATTTTCCCACCTTCAACTGTTGTGTCACTTGACTTGCCAATAATGTTGCTATGGCATGGATTTGTGTTAATTTATTTCACACCTTATGCCCATATTGTGCCCATTATCCCACAACATGAAGCAACCACCAACCTCTCTCATTAAACCAACCTCCTGTGCTTAAAGATTGCCTTTGTGACTCAGCCAACTCGATTTCAAATATTTAGCCTTGCTCGCCACGTAGAATTCTCCTTGGATCCAATGTCCTAGACAATGGTTCCTACATGTTGAACTTTTCCTTATGTAGGTCCCCCATTTACTTCGATTTCACCTAAAATGTGTGTTTTGAACACCATCCTACTCTGTGAACTGATGCGTGAGAATGGCCACCAAGTCCTCCAAACTTTGGATTTCACCTCAGATCTGACCTTATCAAGATCCTACCCCCTGAACATTGTGTCCTACACAAGTCCCCCATTTTGATTTCACCTCGGTTCTATCCCAGATAAGAACCTACACCCTGAACACTGAGTTCAACTCAGGTCCCCCTTTTTTGATTTCACCTCGGATTTGATCTTGTTAGGATCCTTCACCTTGGACTCTATGGCTCTACATAGGTTCCCCTTTCTACCATGAAATACCCACAACACCACTGCAACAACTACACCTCGTCAGGTTCCCTACCGGCTTATGATTTCTTGCAGAAATTCCACAACACACTGTGACATCCTAGCCTAATTTGTAGGCCTTGCGAACTTCCTTCTCAACTCCCCACTTTTGAGCATCACTTGCAACCACCGCTGAATCCGATCCAACCCAGGTTGACTAACTCACACTTTGCTTGCTCTTGACAAGTTGACTCCAATGTTGGGGCTCAAGAGCGCACACTACTTACCATTGTGTTTCAGATCCATGAGTTGCATTCTTGCAGTCCAAGCAGAGTTCTCGGGTTTAAACTACAATTTCAATGCTTCCTGAAGCTTGGCCTAGGTGTCCATTGCTGGAACCAACTTCCCTACTTTCAATTCCACTCTGGTCCTACACCAAAGCTTTGCCAATCTTGAAAGATATGTTGCAATGATCTTAACCTTGGCTTCCTCTGTTAGACAAATGAGGGAGTCCAATTACTACTCCATGTCCTAGAAGTATTTTTCTAGGATCTTGTCATCTTTGTGATCATCATATGCTTCTGGGGGTTCGGCCTTGTGTCAACGAAGTGATGAGGGATTTCAAGAGCTTCACATCATCCTCTAACCTTTGTTGTTCCTTCACACCAATACCCATCTAATTTTGCAATGTTAGGACCTCATCCTCTAGTTGCCTAATTATGAGAGCTGACCTAATTTCCTCAATGGACTCCATCCGATTTTCCAGATCATTTAGCCAGTCTTTGGTATTTGTCATTGAGTGGTGGGTATTCACATGCATGTAGAATCCCCTGTTCTATGTAGAATTCCCTTCTTGGAGGTTCTGCTCCTCCTTTGGGTTGATCTCTGAATCGAAGCCACCCCGACCTTTAGATGTTGTTTCCATTGTAATGGGTCTTTCAAATACAGGTAACCTTTTTAAACCTTTCCTGGAGGTGCACACGTACTCAAGTTGAGTACTACTCGGTGAATTGAAGAGCCTTAGATTTGATACCAACTATCATGGGGCTAGCTTTCTGAACCTCGTGGAACATCATTTTTAGCCTACTTGAGCTGCTCCTTGTGACACAACTTTCCAACCAATCTGGATTATGCCTTTTTGCAACCAATTGAGTTCTTTCTTTAGCAAAGAAATAGGTAATCAGGACTCTAATGCAAGGGTCTGCACTAGAACCAAAAGTAATCATGAATCCTTTGCAAGGGTCTACAATGGATCGAAATATAGGGTAAATAATAAGCTTTATTTATATTAAAGGTCTCAGACCCGATTATAATAAAAATGGAGCCTTGCTCCAACTTGATATTAGAGTGAGTCCAACTCACCAGAACAACTACCCTAGAAACACATACAGTCTTCAAGATGTTGGATCTCTTCACGTGACCTTTGTTCCTTGAACTATTGACTAGCTCTTGTTGCTATGAATGCTTCTTGTTCTAAATGTTGTTGAATGTTGATGTTCAACTAGGTGCACTGCGTTCTCCCAATCAAGCTACACGATGAATTACCTTGTCCATAACCTAGGTCTTACTTGTTGGGATGAGGTTGACCTCAAAACGATGCTTTGCTTTTCACTTTTTAGAACTCTCTGAAGTGGGAGAATTGACTTTAGTATGAACCCTTTCTTTGAGGGCTTGTTTGTGATTTTGGGTTTCGGGGTCTAGGGTTCAAGGTTTAGGGTCCAAGGTTAAGGGTTTAGGGTTCCAGGTCGACAGTCAGGTGGTCGAGGTCCAAGGTTCAGGGTCTGTGTTTAGGGTTCATGGTTCAAGGTTGAGGGTCTAGGGTGAAGGTTGAAAGGTTAAGGGTTCAGGGTCAATAGTTCAAGGTTAAGGGTTTAGGTCTAGGGTCCAGGTTCAGGGTTAAAGGTCTAAGGTCAAGGACTAGGGTCCATGGTCATGTGTCAAGCAGTTCAATGTCTAATGTCTAGGGTTCAGGATTCTAGGTTCAAGGCTTAGGGTTCGGGGTTCAAGGTCCTAGGTTAAGGGTTAAGGGTCAATGGTCAAGGGTTTAGGGTCTAGGGTAAAGGGTTCGATATCAATGGAAAGGGTTTAAGGTTTAGGCTTCAGGGTTCAAGGTCAAGGGTTTAGGCTTCAGGGTTTAGGGACCAAGTTTAGGGTTTTGGGTCAAGGTTTGAGGGTTCAAAATCATTGGGAGACCCCATATCTTGGACCCATTTTTTCAAACAGGCCAAGTTAGGTTACCAATTTCACCAAATTGGCAAGCTAGTGGGACCACTAGCTTTCCAATTTGGTGAAATTGGAAATCTAACTTGGCCTATTTGAAAAAATTGTTCCAAGAAATGGGAGACCCCATTTCTTGGACCCATTTTTTCAAACAGACCACTAAATTGCCAATTTCAACAAATTGGCAAGCTAGTGGACCCACTAGCTTGATAATTCAGCGAAATTGGCAACCTAACTTGCCTTATTTGAAAAAATGTGTCCAAGAAATGGGGTCTCTCGATGATTTACATCACTAGGAGATCCCATTTCTTGGACCCATTTTTTTAAATAGGCTATTATATTGCTAATTTCACCAAATTGGCAAGCTAGTGGGTGAAATTGGCAAGCTACTGGGCCCACTAGTTTGCCAATTCCATGAAATTGGCAACCTAACTTGAGAGAGATAGAAGGAGTGGGTGAGTGAGAGAGATACACTTGAGAGGGAGAAGGGATAAGAGGGAGTTTGAGTGAGATAGAGGATAAAGGGTAGAGGGTTTAAGGGTTAAGAGTAGAGGGTAGAGGGTTAAGGGTAGAGGGGATAGTGATAGGAGTGAGTGAGAGAGAGAGTGAGACTTGAGAGAGGGAGAGGAGGTAAGAGGGAGAGACTTGAGAGAGAGAGAGAGAGGGAGGGAGTGGGAGAGAGATAGAAGGTATAGGGTAAAGGGTTTAAGGGTAGAGGGTAGATGATTTAAGGGTTAAGGGTTAAGGGTAGAGGGGAGAGGGGAGAGGGGAGAGATAGGAGTGAGTGAGTGAGAGAGAGAGACTTGAGAGAGGGAGAGGGGGTAGGAGGGAGAGACTTGAGAGAGGGAGGGAGTGGGAGAGTGATAGAGGGTAGATGGTTTAAGGATTTAAGGGTAGAGTGCAAAGGATTTAAGGCTTAAGGGTAGAGGGTAGAGGGT
Source organism: Sequoiadendron giganteum (assembly GCA_007115665.2). Lineage (NCBI taxonomy): Eukaryota > Viridiplantae > Streptophyta > Pinopsida > Cupressales > Cupressaceae > Sequoiadendron > Sequoiadendron giganteum. The sequence goes on along the minus strand of CM021101.1, from coordinate 180,223,451 downwards.
TAAGGGTAGAGGGGAGAGAGATAGAAGGAGTGAGTGAGTGAGAGAGAGAGACTTGAGAGAGGGAGAGGTGGTAGGATGGAGAGACTTGAGAGAGAGAGAGGGGGACGAAGTGGGAGAGAGATAGAGGGTAGAGGTTAAAGGGTTTAATGGTTTAAAGGTTGAGGGTAGAGGATAGAGAGAAAGAGAGAAAAGAAACCTATAAAAAATCAACTTTCTCATAACACGAGTGTATTTTGAAGTAGTAGAGATGTGGCCGTTCTTTTAGCAAGACATAATGTGCTCACATTATAACATGAGTGTGTTTTTTCTTGCTCTAAAAATTGGTAAAAAAATCAATATACCCATGATCTCAAGGCCCACATTTTGCACATTCTCTTGGTTATGTGCGTGCTCTGACAAAAATAAGCTTTTTGATGATTTTGTGAAGTGTGCATGCATGCTTTTCACATTTCACCACCTTTGCATGAAATAGCAGAGTTTTCACATTGAAAGGCATATAATATCAATTCAAGTTTGAATTCCATTCAAGAGTGATATACAATTGAAGTTTGGAGGGGTACAAGATTTTGAAAAATTCAAGTTGAGGAGTTTGAAGAAAGAACAAGCAAAGGCTACATAATTGGGTAGAACTCCTCCATTTGAAACTCAGGTTTTTTAGGTATGTGAAGTCTTTACACATTTAATTTCATTCTATTTTGGTTTGATTTCATTTTTGTTATTTTTCATATTCCATGTTGATCATTGTTTGTTTGTTATTATAACCTTAGCTTGTCAATGCACATTTTAAATTACACAATTCTTTGCACTTGCCAATTACATTTTTAAACCACATCTCTTTGAGGCATTTTGTTAAACAATTGACTTACCTTGTGTATGCTTCCACATTTTGTCTACACATATATATGATGTAAGTTATAAGGAAGTAAAATACTAAATCATTTCTCAATCCTTTACTATGGATGTGCATACCACTCTCCAAAGCTTTCATTTTGGTACAGGCATGGGGGATGTTGGAAAATGTAGTTGAATTTGGTTTTACACCTATAATTTGCATATGCTTGAAATTTTCTAAAGCCTTTTCAAAAAATATATTTTGTGCATATCCTGTAATAATTATAGTCCAGAATGACATATCTCATTGAGTTATTTTTTCAAATAGTTATACCAAGCAACTAATTGCCTTGTCTATGCTACCAAATTTTCCATACATGTCTCTACAAAATTGGAATATACTCCTCCCACATTGATAGATCTTTGAATCTATTTTGGTTTTCATCTCTATTCCTAAATTTAACTCATCACTAAACTTACCTCATCACTTATGTTGTGATATATTTTAAATGTTTTCTTGATTAGTCTACCTACAAGGGATTCTAACCCTTCTCTCCACTATTTCAAGACTCTTTATTCAAGGCTAAGTTAGGAACATGGGGAAAGGTGCAGCCTATCTTGCAATCATTGCTCAAAATGGAAGCATGGACAAGGCATTTGAATTATCAAAATCACCATGAGACCCCATTTCTACGAGGCATACACTGCCCCCACCTTGTCAACCCTACCGAATTGGTAGGCTAGTGAGCTTGACAAGCTAGTGAGCTCACTAGCTTGCCAATTCGATAGGGTTGACAAGGTAGGGGTAGCGTATGCCTCATAGAAATGGGGTCTCATGGTGAGACCTCATTTCTATGAGGCATATGCTACCCCTACCTTGTTAGACCCCAACCATCAAAAAGAGAAAAGGCAATGGTGGCACAAAGGGCTTAAATTTGAAAGCATTGTGGTAAGAAAGATTTGAATACTGTAGTTGGAGACACACCCTCTACCGTTTTTGTGAATATGAAGGGAAAACATTAAGAAAAAGTGAATATGGAGGGACACCATCTACCACAAGTGAATATGGTTAGACACCATCTACCACAAGTGAATATGAAGGGACACCATCCACCACATCTCAAGTTGAGAGTACATCATCACTTGGATTTGACAAAGAAGGTACGCCATCATCCCCATGTGAACCTCAAGGTATGTCATCTATTCTACCCTCGATTAAAGGTACAAAATCTAGCCCACCTCACTTAAATATTGCTGAAATTCCTAATGTTGGGATGTATGTACCTAGGAGAACACCACCTAGAATTTTGTGTAGAAAGCCAAAGTATTTGATTAATATTGATGAGGATATATTGCAATACATGGAAGGTAAGATTCCATCATGCACTTGTAGAAGATATGATGATAAGATTTGGAAATTGTTCTTTGAAAGGCTAAATGGGACTGCAAGATGTAAAGTATTTGTTGAAATGATGCGAAGTATAAATTATAAAAAAATCATGAAGACTCTTGGGTTGAGAACATCGAATGATTCAAGTGAAAAAACTATTGTCAAGAATCTAATGGATGCTTATGAGAGTGTCGGTAAGAACTCACACTCAAAGGATAGTAATGCCACCTGACGTGTCATTACATCAACGTTGGTAAGTAGTCAAACAAAGAAAGGTCATCTCATTAAAAAGATGAGTGAACATGAGAATTAATAGAAAAATGTTATCAAGAGCCATTCAAAGGTGACAAAGAATTAAGGGCACTGATTCAAATGAATAATGGTAATTCTCAAGGAGACTTCCATGAAAATATTAAAAAGTTGTTGAAGCATTGAGAACTCTAATTGAAGAGTATTGGAAGAATAACACAAGGCCATCTCTGAATCAAATGGATGTGGTAAGAAGGAGAATCGGTAGTCCGAAACATGAGCCACATCCAAAGTATTTTTTTGGATACAACGCAAACCCAATTTTTTCATAAATTTCAATAGGATTATCCTTAAATTAGTATTTGTCAAAGATATTTTGAAATGATTAAACCTTTTTATGTCAATATAAAACACACACACACTACTTGTTGTTGTCGACTACATATTGAATTCTCTAACCATTGTGATTTTTATCGTTCTATATGTTTAGATTTGCATACTAATGATGTTTTGCAGGATTGTGGCATACAAGCCCCACCAGCATCTTCAAGAGAGTTCTTACCAAATTTTTTATGTGAAATAGAGGATGGCCAAATATTCTATAGGACACTATGCTTGGATGGTTCATGTCAGCGTTGTAGTGGCTTGCAACATATGCAAATATGTCAACATATGGAAAGCACAGATGAGGTGGCACAAAAACTAGTAGAGTTTGGGAAGTATAAAATAGTGGCATACATTACAAAAGATGGTAATCAAGAAAAAAAGGTGTGATTTGGTTATTCAGAAGATTCCAGTGTATCAATTTATGTCCATGTTTCATGAAAATATAGTGTGTGAGTATGCAAGGCATACCCATAGAGCCCGATGGTTGGACACACAATTCAAGCCATGTAAGGAAACGTTTCTAGTTGGAAACATAGTTTCAATGGTTGACTTTGTAGAGAAATACACTCTACAACCATACCCTGAGGTGTAGTCACAATATTACAACTCCACATAGGTTTTGATATTTGTGCACATAGCATTCATTCAGGTAGCTGATAGTACAGAGGAAAAAAGGAAGGTATTGAGGGAGTATCACTTTTATATTAGTGACGATTGCACAAATTCTCCATATTTCGTGTAAGGTTGCTTCCAGATTTTCTACAGTAATTTGGCTTAGAGGGGCATACCATACGATCGACATATAATATGGTTGGATAACTATGCAACATAGTTCAAGAACTCGTGCATGTCATTACAGGTGTTCAATATATGTGGAACTTTTGTGAGGCCAGGCATGGAAAAGTGGAGTATGATGGTGTAGGAGCATGTGTGAAAAGAGCATTAGCATGAGAAGAGCTAAAGTATAAAGACAATGCAAAGTTTACAGATGCAAAATCAATCATCGAGTGGTGTAATGCTTCGATGGGTCTAGGTAATGAAGGTACATCTTCAGTTCATAGATTTTTTTGGTTGATGGATGATACTAACATTGCACCATATGAGGATTGTTGTACACTAATAGGATCGAGTGAGCTACACTCTTTCCTTAGCTCAGATGCAGGTTCATGGAGTATCAATACACAAAAGATGGCATGCTTTTGTTCTTCATGTACAATGCAAGCCTGTGATGATTGTGAGTGAAAGGAGTGGGTTGATAAATGGTCATTAGGTTATCTTAGCCCACTTCACACTTATCGCCCTTCGATGAAATTGGAACTAACAAAAATGGATTCATAGATCGAATTTGACCACATATCAAATCTAGTTCAACTAGGTAATATATCTACTTGCTTATTTTTTGAAATTCCTATTGTTATCTTAATTTGTAGTGTATTTATAATGTTGAATAATTTCAAGAGATTTGCTGCACATATCAATGCATGGTATGTTTATGTAGTTATTACAGATGAAGATAACAAAGAGGGAGCAAACTATTACTTGTTTCATTGTGTTGAGGCCAAAAATAAATTTGAGGCCCCAGTTATAGATGGAGAAAACATTGAATACCCTATGGGCTCAGTTGATGTTACTGGAATGTGGCATAGAAGGTACCCACATAAGAGTGTTAAATATTGGCCATTTCACGAATTTGACATGGATCAAAAGATTCTTCTTTACTCAAACCTTGTTGTGGCATCCAATGTTTGTTTGACCAAATATGGGGGTAGACCTTTGAACAAGACCTTGTGGAAGGTCCATGAGTCTAACCATGAGGTAATACTTGACACAATAAAGAGTAGAGCAGACCTAGATGGTTTGTTGGATTAATTTGTAAGTATGCAAATTGGTTCTTATTGATTTATACTTATATGCAAATTAATTTGTATGCCAATGCTATCATCTAATGTTTATATCATCTTCTTTTACTTTTTATATTTTTAAGTAACCTACTAAAAATTGATTGGTGTCTCCTTGCATAAAATGCTGATTTATGAGCCATCCAAGAGAATCTCAGCCAAAAAACCAATGCAACATCCTTATTTTGATGATCTTGACAAATATCAATTATGATTTAATCCATTATAAAAGTGTGTGTGAAGCTTGGTGAGGGAATTTCAAGTTATACATTTGAAGTTAACCTTATCATGAGCACCTGTGATGTAGACATTATAAGAGCATCTCGAATTTCAAGTTATTTTATTAATGAGAGGTGTTGTGTGCAATAGGTATCTTAGAACTGTGAATGAAGATGTACGACCAGGAGTGACTAAGTTGAGAGACTGGCATGCGTATCCTCAATGGAAGCATCAAGATTTATGCCTTATTTCCAAGTTGGAACCAAAAGGTGTGGATTTGTTGTCTATAAGTGCCTTCCATCTATTTTCATTTCATTTCTATTTTGGATGCTCTTTCTTTTTCTTCTTTTCCTTTACCTATTTATAAGTAAACTAATAAAAATTGATTGGTGTCTACTTGCAGAAAATGTTGATTTATGAGGCATCCAAGAGAATCTTAGCCAAAAAAGCAATGCAACATCCTTATTTTGATGATCTTGAGAATTCTCAATTCTTATTTGAAGCCATTATAAAAGAGCATGTGAAGCTTAGCAAGGGAATCTCAAGTTATTCATTTGAAGTTAACCTCATCATGAGCACCTATGATGTAGACATTATAAGAGAATCTTTAATGTATGAGTGACATTGTAAAAGATCTATGAGAACAGAGTACCTAAGGCATTATGCCTACAAGTTCAAGCACTTGGGTTTTAGAATGATGTATGAAGCATATTAGACAATTGTAGCACAAACAAAAGAATTATGACAACCAAATAAATCTCATTTTATTGTAAACATCATTTTTTATTTTTTTTTGCTAGGTAAATCGCTACTAAGGGGCAGCACCCGACACTTTTGACTGGAGCAATGAACCAGTGTGGCCACATTCGGGGGGCCACATCCTCATGATTCAATTACATTGCTTCTTGCCTAATTTTGTCATTTTTTAAGTGGGAACCATGTTGCTTGTTGAGATACGCCTCATTCTTCTTCTTTTTCCTTTGTACCTTTGTCTAGATTTCCTCTACCAAGCCTCCACCCATATCCTCTATAGCTGCTCTGGTTATTTGGCTTCCCTTTGGGGAAGAGATTTTTGAATTGCTATCCTTAGTCTTATGACGCTCTTCTTGCTGAGATTCTACCGAGATCTCCGAATCAGCAGGGTTCCCAATTTGATGCCTGCTTCTTTTCTTTGGGGTGTTGTCAGTAGGGGCATCTCCAATCATCACTGATGTAGAGGAAGAGGCCACTGCCTTTGAATTTGTTTGAAAATTTCTTGGTGGAGCCTTGCCCGATGCAATCTCAACAAATTTTGGAGACATCTCAACCTCACCATCCACCCCAACCTTTTCCACTGAGTAATGTTGGGGGGTGGCATCTTTCCACCAAGTTGGTTGGATTTCCTGCCAACATTTTGTGCAGTGTGCAGCCATGTGACCAATGCTAAAGCATCGACGACAACGAAAAGGTAGACCCTCATAATCAAGCGATTGATTCCATTCCATCCCCACAATTTTCAGAAGAACATTCGCAAGGAGGTCTTTGGTTGTATTTATCTCCACTAATATGCGAGCGTAGGTAGTATGTAGGAAGTGTGAGGAGCCTTCATCCACCCCCAAAAACTTCCCCAGTGAACTACCAATGGCTTCGAAGCATGAGTTAAACCAGAATTGAAGAGGAAGATTAGGCATCCTTACCCAAACTGGAGCCAGGTCGAAAGATTCTGTGAGAGGATTGAAGGAGGGGTGCCAAGGTTTCAATAATAGTAAATGTTGGTTCTTCCAGCTCCATTGGTATTCATACAAAACTAAGTCTTAGTCCTTTGGATTTTTGAAAGCCACCACAAAGAATCATCTTGCCATGGGGTAAATCTCTACGTCCCCCTCCAGTTTAGGTTTCCAAAATTCTGCAATCCATCCATGTAGCTCTGCGAGGCTTGGCCATAACCCCCGAAATCTACCAACTAGCCCTTGTTTTGTAAAATAAGAAATATTTCCAGTCACTTCAACCGCAATCTCCCCAAAAAAGGAGACCGTTGGAGAAGAGGTTGCACATTAAAGAGCCCTAGGAGCTTGTCTTTTACCATGGTCATTGGCCTTCTCCCTAGATCTCCCTGACCATTCATTGCTCATCCCTTTGTTCTTCTGTGGAGATCGAGGCTGAGCAGACCTATCAATCGCCTGATGAATTGACACTTTTCCTTTCCCACAGAACATCCTTTCTTGAACTTCTACTGCCATCGCATATGAGTGACTGGGATTTGTTTTCCATCTCCCTTCGATTGGGCAAGGTTGGGGTACCGCAAAGGCATCGAAAGGTGCCCTACAAGCGCCAACCATTGGCAAGGGTTTCAGCCTTTTCCCGAATAGAGTTCCTGCTTTGTCTTCGTCAAGCCTCCGTATTTTTTCTTGCTCTTTCCCCACTTGGGGTTCCACCACAGCTGATTCAAAGCCATGGATAGACGACGCAGTGGCGGGAGAATAGGCCGAAGAACATATCAGAGCATTAGGGGAAGATGGATATAATACAGAGCCACCAGTGCCCTACGGGTTGTGCGGCGATGAAGGCTATCCGTCGTGAGGCCGAGCGGGAGGAGGACGCCCTGTAACACAAACACCATTAGCAGTCTTTGGCCCCTGCGAAGCACCTGAAACCCTGAGAGAAGCTTGCGACCACATATCGGTAGTATTTGTATCAGTATTTTATTTATTTATTTACTGTAAACATCATATTATTAATATAGTGAGTGTAATAACCATTAATGGTTACTAATCATTATTTTTCTTCTTTTATTCTCTCCCTATTATAACTAGCACCAATTCACTAACTTATTATAAAAAAATTCATTTATTAAAACAAATCAACCTAATGATTATATATCAATATCAATATATCATACAGTCTATTCAAATAAACACTTATAATGAGATTTACTCAAATTTTGAATATTATTGCTACCCTCAAGTATTTGTAATTCATGCAACGTAATCCCTTAACAGTCCAAAAAGGGCAGCAATATTTGATGGCCTATTACCTGCATACTTTGTTAGTTACGAGCGTTCTATTTGAGGCATCAAGATCACGTAGGGAACCTCTACAATAACCTCTCTCAGTTTTTGTTATTTCAGAGTTGTTTTTCCATGGTGTCCAGTTTTGACTTGAAGGAAAAAGTGTCAATTGCAAGCAATGTAAATTTGCAAAGTGATGCAACTTTCGTTATGCAACTCGTGTGACCAAATAGACCATTCCAACGTGTTCAAATCGGTATGTTTATGATTGGAATGGTCCTCTTTCGCACCCAAACATGCTGAATCACTTCGAGCTACGTTCAACCGACTCAATCCCTTAAGGGCCCAAAGTGCAAAAGGGCAGCAATCTTTGATGGGCTATTAATCATAAATCATGATGCTTACGAACTCTCCATCTAAGCCCGTGGGATCTTATTGCGCCCCTCTACAATAAACTCTCTCAGTTTTTGTTATCTCGGTGTCATTTTCCCATGGTGCCCAATTTTCACTTGAGTGAAAAAGTGTCAAATGCAAGTAGTGTAAAGTTGCAAAGTGGTGTGACTTTCATTATGCAACTCATGTGACCAAAAAAACTATTCCAACGTGTCCAGATGGGTATGTTTATGTTAGGAATGGTCATCTTTCATACCCAAATAGGCTGAATCGCTCTGAGCTATGTTCAATCAACTCGATCCCTTAAGGGTCCAAAGTACAAAAGGGAAGCAATCTTTGATGGCCTATTACTTAGAAACCGATAACACTTACGAAATCTTTGTTTGAGGCACCAAGATTGCGTTGGACCCTCTACAATAACCTCTCTTAGTTTTTGTTATCTCAGAGTCGTTTTCCATGGCGTCCAATTTTCACTTGATAGAAAAAGTGTCAAATGCAAGCACTGTAAAGTTGCAGAGTGATGCAATTTTTTTTCTACAACTCGTGTGACCAAATGATCTATTCCAACACATTCGATGGGTATTTTTACACTAGGCATGGTCCTTTTTCACACCCAAACATGTCGAATCACTTCGAGCTACGTTCAACCGACTCAATCCCTTAAGGGTCCAAAGTGCAAAAAGGAAGCAATCTTTGATGAGCTATTACTCAAAAACCATGATTCTTACAAACTCTTTGTTTGAGCCTAAGAGATTGTGTTGGGCCCCTCTATAATAACCTCTCTCGGTTTTTGTTATCTCAAAGTCATTTTCTTGTGGTGTCCAGTTTTCACTTGATGGAAAAACTATCAAATGCAAGCAATGTAAAGTTGTAAAGTGGTGCAACTTTCGTTCTGCAACTTGTGTGACCAAATGGACTATTCCAACACATCTGGATGGGTACGTTTACACTATCAATGGTCCTATTTTTCACCCAAACACGCCGAATCACTCCAAGCTACATTCAATCGACTTGATCCCTTAAGGGTCCAAAGTGAAAGAGGGAAACAATCTTTGATGAGCTATTACTCAGAAATCATGATGCTTAAAAACTCTCCATTTGAGCCTATGGGATCAAGGTAGGGTCCCTCTACAATAACCTCTCTCATTTTTTCTTATCTTAGATTCGTTTTCTTGTGGTGTCCAATTTTCACTTGATGGAAAAAGTGTCAAATGCAAGAAGTGTAAAGTTGTAAAGTTGTGCAACTTTCATTTTGCAACTCATGTAACCAAATGAACAATTCCAACATGTCTAGATGGGTAATTTTATGCTAGGAATGGTCCTATTTTACACCCAAACATGTCGAATCTCTCTAAGCTATGTTCAACCGACTCAATCCCTTAAGGGTCTAAAGTGAAAAAGGGTAGCAAGCTTTGACGACCTATTACTCGGAAACCATGATGCTTACGAACTATTCCTCTAAGGCTATGAGATCATGTTGGTCCCCTCTACAATAATGTCTCTCAATTTTTGTTATTTCAGAGTCATTTTCTTGTGGTGTCTAGTTTTCACTTGATGGAAAAAGTGTCAAATGCAAGCAGTGCAAAGTTGCAAAGTGGTGCAACTTTCATTTTGCAACTCATGTGACCAAACAAACTATTTCAACTTGTCTAGATGGGTGGGTTTATTCTAGAAATGGTCCTCTTTCACACCCAAACATGTCGGATCACTCTGAGCTACGTTCAACCAGCTCGATCCCTTAAGGGTGCAAAGTGCAAAAGGGTAGTAATCTTTGACAGGCTATTACTCAAAAATTGTGATGCTTAAAAACTCTCTATCTGAGATAGGATCACGTTGGCCCCCTCTACAATAACCTCTCTTAGTTTTGGTTATCTCAGAGTCGTTTTCCCATGGTGTCCAGTTTTCACTTGATAGAAAAAGTGTCAAATGCAAGCAATTACAAAGTGGTGCAACTTTTTTTCTACAACTCGTATGACCAAATGAATTGTTCCAACACGTCCAAATGGGTACGTCTACTCTAATAATGGTCCTATTTCACATCCAAACATGTCGAATCACTCCAAGCTATGTTCAATTGGATCAATCTCTTAAGGGTTCAAAGTGCAAAAGGGTAGAAATATTTGACGAGCTATTACTCAGAAATCATGATAATTAAAAACTCTACATCTGAAACTACGAGATTGTGTTGGGCCACTCTACGATAAATTCTCTCAATCTTTGTTATCTCAGAGTCGTCTTCCCGTGGTGTCCTATTTTCACTTGATGGAAAAAGTGTCAAATGCAAGCAGTGCAAAGTTGCAAAGTGGTGAAATTTTTGTTCTGCAACTCATGTGACTAAAAAAAATATTTTAATGCATCTAGATGGGTGGGTTTACACTAGGAATGGTCCTATTTTTTACCCAAAGAAGCCGAATCACTCTGAGCTACGTTCAATCGGCTTAATCCCTTAAGGGTCCAAAGTGCAAAAGGGTAGCAATCTTTGATGGGATATTACTTGGAAACTGTGATGCTTACGAACTCTTCATCTAAGCCTATGGGATTTCATTTGGCCCCTCTACAATAAACTCTCTTAGTTTTTGTTATCTTAGAGTCAATTTCCCGTGGTGTCCAATTTTCACTTGATGGAAAAACTGTCAAATGCAAGTAGTGTAAAGTTGCAAAGTGGTTTAAATTTCATTTTGCAACTCGAGTGACCAAACGATCTATTACAAAACATCCAGATGGGTATGATTACACTAGGAATGGTCCTCTTTTTCACCCAAACACGTCGAATCACTCCGAACTACGTTCAACTGGCTTGATCCCTTAAGGGTCCAAAGTGCAAAAGGGTAGAAATCTTTGACAGGCTATTACTCAGAAACCATGATGCTTACAAACTCTTCATCTGAGCCTACGGGATCATGTTGGACCCCTCTACAATAACCTCTCTTTATTTTTTTTATCTTGGAGTCCTCTTCTTGTGGTGTCCTATTTTCACTTGATGAAAAAAGTGTCAAATGCAAGCAGTGTAAAGTTGCAAAGTGGTACAACTTTTTTTTTGCAACTCGTGTGACCAAATGAACTGTTCCAACATGTATTAATAGGTACGTTTATGCTAGGTATGGTCCTATTTCACACCCAAACACCGAATCACTCTGAACTATGTTCAACTGACTTGATCCCTTATGATGGCATCCAAAACAATCGAAAAGAGAAACATTCACATGATAGTTGAGAAGTCTGAGTTTTCCACACAAAAATCACATGATCGTCCTCAAGTCTAGCAAGTGGAAGATGTTTTTTAATTATCCTCCTTGAACTTAAAACAATATACAACCAATTGTAAATGCATACAATGGTGGAACTTGGAAACATTTTATTTTTCCTCAATTAACAACCTTGGTTGTGAATTATTTTGTCATTTTCATTTGAAATGATTTTCTATGCTTGAAAATTAGAGTATAAGAGAAACAAGTGATGCTCTCATGTACATTTATTATTTGGTGTGATAAATAAAGTTTCCACCCTTGAGTCTATTTCTTATTTGTATTATAAGTTATAAATATTTCTCCCAAGTCCATTTCCTATATAAGAAATAATATTGCAAAAAGTTGGCATATGCATTTTTCGACATGTTTATATGGCGATGGATCAAGAACATAACAAATCATTCTATACTGTGAGGATTATGCTATTAAAATGTTTAAAGACTATTCAAGATAAATATTTGTATGATAATGTGTCAAGAAGTTAGCTAGTCATCATCTACTTTGAATATTATGTTTTGCAAGTGTTGTGAAGATTATGTATCCTTTGCTTAATTGAGTTGTTCTAATCAAAAGATTAAATATAATAGAATATTTTTTATGAAACATCTCATGGTATACCAATTGAAAACATTTTTTTTGCTTTTAGATAAAGCATTTCATGGAACTCTTTGGATTAAAATGAATTGAGATATGTAAGAACAAAGGAGCATTAGGAAATACCTTGTTGAAGGATCTTAAATAAGCCTTCTCTTCCATTGCAATTTTGGGTAGATTATTGCTTTCAAAGTATTGGGAATGCTTTACCTATTTTCTAGTTGGCAGTTTCCATTCTAGAAGGCTCATCTCTTGATATATTATACTCATTCTTAATCAATTATCAAGTTAATAATCAGTGCATTTATTTACAATTAATATTTTATTTTCAATTTGTGTAATTTTGTAATTGGTAACTCTACTAGTATTCCTAGAAATATTGAAGTTGTTTAGCATCAACTAATAAAGTTGTTTAGCATCAATCAATAAATATTCAAGACAAACCATGAATGACAACAATGATCAATGCTAGGGCTAACCAATTAATAAGTATACACATGAATAAGTCAAGCATACATGTGAATAAGGGAAGCAAAAGTACTCAAAAACATGTAAGCCTTGAAGTATACACATGAATACATAGTATACCTAAATTAATATAAAGTATAGGTATGAATACAAGGTATACACATGAAAACATGTAAGTCACAAATTATACACGTAAGTTGTAAAGTATACACTTGAATACACGTAACTCATATCTATTGAACCATGGATTTATAATGCAAATATGGACATCATTGATAAAAAAGATTTGTATTAACCAAATATCCATGTAGGAATACATCAATATATGTCGATATAAGTATAAAATATATACAAAATAGCCATATCAGCTTATGAGAATGCCATATAAGCATACAATGTCAAATATATCCAATACAAAATATGTACAAAAATTCCATATAGGCGTACAACAAAGGGTTGTAGAATCAAAAGTCATTGCTTTGCATCCTCTCAAAATAAATTATTTCCCTTTTCTTGTCGGTTGGATGGCAATAAGTTTGTCACTCATTTATTCTAAAGCCGAGGAGTGCTCTTGGTGCTCCTCCTAGGGTTTAGTTCCTAGTCAAGCTTTATTTGTTACAATAAGAAGTAAAGACATTAATATGTAGAAATTACATTATAAAAAATGATATATTTAACAAAATAATCACTTACCACCAGTAAACGATCTCTCTCCTTGAGGAAAATATTTGCATGCCCATGTTGTGGCATGTTAAATCCCTATAGAAACCATCCAAAGAGAAATTAAACTACGAATCAATAATGGTTTGATTTTTCACTAACAAACAACTATAACAATTAATGTAAATTGAAATTTAGTAATCTGCCTCATACCTCCTCTATGCGAGCCATCGAGGACTCTATAGAAGATGAAACACCAAGCTCCATTTCCCTATGAAAATTTGGAGATGTATCCACTTCCAACATTTGAAAATAAAACAACAAATTATTCAATCATGAAAAATACAATAGTGATGCACGTCATGGATTATAATGTATGAGATAATGAACAAAATTTTGAGTACTTATTAAACTATATATTTCTAGGTATAATTCTTACTATTTTCCCTATCCATAGCTTGTTCGAAAGCACCTATTTTTAAGATTTTACCCATAGCAGCAAGGCGGTGAACTGTTTGATAACATGCTTTCATAGACATGTACGATAATTGTGGTAGCATAGAGAAGGCAGTGAATTGTTTGAAAAAATGCCTCAAAGAAATGGGGTCTCATGGTGATGAAATTCCATTACAAAAAAATGTTTCATGGCATTCCATCACCATAAGACCACATTTCTTTGAGATATTTTTCCAAACAGTTCATTGCCTTCTCTATGGTATTATGTTGGGATGGGGTGGATGGTATAGTGTGGTCTTGGTTTTGAGATAGAGGGTGATCATGACATGAAGAGGGAGGGGTGGGGACATGAACAAGTGGAATAAAAGGTGGAAGGTTCCATGGATTGGTAAATTAAGGATGAGGTCTTTGAAAATAATTTGGAGGGGAATTTTGGCTAAAGGGCTGGTTTGTATTCTTCAGGCAGTGAGCTATTTGAAAAAATGCCTTAGAGAAATGTGGTCTCATGGTGATTGAATGGAATTCCATCACCACGAAACCACATTTATTCAAGGAATTTTTTCATACTACTCACTACCTTGACTATGATATTACTTACTATTATGCTTTGATATATTTTTTCCAAGCATCCATAGTTTGTTGGAAAGCGCGTATTTCAGGCTTTTAGCCATAGCAGCAAGGGAGTGAGTGTAACAAAGGGAAATTTCTATGGTTAGCAATGTAATATGCAGAACATAAAAACCCAAAGTATGGTAATGGAGTGCATTGGAATAGATGAACAACCTCAAAGGTTGTCTTCATCCTCCATGACTAACCTCCATTACACCTTCTAAATTTGCTGAAATAAATAACTTGCCCTCAGATTTACAAAGAGCAAGTCAATAGAAATGATAAGCCCTAAGCAAACATTGAAGGATTTGATAAACTATATGCTATACTATGCCCTAATGCAAGTAGTAAGCATCTAACATTTCTAAATATCAAATGAAATCTAAACTATGCTATGCTAAATGAGAATAATAATGCTATGAAATGCAAACAATTCTAAAAATGCAAAGGACAAGAGATGTAAGAGATAGCCAGTGATAGATATGAGACAAAATTGACATTTTATAGAAAATGCAATTTTGTATGGACGGGTGAGATTAAAGACTGATAAATGACCTAGAATCTATGGACAAGATTCAATATGACAACCCACAATTAGGGTTAGGGCAACATTAGGTCAAATTCGAAATGAATGGACAAGATTGATTTTAAGAAAAATCAAATCAAGGGTTGACAATGCATGTGACAAGGCACACAAACCGAAATTGTTGGGGAATCAAATAATAATTTAAAATTATTTAATTCAAGAGGGGTTGTTGACTTTTTAAATTAAAAAACTATTTTAATTCAAAAAGGGTGGGGTCATGTGACAGTAAATAATTTAAATTAAATTATTTACATAAGAAGGGATTTTTAAAGAGGGACTTATTTTAAATAAATAAGATTTATTTAAAATGAGCACAATAAAAGAGGAGAAATTAAATAATAAAATTATTTAATTTAGGTGGTGGGACTTATTTTAAATAAATAAGATTTTATTTAAAATGAGGAGAATGTGAAGATGGCCATAATTAAATAAATAAAAGAATTTATTTAATTACAAGAGGACTTTAAATTAGAGACATATTAAATAAATAAAGTTATTTATTTAATAATCAAGAAGACATAATGGACAAGGATAATTAAATAAATTAGGAAATTTATTTAATTATAGAAAGACATTAGACAATTAGTGACGTAATTAAATAAATAAATAAAATTTATTTATTTAATAATCATGAAGAATAAAAAAGATATGAATTAATTAAATAATCATGAATTATTTAATTAATAGTCGAATGTGGACCAAGGACATAATTAAAATGTCTTAATTATGCTAGGAAGAAAGAGATTAGAAATAGAGCTTGCAAGCCTAGCTCATTTTTATGTGTCTACATTTGCCCCTCTTTGTCATAATGCAGCCTGTCGCATTGTGGCAAAGAAAATAAGTCAAAAATATGCCCCAGTGCAAGATAAGATGAGGAAGAATGACGAGGAGGGTTGCGGTATGCCCCCTCGAGAGGACAGTTGGGTTTCAAGAACACAAGTGTGCTCTCGAAATGGAATGAGAAGAATAGAATACGGAGAAAAAGAAATATTAGTGAAAAAGATATGGTTGATGATATGAATGCAATGCCTACATGAGATGCATGTTAGTTCCTAAATCAAATCCTTCAACGTTTGCCAGAGTACTAATTGCTCGAATCATCATTGGGCGGTAAAAAAATGACACAAATGGACAACAAACACCATGGTATGACATAGAACAAGGTGTGCAAGGTCATCCACTTCCAAAACAGACAGTCATAGACAAGGAATGTCCTAACTCATACTAGACGCCCAATTGCCCCAGTCCTTTTGTCAAGACAATCCATAGACAATAGTCGAAGAAGAATAAAATAGGTCAATGAGACGTCATCGCACCTCTAAATCCTTCAGGGGACATCCTTGAGGTAGCTAGTAACATGACCAAAAGACAAGTCAATAAAAAGATAAGACAAAATAGCCAAAAAATTAACAGCCATTTAATTGTATTGCCAATGTTTGTTTGCCGAAGATTAATTGGTTTGATAGTTTGACAATTTTGACAGTTTGACGGTTTGACGGTGCCTAAGGTCAGGAAGGACACATCCTGAAAAGGCAAATGACATTTTGACGAGGTCCAAATCCAAGAAGGACACATCTTGAAGAGGACCAAAAAGGTGACGAGATTGATATTTTGACTAATGCTTTGGCAAGCTGACTGATTTTGACTGTATGATTGAGTGGCTTATGTTGTCTAATTTTGACCAATTTTGACAGTGACGTTTTGAATGACTGTCTTGTGTCAAGTGTGACTATGTCCACTTTATTTGACTGACGCAACCATGTTTGACTTATGATTTTATTTTGACAAACCTAAAAGGACTGACCTAATGTCTCGGGGATTCAAAGATGAATCTTGCCTACGTAGCAAATGCGCAGAGACAACGTAGTTCGGACTTGGACAAAAGATTGACTGATGTGATTGATTGAATTGATCAGATTGACTTTGACTTTTTTTTTGGGATTTTGACATTGATTTGGATGTTTTTGTATTTTCTCAGGACATTTTTCAATTTTTAGGTCTTTTTTCAGGACTTTATACAATTTTTAGGATTTTTTTAGGACTTTTTCAGATTTTTATGATTTTTTTAGGACTTTTTCAGATTTTTATGATTTTTTTAGGACTTTTTCAGATTTTTATGATTTTTTTGATGTTTTACGAAAATTATGACAAATGCATGTGAATGATGCCGACGCGCATGAATCCAAGGACAAACATGATTTTGCTGCTAGCCAAGCTGAATACCGACGGACAGGTGATGATGATGATGACAACGTTGTTTGACGTGGGAAGGACACATCCCGAAACAACTTGAAAATGACAAATGTTGTTTGACGTGGGAAGGACACATCCCGAAACAACTTGAAGATGACAATGATATTATTTGACAAGAGTATAAAAGTCTGCAGCAGGTCTAGGGACAAAGCCAAGGAATGTTTTGGATAATGCGCCAGGTTTTCCATATTGTTGCATTTTGAATGACTTAAGTGAGGACTAAATGGGATGATGGAGGATCTATAAACCATTGACAAGGGAAACCAAGATGGGTGATAGGTATAAAGCAAGAGAGACTGATGACTTGGACTAGGAGAATTATCATATGGTCTCCAAGGATGATGTAGCATAGTGAAATAGAGGCTATGTTGGTAATGACATGATACTTTGTGACTAGTGTATGACCAAAAGATAGACATGTCAAAAAAATTTCCAAAGCATGATTTGTATTTTTGCCCCAGTCTTTGTCAAGATCAAAGTAGGTGGGAAAAATGGATGGACGCGATAAGGTTTAGAGGGGTGAATGGAAAATGTCATGGGAAATGCATGGGAGATGAGACAACTTGCCCCCAAGTGTAATGGTCCACATAGATGATTTATTCTACACGTGATGCCTGTTTGCCAGGTTTTCATCATGGTACTTATCCAGAGCGCCTGTTTGCCAGGTTTTCACCGTTGGATGAAATTATTTTTGTCTTTTTTTATCTTTGTCAATTTTTTTGTATTTTTGAATTTTTGCCGAATAGCCTTGATGCTTTACATGACCTCTGACTATGCTGAAGCTTTTGACGATGCCGATGTAGAGATTGGTGTCATGACATGCCAATAATGATCTTTCTGAAGTAGTTGCCTTGTCAGGATGATAGCACTTGCATAGAGCTGATTGATGTCATTGTGATCATTTTTGATACTAGAGTTGGCCTTATCAAAATATGCACATCGCGATAGAGTGTCATGAGAGTCCTTATGATAAAGCGTTGCTGCCAAGATGCGATGGATTTGTGACATGGGACGTTTGGTCTTTAAGGATGATGTAGGATTATGATAGATGACGGTGGACATGGACGGGTTGGTGGGATGTTTGGATGTAGCCATTTTTTATTCTCCAAACTTGGGTTAATTGATGATGGAGGTTGGATCTTTGATAGCGTTTGGAACCAACACTTTTATATGTCTTGCTTGATGGCCATTTTGAAGGAGGTGGACATTGATTATATGTGGGAGTCCTCTTATACTGTGGCTCCACATTTTTCTTGACTTTTGGATTGGGCATATTTTCGTTGCCTGGTTTATTCTTTTCTTGACTTGACTCACTTTGTTTTGGGATCCATTTTAGCTTCATTCGTCCACTTGACTTTTTGTTTGATTTGATGGCCTTTGACATGTGATTTTGAACTTCGGATTTGTAATACTTTTGCTTTTGTTGGTTCCAAATGGAAGGCTTATTCTTATTGGAATGGCGATGTATGGTGTGGATGGAAGGAGTGTTGGCAACAACCTTATGACAAGGACTACTCAGGACGTCCATTTTGATGTTTGTTTTAGATAAAGTTGCCCCCAATATCGAGGAGGTATCATTAACATCATTAGATTTTCTGACTGATGAATAACCAAGACCTTGATGTCTATAATTTGCTTGAACTTGTATAGGTTCAATAATGCCTTGTTCATGTAGGCCTAATCCTTTGCCTTGATAATGCATGTTTTGACAGATTTTGTTGGCGATGGGATACTTGTTATTGTGGAAGCAAGATGCTAACCCATCTTTATTGTGGAAATGATTGCTTGAAATCTTCTCATCTATGAGAAAGCCTGCTCTGACAAAGATAGATGATCCTAATTGATAGGATGTTGTAGCTTCATTGACATATTGGACATATTTTTGACTGACATCTTCGATTTGATTTCCTGTCATATCAAATTCTGATGATTCTGTTGGTGCTTCCAAGTCTATGTCAAAACCGTCTTCATGGTCATTATCATAGAGCCCACTGAATTCAGTTATAGCTTGATCATTTGCAAATATGTCCATGCTAGAAGACTCTTGTTCTAGGGGAAGATCATCTATGTGTTCCATGGAGGCAAGTGTTTCATTGTGGAAAGTGTCAATACTTGAAGTTTGGATGGAATCATCTTCAAGTGTGTCATCATGAATGGCATATAGGTCAAGGAGTGGATCATTTTGGACTTCTTGATCAAAAGTAGTGTCTTGATCAAAGATGGGTGCATTTTGAATGTCATGATTGGAAATAGGGTCTTGACCAAGGATAGGGTCATCTTGAATGACATGGTTTTTGATGGACTCTTGACCAAGGATAGGTTCATCTTGAATGACATGGTTTTGGATGGACTCTTGACCAATGATAGGTTCATCTTGAATGAAATGGTTTTGGATGGACTCTTGACCAAGGATAGGTGTATTTGGTATGCCATGATGGTCTAGGAGGACTTCTTGAATGGATGTAAAGATGGGGTCATGGAATGGACTACTTTGATCTTGACATGATGGTGATGTTATGACGTTGTGCTTTGGACTTGCCTCTTGACATGTATCCTCAAGTGTATGCAAGGAGATGGGACTTTGGAGACCATGACTAGATGTGTTTTCATGACCCAATGGAGTGTCTTGAAATGGATTGGTGCATGTTGGACTAGGATATGACATGGAAGTTTGGACTTGGTTGAGGGATGAAGGACTAGGATTAGAATAGGACATGACTTCATGACAAGGATATGACATGGATAAAGGATTAGGATGTGATGTGGATGGAGGATTAGGATATACCATGGATAGTTGGTTTGGATTGATGGATGGTTGATTTCCCTTGTCAAAGTTAGGGTGGGTTTGACTAATGGAAGTTTGTTGTGACTTAGTGCCATGGATGGTGTTAGGGGACTCTTGATAGTAGATGGATAGAGGACTAGGACTCATGGATTGTTGGCAAGATGGATAGATGGATGGAGGGCTAGGGGTTGTAAATTTGGACTTGGATTGAAGGTATAGTATTTTGAATTCCCTAGCAAGTTGTGCTTGACCCTTACTATTGAATTGACATTCAATTTGACTAGCAAGCATGTCATAGTGATTTGAAGACATGATGGTGGATGAAATGAGACTATGCTTTATGCAAGGTGACAATGCAAAGTGATAAAAGGGGATTTCTTATGCCAAATGATCTTTAGGAAAGGTTTTCTAACCACTCAAAGTTTGACCAATGTCTTGATTTGGATTGTCAAAGGACTGATTTGAAGGACAAGATGATAAAATGACAAGGTGAGATTTCCACACTAGACTTATGAGTTGGAAGCAGCTCACCAAAGGACAATGACTAAGGATTGATTTGTTTGACTTGGTCCAATGACAATGTATTTTAAGAAAAAGGTTTGACAAAGAAAGGAAAGTTTTCCTATCCCAAAGTGTGCAAAATTGAGGACTTGATTTGACAAATGTGGTTCATGATGGAAAATTCGTTGCAAAAAGTGATTTGACAAAATTTTAGGTTGATTGCAAAGATTTGTTTTAGTTTGGAAAAGTTGTTTCAGATTTTGGCAAGTTTGATGTTTATTTGTTGGAATTGTCTGAAAATAGTTGGCAAACACATGGTGTTAAAAATCAACCACATAGAAGTCATTTTACAAAATCTTATGGCTGCAAGGACAATATTCTTTTGGATCCCACTAACCGCATATCCTTAGTGGATGAATTCAGAAGCTTGGCCCCACAGGCTCCCCCTTACAGTGCACTCACTTCTCAGGGCAACCAAGCTTCCAACCTCCATGAAACTCCCATGGCAGATTGATCATCTCTACTAAGAACTGCGCAGGTGCAGGTGTCATCACAACGACCGTTGTTGTATCAAAGAATAGAAGGTTTTTGGCTTGCTAAAACAAGGGATTTAATTCGGACATCCGTTCGAGTGGTTATACATGGGGCCAAGATTAAGCTCCATTATGGAGGCACTCCAGCCTGAAGAGGTTAAGCTCAACAGGGTTTTGGGGAGTACTACTTGGTCCGTATAACATATCTGCACTCGTAATCTTAGGCTTTCCCTTAAGATTCACATTTATATACCGGTCGGAAGTAGCTTGGCTAAAAAGCTTCATTGCCGGTTTGAGTCGCTTTGGGGTGAGTACTTTTTCCCACCAAAGCAGGCCCAATTTTCTAAAGTTGACAAAAGCAAATTAGAATATTCATAGTTCAATCGATCCTTGTTTAAAAACAAAGAGTGAAAACATGAATATCCTAACTCACACTCGCATGGTGTTCATTTTAAGCCCAAATCAAAATGTGTTGACAAACATAAAAAAAACATGGAGTTCATTTTAACCGTTTGTAGTATTTGTCAAAACATGGGGTTCATTTTAACTGTTTGTAGTGTGAGCTAACTAAGAGTTCATTTTAACCCAATGCTATGAAAATGCAAATTCATTTTAAACCAATGAGTTGTAATGCAAGTTGTGTTCTTTTTAGCCCAATGAGTATGCATGCATGTTCATTTTAACCCATGAATGTAAAATGCAAATTTGTCTAAGATTTGTGAAATAAACAAGAAAAATGTTGACTCCTTGCCACAAGCTGCAAACAAAAAATTAGTAACCCAAAATCTTGAAGCTACTAAATAGAGAAAAAGTGTTGCCCTAACCCTATTTGACTTAGTGCATGCCCAATTCCTAGAGTCAATAACAGTTTCTCTTACACCCAGGATCACACAAGTGTGCAAGGGGAGAGGATACTTCTATTATTGATCACTAGGGTTAGCTAGTCAAAGTAAATTTGATTTTTGGAATTAATTTTTGCATCAAAAGTAAAAACACAGAAAATAGAATTTTAGTGAAATTTAGAGAGCTTTCCAGAAATGTAAAAAAATCTGAAAAATTTGCTGTTTTGCATCCAAAATTAATTTTTTATGAAAAATCATAAAAAAATTATTAAAATTCCAAAACAGCTCTGAAAACTCTGATTTTTTAACTGAAGGTGCTTGACATCATTCCAAACCTGCAAAAAAAGTTTTATGAACAGATCTGCAAAATTGTGTGAGATATAAGTAAATCTTTGGAAAACCCTAATTGTTAAAAATCTGTTTTTTGTCGAATTATTTTGTAGGAAAATTAAAAACATAAAAAACAGACCCCTATTGAAATTAAAAGGGTTTTCCGAAAATGTAAACAAATCCGAAAAATTCGCTAATTTGCTCTCAAAATGTATTTTTCATGAAAAATAACAAAGAAAATTATTAAAAATTAAAAACAGCTCCAAAAAATCAGAATTTTGGACTGGAATCTCTTGATATTGTCCCTAATCTACAAACAAAAATTTGTTAGAAAATATGCAGCCGTTTGAGAGATATAGCCGAATCTTTGAAATCTAGGGTTTTGTCCCCAAAATGCTGCAAAACCTGCAACAAAAAGCCAACAAAACCTGCAACAAAAAGGATCCAATTCCAAATATCTTAAAAAATTGTCAAAATATGTCAGGTTCACCAATGTAACAAAGGGAAATTTCTATGGTTAGCAATGTAATATGCAGAACATAAAAACCCAAAGTATGGTAATGGAGTGCATTGGAATAGATGAACAACCTCAAAGGTTGTCTTCATCCTCCATGACTAACCTCCATTACACCTTCTAAATTTGCTGAAATAAATAACTTTCCCTCAGATTTACAAAGAGCAAGTCAATAGAAATGATAAGCCCTAAGCAAACATTGAAGGATTTGATAAACTATATGCTATACTATGCCCTAATGCAAGTAGTAAGCATCTAACATTTCTAAATATCAAATGAAATCTAAACTATGCTATGCTAAATGAGAATAATAATGCTATGAAATGCAAACAATTCTAAAAATGCAAAGGACAAGAGATGTAAGAGATAGCCAGTGATAGATATGAGACAAAATTGACATTTTATAGAAAATGCAATTTTGTATGGACGGGTGAGATTAAAGACTGATAAATGACCTAGAATCTATGGACAAGATTCAATATGACAACCCACAATTAGGGTTAGGGCAACATTAGGTCAAATTCGAAATGAATGGACAAGATTGATTTTAAGAAAAATCAAATCAAGGGTTGACAATGCATGTGACAAGGCACACAAACCGAAATTGTTGGGGAATCAAATAATAATTTAAAATTATTTAATTCAAGAGGGGTTGTTGACTTTTTAAATTAAAAACTATTTTAATTCAAAAAGGGTGGGGTCATGTGACAGTAAATAATTTAAATTAAATTATTTACATAAGAAGGGATTTTTAAAGAGGGACTTATTTTAAATAAATAAGATTTATTTAAAATGAGCACAATAAAAGAGGAGAAATTAAATAATAAAATTATTTAATTTAGGTGGTGGGACTTATTTTAAATAAATAAGATTTTATTTAAAATGAGGAGAATGTGAAGATGGCCATAATTAAATAAATAAAAGAATTTATTTAATTACAAGAGGACTTTAAATTAGAGACATATTAAATAAATAAAGTTATTTATTTAATAATCAAGAAGACATAATGGACAAGGATAATTAAATAAATTAGGAAATTTATTTAATTATAGAAAGACATTAGACAATTAGTGACGTAATTAAATAAATAAATAAAATTTATTTATTTAATAATCATGAAGAATAAAAAAGATATGAATTAATTAAATAATCATGAATTATTTAATTAATAGTCGAATGTGGACCAAGGACATAATTAAAATGTCTTAATTATGCTAGGAAGAAAGAGATTAGAAATAGAGCTTGCAAGCCTAGCTCATTTTTATGTGTCTACAGTGAGTATGATAAAATAATTTGGTACACATTTATGGAAAATGTGGTAGCATAGAAAATGCGATGAGCTATTTGAAGAAATTCCTTGAAGAAATGTGGTCTCATGGTGATGGAATGGCATTCCATCACCATGAGACTGCATTTCTTCAAGGCATTTTTTCAAACTACTCACTACCTTGTCTATGCTATTGCTTACTATTATGCTTTGATATATTTTTTTCCAAGCATCTATAGTTTTTTGGAAAGAACCTTTTTTAGGATTTTATCCATAGCAGCAAGGAAATGAACCGTTTGATAACATGCTTTGGTAGACATGTATGGAAAATGCGGTAGCATAGAAAAGGCGGTGAGCTGTTTGAAAAAATGCCTCAAAGAAATTGGATCTCATGGTGATATACATCACCATGAGACCACATTTCTTTCAAGAATTTTTTCAAACAACTCATTGCCTTGTCTATGCTATTGCTTACTATTATTCTTTCATATATTTCTTCCAAGCATCCATAACATAGACAAAGCAATGAATTGTTTGAAAATATGCCTCACTAAAAAGTGGTATCATGGAATGCCATGAAAAGAAAATGTAATTGGAATTTTCTCCTACTTATTACTTATGTTGTGTGAAGTAATTGCATCACTCCTTATGTTGAATTTCTAAACAACTATATTGTAGTTGAAATTTTTCCATCTATCAACATCTAGTTATTAGTTATGCAATGTGAAGTAATGCTTTGAGTTTGAAAGATGTGCAATGCAATGTAATCAATGATATGAATATAAAATACATAAATCTATTAAGTACAATTCATTAGTTAAACCCTTTATTATATTACCTATGTGTAGGTTTTTCTAAATCCACTGGCACTAAGAGGTGTTCCCATGAAACCTCCAATATTAGCCTATTCAACATCCAAAATCACATATTAGAATACCATTCATAAAATAATTCTATTAACATGTAATAAATTTATAATTTTTACTAGTTACATACCTCAACGATAGATGTAGTGGAGTAATAAGTGGATGTAGGGCCGATGTATCTAGTATCAACACTGTGACCCTAATTTTTTATTAAAATCATAAAACTAAATTAGTTAATCTTGCATTTCAAAATTGAAATTTAATAAATTAAATTCAATGAACATGCTAACATCTACCTGAGTATATATGCCATAGGTCTCATTCAAAATTTCAATTTACCTCGCCACCTCCATAGTTGCAGATGAATCCTACGTAGCAGCCTCCTATGTTTCAGTGGGGTCATATGAACAAGTCACCCAACAAGCCTAACACAAATGGGATCAAAGCCCACCACTCAAAAAATCCCTTGGATGGTGTTGTAGTATATGGATTGCATGTTGGATGACACTCTGGGTCAAAGAGATGATGGCCTACAAAGTGTCTACCTCAACACTCTCCTTCGTGATGGAAGGGATAACAATGTGCTCATGAGGTAGCCTAGCGAGAGGTCATCTTGCTTACTGCCTAGGATCTTGATGTGCACTGAGTCTATCTTGAGCCAACCCCCCACCTCTCCCCTGGAAGTCCCTTATATCAAATTAATTTAGGATTTTATTCAAGATGAACTCATAGTATAGTTTTCTCAGGAAATATTGTGGGACTTCGCAATTGTTGCATGGTGGGTAATCAAAAACCATGTACCACCTATCCCAAAAAAAGGTCCTAATCTGTTGGTGGTGGCACCAATGGATAGGAAACCTCTTCGCATTGAGGCTAAGATTTTGATTTGTGTGTGGGTTAGTGAATAATGAACACAAATCTAATTTTGTTACAATTTTTAGATATTTTACATCTTTATATGATAATTTATCTCGGTAAAAATTCCTATAAGCCACTTGCCTCCTATCTTTCCAACCAATTAATTGTTTGTTGATTGAATCTACATGTTTTAACATTTCTTTAAGTGAATTTGCAAGTGTTTTTCTTTCCATGGTTGAAGCGTTTGGATCGTTCAACCTCATGATTAACTCAATTTAATTTTTTATTGTTTTCAATTTCACTCATTAAATTTTGTTGAAAGCCAAGAGCATGTTGAGGGATAGGTTGAGGAGATTGTTTTTGTGGTTATTGAACTTGAGGATTTTGTTGATATTGTTGTTGCTCTGCTTGTTGAGGATTTTGTTCTTGTTGTTCTTGCTTTGCTTGTTGAGAATTTTTAGGAGGGTTTTGAAGAGGGTTCGCAGGTTCATTATCATCTCCTACAAATTCAACAAATAAATATAAAAAACAACCTAAAACTAATAAATTCACAAAAAAATAATCCTTACCTCTTCGACCTCCCTGTTGACGTGGTGACATCATGGCGATAAAATATCAACAATTTGATGAAAAATTGCAAGATTCACTCCTCCCAAAATGTGAGTGTGCAAAAGAAGGGCTTTTGGTCACGGGCAGGAAAAAAACAATAACAAAGCAAATTAGTTCAATTTCCTTTTTTTTGCTTTTAATTGCTCATAACGCGAGCGCGTTATTCTGTGCTCGCATTATAATGTGAGTGTGGAATAGGCTTAGTCTAGCTGAGCCTTAGGCTTGACACACCAAGCCATAACACACTCACATTATAATGCACTCATGTTATGAGCTATCAAAACATTTTTTATCATTTTTGGCGACAAATTGCCCCCATCTTTTTGCACCCACCCAATATATTTATTAAACACTAACCATAACTATAAGCCTAACCCTAAATGAAAAATAAATCTAACCTTAATATTAACCCTAATACTGACCTTAACACTAACCCTAATTAATGTTGGGAATAGGATGCCATTTAATTGCAATCCTAAACATATTTCATGTATCTCCTAAGTCCTTGGAAAGTGTTCCTCAACACTAGGATTATAAAGAGATTAAATTCAAATGAAATGAACATGTAAATTGACATTTGTAATTATTCCTAAATTATAGGAACATGTGGGGATGTCCATTTTGAGCTCCTACAAGATAGGAGCACATGGGTTGCCCACATGGAAGGTGGAACCCACCTTGCTTTAGTTAAATGTTTCGAGGATTGATAACACTTCAGTAATGCATGTCTTGTTCCTACAAAATAGGGATTGATATTTACAAGATTGGAGTGGCATTATCAGTTCAGTATCAGTTTAGTTTAGTTTAGTTCAGTTATCTTTAGTTACATGTAGTTATTTTAAGTTGCATTCTAGTTGACTTGAGTTGCATGCTAGTTGACTTGAGTTGTATGTTAGTTGACTTGAGTTTTATGACTAATGAATTCAGTTGCATGATAGATAACAGGTAGATACTTTCAGTTAAGAGGGGATGATCAATCATGCATATTGTTTGCATAAATTGATGGAGAGATATGTTTCAGTTAACTAAGATTGACTTGGGTCCACCTTGGGCACCCAAGTTGGCATCTTTCAGTTAACACCTTTTGCCTGAGAAGATATTTACAAGGTTTGGCTAAGTGGGCCCATTCTTGGGTGCCAACTTTGAGGTGAAGGTTCCAAGATATCTTCTTGACCAAAGTTCAGTTAAGTGTTCAGTTTAGGGTGCCAAATTTCATGAAGACTCTGGTTTGACTTTTGTTTACATGGTGGAACTCTACTTGCCAAATCTAAAGCGTAGGTTTTTGAGAGGATATTTATTCTCTTGTAATTGACAACTCTTATGAGTTTTACATGCTCATAATTTTCTATTTATTGCAGAAATTGCACAAGATTTTCATGAGAGTTTATTGGAGGTTGTGAAGAAGCATTGTTGAAGAAAAATGAAGCATATCAATCAAGGATTGATACAGTGTTATTGTAATCTTGTTCTAAGGTTAAATAATAGAAGCACTATTTATTCTAGTGGATTTATTTTCGGAAAGGGTTTCTCCACGTATATGTTGTGTCACTTCTATCTTCTGTCCCATTCTTCTACAATCTTCTGTCTATTTCTACAATTGTAAAATTGATCTAAACAAAATAATCATATATAAAAAAATGATCTAAATAGATTAATCATGCACAAATAATTAAGACAAAGAATACTTAATTAGATCTATAGTCACATAGTTTTATAAGTTTTAAGGTACAATTTTACCTTCATTTTTCAACATTTGGTATCAGAGCTAATGGTTGGGTAGATTTTGGGACGCCTTTCTCTTAAAATTTTGCATGTTTTTTGGTTGTAGTAGGTGATTTTACTATTGTGTTATTGCAGATAAGTAAAAGAAGTGTGTTATAATGAGTTCTACTTCATGTTTAGATATTGAAAGATTCAATGGATCTAGTTATGAGATGCGGAAACTAAAGATGGAGGATTTCCTTGAAGAGAGAGATCAGTGATTAGTTGTTTGTAATGAGACAAAGTCACCTACATCCATGTCAGATGAGGATTGGGATAAGCTTGATAAGAAGGCAAGAGAGATCATAAGGTTATGTCTTGCTAATGTTGTTCTCTTGAATGTTTTAGATGAAGCTACTACATATAAATTATGGAAGAGGATAGGTGATATCTATCAAACCAAAAGTCTTACTAATAAGTTGTATCTGAAAAGAAAATTGTATTATTTAAAGATGAAAGATGGTGATTCTATTGCAAATCATTTAAATGATTTCAATTTGACTCTAAGCCAGTTAGCATCTGTAGATGTAAAGCTAGAAGATGAAGATAAATGCATTTTGTTACTTTTTTCAGAGTCTTGGGAAAATCTAATTGTTGCTATCAATGGTAGTGGTGCAAATCCTAAGATGGAAAATATAATTCCTACTCTCCTATTAGAGGAGATGAAGAGGAATTCTAAAATGGGATCCCAAGATGTCTTGTTTGTAAGAGGTAGGCCTAAGTAAAAGGAACCTAAGGCAGACAATAAAGGAAAGGGTAAGTCCAAAGGACGGTCTAAAACCCTTGGTAAGAGTAATTTAAAGTGTTGAAACTGTGGGAAACTAGGACATGTAAGGATTGTAAGAACAAGAAAAAGAGTTATGATGCTTCTACAGAGAAATCCTTGGATGACGGTAATGATCCATTGATCATTTCATGTAAAAAAGTTAGTGATGAATCTTGGCTTATTGATTCAGGTTGCTTCTATCATATGACTCCTAACAAGGAGTGGTTCACTAAGTATACTGAATATGATGGAGGAAATGTCTTCTTTGGAGATAATAGCACAACAAATATTGTTGCAAAGGAGAGGTAAAGTTGTGTTTCAGTGATGGTAGGGTTAATACCCTTTATGATGTTTTACATATTCTAGGACTTGCTAGAAATCTACTTTTTGTATCTAAGTTCAATGATTCTGGAATGCATGTGACATTTGAAAAAGGTGGTTGTAGATTGGTGTAAGGGAATATGGTGGTTGCTAAAGGATCTTAGATTGGGACTTTGTTCAAGATCAATAAATCCAATTTGAATAAATCAACCAATGTAACTGAAGTTGAAAATGCATGTATGTTATGGCACCATAGATTGGGCCACATTGGTGAAAAAGGTCTTAGGAACATTCTTAATAAGAAATTTGTTGACGGTATTCCTGATTATAAAATTGGCAAAAATGATTTTTGTGAGCATTGTGTGTTTGGAAAGCAATCTAGA
Source organism: Sequoiadendron giganteum (assembly GCA_007115665.2). Lineage (NCBI taxonomy): Eukaryota > Viridiplantae > Streptophyta > Pinopsida > Cupressales > Cupressaceae > Sequoiadendron > Sequoiadendron giganteum. Next base: position 180,193,887 of record CM021101.1, on the reverse strand, counting down.
TCTGCATTTCCTAATGGAACAAATAAAGCTACAAGATTATTAGAGATTATTCATTCAGATGTTATGGGTTCGATGGATAGTGACTCTATTGGAAAATCTAGATATTATGTCACATTTATTAATGATGTCTCAAGATACACTTGGATTTATTTTATGCATAACAAATTTGATGTGTTCAATAAGTTTAAAGAATTTAAGGCTTTAGTCAAGAAACAATCAAATCATAAGATAAAAGTGTTGAGATCAGATAATGGTGGTGAATATTGTTCTAACCAATTCAATGATTATTGTAAGCATGCAGGAATTATGAGACATAAAACTACTCTATATACACCTCAACAAAATGGAGTAGCAAAAAGGATGAACCGAAACTTAATGGAAAGATCTAGGAGTATGTTAAGTAGTGCTAAGCTAGATCGGCGCCTTTGGGTCAAGGCTATAAGTACTTATTATTTAATCAATAGATCTCCTAGTTCATCTATTGAAAATAAAACCCCTTATAAAATGTGGTTAGGTAGGAAACCTAGTGTTGCTCATTTAAGGATCTTTGGTTGTGAGGATTTTGTTCATGTGCCTAAAGAAAAGTGGTCTAAGTTGGATCCAAAAGCACATAAATGCATATTCATAGGTTATGGTGAAAATGTAAAAGGCTACAAACTTTGGAATCCTCTAACCCAAAAAATTACTTTATTGAGAGATGTGATTTTCAAGGAATTTAGAGCTTATACTAGAGAAGAACAACCAAGGGAGAAGGATACTTCTCGAATAGTGCATTTTGAGACAAAAATTGAGAAGCAAGAAGATGCACATGTTGAAGAACAATTGGATGGTTTGGATGAGGAGAGTTCACAGAGTTCTGAGATAGATGCTCATAATGAGCATATTGAGGAACAAGAAGAACCTTCTTTGAGAAGATCCACAAGACAACGAAATCCCGTTGATAGATATAGCCCACCTGATTTTTGTTGTATATTTTCTTTGATGAGTACTAATGATGAACCTAGATCTTACAGGGAATCTTTTCCTTCAGATGAGAACAAGCTTTGATCACAAGCTATTCATGAGGAAATGGTTTCCTTGGATGCTTATGACACATGGGATCTTGAGAGTTTTCCCAAAGGAAGAAAGGCCATTGGTTGTAAATGGATCTTTAAAAAGAAAATTGGAGTAGATGGTAGTTGTGTGGAATTAAAATGGGGAATTATCAATGTAAATCCAACACACATCAATGAAAAATCTTACATGAAAGAGATTGAAATAACAAGACAAGTTGCTATATATATTCTTTAAAATCGTTTCATTGCTCTCTAATCTTAAGGACCCTCAAATTCATGCATTCTCTCAGAATTATTTTTGTGTTGCACATGAATTTATCAAATGGAAACTTAAGAAACAAGAAGATTTATGAAACGCAAAGGTAAATTCCTACATTAACATGTTTTTGTATTTTTTTTGATATAAAAGGTTAAATGATAGATGAAGTTACTGCTATGTAAATGATGTAAAGATTATTTCTAATGATGAGATGCAATTATAAATGTGATGCTAGGATACATTATATAATACTAATGCAATGCTATGATTCTACAAAAGAAATTTTCCATTATAACAATACTACAATGTAAATGTTGAATGCAAACTAAAGATTCTAGCCAATGCTCTCCAAATGCTAGTATGATTCCTGCAACATAAGTTTATGATAAATTCTCTATATCAAAGTTGTAGATTGGCCTCCTATTTATAGATTTTTCCAAGCCTTGAGTGAGGTGGCAGAGATGGACAGTCGAGATCATGATCCTGGGAGATCAACGCTGGAGCATAAGGAAGTTGGAGGAAATCATGGAGGTTTTTCCATTTGGAGGAGAAAATGTCCAAGTGTTAAAGAGCATCAATTGAAGGGAGGAGCCATGTGTCTCCAAATTTTTTAGGAGGATGTGGATGGATATTCCTAATTTAGAAATTAGGAATAATTAAAATCATGTGACATGGGATGATGTGGAGGGTGAGTTGGAGGAGGTTAGAGAATTATGGAGAAATGTGACAAATTTGAATTAAAGAATTCAAATTTGGTTGAGAGGGAATCCATAAAATAAACAAATTAATTATATTTTTGTATTTAATTAATTCAAGAGGAAAATGATTTTAGAATAGAAAAATTAAGGTGTTGAATTATACAAATAAATTTATCAATTTATTTATATAAGTAGAGGAATTAAGATTAATTAATTAAATAATTGGTATTTAATTAATTGTGCCCCACACCATTTTTATGTGTATAAATTTTTCCCCTCTTTCAACTAATGTGCTTAGACACATTGCTTCAAAGAAAAAAAATTGATATGCCCCAGACACTGATTTTCAGGTGACGACGGATATATGCCCCCTCGAGAGATAAATTGGTAAATTTTTGAATTTTTTGGATTATTTGAATTTTTTGAAATTTGGAGGATTTTGATGATTTTGAAATTTTCAGCACGTTTCAACAATTTATCTCCCGAAAATAATTTTGAAATCTGCCCTTGTTGATTAATTGATGAATTAAGCTCCTTTCTCTCATAAAAAAATCCCACTTTAATTACCCACTTAAAAAGGTAAAAAGTGAAAAAAAAGTTTATTTGTGCATTTTGATTTTGAAAATTTGAGAGAGATTGAGTGATTTAGAGAAACTTGGAGCAAAATGGTGATCCCCATTCAGACACATCGATTCAAGCGTGTGCGACGGAACAACCACCCAGTAGTGTATGGACCTCCAGTAAGAATTTCTAAAAACCTCTTTTTGTGAAATTTCAAAATTATTTTCCCGCCTTTTTCAAAATTTGAATTATGTGTTCACACATTTTAGTGCATCCATAGGCTAATGTAGAACATAGGTGTAGAGTTTTAGCGCATACATAACTCGATGTAGCACATTGGTGAAGAATTTTAGCGCATAGGATTGCTAGGGTATGGGTTGCATGATTCAGCACATGCAGTTAATGAAGTATTGAATCAGATTCATTAGCGCATACATTAGATACTTTGGAACATTCATGAGAAGTTTTGGCGCATCCCTTAATTTGGTGCATTCATTGACTGTTATAGTGCATAGAAGAAATTTTCTAGTGCATCTATGTTTTGGGCAATAGAACCACTGTTCTAGTGCATCCATGTCAGAATTAAGGATTTTTTTATTTTCTCCTTGTGTTGGACGTTTTTTGATCACGTTGGCCTTTGATTTAATATTGATTGATGATGTTGATAGATTAAATGATGATTGATCTCATGATATATGAGATTCAATGATTGATTGATGATGATTGACCTCATGATAGGCGAGGTTCAATGATAGGTTGATTGATTGACCTCATGATAGGTGAGGTTCAATGATAGATTGATTGATTGATAGGTTGATTGATGTTTGATCGATTGAAAAAATTGGTGATTTTGTGATGTGTGATGATGATAGGAGAGTGATTTAGGATTCCTCATGTCTCGGGAGCACTTCCCACGACCCTGGGAGATGATTCCCTGCTTGAGTCAGGCTAAGCGGGTTATTATTGAGAGATGTGGGCTTTCATCATTGATTGATATGCCTTAGATTAGGATTAATCAAGGACTTCTGATAGCTTTAACAGAGAGGTGGCATAGCGACCACAACACTTTTCACTTGGCCACTAGTGAGATGACTGTGACACCAGAGGATGTATATCAAATATTATGTATTCTAGTGGTAGGGGAGATAGTTGTTTATGATCAAGCCGAGTAGGGAGGCACATATGCTTTACATAGGATCTTTCATGATGATCAGATTAGGGGGTATGAGCTACCTTGGTAGGAGATGTATGAGAGTTATGCCCCTTTATCTTATGTACTTGTTGGTTTTTTTGGTGGATTCCTATGTCTCGACCGTAGGTCAAAGGGACTATCTATTGGCTGGGGTTGGGAACTGGAGTAGATGATTCTACAAGGGACCCAATATGCCTAGGGTTTATGCACGCTTGCACATTTATATCATGATCTTCAGCAGGTAGTCTATCTTGGAGCTTCCAGCCTATCCGCAGGGGTGACATTGTTACAAACCTGGGCATGGGAGCACATAGCGGTGAAACGACCAGTGGTAGACAGGTTTCGATCGATTGACAAGCCGTATGTGTATGGATATAGAGGGTCGGTTATCCAACATAAGCTGGTAAAATTAGAGTACTAGAGACGAGTTTTGGATGACCTTGATACTATGACATGGAGGTTGTACCTAGACTGTGAGCAATGGCCAGAGGACCATCTAGAGACGCCTTATGTGTGTACAACCAAATACCTAATAGACAAACATGATTTTTTATTGAGAGGTTTCTTCTAGGTAGAGTGCATCGACAATATGGTAGAGTGCAGGGAATGCCCTAGGGAGTGACCACATATGCATGGAGACACTAGGATATACCAAATTGGGTACCCCTCTTATCATATGAGGCAACTTACCAGGAGTATTACAAATTATAGCCACTAATGTGGGTGGTTCATCTAGAGATTATAGAGGCTTCTTTGTCAAAGGATTATGCTTAGTACTTCTTTACACATCCCTTTCCCAGGATATCCAACCTTGACGAGCCAGTGCCAACCTTAGACGTCGATGAGGAGAGGGTACCTAGACAAAGGAGAGGCAGGGGTGATGGAGAGGAGGAGGAGAGAGATGAGGGTGGGGATGGGGGAAGAGATGATGGTGGGGGTAGAGGAGGAGGAGATGGTGGTGGTGGAGGAGGTGGAGATGGTGGTGGTGGCAGCAGAGCAGCATTTGATGTGAGGGATGTTATGATACCTCATCGGAGGAGATCTTTGGTGGCTGAAACACAACGTGTTCAGATTGGGGTGCCCTCATAGCAGTAACAAACACAGATAGTTGCCTTATAGGTGTAGGTTTAGACATCGCAGGGATAGCTAGCCTAGGTGTAGGCATTGCTTACACAGGCACAGGGATAGTTACAGGGACAGTTGTAGGCACTAGCATAGGCATAGGCATAGGTTGCTCCTTTGATGACCGAGAGGGATGCCGCGAGATAACGATATGAGTAGGTAGAGTCTGCGGCCGAGAGACTACAGAGAGTGGGTGAGGGAACATCCACAATAAACTATCTTTGAGAGATACGTCGTACTGCCCAGGAGGTAGAGTATTATAGAGGGAGAAACCATGAGGTACTACCTGTCGAGCAGCAGGTTAGTTATGCTCAATCTCAATCAGGTTGGATGTAGTCGAGGACTACCAGTAGGGGTGTGACACAACCACTTCCCAAAGGTCCACCAGGCAGAGCCCCAGGTGCAAGTACATCTGGTGCAGGAGTTTTAGCAGGAGGAGTAGCGAGGCCTAGAAAATCTGGGGGGAGCACAACAGAGCCCCGTGGTCATTCTTGATGTACTGTTGAGACATTGTATACACCAAGTTAGAGACTTGATGATATTATGACACAATACCCCATTTTTGATGATTTACCTCTTCATATTGTTGGACATCCTTCTACACTTGACATTATGATTTTGAGATTTATATGAGATGCAACGGTGATTACGTATTCCATTTGTTGTTTAAATGCTTTTATGATGGATGTTTATGATGGATGCATTTTATTTTCATTATTTATGCTATACGATGTTTTATGGTTATGTATGGATGCATTAGTGAAATGATGATGTAAATTTATGGATTAATTATGTTATGCCATGATGTGACATGGACTATGCTTTATATGCGATGAATGTCATTATGTCAATGAAATGCAATGCACTTTATTTTTGGTATTTTTCTAATGTGAATATATGACCTAAATGAATGAATGAGTATGTGAATGGATTATAATGATGCATGGATTATGTTGTTATTATGGAAATTGTTATAAGGAATGCATATATGGATGGTCTATGTATGAACGAAAGAATGAATTTATTACGATATCGATGTATGATATGAATTATGAATGATGATGTTATTAGGGATGATGCTCTATTTTTGGATTTTTTGTAATGTAATCATATGATTTAATGTATGGATAGACGCATGATATGTACAGATACATGGATTATGAAAATGCTTTATTTTTGTACCTATGCAATGAAATACAAATGTGTGATAGATGTATGGATGGATGGATGATGATGCTTTGTTTTTGGATTTTATAATGCAACTATTATGATGGATGTATGATAATAATTTCTAATGATATGATATGGAAATGATAATACAGATGAATTATTTTTTTGTTATGTCAAGTGTACTCAATCTTTTAATGAGAGATAACATCATTTTGAAAGTTTCCAGCCTTGGAAAAATCTATAATGAAAATGTGGAACTAATATGAATGCAATCCTCTCTTAGCCATGCAAGCCTAACTATGAAATATTTCCATCTGATTTATTGTACTTGGTATCATCATTGAGCTTTTTGAAATGTTGAAAGTTAGTACAAATATCGATGGTATAATTAAACCATGATGACTTGAGTACCACTTCCATGAGTTTTTAATATTGCAAGTTAAAACAAGAATCTAGGCATAATTGAACTGAGATGACCTGAGTATTGCTTGCATAAAACAAACAAGAGTTAATCATTTTCTCGTGCAAATTCAGAATGCCATCCATGATACTTTGTAGAGCATGTCTTGCAACAATTTGCATAGTAGTAATGATTGACTCATAGAAAGAAAACAAAGAAAATATCATTCTCCTTCCTAGCTCCTCTAGTTCAGGACATCATCAAGGTACTCTAGAGAAATGAACATACATGCTAAAGTGATCCAACCGTGATTCAGAAGATGTTCATCCAATGAGATTTGTTTTGTTTGTCTTGATGTTGATCTAGATGGTTGATTGTTTGATTGGTTGATGCTTGATGTTCAGTTTGATGTTTCACATGATTGTTATTTTTGCTAGGTTTCCTTGTTGTTTGCTTGTTATTTTAAGCTCAAAAATAGCTTGCCCCCAGTGAGTTCAAGATTTTTCCCCCAGTGAGAAACAAATCAATTATTACGGATATGCACATTGATAACCAAGCCAAAGTGGGACACGACCGTAGCAGCCAGATATGTATATGAAGCTCATTGTATGACAGGCATGTATGCACAATGATAGCAAAAGCAGACGGCCAACACACATTCTAATAGATGGAGAAGCCAATTCATCATAAATAGCATCTGTTTGCCAGGTTTTCACTACTTGTTTTTATTGCACTTTTTTAGATGATATGAGTTTTTTGTTGTTACCAAGACACCTGTTTGCTAGTTTTTCACCAAGGTAATGATATTTTCTGATTTTTCCTTTTTTTGTATTTTTCTCTTTTTCTGATTTTTTTGTATTTTTGTATTTTTTGTTGTTGTCACCAAGGTGCCTATTTGCCAGGTTTTCACTAGGGTAACCACAAGACATTTTCTGATTTTTTTGGATTTCTTTAGGACAATTTTTGAATTTTTTTGGATTTCTTTAGGACTTTTTCTGATTTTTTTTGGATTTCTTCATGACTTTTTCTGATTCTTTTGGATTTCTTAAGGACTTTTTCTGATTTTTTTTGGGTTTCTTCAAGACTTCTATACTGTGTGATGAATAAATTATGTGTATAAATTTTTGAGATGGAGATTGTTTATAGGTTCCTCAAATAGATCCCCTTAGGTTTGGATAGCTGATATGCTCCTAATCCATAGATTGATACAATGACAAAGGGTCCTAGCCAATTCAGTTCAAACTTTCCCTTCTTTTCTCTATCTTGCTAATTGCATGGGTTTTTCTTCAGTACCAAATCACTGACCTGAAATGTTCTTGGTTTGATAGTGTGATTATAAATTCTTAACATTCTTTATTGATATGCTTTTAGGTGATCAACTACGAGCTGACGATGTTCATCCAATAGTTCCAACTCTTGTATCCTAGATACCCAATAGTCTTCATCTAATATGATGCCTTTCAATGACACATGAAGGGATGGTATCTCAACCTCAATGGGTAAAATGGCCTCTAATCCATAGACATGAGCATATGGTGTAGCACTTGTGGGGGTGCAAATACTGGTACAGTATGCCCACAAAGTAGGGTTCAGTTGGATATGCTAGTCACGTCCAACATCATTAACAATTTTCTTTAGTATATTTAAGATGGTTTTGTTTGAGGCCTCTGCTTGGCCATTTCCTTGAGGATGGTACAGTGTAGAAGACTGATGCTAGATATAAAACCTTTCACAAAGTTCTTCAACGTCCTGGTTCTTGAAAGGTCTACCATTTTCAATGATAATGAATTGAGGAATTCCATACCTACATATGAAGTAATTTAGAATGAAGGATGCAATCTGCTTACCAGTGATGGTAGTTAAAGGAACAACTTCAACCCACTTCGTGAAGTACTCGATGGCCGTGAGTATGAATTTGTGCCCATTGAAAGAAGATGGATGGATTTTCCCCACAAGGTCAAGTCCCCATTGACAAAAGGGTGAGGTTGATGCAAATGGTTGGAGTTCTTGTGTCGGTGCATGTATGAAGTTACCATGGATCTGAAATTTCTCGCATCTCTTGACAAACTGGAATGACTCTTTCTCCATATTCAGCCAGTAATACCCCAAACGTAAGAGTTTCTTTGCTAGGGTAAGACTACTGGAATGTGTTCCATGGATACTTTCATGAACTTCATGTAAGGTCATTTCAGACTCGTCGCATTCCAGACATTGAAGGAGAGTTCCATCAAGACCTCATCTGTAAAGTACATCCATGATAAGGGTGTGTTGGGTGGCTTGACGGATGAAGTTTCATTTTTGGTTTCGTGATAGGTCGGGTGGAAGGGTGTTATCTCTTAGATAGGTTTAGATCTTCCCATAGGTTGAGGTATCAATGTTAGTTAGGTGGCATATGACTTGGGACTCAGGATCGTCATAGGTAGGGGTAAACAATTGTTCCACCATGAACTCATAACGACCCCATTTATCTGGATTTTTTAACAGAGAAGCAATAGTGGCCATAGCATCAACAACTTTGTTGTCTATTCTTGGGATATGTTCACATTTGATAGTAACAAAATATTTTTAAAGTCATCAATCATTCTTTTGTAGGGCATCACTTTGTCATCCTTTGTTTGATAGTCATCATTGACCTGATTTATGACCAGTTGAGAAACTCCATAGATTTGCAACTCTGTGATTTTCCACTCTACAAATATCTTTATGCCAATGATGAGTGATTCATACTCGACCATGTTGTTGGTGTAAGTGAATATAAGTCTGTATGATTTTGGAATGGTATGGCCTCAAGGAGTGACAAATAAAATTCTTGCTTTTGATCCATGTTGAGTATATGATCCATTGAAGTATAATATCCATTGTTTTGTTGTTATGGTAAAGACATCAAAATTTTGAAACTCAATGTGTAGAGGATGATTGTCATGCAGTGGTGCTTCAACTATTTGATTAGTGATGGCTTGTCCCTTGTTATCTTTCCTGTCGACATACTGGATGTTAAACTCGCTCAGTCTCATTACCCACTTTTCTAGGCTTCCTATTAGATTTTCCTTGTTGAACAAATATTTCAATAGATCAATTTTGGCTATCAACTTGACAATATGAGTTAGCATATAATGTCACAATTGTTGAGTGGTGAAAACTACTACCACACAACCCTTTTCAATGGATGTGTAATTAATTTCATAACCATTTAATGTTCTACTGATATAATAGATCACCCTTTCTTTTCCTGTTGAATCCTCTTGCACGAGCAAAGCTCCCAATGATGTCTCAATTGTTGCTATGTATAGTAAGATTTGTTTTCCTTTTGTTGGTGGTACTAAAATGGGTGGACTCATTAGATATTACTTCAATTGGTTGAAAGTGGCTTCACATTTCTTGTTGGGAATAAGGTGTTTCAACCTTAGAGTCCTAACATTGAATTATTTAATGTATTATTGTATTTATTTGTTTTAATTAATTGCCTACAATGTCATGTCATTAAGTGGGACCCATTGGTTGGGTGGCATCCTTGTTGGAGGTGACTGTATGACACATCTTCATCACATGTGGAGGTAGGCATCCCTTCTTGGAATCATGGACCTAGGACAAGTGGTGCCATCTTATGACATATTCTATGACATGTCATAAGGTATTTTTTGCATGGGGAAAGTGTGGTGCCTTAGTGGGGTATGACAAAAGTGTGTGAAAGAATAAGTGTGAAAGTCATGTTTGAATTATTCTTTGTTTGTTGAATGTGTTGAAAGTGTGACAAATGTTTATGGCACATGTTATATGACATTTTTAAGTAATTTGTCATAACACACTAGAATCATGACTTAGGTGCCCAAGCTTGGAAGAGAAGTTTGGCATGTTATGACAATTGACAGAAATGTAAGAGAATGTTGTACAAGTGTCCAAATCATGCTTATGGAATGAGTTATTTTTCCACATGTTTTTGGATGCCTAAACTCTTCTAGAGGCTTCTCAAAGCTTGCATCTCCTATAAATACGATGCCTTGCATTGTAGAATGAATAGTTTGTTTGTAGGTATTGAAGGGAAAACGGTTTGACTCCTAAACAGGTGTTTGGTGTGAAGAATTTGTTGAAGTAGCATTGTGCTTGGAGTGTATTGTAACTTTCTTTGAAGTAATACATTGGCACTGTGCTTTTGGAGGGTGGGGTTTTTTTTACTTGAAAGGGTTTTCCCCACGTATATCAATGTCCCTTCTATTTTTTCTATCTTTCTTCTACTCTTTGTTTTTCTCATACCATTATGTTGTTGAAATTATCTTAGATCTAAACTTGCATCAAGTTGTTCTATGTTACCTTTCCTATGTGTTTCTCTTTAATGCAATTGTTTAAAGGTGTTAAAATGCAAGTTTTTCTATTCACTCCTGCTTAGATTAGTGTAGGAAGTTGCTTCCATGTTCACAACTTCCTTTCAGTTGGTATCAAAGCCTGGAAAACCTTGATTCATTGGTCGGGTTAGAAGGGTTTTTTGTATTGATCTTTGATTGAGTGGGTGTCTTGTAGAAGGGTGTTTTGTGACCTTTGTTGAAGGAAGAGATGGCAAACACATCTGGAAGGATCAAGATGGAAAAGTTTAATGGAGGAAACTTTGAGCTTTGGAAGATGAAGATAGAAGACATGCTTGTAGATTGTGACCTATGGGTTATAGTTTCAGAAACCAAACCTACAACCATGAAACAAGAAGATTGGGATCTCTTAGATCAGAAAGCCAAGGGTTTGATTAAACTTTGTTTGGCTGATTTTGTTCTCCTGAATGTTCAAGAGGAAAAGACTGTTGTTTCCTTATGGAGGAAACTTGGAGATGTTTATCAGGCCAAGTCCTTGGTAAACAAGTTGTTCCTAAGAAATAAGATGTACTCTTTGAAGATGGAAGATGGAGGATCCGTTGCGGATCATCTAAATGCTTTCAATATGTTGGTTGCTCAACTGGGTTCCATTGGAGACAGGATTGAGGATCAAGACCGTTGCATGCTCCTATTGTGTTCATTTCCAAATGCATGGGATCACCTAGTGATGGCTATTCAAAGCACATCAACCACCTTCAATATGGATGAGGTGGTTGCTTCGTTGTTATCTAAAGAGATTCAGAGAAAATATTTCGAGATGGCTAAGGAGGCCCTTGTTATTCATGGTAGAACAAAGGAGAAAGGCAAGAAGAAAGAGAAATTTTTTAAGTCAAAGTCTCCTGGAAAGAATTCCAAGGCAATATGCTGGAATTGTGGCGATATCGGTCACATTTGAAAAGATTGTAAGAAGGAGAAGAAGAAGAAAAATAAGTCTCTCCTATTCTAAATCTGAGAAATCATCCCAAGATGATGGAGAAGATTTTATTGCAACCTTGGTAGCCCATGCATCAGATGATGTGTGGTTGATAGATTCAGGTGCATCTTTCCACATGACCTCTCATAGAGAGTGGTTCTAAAAGTATGAAGAATACAATGGTGGAAAGGTGTACCTAGGAGATGATTCTTATCTTGCAATTGTTGGTCGTGGAAGAGTCAAGATTAGATTCCCTAATGGAAGAGTGAAGGGGATTGATGGTGTCTTGCATATCTCGAGTTTGGCACGAAACCTATTTTTTGTAAGTAAACTGAATGATTTTGGAGTGCAAGTTGTTTTCTCTGGTGGAGGATGCAAGATGACAAGAGGAGCTATGGTGTTGGGTAAGGGTGTTCGTATGGGCACTTTTTATCATCTAGATACATTTTCATTTCAATGTAATAGTTCTTCTAATGTACCGAAGAAGAGACCTTTGGATTCTTCATCCTCATCATCAAATCATGTAGAGAAGAAGTGTGTTGCAACTACATCTGATGGTCATGCATTTTGGGTACCTAAGGGTGCTCATTCCATGGAAATGAAGCTTCCTTTAGAGAAGACAATGTTATGGCACCAACGACTTGGTCACATTGGTGAGAAGGGTCTTAGAACCCTGAAAAAGAAGAGCCTCATTGAAGTCCTTGATTATTGTAATCTCGAGATCGACTTTTGTGAACATTGTGTCTACGGTAAACAACACCGTGTTTCTTTTTACTCTAGTTCTCATAAGTCTTCTGAGGTCTTGGACTATGTGCATTCAAATGTTTTTGGTCCTGTAAATGTTCATTTTCAAAAGTTGTATATTTTGTTTCTTTCATAGATGACTATAGTAGAAGAACATTTGTTTATTTCCGTAGAAGTAAATTTGAAGTCTTTAATTGGTTTAAGGAGTTTAAGGCCTTGGTAGAAAATCAAACTAGTAGAAAGATTAAGTGTTTAAGGACTGATAATGGTGGTGAGTTTTGTTCAATATATTTTGACAAATTTTGTAAAGAGCACGGGATTGAGAGACATAAGACTACTCCCTACACTCCACAACAAAATGGGGTTGCAGAGAGGATGAACAAAATGTTGATGGAAAGGGCTAGGAGTATGTTGAGTGGTGCTAGCCTTGAACAAAATTTTTGGGCTGAAGCTGCAACTACTACATGTTATTTGATAAATAGATCTCCTACATCATCGCTTGTTGAAAAGACACCCATGGAGGCATGGTCTAGAAAGAAGCATTCAATGAGACATCTCAGAGTATTTGGTTGCGAAGCTTATGCTCATGTTCAAATTGAGAAGAGATCTAAATTGGAGAACAAATTTGTTAAGTGTATCTTTATCAACTATGGTGTCGGTGTAAAAGGGTACAAGATTTGGGATCCAAAAGCACATAAAATTCTCTACAACAAAAGTGTGATATTCATAGAGATGAAACCTTCCTCTATTGAGCTACAACCAGAAAAAGAGGAGAAACAAAAGGAGGTAGTTTAGTTTCCACCTACTCTGGAGAAAGAAGAACTACATACTCCTGATGGACCTAATGATGAGGAGAGCTCAAGAAGCTCTGAAATTTCTAAATAAGAACCCCAACCTCAGCCTTTGAGGAGGTATACATGAGAAAGGTGGAAACCAAAAAGGTTTGGTTATTCATTGTTGGATTTCAGTTGTATTTTTGCCTTGATTACTAATACTGATGAGCCTAGGACTGTGAGAGAGGAAATAGGTATGAAGGATTCATATTCTTGGATACAAGCCATAGATGAGGAGATGGCTGCATTAAAGAAAAATAAGACTTGGGATCTAGTACCTTTGCCTACTGGACATAAACCTATTGGTTGTAAATGGGTTTTCAAGAAAAAGTGTGGTCCTAATGGCAGTATTGAGAATTATATGGCACAGTTGGTCACTAAGGGAATCTCTCAGGTAGAGGGAATTGACTATGGGGAGATATTCTCTCTTATAGCAAAGCTAACATCTATCTGACTTTTGTTATCACTTGCAGTAGCACACAATTTAGAAGTAGAACAGATGGATGTGAAGACAACATTTATTCATGGTGATTTGGAGGAAGAGATATACATTGCACAACTAGAGCACTTCATTGTAAAAGGTAAAGAAAATTTGGTTTTCAAACTGAAGAAGTCTCTTTATGGTTTGAAATAGTCTCCTAGAATGTGGTATCAAAAGTTTGATACTTATGTGTTGTCATTGGGGTTTCAAAGATCTAAATCTGACCATTGTGTATATTTTAAAACTGATAGTGGTCGTATTCTCATTATTGTTTTATACGTAGATGATATGTTGTTTATTGGGAATGGCAAAAGTATGATTTTAGATTTGAAGTTTTAGTTGTCAGCATAGTTTGAAATGAAAGACCTAGGTTTAGCTAGGTACATTCTGGGAAAGGAAATCATAAGAGACAAAGCTAATAGAAAGATTTGGTTAAGCCAATGTAAGTATGTGAACTCGGTGTTGGAGAGATTCAACATGGTAGATTGCAGACAATTAGTTGTTCCTATGATGCAAGGGATGAAGCTTTCTATGAATGATTGTACAACATATCCTACTGAGATGGAAGACATGAATAGAGTACCTAATGCAAGTGAATTTGGTAGTCTAATGTATGCAATGGTGTGTACGAGACCAGACATTGCCCAAGAAGTGGGAGTCCTTAGTCATTTTATGGTTAATCTTGGACGGGTGCATTGGGATGCGATTAAGAGAGTGTTCAGATATTTATGAGGTACTTCTGAGTATGCCTTGTTCTTTCATGGTTATCCTACTGGACCTCAATATTTTGTGAGAATTCAAGGATTTGTGGATTCAGATTGGCAGGTGACATTGACAGTAGAAGATCCACCAGTGGCTATGTATTTATGATGTTTGGCGGTGTTATAAGTTGGATGAGTAAGCGACAGGTTGTAGTCACTTTGTCCATGTGACAAAAGCAGAGTATATGGCAATCACTCATGCTTGTAAAGAAGCCATTTGGCTTAAGATATTATGTTCTGATATTGGTTTGGATGTAGGATAAATTACTATTTGTTGTGACAGTCAAAGTACGATATGCTTAGAAAAGAATCCTACCTTCAATGCTAGAACAAAGCATATTGATGTATAGTATCACTTTGTTTGTGATATGATAGAAGATGGAAAGGTGAACCTAGAGAAGGTTGAAACTTTGACGAATGTTGCAGATGCATTAACAAAACCAATGAGCACAGAAAATTCTAGATGGTGTTCTGAATCTATGGGCCTTGGGGCCCTAAGCCATTAATTTAATTTGACTCTTGACAGGTCCTCAACAAGTGGGAGAATGTTGGGAATAAGGTGTTTCAACCTTAGAGTCTGAACATTGAATTATTTAATGTATTATTGTATTTATTTATTTTAATTAATTTCCTACAATGTCATGTCATTAAGTGGGACCCACTGGCTGGGTGGCATCCCCGTTGGAGGTGACTGTATGACACATCTTCATCACGTGTGGAGGTAGGTGTCCCATCTTTGAATCATGGACCTAGGACAAATGGTGTCATCTTATGACATATTTTATGACGTGTCATAAGGTATATTTTGCATGGAGAAAGTGTGGTGCCTTAGTGGGGCATGACAAAAGTGTGTGAAAGAATAAGTGTGAAAGTCATTAAGTAGGACCCACTGGCTGGGTGGCATCCCTATTGGAGGTGACTGTATGACACATCTTCATCACATGTGGAGGTAGGCATCCCTTCTTGGAACATGGACCTAGGACAAGTGGTGTCATCTTATGACATATTCTATGATGTGTCATAAGGTATATTTTCCATGGAGAAAGTGTGGTGCCTTAGTGGGGTATGACAAAAGTGTGTGAAAGAATAAGTGTGAAAGTCATGTTTGACTTATTCTTTGTTTGTTGAATGTGTTGAAAGTGTGACAAAATTTTATGGCACATGTTACATGACATTTGTAAGTAATTTTTCATAACACACTAGAAGCATGACTTAGGTGCCCAAGCTTGGAAGAGAAGTTTGGCATGTTATGACAATTGTAAGAAATGTAAGAGAATGTTGTACAGGTGTCCAAATCATGTTTATGGCATGAGTTATTTTTTCCACATGGGTTTGGACGCCTAAAATCTTCTAGAGGCTTCTCAAATCTTGTATCTCCTATAAATAGGATGCCTTGCATTATAGAATGCATAGTTTGTTTGCAAGTATTGAAGGGAAAACACTTTGACTCCTAAACAGATGTTTGGTGCGAAGCTTTTGTTGAAGTAGAATTGTGCATGGAGTATTTTGTAACTTTATTTGAAGTAATACATTGGTACTGTGCTTTTGGAGGGTGGGGTTTTTTTACTCGAAAGGGTTTTCCCCATGTATATTAGTGTCCCTTCTATTCTTTCTATATTTCTTCTACTCTTTGTTTTTCTCATACCATTATGCTGCTGAAATTCTCTTAGATATAAACTTACATCAATTTGTTCTATGTTACCTTTCCTATGTGTTTCTCTTTAATGCAACTGTTTAAAGGCGTTAAAATGCAAGTTTTTCTATTCAGTCCTACTTAGATTAGTGTAAGAATTTTCTTTCACGTTCATAACTTCATTTCATTTCTCATCCCATCTAAAGGAAACATTTTTGTGTAGCAAGTGAGTGAAAGGATGGGTCTTGTCTGCCATTTGTGAGATGAATCTTCGAATAGACTGAAATATTTCTTGGAGTGATCTTCGCTAACTGATGTTCTAAGGAGGAAACATCTCTATGATTGCCTTAACTTTCATGGGATCCACCTCAATGCCCTTTTCTGAAACTATATATCCCAAAAGTTTTGTAGATGTCACCCCAAATACACATTTCTTTGGATTCAGTCGTACATTGAATTTTTCCAGTCTAGTGAAGATTTTGTCTAGGATCTCTAGGTGTCCTTCTTTGGTGTATGATTTTTCCAATAGATCATCTACATAGGCTTTCATAAAGGTATGCATCATGTCATGGAAGATTGTTCTCATGGCTCGCTGAGATGTAGCTCCCATATTCTTTAGTCCAAAGGACATGATGTTCCAACAAAATGTGCCCCAGGGGCATGTGAATGTTGTTTTATCTTGGTCCTCAAGTGCAATTTTGATTTGGGTATATCTTGAAAATCCATCCATAAGTGACAACATCTCATGTCCTATTGTTAGGTCTACGATGATTTCTATGTTGGGTAGAGGAAAATCATCCTTTGGACAAGCTTTATTGAGATCATTTTGCATTTTGTGTTTCAGTTGATGCATCATTATTAGTATTCTTGTTTCTTTGCCAAAACTTTGGTTTATCATTGTTATGGTAATTATTAGAGGAGTTTGTTGAGTTGTTTTCATTGTAAATTTTCAAGACTCCTCTCTTGACCAAAGCTTCTTCTATTTTGATTATATTTTCAACCATTTTATCAAAGATAGGTGGACATTGTAATTCAAGTCTATAACTCATATCATCATTTATATTATCGATGAAAATTTCCATCTTATCTTTTTTGGGAATGGGATGAGGATATCTAACAAAAACAATTATCCATCTTTGCAAAAATATGAGGAAAGATTCGCCCTTTTTATGTTTTGCATGGCAAAGGTCCTTCATGATTATCTCATGTTGTATGTTATAAGAGTATTGGGTGATGAATATGTTAACCAAATATTCAAAGATCTTAATACCTGGTGCAAGTTTGGAGAACCATTCCATGCATATCCACCTAGGCTACGTGGAAATAGCCTCATCAAATAAGTCTTCATGTGCAAATTTGAGACTCATGGTTCTAAATTCCCTCACATGATCTATAGGGTCTGTTTTACCATTATATTTGGTAAATTGAATCATGTTCACACTTTGATCAAAAGGATATGGGAAAATGTCTTGTTAGAACCAAAATTTAAAAAAACAAATCTTAAGGTTTTTATCCATTAAAATCCTAGTTCATGTTGTTGTCTTCATAACAAATCATTTTACCACCATCCACAAAGCCATAATATCCTTTTACTAGCATACCGCTACCACATTATTCACCTTTCATAGCTCTCACCTCATACGGCTTTACCACAACCCTTTGCAAAATAGTTCATGGTATCATGGTTCACAATAGTTATGATAGCCTTTTACTGCCACACCATGGAGGGACAAAGCAAGAATCGCAGTTGAGCGGTATACAAAGAAGACAATGAAAGACATATGCCACCATACCATTGGAGGGAGAAACAAAGCCTGTGGTAAAGTGGTACAAGATGCAAAGACAATAGGAGCACACTGCGATACCGTGGGGAAATAAAATATCATGCATGATAAGATGGTAAACTAATAAAAGCAAAGGAAGACACCACAACACCGTAGGGGAGTCCAAGGTGATGATTGGTAAAGCAGTAGCAGACAAGTCAGTGAGTAGCACATTGTGATACCGCGAGGAGGTGAAAGATAGACTGCAATAAGGCGGTATATTGATATGATTATAAAGAACACCGCAGCATCACAATAGAGAAAGAAGAGGTGCGAGGTAACACGGTAAAGCGGTTGTTACTATTGCATCAGTTAGTATTGTTATCTTTCTGTTATGTTTTATTCTCAAACAACGTGACCTTTGGTCTGAAGCTTGTTGCCTATCGTGAGAATATGAGGAGACCAAGACTAAAAGGCGTAGGGGATTTTCTGAAAGATATATAAGCAGGAGATAAATAAGGAATAAAGGGTTAGATAGATAGATAATTTTTAGAATGTCTTACACAGTAGAGAGCATGATGCAATTTTAATTTTGAGGAAGATAATGAAAGACTTCTACTTTGGTGGTTCCATTTTGGTATTAGTTGTTTGATGAAATTATTCAATTATTTGAGTGTCTCCAACTTAATATTTCTTGATTATTTAAGTTGATATATCAAGCATATGTTCAACTTATCAGTGCACATTTTTTGTATCTATGTTTTGTGATTAACTGGTTTCTTTAAAGAAGAATTAAATTCCTTTGAGTCAATTCCAGTAATCTGGAAGTGTTAATTGGATTAGTAAGAAGAATCATATAATTAGGATTGATATTTTTCCTCCAATAGGGTTTGTCAATCACTGTCTTGAATGTTTATACAAGCTATAATCTAATACCCGTGTGTCAAACAACTAGAATTTATGCCAAATAGAATCCATTCATCAAATACTTTCATTTGACTCTGTTTTATCCAACAGGGCACTGGTCTCACCCATTTTTATTCATTTAATTTCATTAAATATTTTTTAGACATTTGTTTGCTGAACATATTGAATTATCCCTTGATATTGCATATAAAATTTATACCACACAGTTCAAATCTACTTCATTCATATAGGTTTACCCGCCTAGGTCTGGTAGAACCTAAAGAGTAGAAGGTTCAAATTCAATATTTGGCCTTGTACATTAACCAAAAATGTTGTGAGCTTGGCAACCTCTTGTGGTTCAAACCTACATTTTTGAGACCTAACAGTTTGATGACTCTACTAGGGACCAAACTGAACCCAAGCCTTCATCATAGAGTCACTACCTTGCAGAAAACTCTGCAGGGAATGAGGAATTACATAATTTTCTCACCTTTTTAGAAATTGAGTGGCGACTCTAAATGAACAAGTTCATCGAGACTGATAAAATAAAGTATACATAAAAAAGGAACCATCCAAGAGTTTAGAATATCACAATTTCTCACAACATGCATGGCAAAAGATCCTTGTATAAGGAGGATCCTAAAAAATGACAAAATTAAATGGAAACATAAGAATGATAAAGGAAAGAAGATGTCTGATGACATGTGCCTAACAAATAAAGACAAAACATAAAAAGCACACCTTGAGACATATAATACATTGGCAACTGAAAATAGCCCATCTAGAGAACCTCACACTCTTGAGGAAAAGAGGAATCCTTTTTACCAAATGGATCCTGAGAAGGGAGAAGAGTTCAAGGCCAAATGTGAGGCCAAAAGAATCAGGAGACAACATGAATATGACCAAAAAATGGCATTACTTGAAGAAAATCAGGATGGACTTGGTTATGAAGTGACCTCTGAAGAGAACTATGAACTCATGACTCAAGATGAGATGAATGCACAATTGGAACATAAAAGACAAGAAGTGGAAAGAACAAGAATGGAGTATGAGTAGAGGCTCCAAGCAATAAAAGAGCTTCAAGAATTGAAGTTACAGAAAGCCCAGATTAATGCTCAGATGGCTAACTTACCTAAATATGTGCCACCTCACAGGCAGGGGAATAATAATGCAGGACCTTCAAATCCCCCAAAGGCACAAAAAAATCAATCAAGGAATCAACATAGACCCCCAAATGCTCCACCACAACCTCAAAATACTCATCCAACCCCTCACCAACAATATATACCCCCACATGGTCAACAACACATGCCTCCACAAGGTCAGAAATATGTGCCACCACCTCATAATAATCCATTATACTAGTACATGCATCCTCAAAATCCACTTCCTCGACCATACACAACCATGATCAGATAATTTGATTTGGTTGGATTTCAAATATATCCTTATCCCATGGATAACAATTGGAGAAGCCTTGTCCCAAAATTCACAGGAAGTAGTGTAGTCACAACTGAAGAACACTTAAGGAGTTTTAATACATTTATTCAAGACTTGGATATGCAATATGAGGATGTGCAAATGAGATTTTTTATGATGTCATTGATTGAAGATGCTAGAGATTGGTTTAAAAAATTTCCAACAGCTTCTATTGATTCCATTCAGGATTTTTATGAACAATTCCTTGAGCAGTATCGAAATCAATGTGCACTAGAGTTTTCCCTGCATGAATTGGTAACTATCCATAAGCATCAGAATGAGTCAGCTTATGACTTCAACCAGAGGTTTTCTAAATTACATAATAAGATACCTCCTGGATTCAAATTAGTTGATCCCGTTGCATTAAGTATCTATTTAAAAGCTTTTGATCCTAAGACAGGATATGAGCTTAGGAACAGGTGTCCCAGGAATTTAGTTGAAGCTCAAAATATAACACTAACTATTGAAAATAATAGGAAAGCTACAGGAATGATTGGCAAGAGGGATAATCCTAGGGTTTCCCAATATACTCCTCCAAATAGACAAGAAAATAGATAAAAAAATGAAAGGCCAAGGCTGCATGACATGCCGTATAATACAAATTGGAAGGATGGAAAGCTAGTGATGGATAGGCCTAAGAATAAAGAGACACTTGATCCTTTAAAGAAAAGAGGGGTGTGTATGGTAAATAATAGTCCTTGGTGCTCAGTTTGTGACTTACCACATTCTCCTGATCATTGTATTGTAGCTCAATCGATACCAGGAAAGGACATACCAGAAGACAACAATGAAGAGGACCATAATATCTATTTAACCTCCCACACTCTTCACCCTGTTGAGCAGGGATATTCATCTTCAGAAGAAGGAGGGTATGAATATGATGTTGATCACCAAAAATAGAAGGTCCATATGGTAGAACAACAAGTTTTTTCTGATCATGAAGAAAGTGAGGATGAACAATGTTCTCCTAGTACATCATATCAGACAAATAAGTGCAATATAAGAATACTGAATGAGGAAGAAATTAAAACGTTAACCATTGTAGAAATTGAGCAGGCCAAAAGTAGATACTAGTTGAGAAATAAAACAGTAAATGAGAGTGAAGGTGTTCCAAGAGGAATATTTTTGAAGGATAAGAAAATGCCCCAAGAAGCTTCAAAAAGGACAGATGATAAGTAGCTTGATAAAAAAGAATAAAATTATGTTCATAAGGAGGATAACAAATAATTTACCAAGGAAAAACAAAAGTAAAATCAGACAAACAAAAAGGAGAAAGAGGAAAACAAAGGAGAGTCAATAGAGCACAAGAAGATTATCAGAACAAAAGGTGCTTCTTTTGATTTCATGCAAGCTTTGTCTCAAGTAACGATGTCTATCCCATTACTTGAAATGATGAAGATTAAAGAGTATAGGGAAAGTGCTATTTGATTAATATCTAGTGGAAGTAATAAAAATACAAACCTTGAAAATAGGGAGATTCCCGAAATTAGTAATAAGAAGGAAAAGATAAAAGTTCCATAGGTTTGTCTAAGTGATACATTGATGAATCCACCACAAATTGATCCATTCTTTACTACCCTACTCATAAATGACAAGCTGGTAAGAAATTGTATGATAGATTCGGGTGCTTCTATGAACATCATGCCAGTAGGGGTGATGAAACAACTTGGTATGTGGGTAGATGTTGAACGTGGTAAATTTTATGCCATGGATAGTAGGCATGTCTCGTTGGTGGTAATTATGAAAGATGTGGAAGTGAAATTGGCTACTTACCCATATACAAATTATAATATTGATATAACTATGATTGACACACCTCCTCAATTTGGAATGCTTTTGTCAAGACAATGGACTGCAACAGTTGGAGGAAATGTACAATTTGAGTTATCATATGCCACAATACCAGTCAATGGTGAAGAAGTCAAGTTGTATAGAGAACCAAGGATGAATCAGGTTGTCAATTGTGTTCCTCAAGAATAGGTCAATTTTTTCTGTGATGTGGATTTAGGGAGCTTTAGAGTGGAACCATCTTAGCTTGAATTAGCAAATACTGACCCAATTGATAAGCATGTTTCTAAAGATCAACAAGGTGTGTGGAAAATTTATTTTGATGGAGCATGCAGCCAAGAAGGAAATGGAGTTGGAGTAGTGTTTATATCACTTGAAGGTGTTACATTCAAATATTCATTTTTGCTAACCTTTGAGTGTACAAACAATGTGGCAGAATATGAGGCCTTGTTGATTGGTTTAAATATGGCTATCAAGCACAAGATCAAATTGATAACTGTCCTAGGAGACTTTGAACTGGTTGTCTCACAAATCAAATTAAGATATGCTGCAAAGAAAAAGAGATTGAAACAATACAAAAATTTTGTGTGGGACATAGTTGAATTATTTGTTGCTTTCTCAATTGATTGGATAGATAGATCATAAAATTTGATGGCAGACTTTCTAGCTAATGTAGCCTTGAAAAGAGATGATATCACCTTGGCTGGAATATCTCTAGTTGAATTCAAAACAAGACCTGCTATCCCTGGCAACATATACAGTTGGAAAGATTTCAATGATGATACTGACCTTCTAAAGTTTCTTCATTGCATAGATTAGTACGAGGCTCAAGAGATTGACTTCAATGCTTTTGTGGAAGAAGTGGATGGGAAATAAAATATATTTGGGAAGGAAGACTTGCATCTTAAAACCAACAAGATTCCCAAAGGACTTATGGCACTAGAAAGAGTGTATGATGGGAATGATCACTCTCTCATGAAGCAGACAATGGTCAAGAGAGAAGATATTAAAGAAATAAATATAGGAATTGAGTTAGCACCAAAAAGGGTCTACATTGGAAAGAAGATAATTCCACCCATCAGGGGAATGTTGATTGCATTATTGAGAAAATACAAACATGTGTTTTCTTGGTCTTATGAGGATCTCAAGGCATACAGAGAAGATCTTTTCTAGCATGAGATTCCACTTAAACTAGATACAAAGCCATTCAGACAAAAGCAGAGGCCTATTAACCCAACTTTGGAACCTACTATGTAGGAGGGACTGGAAAAAATTAGAGATGGAGGTATTATTAAACCCAGTAGACATTCAACATGGGTCTCAAACCTGGTTCTAGTAAGAAAGAAAAATGGGGAAATTAGACTGTGTAGATTTCAGGAATCTGAATGTTGCCTCCCTTAAAGATAATTATCCTCTCTCAAATATGGAGGCAATATTGCACAAAGTAACAGGATGTGAGCTACTGTCAATGATGGATGGGTTTTCTGGATATATCCAGGTTAAATTCAAAGAGTCTGAGCAATACAAGATAACATTTACTACATTGTGGGGGACATATGTTTATGTTAGAATGTCATTTAGTCTCACGAGTGCAGGGGCCACTTTTCAAAGGGCCGTGGATGTGGCATTTGCAGATTTGATTAATGCTATAATGGTGGTGTACCAAGACGATCTTACTACTTATTCCAAAAAAGTAGAAGATCATGTAGGGCACTTGGATAGGATATTCATCAAGGCTTTTGAATATCATATTAGTCTTAATCCTAAAAAAATGTCATTTTGTTGTTACATATGGTAAGCTTTCGGGACATACTGTATCAAAATATGGGATTAAAATAGACCTGAGAGAGTAGAAGCCATGGAAAAAATCCCCATTCCTAAAACTATCAAAGCAATCCAATTGTTTTTTGGTCAAATTAACTTTGTTAGGAGATTTGTATCAAATTTTGCTGAGATTGTTAAACCTATATCCAAGATGCTGAAAAAAGGAGAAAAGATAGATTGGACTGTAGAAGCCATGGAAGCCTTTATATCTATCAAAAGAGCTATCAAAAAATCTCCCATCCTAAAGTCCCCTAATTTTACCAAACCTTTTCAAATATTTTATTTTTCCTCATTTCACACCATAGCAGTTGTTATGTTACAAAAGAATGATGAAGGTCATGAAAAACCTGTATCGTTTTTCAGCAAGTCTTTGTAGGGGTCAGAGTTGAAATATGATATTATGGAAAAATAAGCCTTTGCATTGGTCAAAGCAACAAAAGCTTTTAGACCTTATCTTGTTTGAGCTAAAGTAATTGCCTATGTCTCACGTGCAGCTGTGAAAGATAGCCTGCTATAGACATACCTGATAGGGAAAATATGCAGATGGATTAATAAAATCCAAGAATTCGATATGGAAATTCATATTACCAAGTTGGTAAGGGGATAGGGTTTGGCTAGGCTAATGGCAAAAACAAACAGTGAAGCAAATCAAATATACAATATAGAAGGTGAGGAGAATGCAGTTGCAAGTATCGAACATACTCCTTGGTACACAAACATAATGTATTATTTCAGGCACATGAAGTGCCCCGAGGGGTTGAATGATAATCAAAAGAGAACTTTGAAGTTGCAAGCATCTAAGTATGTATTTATAGAGGGGGACCTATTTTGGAAAAATAGGGATGGAATGCTATTGTTGTGTTTAGATGAATCACAAGAAGAACATGTCTTGAGGGAGATGCATGAAGGGGTGTGTGGAGGTCATTATTTTGTCAAAACCATTGCACATAAGATTCTTAGGGATAGCTATTACTGGCCTAAAGTTTTTAATGACTCTTTTGCACATGTAAGGAAATGTGAGGCTTGTTAGAAGTTCTCAGGGAAATTGAAGTATCAAGGAGCCTTACCGCTTAGACCTTTGTAGGTAGAAGGCCCTTTCCACCAATGGGGAATTGACTTCATTGGAGAAATACAAGAAAATTCAAGTGGAGGACATAAATGGATACTAGTAGCTATAGATTATTTTACTAAGTGGGTGGAGGCAATCCCAACTAAACAAGCAACTAGCAAGGTGGTGATGAATTTTCTAATGGAAAACATCATAACTAGATTTGGCACACCGGTAAGAGTGATGACAGATAATGGGATGCGTTTTAGATCTGATGAATTCAAAGACTTCTGCAATACATATGGGATTACTATTTCCTATGCTACCCCTTATCACCCACAAGCAAATCGTCAGGCAGAATCCAGTAATAAAAGTCTTTTAAAGATAATGAGGATGTTAGATACAAATAAAAAGGCATGGGACTCAAATTTGAGAATGGTTGTATGGGCGGATAGGATTACAATAAAAAAGGAAATCGAAAAGTCTCCATTTGAATTGGTATATGGAACAAAAGCCAGGATGCCACTACAAAACCTTTTACTAGTTTATAATTTTATTCTGCAAGAGGATTTAGATATTTCTAAACCAATGGAGGAAAGAATGGAACAACTTGTGAAACTTGATGAAATAAGGACAATGGTCCAAAAGAAAAATGTGAAGCTGCAATCATGAATGAAATATATTTTTGATAAAAAGGCCAAAGATCAAAAATTAGAGGAAAATGATCTGGTGTTAATGTGGAATGCTCAATGTCAGGAGAAGGGAAATCATGGAAAGTTTAAAGCTTTATGTTTGGGTCCTTTTGTGATCCTTGGAAAAGGAGGGGAGGACTCTTATTATTTGTAGAACATGTCTAGAGAGGAGCACGAGTTGTCTGTACATGGGTAGTTCCTAAAGCATTTATTCTCTTAAGGAGTAACAGAGGATTAAGGATTGCCAGTGCATGGACAATTCTTAACAAACCTCTTAAAACATTCTTTTCCATGCACAATAGTCTAGGAATTCAAAAGGGGCTGAGACTTGCTAGTAAATGGACAATCCTAGAATTCCCTCATCGAAAACAATTATTTTCTCCATATACAGTAGTATAGGGTCATTTCCATCTCCCCCATTTTCCATCTCCTCCATTTTCCCCCTCCTTCCATTTTTCATATCCTTTGAGGTCTTGGTCTATGCTCCCAGAGATATTCTGGATTCTTGCAGTGATTGGAAAGTCACTCATCCCCAACAGGAGCCGCTGTTAGAACCACAATTTTTAGAAAAATTCTAAAGGTTTTTATCCATTAAAATCCTAGTTCATGTTGTTGTCTTCATAAAAAATCATTTTACCACCATCCACAAAGCCATAATAGCCTTTTACCACCACACCGCTACCACATTATTCACCTTTCATAGCTCTCACCTCATATCGCTTTACCGGATCCCTTTGTAAAACAATTCATGGTATCACGGTTAGCAACAATTATGATAGCCTTTTACTGCCACATTGTGGAGGGATAGAGCAAGACCTATGGTTGAGCGGTATATAGAGAATACAATAAAAGGAATATGTCGCCATACCACTGAAGGGAGAAATAGAGCCCGCGGTAAAGCGGTAGAGGATGCAAAGACAATAGGAGCACACCGCGATACTGTGGGGAGATAAAATATGATGCACGGTAAGATGGTAAACTAATAAAATCAAAGGAAGACACCGCAACACCGTAGGGGAGTCCACTATGATGAGCAGTAAAGCGGTAGCAGACAAGTCAGTGAGTAGGACATTGCGATACCGTGAGGAGGCAAAAGATAGACCGTGGTAAGGAAGTATATTGATATGAACATAAATAATACTGCGGCACCACAACAGAGAAAGAAGAGGCACAAGGTAATGTGGTAAAGTGGCAGTTACTATTGTATCAATTATTATTGTTATCTTTATGCTATGTTTTATTCTCAAATGACACAACCTTTGGTTTGAAGCTTGTTGCCTCTCATGAGAATACAAGGAGACCAAGACCAAAAGGCACGGGGGATTTTTTGAAAGATATAAAAGCAGGAGATAGATAGAGAATAAAGGGTTAGATAGATAAATAATTTTCAGAATGTTTTACATAGTAGAGACCATGATGCAAGTTTAATTTTGAGAAAGATAATGAAATACTTCTACTTCGGTGGTTCCATTTTGGTATCAGTTGTTTGATGAAATTATTCAATTATTTGATTATCTCCAACTTAATATTTCTTGATTATTTAAGTTGATATATCAAGCATGTGTTCAACTTATCAGTGCACATTTGTTGTATATGTGTTGCGTGATCAACTAGTTTCTTTAGAGAAGAATTAAATTCCTTTTAGTCAATTGTAGTAATCTGGAAGTGTTAATTGGATCAATAAGAAGAATCATATAATTAGGATTGATATTCTGCCTCTAGTAGGGTTTTCCAATCACTGTCTTGCATTTTTATACAAGTTATAAACTAATAACCCTGTACCAAACAACTAGAATTTCTACCAAATAGAATCCATTCATCAAAGACTTTCATTTGACTTTGTTTTACCCAACAGGGCACTGGTCTCACCCATTTTTATTCATTTAATTTCATTAAATATTTTTTAGACATTTGTTTACTGAACATATTGAATTATCCCTTGATATAGGATTTCATCTTTCCACTTCCAATTGCCATTGTGGATAGATTGCTTAGGGAAGAAACACACAGTTCAAATCTACTTCATTCATATATGTTTACCCGCCTAGATCTGGCAGAACCTAAAGAGCAGAAGGTTCAAATTCAATATTTGGCCTTGTACGTTAGCCAAAAATGTTGTGAGAGCTTGGCAACCTCTTGTGGTTCAAACCTGCGGTTTTGAGACCTAACATGTCTTGCAACAAATAAGATTTTGTGGTTCCCCTTTGCATGTCTTAGAGTTGTTTCAGATTTTTCATTTGATGAGTTAGTGCAACTACTAGATTTGTGTTTGGGGGATTAGTTTCAGTTCTTTTAGGTGCTCCTTTTAGTTGGGTAATGTTAAAATCATCAGGTAATTTGACACCTTGTTTGGCCAACATTAAAAGGTATTTTTCCACATCTCTTTGAAAAAGCTTTTCTAGGAACTTGTGGAAATTTGGGTCTTGTTGTGTAGTTTGGAAATCTTCTTCAGTGATCTCATTCTCGAGTTAGTGGAATCTGTGGAAAGGATTTTGCTCAGGTTCAGCCATGTTGTTTTGAGTTTCTGCCTTTGTGATCTTGTTTGAAAGGGCATACAAATGATGAAAATGTACTTATCTTTGATCGTCGTTTAGGAGTGCTAAAGGGACTAAGTTAAATTTGATTATACTACATTTATCTCAGGATGAAGGATGATGAATCTTGATAAAGGATGATGAATCCTGATAAAGGATGATGAATCCTGATGGTGAAACTCAGTTGCTAATCAGAGATAGGTGTGATGATGAGGCACTTTTAGATGTTTGATCAAAGATTAGGTAAAGGATTTTCACTTGTAAATTCTAGTTTCAACAAGTTAACAACAATGTGGGGAAAAGGGATAAATGTTGGTCAAGAAGAAATCTTTGAATCTGGTCTCAATTGTCAGGTACAAGCTCAAATTTAGCCCTCTAGTTAGAATTTTTTTGGATGCACTAGAACAGTGCATAGATGCGCTAAAAGACATATGCGCTAAGGAATGGCTTGGATGCGCTAAAATATGGCTGGTATGCATTATAGAATAGAATATATGCGCTAGAATATAGACGGGATGCACTAGAATAGGTAATCAATGCACTAGAATATTGACGTTATACGTTGCAGAATGGCATAGATGCACTAAAACAGGGGATGCATGTGCCATAATAGCCAATGGATGCATTGAAATAGGGAAGTTATGTGCCATAATAGTTTATGGATGTGCTAATCTGGAAAATATTTTTTGTTTTTGATAGTTTTGATTGATTTTTTGGTTTTGCTGGCAAGGGATTGATTGGTTGAATGGATGTTCTTCTGAATTAGTGGTTGTACATTTTTGTGTGTGATGTGTTTTTTGTAAATTTGTTTTAAAATGCACAAGTAAGGCACATCAAGAAATTACAATTCCTAAGGCTATGTTGGACAATATTTATTGGATTCCCACTTGGATTTTACTCTAGATGTGCTTATGTTTAGCGGATGATTAGAGGCTTGACCACACTGGCTCCCCCTTTTTCAACACTCACTTCTTGGGTCAGCCAAGCCTCAATTCTCATGAATATCCCATGACGAACTTCTCATCTTTGCTAAAATCCACAAGAATATGGGACGGCTTCAGAGGTTAGACCTCTTGCACCAACAAATAGAAAAGGGATTTTGGCTTACTATAACAAAAAGGTTCTAGTATAGGCATTTTGTTCATGGGGGAACATCCATATGGAAATAGAACATTGTTGCCCTTCTTGTCAGAACAATCCTTATGATACTTGAACTTTCCTCAAGTACCCACACTTATATCCCAGGTGAAAGTCACTTGGATTTAGCATGTTCCTGGTTGGGTCGTTCCCTTGGGGTGATTACCTCTTTTCCCACCAAGGCAGGTCCTCTAAGGATTAAATTGCAAAACAAAAAAAAGAATGAGCCTGAATTTTTGGTCACCCAATTAAGGGGAGAGCATATTCCTACCACTCAATAATCATAGTAGACATGGTGTTCATTTTCCCCTAATTAAGCTATGTTCCTAACTTAATCAAAAGAAACAACAATAAATCCCTGCAATCAAATGTTAGTAGTTTCCGATTTGAAGTCTTTGATAGTGTTTATCAGTTTCAACAAAGTCTCTGGAAACATTTAAAATGCTTGCAAAATAAAGAGATATTGATTAGTCCTCAAAATTTGGAATTTATGTAAAATAAACTAGATGTGCCATAACAGAGACTCAATGTGCTAGAATATCACACAGATGCGCTATAAAAACCAATGTATCCACTAGAACAGTCTATTGATGTGCTAAAACATATAGTGAATGCACTAAAACCCCCCATGTATGCACCAAAGGATGAGCCATATGCACTGAAAGATTCCTCGGATGCACCAAAACAGGAACTCGATGCGCTAAAACATATTTTGGATGCGACAAAAGAACTCACGTTCATGCTAAAAGATTTCACCTCCAAACCTATAAAACACACTTTCCAGAAAAAAATGTTAAAAACAAGGGCTAGGCCCCACAATGGGCGCCAATAAATGTGTGGAATTAAAATGGGGTATTAGCAACGTAAATATAACACACATTACTGAAACATCTTACATGAAAGAGATTGAAATAACAAGACAATCTACTATATCTACTCTTTAAAATAATTTCATTGCTCTCTAATCTTAAGGACCCTCAAATTCATGCATGCTCTCAGACTTATTTATGTGTTGCACATGAATTTATCAGATGGCAACTTAAGAAACGAGAAGATTTATCAAATGCAAAGATAAATGCCTACATTAACATGTTTTTGTATTTTTTTTTATATAAAAGGCTAAATGATAGATGAAATTACTGTTGTGTAAATGATGTAAAGATTATTGCTAATGATGAGATGCAATTCTAAATGCAATGCTAGGATAAATTCTATAAAACTAATGCAATGCTATGATTCTACACAAGAAATTTTCCATTATAACAATACTACAATGTAAATGCTAAATGCAAACTAAAGGTTCTAAGCCAATGCTCTCCAAATGCTAGTATGATTCCTGCAGCATAAGCTTATGATCAATTCCCTATATGAAAGTTGTAGATTGGCCTCCTATTTATAGATTTTTCCAAGCCTTGAGTGAGGTGGCAAAGATGGATGGTCGAGACCATGATCCTGGGAGATCAATGGCGGAGCATAAGGAAGTTGGAGGAAATCAATGAGGTTGTTCCATTTGGAGGAGCTATTATAGAGGGGGTGGTTCAGTCGAAGGGATTGAGCCTGGGTGGTGCCAAGAGTGCACATAGGTGTTCCAGGAACATCTCCCCTCAGGAGCGAAGAAGATGTCATTCCGCCACCATTGCTTTGGGGTCGAGCATGGTGTTTATTGTGGATCCTCGGAGGGAAGAAGATTACCTCCGCCTTAGTATCCGGGAGTGGGGCTAAGGGTGAGTCAAGAGTCCTACCCACTGAAATGGAGTAGCTGGGCCAGTACCGGTTAGTTCCACAGCGGAATGCTAAGGGAGCTGAGTGTTGGTTCTCGCCGTGTAATGGACGAGGAACATTGGACAGAGATGGGCACACAGGGTTCATGATGCAAGGGATAAGTCTAGGTGTGCATAGCTGGGCGGTTGCATACTAGCAAGTCGGATGCAGTGCTACTTGGGGAAGTTAGTCCAAGGCTGCAGAGGTGTGAGTTCTGATGGGGGCAAGGAACACATTGTTAAAGGGAACTAAGTGACTACCCAAGAAGGGAAGAATGAGTTGGACTCAGAAGCAGGAGCTCAAGAGAGGAGCGAGCTGGGTATAGAACTCGCTAAAGAATCAAGAGTCTAGTTCAGGGAGCTAGCCGTCTCAAGTCAGGAGTAGAGCTGAACGGTGCACAAGCGTGTTGAGTAGGTTTGAATTGGGATGCTGGTGCTAAGGATTAGCGTCGGGCATGCCAAGGGTGTGCAAGGGGGAAAGAGAGCTCAGGGAGTTCTGTCGGCCAACCTAGGAGGCAGCTCAAGAGAAGCGGGTCAGAGTAAAGGAGATGAGTGGGACTCATGGATGCAAGTCAACCAACGTGGGCATGTCGGAAGCTTGAGGTCAGGGTGCATTCGGTGCATGTGAGCCATAAGAGTGGAAGGATGCCAAGGTAGGATGCCGAGTTGGATGTGGGCTTGGAGTTCCAAAAGTGAAGTAGAGCATGGCCAAGTGAGTAGCTCAAGTCTTATGGGGGACGTCTGGGTGAAAGTTGGAGTACCATGGAAGTCTGTGCTAATGGTAGTTGTAGTAGGAGTTGGGAACTCCCTGATACTGAAGAGCTAGTAGCAGTGCAACGAAGGTGCAGCAACAGTCCTAGTTGAGGGACAAAGTGAATGTCGATGGGCAAGGCATGAGCGTAGGGCATCAAGGACGTGGAGCTCGGAAGTAACTCTCAGGATACCAAGGAGATGGGTGTTAGAGCTTGGAGCTCCTCCGATAGGTCAGCCAGGTTGAGTCGGAGCATGGGAGTGAAAGTGTGATCAGGGATCATGGAGTTGGAGGGCTCAAGGGAAGAGCCGCATGTGTACTATTCTGCGGTGCATGTGTAAAGTCGGTGTTCTGAAAGAGGGAGCCGCAGAGTTGAGAGAGGCGTAGGGAGGAGCCATGTGTCTCCAAATTTTTTAGGAGATTGTGGATGGATATTCCTAATTTAGAAATTAGGAATAATTAAAATCAGGTGACATGGTATGATGTGGAGGAGGTTAGAGAATTATGGAGAAATGTGACAAATTTGAATTAAAGAATTAAAATTTGGTTGAGAGGGAATCCATCAAATAAACAAAATAATTATATTTGTGTATTTAATTATTTCAAGAGGAAAATTATTTTAGAATGGAAGAATTAAGGTGGTGAACTATACAAATAAATTTATCAATTTATTTATATAAGTAGAGGAATTAAGATTAATTAATTAAATACTTGGTATCTATTTAATTGTGATCTAGACCATTTTTAAGTGTATACAGTAGTCTCGAAAGGTACAAGGCTAGATTAGTAGCCAAGGGCTACTCCCAGAGAGAGGGAGTTGAATTTAATGAAATCTTCTCTCTTGTTGCTAAATTAACTTCTATTAGATTCTTTTTATCTATTGTTGTTGCTCATGATTTTGAGATAGAGCAGATGGATGTGAAAACTGCTTTGTTGCATGGGGATCTTGATGAGGATATTTATATGAGGCAACCTGATGGTTTTTTTGTAAAAGGAAAAGAATATTTGGTTTGAAGGTTAAAGAGATATTTATATGGATTGAAATAGTCACCCAGAATGTGGTACCAGAAGTTTGATACTTTTGCATTGAAAATTGGTTATGTTAGGAGTGAGGAAGATCATTGTGTTTACATAAAATTTATTGATGATCAACTTTTAATTATTATCTTATACATTGATGACATGTTGTTTATTGGTAAGAACAAGGTAATGATAAAAGAATTGAAAGCACAACTCTCTAGCACATTTGAGATGAAAGATCTAGGGGCTGAAAAATATATCCTTGGTATGGAGATCAGAAGAGATAGAGGTAACAGAAAGCTTTGCTTAAGTCAAAGCAACTATGTTGATACTATTTTGAAACGGTTTAACATGAAGGATAGTAAACCAATTAATATTCCTTTACCAGTTGGCATGAATTTAAGTTTAGACATGAGTCCTAAATCTAATTTTGATCATGAGAAAATGTTTGAAATTCCATATGCTAGTATAGTTGGCAGTTTGATGTATGCAATGGTCTATTCAAGACTAGATATAGCCCAAGCAATGGGAGTTCTAAGTAGGTTTATGTCTAACCTTGGTAAAGAATATTGGACTTATGTTAAGAGGGTGTTTAGATATTTACAAGGTACTTCTGATTACTATTTGGTTTATCATCGTGCTAATGATATTGATATTATGCACAGATCATTGGACATATAGGGTTTTGTTGATTCAAATTAGGCAGGAGACCTGGAGAGTCAGAGGTCAACAAGTGGCTATATTTTACATTATCCTTTATATAAACCTAACTATAATCCTAATTAAACCCTAATAATAGCTCTCATTTAATAGTAACACTAATATTAACCCTAATACTAATTGAACCCTAACCCTAACATAACCCTACTACTAATGTTAACCCTAATTTAATTGCAACCTTATGCCTAGTTCTTTTTGGAGTCGAAACCTAACCATAATTAAACCTACTAATTGAACCATCAAAATACAGCTCCCATACCTCATTTACTTGTTGATTGGACTATTGCTCAACACTTTTCTCAAGATTAGGCATGATAGAATCAGATTCATGCATCAAATAAATTCCCAAGTTTACCTCTCCATGTTGTTCATTACCGTTATGAACATTTTCAGCTGCCCACTCATCTAGAAGGACATCAAGGATATCCTCAATCTGTGTTTTTGTCTCATTGGCTGCAGGAACCTATTCACTATAAAAAAGAATGCAATTAACAACAATTGCTACATTGACACTTGGATAATAGGGATCAATGTGGTCTTTAGAGACAAGTTCTGATTTGATAGTGACCTTGGTGCCATACCTAGTCCTAAAGAGCATATGAGAACAATCAAAAGACAAGTATCCTCCAATTTTAGCAGTGAAGTCTCTTGATAAACATATGGGAAAATATGGGGGAAACTCTATGACATAAATGTCCTGAGGTATAGAGAAATTTGGACATGCATGTAAGGTGATACTCAGATTCTTGATAACCCCTACTATATTAACATCAGTACCCTCTAGTTGGACTACCCCCTTTTCTAATGGTTCATACTTAATTCCCAGCTTATCAACAACTTGTTTGGGAATTATAGAGCTACTAGCACCTAAGTTGATTGTACAATTATGCACCAAGTGCTGGACAATAGTTAGAGTTACAAAAAATAGGGTGGCTTGGCTACATTGGTAGGTTGTTCCCTCTTCTCTTGTGAATAATTAGCAAGTACAACCCTAGAGGATTGTTAGTTAGACACCTCATTTGACAAAGAAAACTTTGACAATGCCTCATATAACAAAATTTTCTGCCTAGGAAGAGCTAAAGAATCCCACATAGAAACATTTACATGTTTTTTCTTCATATGATCTAAAATATTGAAACTACCAATACTAACCTTTTGTTTTCCTTTAGGAACCAAAACATTCCATTGTACTTGTGCTATTGAATCAGTGCCCTAGGCTGATCTTTGCCAACCACAAGTTGAGCTCTTGGAAAAACCCGAATGTTTCGTGAAGAAGAAGGCATCACTTGGCCTTGTGAACTAGTAGATGGTTGATTTTTGTCTTCATCAGCCTATTGTCCCAAGTCAACAACCCTTTTCTTAGACTTGGTATTGGCTGCTACAAGAGTATATGGCTGATTCTGTGAATTATTGACCCCGCAAAACTCCTCACCTTGCTAATTCAACAAGGTGACATTTGGATTTCCTTGTTCCATACGAGTAGACTGTTGCTCATGAAACTCTTGTGATGAATCTCTAAGAACAAAAACACCATTATGTGCCATTAAAGCTTGATTCAATATGCCATTAGAACAAGTGGATTGGTTATGTGGTTGATTACAAGGAAAACACCACTTGTAATCAACTGCCATGTTGTTTTGAACCGGTACCACCTCCGTAGAAGAGCTAGGTGTATTCGGGTTGTAGGTCTAGAAAGGACTTTGATTGAAATTCCTCCTTTGTACTTGAGGGTTAGCTTGGTACGAAGCTTTTTAAGGAGGTTGGTAATGTTGCTTTTTGATATTGACTAATTCATTACCAAAAGTTTACAAGGTCTTCTAAATATTATCATTTTTCTCCTTAATACTTATCAACTCATGGAATTGGCTGGAGACGACATTCTCTTGAGCTACAAATTGGCTATTGAATGCTGGAAATGAAGGGACAATAGTTATAGTGTGTGGTATTACAGGGATAGTTGGTTTTACCTCAGAAAAATATGGCATTGAAGGCCTAGGTGCTATTTTTCCAGCCTGAATTAAACTATTCTCAGCCCTTATAGCAACATCAAATGCTTCTGGTAATGTATTCCCACCCATAGACTGTATCATAAGTGAAATATCACTATTCAAAGATTTCAAATAAAATAAAAATGCATAATCATTAGAAGGCTTTACCGAGGCTGGAATTCTATTCTAGGTCTTCTTAAAGCGATAATTGAAGTCCACCAAATGTTCATGTGGATCTCTTTTGATGGTAGTGAGTTGCTCCACCAGTGAGAGATGATCCGACTTATCTTAAAATTTCTTATTCAGCTACTCTCCTAGCTGATCCCAAGTCACAATTGAATTAACAACAAGGCCTCTAAACCATTGGAGGGATTTACCCTTGAGAGAAGTTGTCAAGAGCCTCACTGCAATATTCTACTTAGGAATATGATGCAACCCACACAATGCAGCCACATCTCTAATATGTTCTATGGTAGTCATATGATCCTGTCCAATGAAAAAAGGTAGGCTCTTAAGGACTACTATTGGTATATCATTATGTTGGGCAAGATTCAAGGGACTTCCTTGATCAAAAGAAATAAAGGGTTGATTCCTAGGTGGTGGATTATGAGCCATAATAACTCTTGATGGATTAGAACTACTAGGAATAGTGGAATTCATTGATAATTGATTTACAGAGCTTGAAAATAGAGGATTACTATAGGTTGCAACTAGATTAGTAGCATGCTTAACTACCTTAACACTTCTTGATGGTAGCTCAGAATGCTCAACAGGGTTTGCACTTTATCTGGTTTGATACTTTCTCATATGCTTAACCACTGAACTACTAAAACCAAAGCTATGGAGTCACCAAGTGTGAAAATTTTCCCTCTTGAAGGTTGAAATACTGCTGCTCACACCAAAACAACAACAAAATGTAGCTCTTTTGAACTGAAAATCAGTATCTAGATATAATAACCTAGCCAAAATAATCCTGGACACAATAACCCCATCATAATAACCCAAGGACAAAATAACCCAGGGTCATAATAATCCATGGACAAAATAACCCATGGACATAATAACCCGTGGTCATTTTAGATCAAGCTAGTAAGCTAGAAATGACATAACATCAATTAGAACATTATAATTTAGATATTTTTCCAATTCTTATGCCATTTTTTTGCTTCAATTTGCACTACTATCTCTTCATGTGCCCAAATGACACTTTAATTGAAAATTTGAATAATAAATTTTTTTAGCAACATACATGTAAGTTATAAATTTTGTTTTCCTTTCTCTATATTCTTACAGGGATATTCTTCCCATGGGTTATTCTGACCATGGGTTATTTTGACCCTGGTTTATTTTGTCCTCGGGTTATTGTGACCAGGTTATTCTGTCCAGGGTTATTTTGGCCGGGATATTATGTCCTACAGCCCTGAAAATAGCTCAAGGTCCCATCGGGCATGCCAAAAAATAATATCATAGGGATTTGCACCCGATAATAAGTTAAAAATCTTTCATCCCATTCAACATGGGACTATTCTCAAGTTGTGGGTATCCTATGGTGAGATTAGACCTCCAGATTATGGGCTGGCTCCCTTTGAATGTATCTTTAAGAACTACCGATTTTAATGGGAAAAGGGAGAGAAGGATGTTGCTTATAATTTAAAACCTATCACTAATAGGTGGTACACCAAAGGTAAAACTTTGATAATTCTTGTTGAAAATCACAAAACCAGTCAATTAAAGATAACTGTATTATCTCACAACTCAACTACACATGCTTGCAAAAATTATTCTTGTAAAAGGTTTTGTCTTTTGTGATGTTCTTAAAAGGAAAACAATAATATTTTCACAATTTTGATCCAATAGAATGATAAACACATTCATAGAACTACACTATAACATGCCACTCTTTGCATTCAATACTAAAGGAATTTGATAAAAATAAAGGGAAAACACAATATTTTATCATATATTTCACAATCAATACTGAAAACTAGAGAATAATTGAGGAGGAAACAAGCTTCTTTTATTGAAAAATAGGAGTTACTTGCATCTCAAAGGAAAAAATCCTCTACAAAATGACTGTAAATCTCATAAGAAAATGAGTTACAAAGTGTGAATAATGCTCATGCAACAATCACCCAACTCAGAACTAGAGAGAAAATGAGAGAAGAAAAAGACTTATACAAAAACACTCCAAGAATTCAAATTTTGAATTTTGGCTCCAATTGGCTTGATATGTTGTCAAATTCTAACCTCTCCTTCAAATTAGGCACTTGACTAAAGAAAAATCCACCAAAAAGCATAAGGAGTTCTGAATCTAAAAACAACCCAAAGGGTTGTGCATAGCTGAAAATCCCTCAAAAATAAGGTTGTAATTGAAAGAAGCAAGGAGTCAAATGCCCTAAAATCCTCCTTGACTCATACTCCATCCATTTGGACTCTTAACTAAACCTGAACTTCCAATTAAGTGATCAAATCTCCTATTTTTCCTCCACATGTTGGCCAATCTCTTCAAACAACCCTAGATGCATGCAAAAGCTTCAAAGCATTATTTAACTTCTTTTTGAACTATCTCTTTAAAAATTACATCAAATGTGGCATCTTTATCTTGCATCCATAAATAACTTTTATGAAAGTGATTTATACTCATCACTTTAATAAAGTTTTACAATTTTCAAATTAAATGTAAAATAAAGATATATTTGACCCAACTATGTTTTGTAAGTCAATTAAACAAGGAAATTTAATTCACTTGGCCGCTTGATGTGTTTGAAAATATTAGCAAAAGAAATAAATGTGCTCCCAAGAGTTAGCACTTAACACATAAACAATAAAAGTCTTAAATAAAAGTGATAAAATCACTTGCATTCATACAAGTTAGGGTATTAGGAAACCCTAAAATGGAAGTCAACCTCACTTTTCATCATTTTCATTTTATTTCCTTTTACGTCTCTTCTTTTTTGAGGGCACTGCCATGGATGGCCCTAGGGTTTGAAGATGGAATTTGTAAATCTTTGTATCTTTGTTGTTTCATATGTATTTCTTGAAGAATCTCTACAAAAAAAACATGGTAAGTGCTTCTTGTTTCAGATTTGGAAAATTTTCTCCACTTTTTGAAAGCTTTTGTGAGCTTTCAGGTCGTGGCTATGAGAAAACTTCTGATAATTTTTCTTTTATTTTGATTTGTTGTTATCTCTGCATTCAATGCCACCATGGACACCTTCCTAGTTTGATCTTTTCTCTGTGGCTTTAAGTGTATTTTAAACAACAACTTGGTAAGTTTTTGAAACTCATCTCCTCCTCTTTATCTACAAAAGATGTTTGATTTGATCCTCGAAATGAACAAAAGGATGAGCATTCTTTACTTCTATGTATTGAACTTCATGGGTAGGTTGCGGCCATGCTCCTGCTAGTTATTTTTTTATATGTTTTCTTAATGGAGGCCACAACCATACTTTGCATTTCTACCTTCTTTGAGTATGTTCTTATTCAAAAAGTTGAATTTCTTCTTTCACTATGTACTTTGAATTCTCTGAAAGGGGAAATAAGCTCTTGGGTTGCCATGATTGTATGTTAATGCTCTGGACAAAAGAAAACCTGAGTTTAAGCCCCTTTTTTGAGATTGTGGTTGTGGATTTAGCATAAATTTTGGGTTTGCTATTACATACTATGGGTATAAAACCCCACACATTCTTTTCATTCTTCAATGAACACTGCCCTTTCCATTTTCTGTTTGGAAGTATGGGTTCAAAACCCATAACCTCATAGGTTTTTCTCACTATATTATATGCAAAACTAAATATTATGCTCAGCCATTGCAAAAGGTTCCTGGGTTTGTAAGTCTCTATTTTGCCTCTTCTGGGTTCTTCAATATATTTTTTTTGCAAATTTGTTCAGGAACAAAAGAAAATAACCAGGCCGTGGCTACATAATTCATACTTATCTTGCATTTTGACTTATAGTTGACTTGAAATCATGGTTTCCACCATGCTTTAACCTTCTTATTGAAATGACAGAGATCTTGTGGGGTATAGTTATTTCCATACTCAAATTTATACAAGAAAGAAAACCTTCATTTTGTTGCTTCTATGAATGAGTAATATCTCTGTGCTGAAACCATTTCATGGTTTCCTTTCTTAGAAACAATGATTATGAAGAATGTAGTCCCCCTTTTGAAATGTTGTCCCTAATACACAGTTCACCTCTTTGCACTTGGCTCTAATTTATAACAATATCCCTTTGTATTTACAAACAATGCATTCTGAAAATGTACTTAATATGCAGCACTGTTATTATTTATATTTTGCATACTTTAAACAATCAGGGACAACAAGAATGAAAGCATTATATGACAGCCATATGCATGGAATCTTACTTGAGAAACAAAAATCCTTGTTTATTTCATTGCTTTTGTTTCTTTATTGTAAACAATAATTACTATACTTTTTTATGAAGCCTTCATGCTCACTGTGATCTTCCTTGCACATGATATTGATTTGCTTAATCAGAGATTAGATATCACCCTTTTCTTACAATCCTATTTAATATGTATTGGTTATTTGTAACAGTGAACTTCAACAACTCACTGTCATAAATGATGAATACCTACTAAATGAGATTGTATGAAAGAAAATCCTACTGTCTTAACGATTTGTTATCATAAAAAAATATAAAAAAAATAGGTTGGGCTCAACCCTTATGGCAGCCACATTTTAACCCACATGTTGTAAATAGAAAAAGTAGTAACAAAGATTTGACCTATATCTACACAAGAAGCAAACATGTTAGATAAAAAATAGTAAATTTGATGTTTCCTCTAGACATGTTGGATTCAACACTTTATTTGATTTTTCTAATTAGTTATAAAGTAACAAGTACTTGCTTGATTGGAAATGCATAAGATTTGTATGGAACCCCGAGCTCTAAAACCTCCTATCCTTGCAGATTTCTTCTTTGGAGCAGTAGCTGGACAACCTCAACAAAGCTAGGACAACCTCCAATAACAGGATTCATCATTCACTAGGAAATGACGAGTCCCATATCTGATTTTATGCTTTTTCTTTTCCTTGTAATTACTTTCTATTTTGTATCTGATAGAACAGTTACTCCCACATCTTGTGTGGGATTACAGAAGCATTTCTTTTAATAAATTAGCTAATTCATATCATGTAATGACTTGTATATCTTTATTTGAACTTGTTTTCAGTTACATAATATGAAATAACTAAATAAAACTATTTG
The DNA here is from genome assembly GCA_007115665.2 of Sequoiadendron giganteum. NCBI lineage: Eukaryota > Viridiplantae > Streptophyta > Pinopsida > Cupressales > Cupressaceae > Sequoiadendron > Sequoiadendron giganteum. The sequence continues at coordinate 180,153,062 of CM021101.1, read as the reverse complement.
AATCACATGTTTTGTAATCAAGATGAAATGACAATTTTCACATACCTTGTTCCAGAACTGCAGTTTTAATGTCACTATTGCATAATTCTGATAAACCAATTCTTTAAAATCCTTCATTCAGAAAGAAAATGTTGTTTGGGTTGTCTATACATTAGAAATTTCATACACCACCAAACAATTGCTCATTAAAACTTCACTAATTTAAGTGGGAAGCTAAAAATTAGTAACAGTCATCACATATCAATACTATATAATATTTTATTTATAATTATATTTATGGTTATTATTAGATACAAATCAAATTCTCATTTAAAACAATATGATTCAATAATGAAAATACACTTTCAAAATCTAAGACTTCTAATATGTCAATGAATATTATGTCATGTAATGTTATTTCTCATCATCAAGTGACCCATTTATGTTCTAAGTTTGCCAAGCATCTTTGATTGCTTGATTGGATGAACCATAAATTGTCATTATTGATGCAGCATTTGAGAATTTTTAGTTTGTGGTATATTTTTGTAATGGATACAGAAAAATGTATCATAAAAACCATGTCCTATAGTGCCTAGAAATAAGTCGGATTCAATTGATCTTAGATGTGTATTATAAATGACAATTGAAGGAAACATTGAAGCTATGAATTTGTATTTCAAATTAAAATCATCAATGAGTTCTTTGCATGTTGAATAGTCCTTCTATTAGTGTTATGCTTTATTTCCTAAATGTCTATAGTTAATGCATACATATAAATAGAAAAATATGGTAATAGAGAGCAGATCCTGCTGCTTAGAAATTAGTGGTCAAGTAGTATTTATTTATTTTCTAAATGTCCATTGTTAATACATATGCACTAAAAAAATATTAGACATAAAAAAGAGAGCCGATCTTACTGCTTGAAGATAAGTTTGAAATCACTTAATCCTATATAAGTTAATGATTACTTAAACCAAACATTGAAGCTCTGAATTTTTAGTTGAATTTAAATGAGTTGTGCATGTGGGTCACAACACCACCCTTCTGTGTTTTCCCCGCTACCTTCATCTTCGTGCTTAGCATTTGCACCCAAACAAGAGAACAAAGTGACACAAAAATGTATTTCCATGACCGTCTTCTTTAAATATCTGCACTGGTCTCCATGATAATTTTAATCTCCCCACTATGCTCAAATCCTTCTAAAATTGTTTCCTGTCATCCATGTTCTCAATTATTTTTAATCATCTAAGTATTACCATTTATAGAACCTATGTACACGGACACAAATTCATTGTCTCCCAATTAATCCCTTAACCCTCAACCCTCAGCTATAAACCCTCTACCTTATACATTATACCCTCAACCCTAGACCCTAATCCCTCAATACTCAACCCTTAAACCCTAATCCCTCAACCCTCAACCCTCTATACTCTACCATATACATTAAACCCTCAACCCTAATCCCTCAACCCTATACCTTAAAATATTAATACATTAATCCCTCAACCCTCAACACTCTCTACCCTATACATTAAACCCTCAACCCTAATTCCTCGACCTTATACCTTAAATCATTGATCTCGCAATCCTCAACCCTTAATCCCTCAACCCTAAACCCTCAACCCTCAACCCTCAACTATAAACCCCCTACCTTATACATTATACCCTCAACCCTAATCCCTCAACCATGTACCTTAAAATCTAAACCCTCAACCCTCGACCCTAATCCCTCAATAGTAAACCCTTAAACCCTAAACCTTTAAACCCTGTACCCTATACCCTATACCTTAATCCCTTAATACATTAATCTCAAAACCCTTAAACCCTATATCCTTAAACCCTTAATCCGTCAACCCTCTACCCTATACATTAAACCCTCTACCCTCTACCTTATACATTAAACCATCAACCCTGATCCCTCAACCATATACCCTCAACCATTAAACCCTTAAACCCTCTACCCTATACATTAAACCCTCAACTCTAATCCCTCAACCCTATACATTAAACCCTAATCTCTTAACCCTCAACCCTTAAACCTTAATCCCTTAAACCCTTAAACCCTCAACCCTTAAATCCTCAACCCTCAACCCTAATCCATCAACCCTTGACCCTTAAACCCTAAACCCTTAACCCTTAAAATCCTCAACCCTCAAACCTCAAAACTTAAACCTTAAACCCTCAACCATCAACCCTTAAACCCTCAACCCTCAACCCTCAACCCTATACCTTAAACCCTAATCCCTCAACCCTCAACCCTTAAACCCTAATCCCTCAACCCTCAACCCTAATCCATATCCCTAAATGCTCAACCTGCAACTGTAAACCCTCTACCCTATGCATTATACCCTCAACCCTGATCCCTCAACCCTTATCCCTCAACCCTATACATTAAACCCTAAACCCTTGACCCTTGACTGTAATCCCTTAACCCTCAACCCTTAAAACCTCAACCTTCAACCATAACCCCTCTACCCTATACATTAAACTCTCAACCCTAATACATCAACCCTATACCTTAAACCCTAATCTCTTAACCCTCGACCCTTAAACCCTAATCTCTTAAACCCTAAACCCTTGACCCTTAAACCCTAAACCCTTAAACTATCAACCCTTAAACCCTAATCTCTTAACCCTCAACCCTAAACCCTATCCCTAAACCCTCAACCCTCAACACTATACCTTAAACCCTAAACCCCTAATCCCTAATCCCTCAACCCTTAAACCCTATACCCTATACCCTACAACCTCAACCATCAACCCTATACTTAAGCCCTAATCCTTCAACCCAATATCTTAAACTTTAATCGACCTATACTCTATACACTTAACCTTGGACACTCAACCCTAAAAATTATCCCTCAACCTTCAAACCTCTACCATATACCTTATACCCTCAACCCTATACTTATGCCCTAAACCGTCAACCCTCATCCTTATGCCTTATACCCTCAACCTTAAACCCTAAACCCTATACCTTAAATACTCAACCTTGAATATTATCCCTCAGTTGTAAACCCTCAACCCTCAAATCTATACCCTCAACCATATACTTAAGCCCTAATCCCTCAATCCTCAACCCTATACCTTCAACCCTAAACCCTACACCCTTAACCCTCATCCCTATACCCTATAACCTCACCCTTATACCCTTAACCTTGAATATGTCCCTCAACCTTATAATTAAACCCTAAACCATACACTCTCAACCCTTCATCCTATGCCTTATACCATCAATCCATATCATAAACCCTAAACCCAATATCCTAAATCCTAATCCCTATATACCTTACACACTTAATCTTATACAATCAAAGAGCTGAATATTATCCCTCAATTGTATGTTGGGAATAGGATGCCATTTAATTGAAATCCTAAACATATTTCATGTATCTCCTAATTCCTTGGAAAGTGTTCCCCAACACTAGGATTAGAAAGAGATTAAATTTAAATGAAATGAACATATAAATTGACATTTGTAATTATTCCTAAATAATAGGAACATGTGGGGGCGTCCATTTTGAGCTCCTACAAGATAGGAGCACATGGGGCACCCACATGGAAGGTGGAACCCACATTGCTTTAGTTAATTGTTTGGAGGTTTGATAACACTTCAGTAATGCATGTCTTGTTCCTAAAAAATAGAGATTGATATTTACAAGTGTGGAGTGACACTATCAATTTAGTATCAGTTCAGTTCAGTTTAGTTATGGCTCAATTATCTTCAGTTGCATGTAGTTATTTTGAGTTGCATGCTAGTTGACTTGAGTTGCATGCAGTTATTTTGAGTTGCATGTTAGTTGACTTGAGTTGTATGACTAATAACTTCATTTGCATGACAGATAACAGGTTGATACTTTCAGTTAAGTGGGGATGATCAATCATGCATACTGTTTGCATAAATTGATGGAGAGATATGTTTTAGTTAACCAAGATTGACTTGGGTCCACCTTGGGCGCCCAAGTTGGCATCATTCAGTTAACACCTTTTGCATGAGAAGATATTTACAAGGTTCAATTAAGTGGGCCCATTCCTAGGCGCCAACTTTAAGGTGCAGTTTCCAAGATATCTTCATGACCAGAGTTCAGTTAAGTGATCAATTTGGGGTGCCAACTTTGAGGAATACTTTGGTTTGACTTCTATTTACATGGTGAAACTCAACTTGCCAAATCTAGGCGTAGGTTTTTGAGAGAAGCTTTATGCTTTGTAATTGATGACTCTTATGAGTTATTACATGCTCATTATTGTCTTTTTATTACAACAAGTTGAAGAGAGTTTCAAGAGAGTTTATTGCAAGTTGTGAAGAGGCATTTTTGAAGAAAAAGGAAGCATATCAATCAAGGATTGATACAATGTTATTGTAATCTTATTCTAAGGTTAAATAATACAAGCACTATCGATTTTGGTGGAGGCTTTTCCTGAAAGGGTTTCTCCACATATATGTTGTGTCACTTATATCTTCTATCTACATTCTTCTACAATATTCTCTCTATTTCTACAAATGATAAAATTGATCTAAACAAAATAATCATATATAAAGAATTGATCTAAATAGACTAATCATGCACAAATAATTGTGACAAAGAATACATATTTATATCTACAGTCACATAGTTTTACAAGTTTTAAGCTACAAATTTACCTTCATTTTAGACATTTGGTATCAAAGCTAATGGTTAGGTAGAGTTTGGGACACTTGGGTGATCCCACAAAGCTGGTTTACAATTTCTGGGAGATTCTGATTTTTGCTGAAATCATATTTTTTAGAAAATATAATGATTTAAGCCTTAAAAAGTTCCATTTTAAGGATTCAAATTGAAGAGGGTTTGATCAAACCACCTTAGATCAAACCCCCTTGGATAGAAACCTGCTAGTTTTAAACCATACCTACAATGGAGTCTCCTTTACACCTATCAAAATGTTGATAAAAATCATTTTTGATTTACCTTTTCGGGGATCAAATGAATTCATTTAAAATTTATTATAAATTATCATGGTAGTCCTCAGAACGAGCTATCCAATGAATATAATTTTAATATGTTTTGGTTTTATTATGTATGCATTTTTTTAGTTTTATTAAACATAGGTTTTTCACCGAAAATCAAGCTCTTTGTTCTGTACATGTGGAAAAATATCAGATTATCAAAATAAAATTTTGAAAAATATGTTCAGGCTGGGTATTAATGTCCTTGATCCATTAAAAAAAAAAAAAGATTTTCCATACATACAGAAAAAGTTATGTTGTATACGGTCTGCCTATGTCTGAATTGTAATTGGTTTTAACTTCGAAACTTCATAAAGAAAAAAAAAATCAAGAAAACACTATAAAAACCAAATGAAAGTGCTAGATATCATAGTTGCAAAACTAAATTAAAAAAAAATAGAATTTTATCCTTTATACAAAAAAAATTATGTTGTATACAGTGAGCGTCACTCCTTAAAAATGTTGTTTTAAAAAAAAAACTAGTTTTCGAAGGAGATGGAAAAATAAGTGCAATTTGATTCCAAAAAATATATATATATATATATATATATATATTTAGAATCTATAGACAAAACATCACAAATCACTAGTTTTCATCATCTTCAAATTCCTCATGGTTTAGCTGCTATAGGAGCTTGAAAGTGAAGATTTAGTTAAAAAAAATTAGTTCAGTGTCTAGTTTGCCCCAAAATTGTAAACCAGTATTATGAGATCACCCACCTTTCTCTTAAAGGTTTGAAGGTTTTTTTGGATGTAGTGGGAGATTTTACTATTTTTTTATTGTATATTTGTAATAGAAGTGTGTTATAATGAGTTCTAATTCTCATCTAGATATTGAAAGATTCAATGGATCTAGTCATGAGATGTGGAAACTAAAAATGGAGGATCTCCTTGAAGAGAGAGATCAGTGGTTAGCTGTTTGTAATGAGACAAAGACACCCACATCAATGTCAAATGAGGATTGGGCTAAGCTTGATAAGAAGGCAAGAGGAACCATAATATTATGTCTTGTTGATGATGTTCTCTTGAATGTTTCAGATGAAACTATTGCATATAAATTGTGGAAGAGAATAGGTGATATTTATCAAACCAAAAGTCTTACTAATACTTGTTGTATTTGAAAAGACAGTTGTATTCTTTAAAGATGAAATATGGTGATTCTATTGTAAATCATTTAAATGCTTTCAATTTGATTATGAGTCAGTTAGCATCTATAGATGTAAAGTGAGAAGATGAAGATAAATGCATTTTGTTACTCTGTTCTTTACCTGAGTCTTGCGAAAATCTAATTGTTGTTGTCAGTGATAGTGGTGCAAATCCTAAGATGGACAATATAATTCCTACTCCCCTATCAGAGGAGATGAGGAGGAAGTCTAAAATGGGCTCTTAAAATGCCTTGTTTGTAAGAGGTAGGCCTAAGGAAAAGGAACCTAAGGAAGACAAGAAAGGAAAAGGTAAGTCCAAAGGATGGTCTAAAACCCCTGGTAAGAGTAAGGTAAAGTGTTGGAACTATGGGAAATTGAGACATGTAAAGAAGGATTGTAAGAAGAAGAAAAAGCATTTTGATGCTTCTACAGAGAAATCATCGGATGACGGTAATGATGCATTGATTATTTCATGTAAAAATGTTAGTGATGACTCTTGGCTTATTGATTCAGGTTGCTCCTATCATATGACTCCTAACAAGGATTGGTTCACTAAGTATATTGAATATGATGGAGGTAATGTATTTTTTGGAGATAATAGCACAACAAAGATTGTGGGCAAAGGAGAGGTAAATTTGTGTTTTAGTGATGGTAGGTTTAATACCTTTAATGATATTTTACATATTCCAAGACTTGCAAGAAATATACTTTTTGTATCTAAGCTCAATGATTTTGGAATGCATGTGACATTTGACAAAGGTGGTTACAAACTGGTGAAAGGGAATATGGTGGTTGCTAAAGGATCTCAGACTGGGACTTTGTTTAAGCTTAATACCTCCAATTTGAATAAATCAACCAATGTAACTGAAGCTAAAAATAAATGTATGTTGTGGCACCATAGATTAGACCACATTGGTGAAAAAGGTCTTAGGACCATTCTTAATAAGGAATTGGTTGACAGTATTCCTAATTATAAAATTGTCAAAAATGATTTGTGTGAGCATTGTGTGTTTGGACAGCAATCTAGATCTTTGTTTCTAAAGGAACAAATAAAGCTAAAAGATTATTAGAGATTATTCACTTAGATGTTATGGGTCCTGTAGATATTGACTTTATTGGAAAATATAGATATTATGTCACATTTATTGATGATGTCTCAAGATACACTTGGATCTATTTTATGCATAACAAATCTGATGTGTTCAATAAGTTTAAATAATTTAAGGCTTTAGTTGAGAAACAATCAGATCATAAAATAAAAGTGTTGAGATCAAATAATGGTGATGAATATTGTTCTAAGGAATTTGATGATTATTGTAAGCATGCAGGAATTGTGAGACAGAAAACTACTCCATATACACCTCAACAAAATAGAGTAGCAGAAAGAATGAACCAAACATTAATGGAAAGAGCTAGGAGTATGTTAAGTAGTGCTAAGCTAGATTGGTGCCTTTGGGCCGAGGCAATATGTACTTCTTGTTATTTAATCAATAGACCTCCTAGTTCATCTATTGAAGATAAAACCCCTTATGAGATGTGGTTAGGTAGGAAACCTAGTGTTGCACATTTAAGGATATTTGGTTCTGAGAATTTTGTTCATGTGCCTAAAGAAAAGTGGTCTAAGTTGGATCCAAAAGCATAAAAATGCATATTCATAGGTTATGGTGAAAATGTAAAAAGTTACGAGCTTTGGAATCCTCTCTAACTCAAAATTTGTATTTATCTAGAGATGTGATTTTCAGGGAATTTAGAGCTTATACTGGAGAAGAACAACCAAAGAATAAGGATACTTCTTAAATAGTGCATTTTGAGACAAAAACTGAGAAGCATGAAGACGTGCATGTTGAAGAACAATTGGATGGATTGGATGAGGAGAGTTCACAGAGTTCTTCTGAGATAGATGCTCATGATGAGCATATTGAGGAACAAGAAGAACCTTCTTTGAGAAGATCCACAAGACAACTAAATCCCATTGATAGGTATAGCCCACTTGATTTTTCGTTGTATATTTTCTTTAATGAGTACTAATGATGAACCTAGTTCGTATAGGGAAGCTTTGTCTTCAGATGAGAACAAGCTTTGGTCACAAGCTATACATGAGGAAATAGCTTCCTTGGATGCTTGTGACACATGGGATCTTGAGAGTTTTCCCAAATGAAGAAATACCAATGGTTGTAAATGGATCTTTAAAAAGAAAATTGAGCAGATGGTAATCTTGAAAGGTACAAGGATAGATTAGTAGCCAAGGGCTACTCCCAGAGAGAGGGAGTTGACTTTAATGAAATCTTCTCTCTCGTTGCTAAATTAACTTCTATTAGATTCTTTTTATCTATTGTTGTTGCTTTTGATTTTGATAGAGCAAATGGATGTGAAAACCACTTTCTTGCATGGGGATCTTGATGAGGAGATTTATATGAGGCAACCTAATGGTTTTGTTGTAAAAAGAAAAGAAGAATTGGTTTGCAAGTTAAAGAGATATTTATATGGATTGAAATAGTCACCCAAAATGTGGTACCAAAAGTTTGATGCTTTTGCATTAAAAATTGGTTATGTTGTGAGTGAGGAAGATCATTGTGTTTACATAAAGTTTATTTATGATCAAATTTTAATTATTATCGTGTATGTTGATGGCATGTTGTTTATTGGTAACACCAAGGTAATGATCAAAGAATTGAAAACATAACTCTCTAGCACATTTGAGATGAAAGATCTAGGGGCTGTAAAATATATCCTTGGTATGGAGATCAATAGAGATAGAGGTAACAAAAAGATTTTCTCAAGTCAAAGCAACTATGTTGATACTATTTTGAAACGATTTAACATGCAGGATAGTAAACCAATTAATATTCCTTTACCAGTTGGCATGAAGTTAAGTTTAGATATTAGTTCTAAATCTGATTTTGACCATGAAAAAATGTCTGAAATTCCATATGCTAGTGTAATTGGTAGTTTGATGTATACAATGGTTTGTATAAGACCAGATATAGCCCAAATAGTGGGGGTTATAAGTAGGTTTATGTCTAACCATGGTAAAGAACATTGGACTTATGTTACGAGGGTGTTTAGATATTTATGCGGTACTTCTAATTACAATTTGGTTTATCATGGTGCTAATGACATTGATATTATGCATAAATCATTGGACATACAAGATTTTGTTGATTCAAATTGTGCAAGAGACCTGGACAGTCAGAGATCGACAAGTGGCTATGTGTTTACTTTGTTTGGAGTTGCGATTAGTTGGATGAGTAAGAGGCAGCCCACGATTGCTTTGTCTGCCATAAAATCAGAGTACATGGATGCTACACATGCCTCTAAAGAGGAAGTTTAGTTACAAATACTTGGGAAAGGTATTGGTTTTAATTGCAAGAAAATTAGACTTGAATGTGATAGTCAGAGTGCTATTTGTTTAGCCAAAAATCCTATGTATCATGCTCGTACTAAGCATTTTGATGTTCAGTATCACTTTGTGTGAGAAATGGTTGAAAGTGGGAAGATATTGATTGAGAAAGTTGACACTTTGATCAATGTTGCAGATTATCTTACGAAACCAGTTCCTACAGATAAGTTCTCTTGGTGCAGGAAGGCCATTGGCCTTGAGTCCTGTAATTGATTTATAATAATGATTCCATCTTTAAAATAATTGCAATGTATAATGTCAAGTGGGAGAATGTTGGGAATAGGATTCCATTTAATTGCAACCCTAAACATATTTCATGTATCTCCTAAGTCCTTGGAAAGTGTTCCCCAACACTAGGATTAGAAAGAGATTAAATTTGAATGAAATGAACATGTAAATTGACATTTTTAATTATTCCTAAATAATAGGAACATGTGGGGGCATCCATTTTGAGCTCCTACAAGATAGGATCACATGGGACACCCACCTTGCTTCGGTTAACTGTTTGGAGGTTTGACAACACTTCAGTAATGCATGTCTTGTTCCTACAAAATAGGGATTGATATTTACAAGAGTGGAGTGGCACTATCAGTTCAGTATCAGTTCAACTCAGTTCAATATCAATTCAACTCAGTTCAGTTTAGTTCAGTCCAGTTTAGTTATGGCTCAATTATCTTCAATTGCATGTAGTTATTTTGAGTTGCATGCTAGTTGACTTGAGTTGCATGCTAGTTGACTTGAGTTTCATGCAGTTATTTTGAGTTGCATGTTAGTTGAATTGAGTTGCATGTTAGTTGAATTGAATTCTATGACTAATAACTTCAGTTGCATGACAGATAATAGGTTGATACTTTTAGTTAAGTGGGGATGATCAAACATGCATATTGTTTGCATAAATTGATGGAGAGATATATTTGAGTTAATCAAGTTTGACTTGGGTCCACCTTGGATGCCCAAGTTGGCATCTTTTAGTTAACACCTTTGTTGGCCTATTCTTGGGCGCTAGCTTTGAGGTGAAGCTTCCAAGATATCTTTGTGACTAGAGTTTAATTAAGTGATCAGTTTGGGGCGCCAACATTGAGGAAGACTTTGGTTTGAATTTTGTTTACATGGTGAAACTCAACTTGCCAAATCTAGGCTTAGGTTTTTGAGAGAAACTTTATGCTTTGTAATTGGCAACTCTTATGAGTTACTAGATGCTCATTATTGTCTATTCATTGCAGCAAGTTGAAGAGATTTTCAAGAGAGTTTATTGCAGGTTGTGAAAAAATATTGTTGAAGAAAAAGGAAGCATATCAATCAAAGATTGATACAGTGTTATTGTAATCTTATTCTAAGGTTAAAAATAATACAAGCACTATCGATTCTGGTGGAGTTTTTTACCGAAAGGGTTTCTCTGCATATATGTTGTGTCACTTCTATCTTTTGTCTACATTATTCTACAATCTTCTCTCTATTTCTACAAATTATAAAATTGATCTAAACAAATTAATCATGCACAAATAATTATGACAAAGAATACTTATTTATATCTATAGTCATATAGGTTTACAAGTTTTAAGCTACAAATTTACCTTCATTTTCAACACTGTAAACTCTCAACCTTCTACCCTATACCCTCAACCTATTACTTAAGCCCTAATCCCTTAACCCTCAACCCTATACCTTAAACCCTAAACTCTGAAACCTCAATCCTCATCCCTATAGCCTATACCCTCACCCTAAACTTTGAAACCTCAACCCTCATCCATATAACCTATACCCTCACCCTTATATACCTTAAACCCAAAACCTTTATATAAATACATACATACATACATACAGGCATACATAGATACATTCATACATACATAAATGCATATATACATACATGCATGCATGCATACATACAAGCATACATTCATACATACATATAAACATGCAAGCATCATACATACATACATACATATATACATACAGGCATACACATACATACATACATACAAACATACAAGCATACAAGCATACATGCAGGAAATCATACATACATACAAATATATATACAAACATACATACATCAAACATACATTTAACAAACTTGCACATAAACAATTTCAAGCAAGACATAATGTGAGTGTATTGTAATACACTCACGTTATGTCATGCTTTGGAAAACTTAAAGCAAAAACAATAAAAATGAGGCAAAATGTAAGGCAAGACATAACACAAGCATGTTATAATGCACTCACATTATATCAAAACTATGACATAATGCGAGTGCGTTATAATACGCTCACATTATGTCTTGCTTTGGGAATCCCCAAGCCTTTGGTTTGGATTTTCTCTGTATTTCCAAACCAAAGGTTTGGAGTGCCTTCCCAACATCCAAAGACGTGTTTTTGCATATTCTACGAAATTTCACATAATCTCGTTCATGCTAACCATTAGGTTTGCATGTGTTTCAAGGTCGAGTAAATCAAACACCTAGGTAATGTTAGGATCTCTCTTAGCTATTTAACGATGTAATTTTTTTCATATTTTGACAATGTTAAGGCTTTCATTTTTAGTTTCTTTTGTTTGTGTGTCATTTTGTTGTCAAAAACTAATGTTTGGTATTTTTTACTTTATTTTAAACCGTTCATTGAAATTTCTAATAAATTGCAATGTTGCATTTTTATAAACTAGACTCCATCCTACACATATTCAAAAAGAAAAGATTTTCGATTAGTTTTAAAAAATTATAGGGGTGGCACAACAAAAATTCTATTTTTTAGGACATGTGTCCACTTTGAAAATTAGTAAAAAAATCTTATATTCATTAAAAATTATTAGAAAAATAGGGCATAAACTAGTTAGCTAATTTCTCATCGAAACGATTTTAAAAATAGCAAAAAAAAACCTTTTGAGGGAGCCATAATAGATGCTGTATTTTTTTTAAAAAAACAACACCTATTTTTGTGGCTCTCTTTTTTGAACCCCTCAATCTCTACCATTTAAAAAAAAATAGTAATTTAAAAAGTAGACTCGAAGCACTATGACCCTTATTTTTGTTGCATCTAAATTTTTTGTGTAGCTATCCTCAATTTCTCATCCAAGGTTAGTATTTCCCGATTTTAGAAAAAGTGGACATTTAAGACCCCTTTTTGGCCCCTAATCTTTGTGCACTTACCCCCTTGGAGGTTTGCACCCTTTTGGGATTTAACACCTTTTCCTTATTCCATTAAGAGTTTAGGGGGGGTTTGATGTATTTGGAGAAGGTATGAGACTGACTTACAACCTAAATAGTGATTCAACCTACCCTTGACCAAAATCGCAATGGATTTAAGGATCAAATTTACAATAATTAAACTAGGCTAAGTATGTAAATAACTATTCTAATGCAAAAATAACAGATATGGAAAGTCACAAAGGAATTCAGACTACATAAATGGACTGAACAGAGTATTGTGCACATGCAATTTATGAATTTGGGGCTAAAAATGGAGGACCAAGTTACCCAGGGAACCTATGTCCCTATAGATGAATTTCAAATATGATTTCAAAGTCCTCAAAAGCTAGATTAGAGCATTTTGTTTCTTCATGTCGCACTATTAGATTTTGAGATATCTGAGTTTCCATGAGTTGTCAAGGTGTAGGGTTTGATTGCAACAATGAACAATTGACCTTTAAAAAAAAATCAATTGAACCCCGTGTTAGTGTTTCCACTTCGACAATGACAATGCCAATGAAAGAGAACCTATCCTTTTGATGGATAAGGCTAAATGATAAAAATGAATGATGAATCAACAATGGACTACAACTCACCACTCACCAATGACTTCCTTGAAGGACTGAAGTAATACACATCTCCTCAAGGCTTCAATATTGCTCGCTTGATTTTCTTGAAGACTTACAAGGGTTAGATCTCACAAACACAATGATAACATAGGCATGAATAAACTTGACATGATCCTTTGATGTTGAATTGTTGCAATAGATCTTGAAATGTTGCTCTTGACTTGCTTGATATTTCTCTTCACAATAATTCTTGCTCTTTGTACTTGATATAATGTTTTTCGTCACTAAGGTTTTAGGACCTAGGGAAACAAACTTTCTATACTCCACATTCAAGGATGCCCTAGAGATCTCAGTCAAATGATGAAAATGGGAGAAAGAGATATGTTAAGGGACTATCCTAGGGTATGTTTAGAGATTAATGAGGGATTCACCACCAAGCTAGGGCTTGGGAAAATATATGAAATGCAAAATCTAATGATTGAACTCAATGATGCATAAAACTTCACTAAATGAACTATAAATACAAATAAATTAGAACAACAAATTGGAAAAGTACAAAGGAGCACCTAGAAACCTGAAAGAGCTTGAATGGAGGCCTGAAATGTTGAATAACCTAAAATTTAGGCCTATTGGGACTCATGTCTGGGCGAATCAGTCCCAGATTAGGGTTTCTATGCAATAATGGGTTTATGGAAAAAGGGTATCTAAAACTGCCAAAATAAAAAAAATGACCTAAACTAGGACTCATACGCTAGGACTAGCGTATGAGTCCAGTTAGGGTTTTCTAGAACTTCAAGGTCTGAATATGGTCTTCAATGTCTTCTCTTTCTGTTCCACTATTTTTGGATTTGAAACTACTGATTTCAGGCTTGTAGGTAACTTTTTGTGAAGATGACAACCTTGTAATGACTTGACAACTTCTCTCAAGCTTGCAACCTAATCTTCAAAGGATCTTCAAGTCTTCAAAGAAGCACCTAGATTTGCAATCACACAAAGAGAGAGAAAGAGTGTTGATTGTTAGGGAATAGGGGTTTGCCTTGGTCAAACCCCTTGTAGGTAATTAAACCAAATGATGAGATAGTGAAATGAAGGCATGAATCATGGACAATAATACCTTGAATGATGTCTTGTAAATCTAAAATCTAACATGAAATGGCCATGGAGGATGTAGATCTAGGTCTTGAACTTTGGTATGAAATAATGCTTGTAAATTAATCCTCAATGCTACATCACAACACTAGCTCAATAACATGTTTGATGCTTGATAACATTGACATGATGGTGGATCTTGGATTGTTGTAATAATTGATGGAAAATTCTACCCTTGAATGCCTTAGAAATGATCTTGAATGCTCTCTTGATGATCTTGTGAAGTCTTGGAATGCCTAACTCTTGAGTGCTTGACTTGATATCATGAATGCTTATGTGAAATAGTGATTTTAGACCTCATTTATATAGGTAATCCATTTAATATCTCGTTAATTGGATCCCACAGGCTGACATCTATGAAATTTGAACTTAAAACCTAAATTTTCTAGCTCAAAACTCAAAAAGGAGCCAAATGGCTCATACACCACTTGTGGTGTATAGGTCCCACAAAGCCTTTTTGGAGAGATAAAGTTTCGAGGTGATGAGAAATTAAGTTAATTTGAGGTCTATATCGGGTTTTTGGTTAAAATATGCCTCGGGTTGTATAATATGGGGTCATAGGGGCCTATTAATGATGATATGAAGATCATAAATGCAAGAAGGTCCAAAACTCAATGTGAAAGTGTAAATAAATACACTTTACAACATTAAATCAAGGAAAAATTAAGTCAATTTAGTTTAGAAGGGCCTAAAATCCCATGTGAATGTGTACAACACATTACAACACTAAATTAGGTCCATTTAGTTTACAAGCTTCTTAAATTTAATGTGAAGGTGTAAATAAATACACTTTACAACACTAAATTGAGGAAAAGTTAGGTTTATTTAGCTTTAAAAGGGCCCAAGACTTAATGTGGATGTGTAAAACACATTACAACACTAGAATAAGTGATATTAAATCCAATTTATCATTAATCATTCCCAAATTAAGAAAAATTGTACCATTTCCAAGCGGGTATAATTTATGTCATTACATTCTTGATTTTCCAATTATTTCACTTAGTTTTCAAATGATGCAATAATTAGGTATTTATATGCAATTATTCTAATTTCCTACAAATTAAATTCTGATACTCAACATTGGACGTTTGAAATTCAAATAATAAAATTCCACCTCTGACATATTAAATTTTGGAGCCAAAATAGAGGGACATAAGTGCCATAGGCGTCAGTGTCGAACCTTTATTTTGGAAAATTAAGTTGTCGAGGGAAAAATATTAAATAAATGCATTGGTTTTCTACTTGCAATTTATTGCTAGATGCTTAAATAGGTCATGGAATGCAAAATTTAGAAAATTAGATGCGCAATTAGATCCAATTACTTTAAAGGGAGCAAAACATAATATAAAATTGTCACCCTTCACAATTTACGACGCTACAACAACAATGAAGACATCTTCCATGCGGTTCTAAGAACTTCATTTACTATAACGCATAATCTATAAAACCATCTTTCCTTTCTCTACCATGTGACAAAGGGGCTAAGAAAGAAAAAGTCAATTCGGACTTCGAGCATTAGACAAGATTAAAAGGGAGTGTTGTTTTCGTTCGAGTTGGAATCGACACAAGATTGGAATCGAGACATAAAAGGGAGTGTTGTTTTCGTTCGAGTTGGAATCGGCACAAGATTGGAATCGAGACAAGATTAAAAGGGAGGGAGTGTCGTTTTCGTTCGAGTTGGAATCGAGACAAGATTGGAATCGTGTGTTGTTTTCTTTCGGGTCGCAAAAGGGAGTGTCGCAAAAGGGACAAAGCTCTATATAAGAGTTATAGAGCTGGAACCATCTTCCATCTTCATCCAGCAACGACCTGCCTTCTTCTCCATCGAACAACGCAGGTAAGTCTTCAAAGCTTCTTATCATGTTGCGCAAATTAAAATTTTCCCTGCACATAATCATTCTTGATTTTTTAATCTGGATTTGTGGTTTTCTAGTTTCGCTTAGTCATCTTTGTGCTTCAATTGCTGATGCCTCTGTGCCGATCGTTGCAATTTTTTTTGTCGCAGGCCATTGCGCTGTTGTTGATCTCACCTGCCTCACCGAATTCAAAGGGTTTCAACTTTTCGAAGCTCTTCCAACCATATAAAAGATCTGGGGATGATACTCATCGTCCTCCAGCCACTGGTTCCACTGTCTTCAATCCTATCGATGCCGACCCATCGCTGCAGCAAGCTGGAGGTGTGAATGATCCTGAAAGCCGTCTGCCACAGCACGAGATTGAAGTCCAACAAAATGGTGTTGGGAGCCAAGCACTGAATTACATTAACTTTGCAATGCAATTCAGTAGCATCTCTCTGGTATATTTTCTGAACCACGCGGAGTTATCCGGTAAACCCGGTACAATAATAGACGGTGTCGCCTTATTTGTTGCTTCTGGAATTTTGGCTGCTCTTGTTTACCTTGTATATCAGCAATCAAGGCCTACTGCAAGAGATCCATGGCACATATTTCTTTACATCACAGTAGCATGCTGGGTAAGCCTTGTATACATTTCCTTCGCCATCAACATCCTGCAAAAGCTCTAAGTGTCTCTATTGAACTGTTCTAGTACTTTGGTCGGTACAGAACATGTGGAATGTATTTTGAATTATAATGTTAAGATAATGTGTTTATGTGAAAATGTTGATATTGGCATGGTGTGATGATTTAAAGGTGGTTTTGTTGTTCTTGTCATCAAGGTACAAACCCTATTGTGATAGTATTGTTGAGTGAGATGAGGTTTTTCATTTATGATATATTGAAGTGGTATTGTTGAGTGGTTATAATGGAAATGAGATCTTTCATTTGTGATCTCAAAGATTGTGTTTACCCCTTAAATTAAAAAATATATATTTATAAGAAAATGCAAATTTTAATTACATTGATTAAATCTTTTTCTTAATCTTACTCTTAATCATCTATTTCATATATTCATTCATAAATCCTTTTTGGGAAATTTATAAATTCTTTCTTATCTTTTCATAATTCCTTTGGTGAGCTTAAGTTCCTTGTGTGTCAGTTTCGAAATTCTCGTTTCCCGTTCCCGTTCCCCTTTTTCTTTCCGTTTTCTTCCAAAACGGACTTGTGAAGTGATAAACACACTTTGTTAATGTTTTAACTATTGTCGTTTCGAATTCTCGGTCCCGTTTCCGTTCCCTTTTTCTTCCTTACAGAAATTTGTTGAAGTGAACACACTTCGTTACGGTCAATAGGCAAATCTTCCAGGATTACGCCGAGTTTTGTCTTCCCTGCGTTGCGCGCAGCCATTGCCCGTCTTCACACCATGGCCTTCAATTTCTCGGCACATCTGCAATAGCTAGCAAAATTTCTTGATTGCCTCGTTGCCACACATTTTCTCAAACGATTCGTTGCAGGCCGTTTCCAGGAATTTCTTCGTCAGGAGGAAGGAACGAGGAGACTTGTGCTTCAGATCATCATTTCTTCTATGAGTGAAATAAGATATTAGCAGAGGATAGTGAAGGAAGTGGGCAAATGTTCTCCGAGTACTAGGAGGGCGATCGTTTAGCCCCCTAACCGACGACCCATCCATTTTCTTTGTTCTCGTCTCCGAAGGCGATCGCGTCGGCGTTGTGCCATTCTGCTTCTGCCCAAATTCGTTAGGCCCGCTGTTTTGCTCTGTGATTTTTCGTTGCCGAAACTAGGGTTTCCAGTACGTTGTGTTAAAATTTATTGCTTACCTTGGCTGCGGGATCGGGGAGGAGATTTTTGTTTGGCTAAGTTGTACATAAGCAGAACAAGCCTTATCTAGTAAGCTAGGGCTTTGCTGAAAGAAAATAGCCTGCAGGACGAGCAAAAATTTATTGTTAAAAATTCTGTTTGTCTACTTTCGATCGACATTGAAGAAGCAAGGACTTCCTTGGCGAGCTGTTTTTGTTATTGAGCTTTCAAATTAGGGTTTTCTGGCATTGGTTTGGCGGCGCCCCTTAATATGGGGGATACATAGTTGTGGCGTACGATCCTTTGAGTAGTTTTTGTTGGCTTGGAATATTAGAAGTCCGTGTCGTTAATGCTGTGTTAGGGTTACTGCTCAAGCTTAGCTCTTTTGTTTTTAAAGTAAGGATTTTTGGCAATGATTTGGCGGCAGTTAATATGACAGTTATATAGTCTGTTGTGGCCTATAATCTTTTGTGGTACTGCTCAAGTTTAGCTCTATTGTGTTTTATTGTATTTCCGATATGTTGGAGTCATCTTTATGGGCAGAAAAATAATGATACGTTTGATATGGGTTATTTTTTATTTATTAAAAAATAAAAAAATTGAATAAACATTTATTAAATTGTTGGATGTGAAAATTAGAGGCATGGAAATTTAGAAAATTTAGAAAAAAATATCTTTAAGCTTTGTAAAAAGGAGTTAAAGTCTTTGAATTTTCTTTTTCATTTAATCAAAACAATCATGATTATAAAGAAAAATCATAAAAAACTATAAGCATGAATAAGTTGAATTCCAATATTTTACACAAGTATATAATTTTCTTATGTCAAAATTTAAAGCACAAGTAATCCTTATCTCAACAAAATGGATCACTAATACTCTTCAAAATCTCCAAATAATATTTCTCAAAACAACTCCTCTTGTTCAAATACATAATGACATCCCATTGTGTTAACTAGTTCTTGATTTTGGGAAAATCATGCACTTAAAATCAGTTACAAAAGTAATTAGATATCTCCTTCTCAATCACTCTTTGTTTGTTAGTCTTTTCCTATGGTAGGAAAACTTATATTTTTTTCTTCAATAGAATAAAGAAAAACCATCATAAGTTTTACTTTGAAGGTAATATTCTTGAAGAAGTAACGGAGTACAAATACCTTGGGATTGATTTCAACAAGAAGCTTATTTGGGGGTTGCAGTAAGAAGAGAACTTTGAAAGGATGAAAATCATTATATGCTCTTCAAAATAGAGGTAGAGCTATGACATTGGAAAGCTACCCAGATTCTTATTGGGCTTTTAGTGCTTCTGGTAGTGCTCTATGGGTGTGAATTCTGGGCTAGCAGCACCTCAGATTCAAATTGGAAACAAATTGAGAAAATTCAAAAGTATTTGATCACAAGAAAGTTCAAAATAAAAAGTTTGGTTCCTTATGGTATTATGTTAAGTGGATAAGGGCAACTCTAATTGAAGCAATTGCTATGATGTGTCTCATAAGATTTAAATAGAATTGAACAACTGAAAGTAGGTAGATGGCCTAAGGTTGTTTCAATGACATCTTGAACGAAAGAAGGAAGATTTGGATGAAGCAAAATAACAAATGGATGAACAAGTGGAATACCTACTTGAACATGTGCCCCACAAATAGCAAAGAGATAAAGGCTTTTGTTATGGATAACTTATACAAGCGAACATGTAGTAAAGTGCTAGGGAGAAAGCATAAATATTATATTGAGGAGTTCAACCCCACATGCACAATCATCTTCAAAAAGTGTGCATAGAGGCTTGTATTTTATGGAGAGCTGGAATTCTTATTGCTCAATTAAGAACTAACTCTAATCAACTTTGATTTGAAATGGAAAAGGCCAAAAGATGTGTGGGAATAAAGGGTGTGTATGTTTTGGAATCATAAAAACACTTCATTATGGGGTGTGATGTCTTTAGGGACACCAAGGAAACACATGTTAATATCTTGACAGTTGGTTCTTGGTATAGTTTATTTAGTCAAGGGACTATTGAGAAGTTGCAAGAGCTCATCATCACCTTGAATAGGAAAATAATTAAAATGCAAAAGTAAAAAATGACAAGGTTGATTGTTCCATAGACTATTTTAGCCCAATGGATGTTAATTTTTCTCTTTGGTTCTTGGTATAGTTTATTTAGGGAGGAGATTGTTGAGAAGTTGTGGGAGATCATCATTACCTTGAATAGGAAAGTGATTGAAATGCGGAAGTAAAAAATGGAAAGGTTGACTATTCCATGGGCTATTTTTAGCTTCGTAGATGTTAAAAGTTTTTCTTTTTTTTAAGATCATACTTGATTAAAAAATTGCACATAGTTTTAATGTTTTATATTTCTTTCCATTTTTCATATAGAAGAAGTTAAATCATTTTTTTAATTGGATGAAGGGTGTTTCCTTGGAGCCTTTTTTATAAGCTAAAACTAGGCAAAAATTATATATCCAGTCGCTTTTGTGAATATCTTGTGTGATCTTATTTCCTTGGTAGAACTTTGGTAGGATTATTGACAACCTTAAATGCTTTATGGGGCATTTGGGGATTGTGAAATCATGGATAGGGTTATCTATGTATAATTGGACCTATAAATTTAAGATCGGGATACATGGTTGAGGCTTGAGTGTCTTTATATTTGTTAGACCACAACCACAACCCATGTCCACTGTAAATATGTGTCAGCAAATACCATTTGAATTTGTAGTTATATATGTAGAGAATATATTTAGTGTATGGATTTTTTATTGAGTCTTCCAATGCTTTGTAGGGGAACCATTTGTGTTATCTTGTAGATGACAATGCTAATGAAGTGATTTCATAACACTCAAGAGAATAATTTTTCTATTTGGTGTCTAAATGGGAGCTTTCAATTATGTTAACTTTACACAAATATATTCTTGTAGTATTTTGGATCTTTAAATGAAGTTCTCAGTTAGTTCAAACTCCACAACTAGGTTCTTTGTTATAAGATTTCCTAGAATTATCTTGGAAAAATAAGTTTTCTAGGTTGCATCTAGTTAGAGATATGTTTTTGTGGTTGTTTTAAGGATTTCAAGATAAGCACTTGGCAACTTGTAAGCTTTTCTTTCTTGTTCTTTGGGATCTTTTACTTGGGAAACTAATATTTTATATTTTTTTCCTTGAAAGATGGCTTGCTTTACATTTTTAAAGAATATAAAGGGATATGCTACAGTCTAGTCAACAAATTAGTAGGAAATTGCAAGCATGTTCAATTCAAAGAAAGAAGTAGAGGCCATAAAGTATACAAGACTAGATAAATAATTTTTTTAAATTATCAATGATTGGGAATTGTTAATCGACATGTCTCAATCCCTAAGCTTTTTATTTTAGGTCAACAAACCTGGTCATATTTCCTTTCTTGTTGGGATGAGTGTCATCTACCAAATATTTTTAACAATAGTAATTTTTAACTTTTTGCTGCAAGGAATATAGGATAAAATGAATATTTTTCAATTTCTTATTAATGGGAGCATTTCACCTACATTCAAAAATTCTTGACTATTTCACCCACATTTAAAGTTACTAACCTTGCGAGATAAGAGACTTGGGGTTCCTTACTTTCTTCTTGGAAATAGATAGTCACAAATCCTATTTTGAACAGTAATGGCTTTTAAAGTAGCTTTAATTTATGTTCAAGATGTTGGAGAAAAACATAGATTTAAAATTGATCTTTCCTTACCCCTAATTTGACTCTTGAAAGAGATGTCCTATTCATATAGGTCATTAGGAGTAAAAAAAAAGTAAAAACTCAGATGGTTATATGTCATCATATTCCAAAATGTGTACATCATGTACCTGGGATTGATACATGAAATTGAAATTCCATTTCCTTTTCTTATGCAATCAAAATCATGGACTCATAAAACTAACACATCAAATAAGGCCATTGATTGACATCTTGGCAGTTTTTGACATGGCTAGTTAGGTACTTTTACAAGATGTTAACTCATGTCCTTTGAGATATTTGAATGCATGTATATAAAGTAAGGGTTTTATGTTTAGCACCAAACTAATGGTTCTTAGGTTAATTTTCTTCGCATTGGCTTTGGTGAATTATTGATCTACTTTTTATGTATTTGGATACCTTTAATATTCCTTTTATAATGTAGATATCTAGACGATGAAGGAATCAAAAAATGTTTTCCTCATTTTACATGTATAGCGATTTTCCAAAAAATATTTTCGTAAAAGATTTTAATAAGATTTTTGAAGAAGAATATGATTTATTTTCTTTTCTTTTACAATACTTTTAAAATTTTAAATAACTATTTGGAGGATAAAACAAACTCATTCATGGTTAGAAGCATTTCAAATGTTCATATAATTTTCAAGGAGTGTTGAGAAAAATATGAAGCAAGAGTGTGTGATGGGGCAATGGTCACAACTCTTTTCTCATGTTGTGATGAAATAAATCATTCAAAGTAATAATTAATGTCATTATGTAAGATGATGATGTATATCCATACTAGTATAAAGTACAGGACAATATTTATTGCAGAAATAGTTTCCTATTGCTATTCATGATTGCACATTAGCATTAAATAAAAGACATTTTTCGTGAAATGTGTAACTTCTAATTTTTTTAAACATTTATATTGGAAAACAATGAATATTAAAATAGTTTATAATTAAAACATATAAACTATAACATACATTAAAATCAACATTATGGGGAAGATCTGCATGTGTGGAGCACAAAAGGAAGGATCCACGTGTCTTTCCTTTGGAAATGGTGGATGGGGTCGGGTTCTCAGGTTATGGTAAGGTGGCGGGGATGGAAATTAAATGATGGGTTCAAGTTTAATTGTGGCGGCTTAATGATGGTTAGGTGGAAGGACATGACTTCATATCTCCAAAGTCGTACTGTGCGATCTATTCCCTTGGGGATTGTTGGATTTCTTGTTTTATCTCCTTCATGCCTCTAGGGGAGTGAATGTATTCATAATGATTTGACTATTCATGTTGGGAGATGGCCTTCTAGGGGCTTTGGGCCAATTAGTTTAGTGCGGGATTATTTTGGATTGTTTTGGATGCTTACTAATTTTAGTTATCCGGCCTTTACGCTTGGGTTTTTGTGCATCCCCTACTTGTATGTCAATTCTTGCCTTCTTGGCTATAATCATAAATTCTTTAATTTTTGTGTCAAATCACCCTATGGTGATTTTCCCCTCCGCGCATGTTTCCTGTACGCGGGTTTAATTATCCTTCGCTATATTCCTTTCCTTAACTATCACTTTGTAATTATCATTCACAGTTGCTGCAATTGGCATTTTTTGCATTTTGAGTTCTCTGTGCAGGTTGGAAGTATGGGTAGTGAGCGGGTCAGGACTGAACCTGACAACTGCGAGGAGTTTCAAAACAACCCTTTGGTCTGGCACATTTGCATGGAGGGTGGCATTGCTTTGCTTATGGAGTGCTTGGTTGGCCATGATCCTATCCTCTCAGGTCAATTTTCCAATTCGTGGAAGGACAAACGGGTCTCCATTGGTGGTATATCGTTTGAAATCAGTGAAGAAGTTATTGCACAGGCTACAGGTTTGCTGTGCTATGGGAAAAAGTATCCAAAACACACAAAAAAACCTAACCATGAAAGCTTAAAGGCCTTCTTCAGAGGTGAGGAGACTCTGGTGTGGAATCAGGCAGGGTTTGAGAGGGATGTGCTCTCGAAGCCCTGGGACTAGGTGTGTATGGTGCTGATGAAGTATGTTACACTGGAAGGTAGATTTAAAACCTATTTCTTTTACCATTTCCCTCTGTTAAATCACCTTAGACATAAGATGCTACTTAGTTTCTTATTTTTTCTTTTAATGGACCTTGAAAGCTTTGTCAACAAGTGCGAAGAGTCGGCTAGCCGCAACCCCTGTGATCCCTCGCCGCTCCCACTCCATCAAGGGCTTATCCTGAGATTGTATCACTTTTATCTTGCCCTTTGTCCCCCCAAAGCCATCACGGCAGTCCGCATTGAGAACATTGAACCCCTTTCAACTGTGCACATTTCCCCAGCTGAGTCTAAGAGCCCTCCTTGGAAGCCCAATTCAGGCAATGTGGGGAATCCTAAAGCCAAAATTACCACCAAAAAACTTAAGGGTGGGTTGGGCAAGGTCCATGCCAGTGCGGCAGAAGGACTCTGTGAACTAAAAGCCACTTAGGCTGACTCGGCCTACAAGGCCACCTCAACAAAAAAAGGTAAGGAGAAATGCATGCTGGCCCTGACTGCCAAGGATTGTAAGGGAAAGAATGTTTTCAGGAAAGATTCGAGAGGGAATACGGTTGTGGGGAACAAAGAGTTGACTGGAGGGGAAAATGTTAGGAGGAGATCCAGGAGGCTGGCCAAGAACAAAAAAAAGAGGCTAATTATCGAAGACTGTGAGGAGGAGCAGTCTGACAACAAAGGTTACAAGGAAGAAGAATCTGAAGAGGTGGAGGATGAAATTGAGGAGAGGCCCCAGTTTACTCCAATGAACAACAAGCTTCTGGTTGATGGCTCTTCCTCTCACTCTCCCCATCCCCTGGTGGATGAGCCTGGAGAGGTTCAGGGGACTATGGATGTTGGGGTGGATTTGTGTGATGTGGTTAAAAGAATGGATACTCTTGACAAAAGATTTCGGGGGTTAACCCGCTTCACCATGAAGTTGGGTCACTTTGTTATAAGCACCTTGTCTGATGCTATAAAGGAGGAGCTAGAGGGTAACAACAGCCAGGATAACAAAGAATGGGTGGGTGATGAGGCAGTGGACCTCTTGATTAAAAAATGGGACAATGCCAGTTAGATGCTCCCTGTGCCTGCCTGTTGACTGATGCTTTGCGGTTGTTGTGCTGCCTTTGGGTTGTTTATATGTTTTGTTTTGTTTTTTATGTTTTCTGTTTAGTCTGGTTTCTTTTTGGCCCTAGTGGCTCATTGTGAAGGGTACAACGCCCTGTAAATGCTGCTTAAATTTTCAAAAACATTATGTTATTAATCATATTAACATTTAAATATGTTTATAATTAAACATAGTTATAAAAGAATAAATATATAATAATAATAAAATATGTAATAATAAATATCAACATTATTTAAAAATTAATTATAAATTATTAAAGCAAAAATTGACAAACCAAATCATGAAAGGTTATTAATATTAATTATTTAATTAATATAGTTATAATTATAAAAGAATATCAGTATTATTTAAAAAATAATTATAATTTAATTTTTTAAATGTTGATTATGGTGATTAATTGTTATAAACTCTAAATAATAAAGTATTTTAATATATAGACTAGTATACATATTAAAATAGTAAACAATAATTTAATCAATAAATTATGGGTTGGGGCCCTAGCTCGGTTGGCTAAATCTTTCCTATTGCAAGAGGTTGGTCACGCGGTCTAGTCTCCCCCAACCCCTGTGGTACCAGAGGGCTTGTCGCGCCAGCGCCGCCAATCACGTTAAAAATTGTTGTGCTACTTGATTCCTGCAGTCTAATAAAAAATAAAAATAATAAATTAAATAGTTTATTATAATTTTTATAATTATATAAACTATGAATTATAATAATTTTGAAAACTAAATTAAATCACTTAAGTTCTAGTTATCTAATTATTTGATAATAATTATATATTTTCTTTATATATTTAAATAGTTGAGTATTGAAAAAGTAATGTAGGAAAAACAAATTAAGATTTTTATTCTTTATTTAATTTAATTATCATTTCTTATTTTACATGATTAGTAAACATTGTTAAATAATTTAATTTGAAATCAATGTATTAATTAATTGTGACATACATTAATGTATTATAAACTCTAAATTATAAAGTGAAATGCTATTAATAACTATTTCAATATATTTTAATAATAATATTATAACTATAAAGTTTTAATAATAATGATAATAATATTAAATATTAAAATAATAATAATAATAATATAATTAAATAATTATTATTATATAATAAAAATAAAATATTATACTATTAATATAATATGATAATATAGCCACCAAAATTTCAATAAATTCAATGAAAAAAGAATCATAATATTGAAAGGTAATTTTAAAAAAAAAAATTAATTTTCATCTTTGAATAAAATACAATCCAACAAACAATTAATATCCCCATCCAAATAAAACTAATAATCTAAAGAAAATAAAATGAATCATACATTCTATTTTAAGCTTATTCTAATAAAAGCAATCTAATTAAAAGCAATTTAATTAACAAGACATTTAACCATTGATTTTCTTGATCAATTATTTAATTTATAGTTTATATAATTATAACAAATTATAGTTTACTGTTTTAATATGTTTACTAGTTTATATAAATAATTTATATGAAAAATACTGAAATAGTTTATAATTTAGAGTTTATAATCCATTAATGTATCTCACAATTAATCAACCTAATCAGCATTTTTAAAAACTAAATTATAATAAATTTATAAATAATACTAATATTCTTTTATAATTATAATTATATTAATTAAATAATTAATATTAATAATCTTTTAGCATGATTTATTTTGTTGCATTATGTTTTAATAATTTATAATTAATTTTTAAATAATGTTGATATTTTTTTATAACTATGTTTAATTATAAACATATTTAAATGTTAATTATGATTAATAACATATTTAAATAATATTGATTATAATGAATGTTGTAATTTATATATTTTAATTATAAACTATACAGATATTCACGTTTTTACAATATAAATGTAATTTAAAAAAAAAACTAGAAGTTACACATTTCACGAAAAATGTTCTTTATTTAATACTGATGTGGTGGATAGCGGTTGTCGGAATAGAAACTGTTCGTACAGTAAATATTGTCTCATACTTTATGCTAGTATGGATATGCGCATGGGCATGCATCCATGCCCCGGTGCAAATACGGGGCTAGATAGTCATTGCCCCATTGCTGAAATGCATCCCTATCGAGTCGCAAGATGTTTGTTAGTTGCCCTAGCTTATCCTAGTTATTATGGCATGTGCATTTTTGAGGAGGAGGAGTTTGTTAATGCGTGGATGACGTTGTGTCAAGTCACAACGTATACATTTCAAGTATCCAATGCCTCCTAAATGGGCTAGGTTACCTTTTTATCATAATCCAGGCAGGTGAAGGCGTAGCTTTTCCCAGGTGTCGGTGATTGCGATTTTTGCGAATTATTTCCAGCATGGGGAATGCTTTTTGGAGGTGTTTGTGCTGGTGGGGAAAAGTGCGTAGAAAGTCAAAATATCATCAGGGACCCCACAGGCTAGGGGAATAAAACAAAAAAAGGTCACGGGAAGGTGTGTGTAGTGGGTTGTGTTCCAACAAGTCTCTCTGTCGCCTTTCTTTGTCTCTTTTTAAAAAAAATAAAAAAGTATTCTATCTCTTTCTTCGTAAGGAGACAAAACTGGCATACCTGCATTAAAATAGCACAAAATCACAACATTTCATTACATGAGAGTTAAACAAGGGGTTATGGGTGAAAACCTAGACTTGGCATGTCAGAGGGTCCCTCCTAAAGGGATGCAAATCATGAATTCAAACTCATTTTCAATGCAACTGAGATTTTTAGAGCATCTATTGGGCAATGACAAAATGGAAAATAAACCCCATAGGCAGTTGAGTGATCTCTTAACTCTTCTAGGTCAAGAAGGTTTGATATCTCTAGGATATGATATCCCACAATGGTCAAACGGGTGGTCCACTCTCTACCCTAGTGTTCAAGATGAGGGTTTAGCGAGAGTTTGGGCCTCTTTGCTTACAAGATCACCTTTATCAAGCATATTCAATCATGTAAACACAAAATAAAAGCTGATCTTTGTAAATACAAAACAATATAATGGGATTTTAAGATGCAGACAAGCTCAAAAACAGAAACTGAAACAAAATCAAAAGAAAAAATTCACTTGGATTTTACCAAAGGCTTATAATGGTAAGGCAAGTATATCTAAAGAGATAATCCAGAATGAAGAGAAAAGTAATCAAACTAGGTACAAAGGAAATGGAAAGATAATAGAAGGCATAGAGATCCTCGAGTCAAACATGAGCAAGTTGTAGGGAGTCATGGGAGAAATAGAAGAGACCATTGCAAGCAAGGTTACTAAAAAAGCACCCTCAGAACTCTATAGACCTATGTATTCACCATTACTATGGTCATCAGAGCTATATGTAGAAGAGCTCATGAGAATGAAAAATAGACTTTATGTTCTAAAAACAAAGGGGATGTTTGAGGACAACAAGTTTAAAATAGTTGTACAGAGGCCAATTGCAGGTTGGAAAGGGATAAAAAAATATTACAGGAACAAATTTTAAATCTACAAGTTAACA
The DNA here is from genome assembly GCA_007115665.2 of Sequoiadendron giganteum. Taxonomy (NCBI): domain Eukaryota; kingdom Viridiplantae; phylum Streptophyta; class Pinopsida; order Cupressales; family Cupressaceae; genus Sequoiadendron; species Sequoiadendron giganteum. The sequence continues at coordinate 180,124,656 of CM021101.1, read as the reverse complement.
TGGAAAGGGGACAACAAGAATTGACCACTCTAAAACAGGAGCTAGATCAACTAAAAGCAACTCAAAACAAGAAGTTGGAAATGGAGGGAGATGAAAACAAAATGGAATTAAAGATGATTCAATCAGTATTAGTTGTCACGTCTAGACTTTTCATTTATTTATTTAAATACGGACATTAATCGTTATGTCGAATTTAGATTAAAATTAAATGTTTACTTAAAGTTGGTTGAATTGAAATTCAAAATCAAATGAAGTTGAAATTGGAATAGAAATGAAATTGAAATTGAAATGCAATTATTGTATTTATTTTTATTTTAGGGTTTGTCATTACTGATGATAAACCGAGTGCAAATGAACGCAGGAAACAGGTGAACGAAGTTGAAGGCGAGAAAAATGATCAAGTAGAGTTGTTTAGCCGATTGACGTTTACGAATAGATGGGATCTCACACACTCACGTAGATTTATATTTTAATGTAGTGTGCGTATATCATGCTTGCGAATTGAAAAATATAGTTTTAGTGTGATTTCTCTAAAATTGCAAAAATGCATGTGATTGAATGATGATTTTGTTAAATTGATTAAATTTAACATAAATTAAAAAGATAGATTGCTTGTTAGAATATTTTATTATTATTTGGAAATAAGAAATTAGAAATTTAGAAATTTAAATGCAATAGATTTAAATTTGAAATTTGATTAAATTTAGTTAAATAAAGTGATTTTTAAATTTAAAATGCTTTTGAAATTAAAATTATGAAATGAATGTATTTTCAAATTCTGAAATTTAATTAAATCTTAAGATAGCTAAATTGAGAATTTTAAAATCAAAACTCAGGTAAACTTGGATTCTTCATTCTAAAATATAAAATTCAATTAAATGAGGAAAGAAAATATCTTAAAATCCTCAATCAAGAAGCATTCTAAAAAAAAAAACTTGGAGTTGGAATTTGGAACTGGAGATCAATGAGGAAATGGTGGATCTCATTCCTTGTTGAGATCAATGCATGGAAAGAATGATATTCAAGGAGAAATCCGAAATGATGGACACACAGAAAATTTGGATACTCATAATTCTCAAATTTGGAGAAAGCAAAGAAAAAATATACCATTGATTTCTTTTATCCTGAGCAAACTTAAAATTGAGAGAGAGAGATATTTTCTAGAAGGCGCACTCAACCTTCATCATACTTCACTACATTCCACACCCTACGTAGAAGCAGAGGCAATTAAGGGAGGTGTGGTCAGTTCACCATTTCCTACGCAGTTTCCAAGGAAGCTTCAGCTCCTCTCCATACGCAGCTCTTAGCTCTCACCATACACATCCTCTTTCGCTGCCTCTCCCCTCATCCACGTGTAGGGAGCAAGGAAAAGGGTGGTCTATCATAGTCTTCACCCTACGCACCCAGGACAAAGACTCTCCAAAAGGGCAGCGAAGGAAAGCTCCACTCCATACGCAACAGCAGGAGCAGCAAAGGGGAAGAGTCTCCCTTCCCACGCGCCAGAGAAGGAGGAGTGCGGCCAGGGAAGGCATGCACAACCCTCCTCACTCCCTTCCACACCTGCATACAAGGGAAAGAAGGAGGATTAGCAGCAAGGTGGCTGCAAAAACAGAAGTTAAGGGAAATAAAATCTCTTCCCTCCTCAACAATAAGCACACAACCTGTAGGGAGCATTGCACAGTCAGCAGGAAAAACAAAAAAAGAGGACAGAGGCCACAATAAGAAGGATACACAGCCAGGAAAGGTAGAAGATAGAAGTAAAGGCAAAGACAACATACATAATTTACGAATTACCAGGTAGGGATTCGAAATTGGAATTTGTAAATTAGATCTTTCAAACTTTATTTCAACAGATCTGGAAATGGTTATCAAAACATATAGAAGATCATGAATGTAAAAAAAAAAAATTAGGAAAAGAGAGAATCAAACAAAAACAATAACTATCAAAAATCATACTTGCAATTTGCTAAAACTGAAAACAAAACCAAATTGGATTGATTTCCAAAATCTTAGACAAAATTTGAGACATAGATTAAATGGAAATTCAATTGGTAAAATCCTTATGATAGAAAAATTCAACTGTGTTTTATTTTCCAGAATTCAAGAAAAGATTTGAAACATAGATTTAATTTATTTATGCTGAGAACTATTTAAATTTTTTATTTAAATCATTCAATTTTCAATGAACTGAAAATTAGAAAACCAAATTAAACTTGGAAACAAACTGACCATATTGAGAAAAATGAAATTATGCTGATACAAATTTGTTAAATCATGTTGACAGAAAATAAGGAAATATTGACAGAAAAATATATTAACTTGATTATTTCGCTTTTCATGAAAATTGTCAAAACTTAGAATTTTAAAATAGTTAGATTAAATTTGATAAATGATGGATATCTAAATGCTGAAAATATGATGAACTTGATTCATCACGCTTAAACTTGAGTTTTAATCAAATTTTGAAAATAATTTGAACGAATTTTAAATCAACTTAAATTAAAGAAGAGTTTGAAACAACTGAATGTGTGCTCTTTTAATTTACGTTTTTATATGTATTATACAACATACTGGAGATACACCTTCATTTTTAAAATTTGTTACTTATTTAAATGATTGGATTAAAATGTTGATTTTATGTCTTTTTGTGAATTGGAACAATGAAAAATGGTAGTTGATAAACTGTTTTCATTGTAAATACTGTTTTCAGTTTATGTTTGAAAGATTGCGAAAGATTGTGTTTAACTGTTTGAACCATGCATGAATGATAGATAATTCTACATGTGATGTTTTTGGGAAAGTTACCTTCCGGGACGGGTGCCAAATATGGGTAAATAGAGAGTGTAGTTTTTCTTTTCCAAAACTATTTTTATTTGTCGTGCATGACATTTTACTTGGCCAAGTAATTTTTGTACCATTGAAATAGATGGATTATTGAACTCTCTACCATATCCTAGTACCGAACTTGCTTCTTTCTTAACTGAATTAGAAAAATGAAAATGCTTGTGGTTTACTAGTAGTACTAGGCATGCACCAGATTCCATCTTACTCGTAGATGGCTTTTTGCTAAGTGATTCGTGCAGGGTCGGGTATTTCTTGATTGACTAAGAAATTTCGGGGAAGCGTAAGCTTCAAGGTTGGGCGAAAAAAGCGCCTGATTCTTGTTCTCGTCTTCTTTTGAAGATTTGCTTATGGATAGAAGATCGACTGACTGATTCTTCTTTTAAAATTCTTTATTATTCATGATGTATATATTGACGAGCTTATGGCGACTGAATGCCTAAGTCTCGAATTTATAAACTGGATATGTTATCATCCTTTGTAATAATTATTTGAAATGTGTATTTCGACACTTTTAAGATTTAGATTGATTATAATGAAGATATCTTTCCGACTTTTATGTCATTGTATGTAATCGACTTGTATTTTGAATGAATGAACGAATGAGATGACGACTTACTTGGAATATAAAGGATCTTATTTTAAGTAGTTGTCAAATTTTGGATTTAAGTTTTCCGTACTTTACATTTGGTATCAGAGCAACCAGGTTCTGCACTGCAACCTATGAGTTCATTACGCAATAACGCGTAAACCTTATCAGAAGATAAAGGTTGAAAATTTCTTGTGCTAGAATGGCAAGAGAAGAGAACTTAAGGAAGTAAAAAGGAAGAAGTATTAGTAACTTTGGTAATTGGGGCTAGTTAAAGAATCGTCCCTGGAATCAGAATTCCTAAACCATCAACTTTTGATGAAACCTATGACTGCAAAAGATTATGAAATTAGGTTATGTAGAAAGGTTAGGAAGAATAACCTATACATACATGACTCTAAGAAAAAGAGAATGAGAAGGAATGTGATAAAAATTGAATCGTAGCAACCTACAATTGTGAGAGAGTCAAAAGCTCTTGGATTAGTATAATCACTACAAATTTATGAATGTAAGTTAAAATATATTAGATTGTTCAAAGTAGGATATGAATGAAGGAAGTCTCCTCAAGGATTGGGGAATTTACGACTAGAACATTTGTGTTAAGATAAAGATCTTGTTGAAGAGAGATAGTATCGAGGAATTGAGAAAAGACCAGAACGGTCAGAAGAAACAATTTATGAGGTTATTGAAGTCTTAGAATCAAACAACTTATGAATAATGGTTCCAAAGGGGAATAGGAATACAACATGGCTCTATGTTACAGGACACTAGAAGTTGGAAGGAAAACAACATTTTGAGTTAAGAAGTACATCAACAGAAGAGGTTTGTGAGTATGGATATTCCTCCATTAAAAAAAATGAAAGGGTATTAGAAAGAAGATGGAAGATAATTAGTTGTTGCTTATTCATTGGATCTCCTACTGAATGATCCAATATGTTGAATCTATGAGATAAAAGAAAACAATGAAAAATCTAACTTTGAGAAAGGTGTATTTAAGGTATGCCATGAGATAAGGATAGGCAATGAAAAGTCAACTAGAAGGATTGACAAAACCTTTTCAAAGAAGCAAGTATATTACTAAAACATTCAACGTAAGAAGAACGAAAGTGGCAAAAGCATTAAGGGGTAGTAAGGAAGAGAGTTATTGACTCAAGCTAAGTACCCCACCTAACGAAACTTGGTTATGACTTCTTTGCAAGTCATAAGGACAATTAAGTCATACATTTTATGACCACAAGGGAAAAATGACAAATGAAAAGGTTAAGAACTATGATCTGTATACCTTATGACTATTTGATCTAAAGATCAAGGATATTATTATTAATGTCATAGAAAAGGATAGGCAGATAACTTGATTATGATAGGGAAGATGATCGTTTATGAGAATGACAAGAAAAGATCTGAGAGACTCGTGATTGGAGGAAAGTGTCTCTATACTCCTAGATATTATATATAGAGAATTTAAAGAATGATGTTATTTTGATATGAAATATATTCATGTTGTGAAATGATTGGACATGGAAGTTTATTATGCTAGAAACCTACAGATGAGAAAAGGTTGATTATCTAAACCATTGAGATAAGTGTATAATAAAGTAAGATGTGATGTTATGTGAACCTCCCCGAAATCTCCTAATGAGAATCATTAGATCACTTAATTACTACATACATTTGAATGAAACCTTGGGTTAAAGATAACCTAATTGGGACAAGAAGTCCATTCAATAAAGAGGGATACCTTAAGATGAGACTGAAACCTATTAAGTTGGATTACATATTGGAACTACTCTTTAACACCTATAATAGAGAATTAAGCTTGAATGAGTGGTGTATTGGATCTTGGCTATAGCCATATAAAGTGAAGAAATCTATAAACTATCAGACTAGTTAACAATTAAGGATTTCATCCTAAGAGTTAAAAAGGGAATTTTGGGTTTAAAGATTTGCCCATGTGATTGAATGTCATTGGAATTAATGAGACTCTATAAGGATAGAAGCTTAGGAGGGATGTATAGTAAGTTAAAGAAAGTCATATTATTGACAAGACTTTACTTTAAGTAGCACTTATTAAAAGAGAAACACTTTAAAGGAAAGCATCTATTGTCATGTGACAGAACATCATAGAAATTTTCACTTAGCAAGAAATGCTCAAGATTTTTATGGAGAAGAACATCAGAATTGTTACTTGTGCTCAAAATAGAATAATGAATTGAGACTCACCTTTATAATTAAGGAATCCGGCAGTTGAATGTTTATGCTTGTTGATTGGATATGCAATTTAATTTGTTATTATTTGGAGATCAATGAGATTAAATGAGGATTGTTACTCAAATTTAGTACAAGATTAAATTAAGGAAACTGGATTGAAATAAAAGATAAATTGAATCTATGGAAATGATTTAAGGATAAAATAAAATCTACAATATGAATGTCTTGAGATAAATGAGAATTGTGTTGGTATGTGGCGACTGATCATTCTATACTGTACACTCTTCATGTATCCTCACCTCCCGGGCTCTCACTGTGTTCAGTTCATTACAACAATTTGGCCAGAGAAAATCTGGCCTGCTTTTTCGCAAAATTACTGAAAAAGGGAAAAATCACAAAAAAGGGAAAAATCCCCGATTTTGTATAACCCTAATTTATAAAGGGTTTAGGATAGAGTTACAGTATTATAAGAAACAAGCGATTATTCACGATATTGTAATAGGGTTTTACACTGGTTAATGAAATCATTGGATGGCTGCGGTTTGGTGGATGTAGCCCACATTGGGTGAACCACGTTAAATTCTCTGTGTTATTTTTCTGTGTGTTTTACTTCTGGTTTATTTGATAAAATCTGCATTTAGCTTTTAGATATCTGCCATTGAAAACCTAACAAGTGGTATCAGAGCGAGTTGTTTTTCAATTATCGTTTGCAGGAAAGTCTCACGGTTGAGTGGGAGTCTCACGGTTAAGTGGGAGCAATGGAAGACGAGGGTAAGATGAAGGTTGATAAGTTCAATGGGCAGAACTATCAGTTATGGAAGATGCAGATGGAGGACTATCTCTATCAGAAGGATTTATGGCGGCCATTGGAAGGGAAAACCAAGAAACCTACAGCAATGTCGGATGAGGACTGGGATATTTTGGACAGAAAGGCACTTGGCAGTATTCGCTTATGCCTGGCACAATCGGTGGCGTTCAATATCACAACAGCAAAGACAACTCTAGAGTTGATGGAAACCCTAGCAAAGTTATATGAAAAGCCTTCCGCTTCGAATAAGGTATTTCTTATGAAGCGCTTATTTAATATGAAAATGGTAGAAGGTGGATCAGTTACTGATCATTTGAATGAATTTAATACGGTTACCAGTCAATTAACTTCTATAAAAGTTAACTTTGATGAAGAAGTTAGGGCTCTTTTGATTTTGTGTTCTTTGCCTGAAAGCTGGAATAGCTTGGTAATGGCGGTTAGCAATTCTGTTTCTGGTTCAAATACATTGAAATTTGATGATGTTGTTGGTGTTATTTTGAGCGAGGAAATTCGTAGGAAAAGCTCAGGTGGAACATCCACATCAGGCAGTGTTTTGAATGCAGAAAGCAGGGGCAGAACAAATGAGAGACGAAACAATTTTGGGAGTCGTGGGAAGTCACGAGGAAAATCAAGGGACAGAAGGTCCCAATCTAGAGACAAGAGGGATTGCTGGTACTGTGGTAAGTCAGGGCATGTAAAGAAAGATTGTTGGTCTCGAAAAAATAAAGAAGGAGACAAACAGGAAGGAAATAAAGAGGCAAATGTGGTAAGTAATAAATTTGATGAGGATGCTTTGATTCTTTCTCTTGATAATGCTGATGATTCTTGGGTGTTAGATTCAGGGGCTTCATTTCATGCTACGCCCCATAGAAATTATTTTCTTGATTATGTCCAAGGGGATTTTGGGCTAGTTTATTTGGGAGATAATGAACCCTGTCAGATTGTTGGAAAGGGAAGAATCAAGATCAAGTTGCAGAATGGGAATCATTGGCTACTACATGAGGTAAGGCACGTTCCAAAGCTAAAAAGAAATTTAATTTCTGCAGGGCAACTAGATGATGAAGGTTGTGTTGTTACATTTAGTGATAAAAATTGGAAGGTTACAAAAGGTGCCTTAGTAGTAGCACCTGTACAGGTCATACTTTCTTCTACTTTAGCTATTGCAGATAAAAATCAATGTTCAGGAACAGTTGCTGCAGTTCAGCAGGAAGAAAATCAGATAGTTGCTGCGAATTCTGAATCAGTACTATGGCATAACAGACTTGGTCACATGAGTGCAAAAGGTATGAAAGTACTTCATTCAAAGAATGCTTTACCAGGTCTAAAATGTGTTAACATGGATTTCTGTGAAAGTTGTGTGTATGGCAAACAAAAGAGAGTTAGTTTTCTCAAGGATGGGAAACAAAAGAAAGATGAGAAATTGGAGCTTGTGCATACGGATGTATGGGGACCAACTCAGGTATCTTCTCTCGGTGGCTCTCATTATTATGTCACATTCATTGATGATGCAACTAGGAAGGTATGGATTTATTTCATTAGGCAGAAATCTGATGTATTTGAAACTTTTAAAAAATGGAGAAGCTTGGTTGAGAATGAGACAGGTAAAAAGTTGAAATGTCTCAGATCTGATAATGGTGGTGAGTATTGCAGCAAAGAGTTTGAAGATTATTGTTCCTCTAATGGTATTCGTAGGCAGAAAACGGTTCCAAGGACTCCACAGGAAAATGGAGTGGCTGAGCGCATGAATAGAACAATAATGGAGCGTGCACGGACTATGAGATTGCATGTTGGGTTGCCTTTAAACATGTGGGCAGAGGCTGTAAACACTGCTGTTTATTTAATTAATAGAGGTCCATCAAATCCTTTGGGTTGTGGTATTCCAGAGGAAGCATGGAAAGGTAAGAAGGTGAGTTATTCTTTTCTGAAAACCTTCGGTTGTGAAGCATTTGCACATGTAGATTCTGAAAATAGAACCAAACTTGATGCAAAATCAAAGAAATGTATATTTGTTGGATATGGCATAGATGAATTTGGTTATAGGCTTTGGGATTTTCAAAATAAGAAAATTGTGAGAAGCAGGGATGTCATATTCAATGAGAAAATGTTGTACAAAGATCTATTGCAGCAGCATGAGAAGAAAGAACAGGATTATGCAGTGCTGGATGATATTACAAACACCAATGTTCCAGTGGTTCCTCATGCTCCGCAACAGCAACAACAAGAAATACCACAAACTCCAGTTAATGTTAGGCGATCTTCAAGGTTAAGTAGACCTCCAGAAAGATTTTCTCCCTCTTTGTACTCTATTCTATTAACTGATGCTGGTGAACCAGAATGTTATCATGAAGCTATGCAGGTGGATACCAAGGTTCAGTGGGAGCATGGAATGGAAGAAGAAATGGACTCCTTGCTGAAAAATCAAACTTGGGAATTATGCAAGTTGCCTGCAGGTAAAAAGGCTTTAGCAAACAAATGGGTTTATAGGATGAAAGAGGAGGATGGAGGTAAGAAAAGATTTAAATCCAGATTAGTTGTAAAGGGATTTGCACAGAAACAAGGTATTGATTTTGATGAAATATTTTCTCCAGTTGTTAAAATGACCTCTATTCGTACTGTGTTAAGTATTGTGGCTGTTGAAGATTTGCATTTAGAACAGCTTGATGTTAAAACTGCCTTTCTCCATGGTGATTTGGAAGAGGAAATTTATATGGAACAACCACAAGGATTTGAGGTCAAAGGTAAGGAGAAACTGGTGTGCAGATTGAAGAAAAGCTTATATGGCTTGAAGCAAGCACCTCGACAATGGTATCTTAAATTTGATAGTTTTATGGCTGAGCAAGGTTACAATAGGTGTAATTCAGACCATTGTGTTTATTTTAAGATGCTAGGTGAAGATAGCTACATTATTTTATGTTTATATGTTGATGATATGCTTGTAGCGGGGTCTAACATGGATCACATAAAGGAGTTAAAACAACAGTTAGCAAATTCATTTGCTATGAAGGATTTGGGGGCAGCAAAACAAATCCTTGGTATGAAGATTACAAGAGATAGGAAAAACAGGAAATTGTTTTTATCTCAGGTTGATTATGTTAAAAAGGTGTTGCAGAGATTTCATATGGAGAATGCAAAAGCTGTCAGCACACCTTTGCCCAGTCATGTAAAATTGACTAAGGATATGTGTCCAAAGACACAAGAGGAGGAAGAAAAAATGTCCAAAGTACCATATGCTTCAGCTGTAGGTAGTTTAATGTATGCCATGGTATGCACGAGACCAGATATTGCACATGCTGTAGGAGTTGTTAGCCGGTATATGAGTAATCCAGGAATTGAGCATTGGAATGCAGTGAAATGGATTCTCAGGTATTTGAGAGGTACACCAGATAAACATTTATGTTTTGAGGGATCTAATACAGATTTAAAAGGCTATGTTGACTCAGATCTGGCAGGGGATATTGATACCAGGCGGAGTACCATAGGTTATGTATTTACCGTTGGTGGGACAGCAGTAAGTTGGATATCTCGATTGCAAAAGGTGGTTGCTTTATCCACCACAGAGGCAGAGTATGTGGCTGCAACAGAGGCAGCAAAAGAGATGATATGGATGCAACTTTTCATGGAAGAGTTGGGAAAACAACAGGCTGAAAATTACTTGTTTACAGACAGCCAGAGTGCTATACATCTTGCAAAGAATTCTGCTTTGCACTCTAAAACCAAACACATACAGTTGAGGTATCATTTCATTCGGTCAGTGATGGAGGATGGACAGGTAAAGCTGGCAAAGATACATACAGATGTAAATCCAGCGGATATGTTTACTAAGGCGGTGATAAGGGAGAAGCTGAGCTCCTCTTCAGCTTCGGTTGGCCTTCAAGGTTGAATTAAAGTATAAGAAAGCAGCAGGATCCAAGGTGCTTATTTCCAGTGGGAGCTGTAAGTGCAGCGGTGTCGTCCAGGTTCAGTCTCCAAGTGGGAGATTGTTTAGGTGTGGAGCCTGATCAGTCTCCAAGTGGGAGATTGTTGGTATGTGGCGACTGATCATTCTATACTGTACACTCTTCATGTATCCTCGCCGGGGTCCGGGGCCGGGCCGGGCCCTGGGCGGGGGTTCGGGGGCGGTAGCCCCCGAGAAAAATTTTTGGCCTGCTTTTTCGCGAAATTACTGAAAAAGGGAAAAATCACAAAAAAGGGAAAAATCCCCGATTTTGTATAACCCTAATTTATAAAGGGTTTAGGATAGAGTTACAGTATTATAAGAAACAAGCGATTATTCGCGATATTGTAATAGGGTTTTACACTGGTTAATGAAATCATTGGATGGCTGCGGTTTGGTGGATGTAGCCCACATTGGGTGAACCACGTTAAATTCTCTGTGTTATTTTTCTGTGTGTTTTACTTCTGGTTTATTTGATAAAATCTGCATTTAGCTTTTAGATATCTGCCATTGAAAACCTAACAAATTGTCTTCGTTAAACTCATAACTATTTACATGAAGGTTAATAATGGAATAAGATCCAATAGGTTATCACTTAGTCGAAGGATAGACTATTGTTGGATATAAAAGAACCTATGTGTTCAAAATTTGGAATATTCATTAATGGAACGAGGATAATAATGTCAGGGTTAGGACATCGGATTGACAAAAAGAATTATCAGATAATGATTCACTATTATCTGGAAGAAGACGGAGTAAGAAGCTGCACGGAATGTAGCAGGGTAATGTTTGTATGTTAGGAAATAAAGATATGAAATCATCTTTGATAGGACATGTAACTTACTTAAGATTCTAGAAGGAAAGTGGTAAATACAAGATAAATTGATCTGTCTTTGTTTAGTAGAATTAACATAATGATCTAGTGGATAGATTCATCATTGAAACCAATGGGTTTTGAAAACTCGACTTATAGGACTTGATCCTAAATATTATTGTGGGTAAGAAGTTGCTTAGTAAATCTAAAAAGTTATTTTAGTTTGGCAAATAATGACAGGGTTGTGTAAATCGAAATCTTACCATGAGACAAACATTTGAATAAATGTGCGATATATTATTTTAATCAAATAAGTAAAATGGTGGACTAAATCTTGAATGATTTGAAAAAATCTAAAATTGACTTTTGGACTATTATATGGAAAGAAAGGAAACTCTATTAAAGCTGAAAAAGGCTTGGATGTAAATTATAGACTTGATAAAATGTTAAAAAGGAAAATAATAGATAGAAGTGATCGATTAGACTTAATTGATAAGTGTCTAGGAGCAAGGTTATGCTCGAGATAAACAAGTATTTAAGGTATAGTACTTTATAGTAAGGATAATAAATGTGTAAGTGGCGAATGGATTTGGATTGTGAGTTGTCTAAAAGTATTAGTACAAAGGAAAGGATTGGACCCACGATGTAGTGTACAATGCATCGACATTCCTTTTCCATTTGGGTTATACTGAGGACAAAGGCATGAACCAATGAATTTTGATCACTAGTTATAGTTAAATATTATATATATTTTAATGTATTTATAGAATAAAGTTCTTAAGGAGAGAAATTATGTGTGGAGCATACAAAATTTTCATATGTGATAATAAGGATACTTGAAGTAAGGTCTAGAGAAGACAAGATTACTTTATAGAATAAATGTTTGTTAATCTTATGTATTATGGGAAATCATCAAGTTGGCTCTGAGATGGTGAGACCTTTTGATGTACTAGAAGTTATGAATTTCGTCACTTATAGACTAGTGTTATCGAATGGAACCAGTAGCCTAAGGATAGTGCTACATGGGAGGATTTTGTGACGATTGACTGTCATTTTTCCTCATTTGCTTTCCTAGAGTAGTATTTGCTTAATGCAAGAGATACTAGATACTTTGTTTTTAGATTCACATGTTGTGAACTTGGATAGCATGGATGCTACTATGAAATGCTTATGCTTATGTTTTGAGAACTAGGATGTTAGTTACTATTTCATTATGCTTCATTGAAATACTATGTTTTAACCATGGAGATACCATGTTACTGATTAAGATAGTATGTTTTAATGATGATGATAATGTTATGCTTATTGAATGACTAATAAGACATCGAGACGATGTCTCTTCCAAGAGGGGAAGGATGTCACGTCTAGACTTTTTATTTATTGATTTAAATACGGACATTAATTGTTATGTCGAATTTAGATTAAAATTAAATGTTTACTTAAAGATGGTTGAATTGAAATTCAAAATGAAATGAAGTTGAAATTGGAATAGCAATGAAATTGAAATTGAAATGCAATTATTGTATTTATTTTTATTTCGGGGTTTGTCATTACTGGTGATAAATCGAGTGCAAATGAACACAGGAAACAGGTGAATGAAGTTGAAGGCGAGAACAACGATCAGGTAGAGTTGTTTAGCCGATTAACATTTACGAATAGATGGGATCTCACACACTCACGTAGATTTATATTTTAATATAGTGTGCATATATCATGCTTGCGAATTGAAAAATTTAATTTTAGTGTGATTTCTCTAAAATTGCAAAAATGCATGTGATTGAATGATGATTTTGTTAAATTGATTAAATTTAACATAAATTAAAAAGATAGATTGCTTGTTAGAATATTTTATTATTATTTGGAAATAAGAAATTAGAAATTTAGAAATTTAAATGCAATAGATTTAAATTTGAAATTTGATTAAATTTAGTTAAATAAAGTGATTTTTAAATTTAAAATGCTTTTGAAATTAAAATTATGAAATGAATGTATTTTCAAATTCTGAAATTTAATTAAATCTTAAGATAGCTAAATTGAGAATTTTAAAATCAAAACTCAGGTAAACTTGGATTCTTCATTCTAAAATATAAAATTCAATTAAATGAGGAAAGAAAATATCTTAAAATCCTCAATCAAGAAGCATTCTAAAAAAAAAAACTTGGAGTTGGAATTTGGAACTGGAGATCAATGAGGAAATGGTGGATCTCATTCCTTGTTGAGATCAATGCATGGAAAGAATGATATTCAAGGAGAAATCCGAAATGATGGACACACAGAAAATTTGGATACTCATAATTCTCAAATTTGGAGAAAGCAAAGAAAAAATATACCATTGATTTCTTTTATCCTGAGCAAACTTAAAATTGAGAGAGAGAGATATTTTCTAGAAGGCGCACTCAACCTTCATCATACTTCACTACATTCCACACCCTACGTAGAAGCAGAGGCAATTAAGGGAGGTGTGGTCAGTTCACCATTTCCTACGCAGTTTCCAAGGAAGCTTCAGCTCCTCTCCATACGCAGCTCTTAGCTCTCACCATACACATCCTCTTTCGCTGCCTCTCCCCTCATCCACGTGTAGGGAGCAAGGAAAAGGGTGGTCTATCATAGTCTTCACCCTACGCACCCAGGACAAAGACTCTCCAAAAGGGCAGCGAAGGAAAGCTCCACTCCATACGCAACAGCAGGAGCAGCAAAGGGGAAGAGTCTCCCTTCCCACGCGCCAGAGAAGGAGGAGTGCGGCCAGGGAAGGCATGCACAACCCTCCTCACTCCCTTCCACACCTGCATACAAGGGAAAGAAGGAGGATTAGCAGCAAGGTGGCTGCAAAAACAGAAGTTAAGGGAAATAAAATCTCTTCCCTCCTCAACAATAAGCACACAACCTGTAGGGAGCATTGCACAGTCAGCAGGAAAAACAAAAAAAGAGGACAGAGGCCACAATAAGAAGGATACACAGCCAGGAAAGGTAGAAGATAGAAGTAAAGGCAAAGACAACATACATAATTTACGAATTACCAGGTAGGGATTCGAAATTGGAATTTGTAAATTAGATCTTTCAAACTTTATTTCAACAGATCTGGAAATGGTTATCAAAACATATAGAAGATCATGAATGTAAAAAAAAAAAATTAGGAAAAGAGAGAATCAAACAAAAACAATAACTATCAAAAATCATACTTGCAATTTGCTAAAACTGAAAACAGAACCAAATTGGATTGATTTCCAAAATCTTAGACAAAATTTGAGACATAGATTAAATTGAAATTCAATTGGTAAAATCCTTATGATAGAAAAATTCAACTGTGTTTTATTTTCCAGAATTCAAGAAAAGATTTGAAACATAAATTTAATTTATTTATGCTGAGAACTATTTAATTTTTTTATTTAAATCGTTCAATTTTCAATGAACTGAAAATTAGAAAACCAAATTAAACTTGGAAACAAACTGACCATATTGAGAAAAAAGAAATTATGTTGATACAAATTTGTTAAATCATGTTGACAGAAAATAAGGAAATATTGACAGAAAAATATATTAACTTGATTATTTCGCTTTTCATGAAAATTGTCAAAACTTAGAATTTTAAAATAGTTAGATTAAATTTGATAAATGATGGATATCTAAATGCTGAAAATATGATGAACTTGATTCATCACGCTTAAACTTGAGTTTTAATCAAATTTTGAAAACAATTTGAACGAATTTTAAATCAACTTAAATTAAAGAAGAGTTTGAAACAACTGAATGTGTGCTCTTTTAATTTACATTTTAATATGTATTATACAACATACTAGAGATACACCTTCATTTTTGAAATTTGTTGCTTATTTAAATGACTGGATTAAAATGTTGATTTTATGTCTTTTTGCGAATTGGAACAATGAAAAGTGGTAGTTGATAAACTGTTTTCATTGTAAATACTGTTTTCAGTTTATGTCTGAAAGATTGCGAAAGATTGTGTTTAACTGTTTGAACCATGCATGAATGATAGATAATTCTGCATGTGATGTTTTTGGGAAAGTTACCTTCCGGGACGGGTGCCGAATATGGGTAAATAGAGAGTGTAGTTTTTCTTTTCCAAAACTATTTTTATTTGTCGTGCATGACATTTTACTTGGCCAAGTAATTTTTGTACCATTGAAATAGATGGATTATTGAACTCTCTACCATATCCTAGTACCGAACTTGCTTCTTTCTTAACTGAATTAGAAAAATGAAAATGCTTGTGGTTTACTAGTAGTACTAGGCATGCACCAGATTCCATCTTGCTCGTAGATCGCTTTTTGCTAAGTGATTCGTGTAGGGTCGGGTATTTCTTGATTGACTAAGAAATTTTGGGGAAGCGTAAGCTTCGAGGTTGGGCGGAAAAAGTGCCTAATCTTGTTCTCGTCTTCTTTTGAAGATTTTCTTATGGATAGAAGATCGACTGACTGATTCTTCTTTTAAAATGCTTTATTATTCATGATGTATATATTGACGAGCTTATGGCGACTGAATGCCTAAGTCTTGAATTTGTAAACTGGATATGTTATCATCCTTTGCAATTATTATTTGAAATGTGTATTTCAACACTTGTAAGATTTAGATTGATTATAATGAAGATATCTTTTCGACTTTTATGTTGTTGTATGTAATCGAATTATATTTTGAATGAATGAACGAATGAGATGACGACTTACTTGGAATATAAAGGATCTTATTTTAAGTAGTTGTCGAATTTTGGATTTAAGTTTTCCGTACTTTACATTAGTGGACTTAGAGAAGAAAGAAAATCAGCTAAAAGACCAGACAGAAGAGGCCAAATCATGGTCACAAGTGGTAAGTGGATTATCAAGTGAGCAAAAAATTATCATTGAAAAAAACGTCAAGAGATAACTGAGGGAAGCAATAGATAAACAAAGCAAGGCTGCAAACATTATTATTAAAGGTTTCAAATATTTTGGTGAAAAGGAGAGAACCGACATCCTAGCAAGGGACTTCCTTAAAGACGAGCTAAAATGGATAGGGTATATTCAACAAGCAAATAGAATTGGAAAAAAGGTAGATGGTGGAAGGGATAGGCATGTAAGAGTCACCTTGAGAAGCTTAGAGGATAAGAATAGGATTCTAAAAAATAGAGGGTTGCTTAAAGGCACACATATTTATCTAGATGAAGATTTAACTTTTGAGCAGTAGGAAGAACAAAGGAAAGAATGGGAGAAAGTGAAAACAACAAGAAATGAAGGAAAGTGGGCATGGCTAAAGAATGGGAAAGCGCAAATTGGTGATTGTTTCTCAAACAAGAAATAGGGATTGGGGGCCCCACAAGAATACTTACGTATTGTAAGTTGGAATTGTAGAGGATATCCAGGGAGAAGAGGACTTGGATTGGGGCCCATAGCTAAAGGTAAGGATATTATCATTCTTACCGAAACACATGAACATTATGGCTGCAAAGTTCCAGATTTTGAAGGGTATAAGAAAGTTTCAGTTTGGAACAAAGGGAATGAGTCAGGCAAAGGTCATGGGGGAGTTACAGTGCTAATAGGTGATAAGTGGCAGGGAATCATTGAACTTGAAAAAGAAGATGCAAATAAATAATACATATGGCTGCAAATAACAGAAAATGGGGTGAATTTTAGGTTGGTTGCTTGTTACTTTGCTCCAAAATATTCTAAGTTCTATAAAAAGAGAAATCTAGACAACGAAGACCCATATGCATCGCTAAAAAAAGATATATCCATTTTTAGCACACTTGGAGATGTTGTTTTAATGGGTGAATTTAATGCAAGGACAACTAATAATCAGTCTCTTCAGTTGAGCAGGGAAGAAAAAGGGGAGAATAATCCTTTATGGTTCGTGGAAGGTGGAGATGAATATTGGTAAAGATCATCCCAAGATGGTAATGGCGTGGTGACCCCATTCGGAGCTGAATTAATTGGACTTTGTAGTCTGTTTGGAATGGTTATTTGTAACAAGATGAGAGATTGGCCAAGGTCGGGGGGTATCACTTGCAAAACTTATAATGGTCAAAGTATGGCGGACTACGTGATTTGCACTCAAGGTTTTGTCCCTAGATTGCTGGAGTTTGATATTGAAGACTTCTCGATTGGGATGAAATCTAACCACTTACCTCTCCTGGTTAAGCTTCGCATGTCCCCAATCAGCCAACATATTAATCAAGTTCAACACATGCAAAAAAAAAACACTCCTCAAGGGTAAAATCCTCTTGAACAAGGAAAATAGAGAAATATTTAGTGTTGTTCTTAAACAACATTTCCATGATTTAAAGAACAACAGAGAGGTCAAAGCTACAAATGATGGGGATGTACACATTCACAATAGTTTGTTGATCACAATAATTCACAGGGCTCTAAATGCATGCAAAAGATCTCACCCCAAGATGAGGGCTACAAACACTTTCCCGACAAATCCATGGTACGATGAAGAATGCAAGACAACCAAGAGGTCACTAAAAAAGAGAGGAATGAACAGAGAGTGCAAGAAAAAATATGAAAAATTGGTGTATTTTAAAAAATCTGATTATGTAAATGAAAGAAGGATAATCTCGCTTGGAAAACAAAATCCTAAAGGTTTTTGGAGAGAATTGCAGCAAAAGAAAAAGAAGATTGAAAACAATATTACTGATGTCCAATGGTTAGAATATGCTAAGCTTCTTTATGAGCGAGTTCACGAGAAAGACCATCCACCTGTTATTAACACAACAATGGAACTATTCGCTGTGGATGATATTAAATAGGGAATAAATAATTTAGCGAGTGGTAAAGCACTTGACATAGATGAGTTACAGGCTGAATTTTTAAAGCGGGGGATCGAGACACTTGCCCCTCTCATAAAAAGAATTTTCAATAATGTCACTCGAGAAGGATTTCCAATGGAGTGGACTAATAGTGTGGTCATCTCTTAATTTAAAAGTGGTGATATCAATAATCCATCTAACTACTGCACAATTATGGTCAATATTATCTTTGGAAAGCTCTTTGGGAGCATGATTAAATGAAGGATCAACAGTTGGATATAAAATGAGGGCAAAAGGGCGAAATGACAAGCAGGCTTTAGGTCAAGAGACTCTACCATCAATCACTGCATCACCCTTAGACATTTGATTGAAAAAATTTGGAACACTCAAGGGGAGGAAGCTTATTGTTGTTTTGTAGACTTTAAGAAAGCTTTTGACACGGTTCCTAGAGATAAACTATGGAATGGAATGGAGGAATTATCCTAAATGTGTATAGAGAATTTGTTCATAGGTTATATGAGAAGGTCAAAGCTAAATTCAGAACAAGTGAAGGTATGTCAGAATGTTTTGGTAGCAACACTAGGGTTAAACATGGCTTCCCTTGATCTCCAACACTTTTTGGGCTATACATTGATAAGTTGGAAGCTTGGTTAAGCAAGACGGAGGGGGATGGTGTCCAATTGGCAGGTTATGTGGTGAAACTACTTTTGTCAGGAGGTTGGGATGCAAGTGAATACCACCAAGACCAAAATCATGATTTTCTCATTGAATAGAAAGACAAGTAGTATACCTTTCTTTTTGAAGGCAGCCCACTTGAACTTGTGAAAGAATATAAGTATCTTGGGATTGAGTTTCATTATAAGCTCAATTGGGAGACTTGTCGTATGAAAAGGATACAAGGAGGTTGGAAGGCCTCTTACCTTCTACAAAATAGGTGTAGAAAAGTCGAGCTTTGGGACTGGAAAACCAAGAAAACCCTTTCTGGTTTGATAGTTACTCTAGTTGTACTTTATGGGTGTGAGGTGTGGGGAAGCAGCATGTCGAAGTGCAGTTGGAGACAACTAGAAAGAATCCAAAAACATCTAATAACAAACAGTCTCAAAGTTAAAACCGCAGTCCTGATATGAAATTATTTTAACTAAAATGGGGACTTTTCCATTGGAAGCATCGGTGTTAACCCGGTTGATAAGCTATTTAAAGAAGGTTGAAAACATGGATAACCACCATTGGCCTAAAGCGGTTATGGAGGAAACACTAGATCGTAGGGAGAAAACTTGGATGAAGCAGAACCACAAGTGGATGAACAAGTGGGACATTAATTTACAAGAGTGTCCTAGCACCAATAGTGAAATAAAAAGCTATGTAACTGAAAAATTTAGAACTGCCATGTGGACAAATCAGATTGGGTGAAAAAAATATACTACATCAAAGAGTTTAACTCGACGAAAGATCATGGTGAAAAAACTTATTTAGGTGCAGCTATTAAAGGGAAGGTGAGAATGCTAGTGGCACAATTGAGGACGAGATCACATCACCTTAGGTGTGAGACTGGTAGGTGGAAGATACCCCAGGAAACTTAGGAAGAAAGGACTTGTACTTTTTGCAATAAGGGGGCTGCGAAAATGGAATGGCACTTCATCATGGAATGCACTGCTTACGAGGATATTCATACTCAGCATGAAAATAGTTTGAAAGTGGACAATATGCACCAGTTATTTGAGGAAGATAAGATTAATCAGATGACTAGCCTTCTGGTCAAAATTAATAGCAAGAGATCCGACTTGGAAAAGAGCATGAAGACAAATTTGACCTACTGTGTCTCGGTCCCATAGGTTGTTTAGTCTCATGGATGTCATTAAAATCTTTCATTCATTCATTATGCTAGTTTTTTTTTCGCCAAAGGCCTTCCCTCAATGAGATTTGCCAAGATCATTCCATCTATCAACAGTCTAAAATCACATCCATATCAATGGAAGATGATTAAACAAATCTCAACCGTTCATCATTTTTCGGCATTTTTTCGGTTGTTTTTATTCACCGAACACACAAAATTTTTAATTGACCTTTTTGTTCACCATTTTTTCACCGAGTATAGCAATAAAGAAGACAAAAGTAGGTATGAGGCAGTATTTATGGTGTCATAACAAATCCATCTGTATTATTTTATTAACGTGGATGTTTAGTTTGCATCACTTTAGAATATTTTAATTTATTGGTAAAGTTGTTGGTTAAATTAAGTTTAAATTCCAAATAAACTTTTAAAAAATAAATTCAGTCAAAGACAATTGAATATTACATTATTTATATTAGATTGTTGGTTTTTTTCAATTTGATATCTAATTTTTATAAAAATATAAATTCACAAAAAATAAAATGTAAAGTGAAAAATCATATAAAATATTTTTTTAAATAAAAAGTTATATAGAACATTTTTAAGAATATATGTGAGTTCAATGCAATTTAAAATCTAAAAAAAGAAATATAATTTTTTTTTAAAAATTGTATGATAAAAAATTAAATATATTTTAAAGAAGAGTATATCTTTTTATTTAAATATTTGTATTTGTAATTAATTAATAAATTTTGAGAGATATTATTGTTAATTATATAAACTAGTATATTAAAATTTATTATGAATGAAGTAAAATAATGATGTTTATTTAAATATAAAGTAGTTTTAAATTAAATAAATTGATTATTTTATTTTTATAAATTATTTATGTAGACATCTAAAATCTATTATTAGCTAATTTTTAGCATTATCTTATACTACTATATATTAAATAAATTGATTGTTTTTTATTTTTATAAATTATTTATGTAGACATCTAAAATCTATTATTAGCTATTTTTTAACATTATCTTATACTACTAATTTTAGATATGTATATATTATATATATGTATTATACAATATATAAATAATATAATATACATTAATAATTTTATTTATTATAATCAGATTTAGCTTTATAATATGTATTATATTATATTATATATACATAATATCTCTCTATTTTTCCCCTTCACATCTTTGTGTGTAATGGATATGCTAAAAAGGTGTGGAATGTTAATTAGAAAAAAAGGGAGAGAAAAAGAGAGAAAGATAGATAGACAAATAGAGAAGGAAAGTCAAATATAGAGATAAATAGGGGAGAGAGAGGAAGAGAGAGATTGAGAGATAATGAGAAATATAGAGATGGAGAGGGAGACATAGATATATAACAAGTCATATCTCTATCTTTATATCCCTTTATCTCTCCCTTTCTCATTCTCCACCTCTCTCTTTATCTCTCCCTCTTTCTATATCTCCCTCCCCCCTGCTCTCTATCTCTCTATTTCTTTCTATTCATCTCTCTCTCTCCTCTCCATCTCTTTCTATCCATATCTTTCTCTATCTATATCTCCCCATCTCTTTATATTTCTCCCTATTTCTCTCTCTTTTCATATCCCTCTCTATCTCCCTATATCACCATTCCCTCTCTCTCTCTCTCTCTCCCTGTATATCTCTATCTCTCCCTCTCTCTATCTATCCCTCTCTCCTTCTCTATTTTTCTCTCTAATTCTCTCTATTTGTACCTCTATCTATCTTTGTGTCTCTCTCCCCCTCTCTCTACATCTCCTTATATCTCTATCTATCTATCACTCTATCTCACCATCTATATCTCTCTCTATCTCTCCCTGTCCCCCTCCCTTTATCTCTCTCTCTCATCCTCTCTATCTCCATATCTATCTTCATCTTTATCTCTCCCTCTACCTCTCTATCTATTTATCTCTCTTCCTCTCTCCCTTTATCTTCATCTCCCACCCTATATTCTTCTCTCCCCTCTATCTCTAAACATGTCCCCCTCTCTATCCATCCATCTCTCTCCCTCTTCCTCTTCCTCTTCTTAGATCTTTCTTCTAATTATTTGTCTCTCCATCTCTATCTATGTATCTCCCTCTCTATCTCCATCTCCCTCTTCTTATACCTCTATAACTAATTATATTTGCCTCTCTATCTCTATGTCTCTCTAATTATATTTTCCTTTCTCCCTCTCCCTCCCTCTCTATTCTCTTTCTTTATATCTCCTTCTCCTCCTCTACATATCCCTTTCATTCTTCTTCTCTTTATCCATGTCTATTTTCATCTCTATCTCTATCCATTATCTCTACCTCCTTACCCCTCTCTCTCACTCGTCCCCCCTTTATCTATCTCGCTTTCTATCCCTATCTCTTCCTTTGTCTCATTCTTTCCCTATTGCATGCATATCATGAGCCTATTGGTAATGGAACCTGATTATCTTCCCAATTCAAAGGTTTGGTTCCAATCATGTTTGGATCCTTCTAAGTGGATGCATAGTTGCTTTGAATTTTTTTTCATTGTTTGGAGTTCTAAACTTGGATGCATAGTTTCTTTGAAGCTATTACTTCTCTAGTGAGACCTTTGTTGCACAAAAAAAATCATTTGCTAATTGATCTACCAATTAACCTCATGTATTGCACAAATATATGCAAAAAATAAACATTTTTTTTCCTAATTGACCAAGGTGTGATTGCTAGTTTTATTATTATTGTTGTTTTTAAGAAATGACAATGTCGGTTTGAGGTCTCTCCACCACATTATAGTCTTGTGTAAAGACATTTGTGTCTCATTCTATGACCATAAAATTTGGCTCTTGTAATTTGGTGAACACATTTTCTAGCTACGAAATTTCTATATAATCTTTGTCGTGAGAGAATATAAACCATACAATTATTTAAATAATGTTAAAGGAAAATGATTTTTCAAAATAGTAAATCAAATAGTTGATTATACATTACTCTAGATTTAATAAATATAGATTGGGAGTGATTAAATTAGATGAATATAATAGGTATTTTCAAAAAAGTAAGTTTGAAGTGTAAAGGATATTTAGTTTAGCATGATATTTTATTTTGGTTTGTTTATATGTATAATACTTTTGAATTATAATTTTAGCATTTATTTATATATGTATAATTATATTATATAATTATTTTATATATGTTTATATATATTTGTGTGTATATATGTATGTAATTATATTTTATAGTATTATATAATATGTTTGTATTTATATTTTTAATTTTGTATGTAGAACATATTCACAAATATAATTTTATATGTTTGTAATTATATATAATATTTTTATATGTTTATATAGCTACATATTTATATGTATGTATTTAGTTATGTATCTATTATTCATAAAGTTATTCTTTATATATTTTGTTAAAAAAAGAAAATTATCAATAATTTGAATATATAATTTCAATATTTTTATATACATCTTTATAGTTTATGTTTGTTTTTGTAATAGTTTAATTTGGTTGCTTTGCTTAACATTTATATGTTTATATAATATGTTTATAGTTATTAAATTATATGTTTATTCTTGCATACATATATATTTTTTCTTTATATGCAATAGTGCATTATATAGTATTGATCTCTTGCTCTTTATTATACATTATGTAATATTCTAATATGTCAATGCAATATGTAATATATTAATACTCTTAGTAACATATTAACATATATCTTTTTATATGTTTTATTTTGTTTTTTTATACAATAGTTATCAAGATATACTTATGATCATATAAC
Organism: Sequoiadendron giganteum; assembly: GCA_007115665.2. NCBI lineage: Eukaryota > Viridiplantae > Streptophyta > Pinopsida > Cupressales > Cupressaceae > Sequoiadendron > Sequoiadendron giganteum. Next base: position 180,101,113 of record CM021101.1, on the reverse strand, counting down.
TATATGTTTATAGTTATAAAATCATATGATTTTCATATTTATATAAATTCTTTATATACTTGATAATGTAATTTATATTATTGATCTCTTGCTCTTTTTAACACATATATGTTAATATGTTATGTAGATTATAATATGTTTATTAACATATTATAGTTATTATCATATTATAGTTTTCCATGCCTACATATCTCTGTTTACTTATGTTTATTTTTATAAATTTAGAAGTTTATAAATATATTTTATAGTTAAATTTGGTCATATATTTATAAACATATAACTAATAAGATATAACTTTAGTTATAAATATATACTTATAAGCATATATAACTACACAAAAATAACTATATGGTTATAGTTATTAAATTATACGTTTATACATACACACACATAATTTGTATATATAATCTATATGCAAGTGTAATGCCCCACCACATAATCCTAGAGGAAGATGCAACTACAACGGAAGCAAACAATTTTTTTTTTTTAAGTGTAATTTATAACATGTAAAGAGCACTACACTTAGCACATACATCCTCTAAGGTACACGACAATGCTTACATTTGAATCCCATAACATATAAAATAATCTAACCATAGCATAAAAATAATACTCATGAAATAAAGATCATACATCCAAAGCATTAAACACATTTCATAAGATACAAAGTACATAAAAGAACCATCCATAGATTGCATTCATTTCATAAAGTAGTTACAAAACTCATTTCTAAAATGAGGAAGATCATACAATAATGTTACAATTACAAATGTACAATAATCCTCCTCGAATACAAATGAGGAGTAGGACATATACAAAGTATCCAACTGATACAATAAAATATATAATATGATACAAAGCAATAAGAACACACGAGCTCTCCAATCTGGAAGATCCCGCCATCACAAACATAAAGTGGAAACCCAACGGTGTAAGATGCATGTTCCACCCAACCAAGTGGTACCCAAAGGCCCACCCCCCATGTAGAAGATAGTAAGAGGGATTCCTAGGCAAAACCAACAACCTCTAGACATAAGCAAAACACAAGACTAAACCATACAAGTACATTACTTAACGCAAAGGTTACATTGCTTCTAGAGTAAAATAATCAAGTACATTACTGAACCAAACACACTGTTGTCATAGGAGGAGTGTCATCACACAAGATCGACATGGGTTACCCAATGCGGATCTTCATAGGTTACTGACCCCCTTCCTGGTTAAACCCTAGCAACCTCAACCAATCCCTGACCCCCATTCTCACTCATGTAGGGTCAACGTACCTTTCGAAGGGACAAGGTAGTTGATCTTCGCCATTCCAGGCCTTCCCACTCATCCCAAGCCCAAATGAGCACTTGAGCCATGAGCGAGGATAACTTATCTGAATTAATATGAGATGCTACCTGAAACCCTTAATTACTTAAAATTATAGTTTACACTTGATTAACTACTTTCGATAGGTTACCTAGGTTACCTCTTTAGGGTTTTGGCCCCTAATGAAAGCCACACCCCTACTGAAAAAACAAGGATCAAATCCAACACCCAAGGGTAAACACAATGCAAAAAAGGGGATAATAAATCCCAATCCAAAATATAAGAGGCAACATATCCCTGTTCATACTAATCAGGTGATCAACTGAATTACAACCAAGTGCACTACCCAAGGGAAATACATGGCTGAACCAAAACTCACAACAACCCCCAATAAAATAACATCATTTGGAAGACTTACATACCCAACTAATAGATTTTCCCAACAATGTGAGTAGAAGAAATCATCATTCAATAAGCAATTTAGGCAGGAAATAAAACTACCATTAGGATTTCCTAAATCCAATTTCCATGGAAGAAGTTCAATAATACATTGCTTGAAATAAATCAACTTATTAAAATTTCATTTATAGATAATAGAAGAATTAAAACTAATTGTTTATTTCAATTTCTCAATTATTTCAGAATAAAAAATCAATTTTCTCTATTAAATTATTTTATTTAAAAAAATCATCTAATTGTGCATTTGCATGCATCTACTCAAAATATCATTTAAATATATATGTAATTATATATATATATATTTATATACAACTATACATATAAAAATATATTATTTAAATATTCTTAATTAAATTACAATATTAAAAAAAACTATATTAAATATATATTTAAATATATATACACATATATAAATATATATATATATATATATATATAATTATATATTCATCTATATACATATATATTAATATGCATATTATATATTTTCTATATTTTAAAACCCCAAAATAAAAATCTAACAAAATCGGCATATAAAAAGAAAGGCGGACGAATTAAAAGAAATATGCAAATTGTATAATAGCCTACCACTCCCTTAAGGGCGCAACCATGGGGAGGCAGCACTGGCTGCCTCCACACCTGCCTCCCCCATGGGGGCGGTGGCTGTGGGGATAGCCTGCGCCTCCCCAATACAATTCAAACTCAATGCATATAATACGGAAAACCTGCGATTAAGAAATAAATGCGTATGGAATACAGTCTGGGTAATTCCAAAACACACTTTCTACAGGAAAACCATATAATGTATATTTATAAGTATATACTAATATATATATATTATATATGCATATGTATGTATATTAGTATATATATATATATATATAATTATATATAAATAAAACTAATGATTGATTTTGAAGAATAATTTTTCTTAAGAATTTTCCATAGGGAAATATTTACAGAATTTCTCAGAGGTTTCCAATTTCCTAGACAAATAAAACTAATTGGAAAAAACAAAAACAAACAAATCATTAAGCAATACAAGTAGATATTTTCCCATACGAGCAAGTTTTTCTCCATGTTTTGCTAGGAAGATTTTAAATCCATCCCTACAGAGTTTTTCCCAAAACTTCTATTGTTTTCTTTCTAGGTTTTCCTTTTGTTTAAAAAAAATTCCCACAAAGATTCTAAAGCTTTTATAGCTATTTTCCAATTCCAAAAAAATCAAAGCTTAAAACAATTTCTACAGAAGCTCTAAGCTTTTACGACAATCTTCCAGACACAACAATCTTTCAAAATTTCAAAGTATAATAAAGCTTCTAAACAAATAACATATTCTTCTTGTACATGCAATCTTTTAAAAAGCAAAAAATTGTTCTAATAGCCTTTCCAATTTGAAATTAAATAAAACAATTAAAGAACCTATTTCCAGATGCTTGAGGAAATGATGTTCGAAGTAGAGTTTCATCTTTAAATTCTAATTTACCAAAGCTTCTACCAAAAAAATCAAATCTTCTTCCAAATTATTCACTTCCCAGAAAGATGAAAACAAAACTAGAGCCCAAAATTTATAGAGAACTTCTTCCCAATTTTTTTTCTAGCAACAATTTTCAACAACCTTCCAAAATATCTTTCCTCATTGTCGTCAAGTAGCCTCTTTCCTCTTTCAGTTAAAGCAAATATTCTCTCCGAGAATTAATTTCCCAACAATAGTGTTTAATTCTTCTAACACATGTCACAAATAAAATATCCTCCCAAAAATAATTACAGATATTTTCTCAAGATATTTTCTAACATATTTGTGCATTTAATAATTCAAAATAACATATTAATTTTTAATTAAATTAAATTAAATTAACTTAATTACTTTATAAAATAAATTTAATCTCAAAGATTAAATCACTTTACAAAATAAAATAGATTTAATTAATTAAATTAAATACAAAGCTTTTATCACAAAAATCAAGATAAATTAAATAATCACTTAAAAAAAAATTCTAAGCATTAATTTCCCACTTAACATACCTTGCAAAATAAATAAACAATAAGGCAAACAAAAAACAACATGATAAATTAGCACGACCAAAACCAAGACTGACGACACACTGTGACTAGTGTTGTGGTTTGACAAGGAAACCTAGTTACTAACTCCCAGTCACCTATTATGTTGGGCAATGGACACGTTCAAACCTGTGAATCCAGGTGGGGTCGATATCTTGTACCTACAATCCTGCAATCAAAACATATGTTGTACATATATACAATTCATGAACAATCACATTGTGAAGAGAGAATCGTAGAATTGCAAGGCGCTTGCAAGCGAGTGATGCAATATCTTTCCCTTCACCAATACAGTGTCACATCAAAACTAACAAAACTAAAACATCAATTAACTACAGATGAGCATATATCAATATCAAATCAAATAAAAAACTATGTTAATTAGAAAGCATGTCTTAAACCATAATCATCCATAAATTGAACCATCACATCTAAATACAAAAACCATCATCGCTCCAATGTCAGTGATCATATCATGGTCTAGATCAAATTAAAAGTATTGTCTAAAAACATAAGCAAATCAGAGTAAAACACTATCAGAACATATGAGTAGATCGGAGGGGTGCTACAACAAGTGTATGATATATTATTGATCACTTGCTCTTTATCATACATATATGTAATATTCTAATATTTCAATAAAATACATAATATGTTAATATTCTTAGTAACATATTAACATATGAAATATAGAAAAAGGGAACCCTAAGTTTAATATGTAAAACGTAGGATTCAATTGGACCTTTTTTCAAGGGTACATTAGAATGCAAATTAACAAGGTGTTTAGATTGACTATCAACCATGAAGGTGAGCCAATGAGACCTCGATTTGCATATTTTTTAGCCTCGAAATGGATTGAAATTAATTTTCCTTAATTAACATAATTAGACTGTAACACCCCTCCATTTTGTCCTTTTGATCGAACAGTGTTCTGCCCTTTTATGTTGTATTTTCTATTAGTACCTTGACTATGGTACTTGGCTGCTATTTGATTGCTATCTATAAAGCGACGTGAATGTTCTATTGATGTGATGGTATTTTATTATGATGTTATCATTATGACATGCTTTGAATCAGCATAAGTGGATATTCGAATTAATGATGTTTTATGCCTTTGATTATGGTGCTATGTTAGATACATTAGTTAGTAACATTGTATTGGTGAAGAGGATGATATCGCATCACTCGCTTGTGAGCGCCCTGCGAGTCCGTGATTTCCTCTTCACGGTGTGTTTTAATTATGACATATATGTGCATGTGGATATACTCTGTGTTCACAGGTTGACAGGTACAGGACATCGACTCCACCTAGTTTCACAGGTTTGAGCGTGTCCATTGCCCAACGACATTCGATTGGGAGATAGTAGCTAGGTTTTCCGTGTCAAGTCGTCACCCTAGTCATAGTGTGTCATCGGGTGTTAGTCAGGTTAAGTTGCTTTAATGTTGTTCTTTTGGCCTTGATTTCAATTAAAATTGCAAGTTAGAAAAAGGTTAAGATATATGTTTGGTAGTTAATCATTGATTAACATCATCTAGTTTATGTTGAAATGTAATTCAATTTATTAATTAATTTAATTTATTAATAAATAATTTAATCTTGGATTAGATTTAGTTTATTGATAATTAAATTAATTGTCTTGAAATAAATTAATTTTTTTTTCATTTTGGAGTTAATATGTTTTTTGTGTGAAGTTGAGAAAATTAAAAGGATGAAAATTAACAAAATAAAAGAAAAATGAACTGAATTGTTTTTTTCAGAAGTTTGAATTCAAAAATTGAAAAATGAAGATATTTGCTATTATGTTTTCATAAATTAATGAGGGTGGTTGCATGATATTTGTTGAATTTTCCTTATTATTTGAAATTCCTTCACAAGTTTTCTCCCAACAAGCATGAAATTTTGAAAGGAAAAAGAGGAAGATTGTTGTATTTTTGTGGGTTTTGGATTGAAGTTGTGAAAAATTGTGGAGCTAAAGTTGGAAGCAAGGTTGGAAGTTGAGCACCATCTAGATCTCCTCACAAACTCAAAGAAATCAAGTTCATGTCTTTAAAATTGGTTGCTTTTGAGATTTTAAATTGTATATGTTATTGTTGAAAATCATTTAAAATCTGTTGTATGATTGCAATAGAAACTCAGTTGGGTTCTTGTTTTCCAATCTGAAAGAAAGCCTTTATTTGAAATAGATTGCTTCAAAAATTGAAATGAAGTCTTGATTGCAAATTGTTATTTCATTGTTTACTTCTTCAAGTTAATTGCAATTTCAATTTGGATAAATTTAAATGTATGTGTATACATAAGTGTGTGTGTGTGTGTGTGTGTGTGTGTGTGTGTGTGTGTGTGTGTGTGTGTGTGTGTATATATATATATTTTTTTTTTAATTTAATATTCCCTTCTTGTAGGGTTATGCTAGCCAAATTTTTGTGAAATGGCCAACGAAAGGCGGATGAAAAATGCAAGGATTTACAACCTGGTTATTTCTTTTTTCTTTTTTTTTTTAAAATAAAATGAAAATAAAATGATATTTATAAAAAAAAAACTAGTGGAGGCGACGCTGGGGGCTCACCCCCACCACGCCCCCCATGGGAGGTGTGTGGGGGCGAGTCACACCCAGCGCGGCCCCCACAGCCCACGGCGCTGCAATTCACAGTCATCGCCATTATTGGGGGCGTTGTGTGTGCCACCAACAATGGCACCAACTGTGAATACCACCGTCGCCTTCCTTTGTTTGTGGCCAACACAGTGGTGTCGTTACCTTATGCACACGGCCCGAAAACAACCGTCCCAACCCTAAGAAAAAAAATGTGCGGCCCGAGGCACGATTGGGGTTTTTTTTAGGAAAAAATAAAATAATAATAATAAAATAAAATATATATTAAAACATTAATATATTAATATTTATTATTATATTTAATAATATTAATATATTAATATATATTATAGTAATATAATATGTATTAATATTTACTATTATAGTATATAATATTATAATATTATTTATATTTGTTTTAGTTAATTAAAATAGATTTATATCTATATTATAATGGTGCTTTAAATGATGTCAGATGTATTTGATTGATATCATGTTTTTTTTAATGTAATTGAGGAAATTTTAAATCAATTTGCTATAGTTGATGTCATTGGTTTATTTTAAAATAAAATATTTGGAAGAAACAAATAGTGGATTTAAAGGTATTATTGTTTAATAGAGAAATTAATTGATTTTTTTTTTAATGATTTATTTTGCAAAGGAGAAATAGTTATTTTAAAATGACATGCTTTGAATTGATTAAATAAATGTTTATTTTATTATTATTTAAAAGCAATTAGGGAATTAAATGTTTGGTTTAAATTTCATCTTTTGTCTGAAAGTGGCATTATTAGATCAATTTTATTAATGTAATGAATTACTGGATTCTATTAGGGGAAAGGATTTAATATATCCAAAATTTGTTTATTTTCTTGTAATTGCCTTATGTGATTATATCCCTCTGTTTTCGTATTTGGGGAAATGGGTTTATTGTGTCTTTATTATGTAAGTCTTTCAGAGGACCCTAGAGGTTGAGGGTGGTCATTTTGTGACATCAACCGTTTTTATATTCCCTTGGGTAGTGCATGAATTTATGTCAATGTTATTACCCGGTTTCCACGAATGGGGATGTTTTGTGCCTCATTGTAAGGAGTGACTTGGTTATGTTTGTTACCTCTAGTGTGTGGAGAGGGTTTGAACTTATGTCACCTCCTGAGAAAGGAGTGGTTGTGTTATCTTGTGTGGTTGCACCTTGGTACCCTTGGTGATTGGATGGTGTGTATGTTGTTAGTAGAAGAGTGGCTTCTGTTAGGGGCTAGAGCCCATAAGAGGTAAGATTGGGTGACCTTTGGAAGTAGTTAATCAAGTGATAATTAAATCAATGTACTTAGAGGTTAGGAGGTACGTCACACTAATCAATATAAGTTCTAGCCTCACTCATATTCGCAAGTGCTTGTTTAGACTTGGGATGAGTGGGAAGGCCTAGAATGGCAAGGTCATCTATCTTGTCTTTATGAAGGGTATTTGATTCCGCATTAGTAAGTATGAGGGTCGGGGATCAGTTGAGGCCACCAAGATAGTCGAAGCTTATGAAGATCCACAATGGGTAACTCATGACGAGTTGAGTGATGACACTCTATCTAGGACAACAGTTGGTATTTGGTTCTATGTGTATGGTTCTCGTAACCTACTTGATCTGCTTTATATCTGGAAGCAATGTGACCATGTTAGAGTTGTACTTGTGATGCACTAGTGTTGTATTTGTGTTGTACATGTGATTGGTTGTGTCAGTTTGGTTCAATTATGATTTAGCCTATGTCTAGAGGTGTTGGTTTGGCTAGGATTCCTTGTTACTATCTCCTAGCATGGGGGGTGGGCCTTTGGGTACCACTTGGCTGGGTGGCGTGCACCTTACTTTGTTGGGCTTTCTTCTTGTTCGTGTGGATGACATTTCTAGTTGGAGAGCTTGTGGGATCCAGTTTCAGTTCTTGCTCTATTTTATTTCAGTTGATCTTGTGATTTATTACCCCTCATTTGTCATCGAGGTGGAAAGTTGTAATTTGTAATCATGTTTATTGGACTTGCCTCATTCGGGGAATGAGAGTTGTAATCGTAAGGTTTAATTATGGATAAATTGAATTGAAAAGTTATCTCTTATGCTTTGATGTAATTTATCTTATTTGGAATGTATGTGTTTAAATTATTAAGTAAATAAATGATATGGTTAGATTCATGTTTTTTGTTGAGGTTCTATATAACCTCTGTCTCGTAACCTTAGAGGTCGTTGGCATTATATAGTTAACTTGCATGTTGATTGTACTTAAACAAAAAAAAAAAATAGTCTGTTTAAGTAGTTATTGCAACTTCCTCTAGGGTTGTGTGGCGGGGCGTTACATAGACTATGTGCCCTAATATGAAAAATGCAAGATCCCAACAATTGATAGACTGTAATAGAGATTTGTAGGAAGATCTAGGAAGGCTAGAGTGTTGTGTATCTGTCACAAAAGTTTGGTAACAGTTAGAGTACGAGGACATAGGTTCCCAAGGGCGTCTTTGTCCTTGTAGGGGTGGCATGTTTTGTTTTTGGTAGTCCTCTAATGTCAGGTCTAAGCTCTCGATTCCCGCTTGTAGACTTATCAAATCACTATTAGATAATTATGTAGGTGAGTTTTTGTGGTTTGACAAGGTGTAGGGATTTGAATGTAATAATGAATAAACGACCCTTAAAATTCCTCCAATCCTCTCTAAACCTAAAACTTGCACATTCAAAGAGAGGGAAAATGTTGTGCCATTTAGGGGCTTGCCTTAGTCAAACCCCGTGTTAGTGTTTCCACTTTCGCAATGGCAATGCCAATGGTAAAAATGGATATATGATAGGAAGGAGTGATGAATCAAAAAGTGTTGTAACTAAGCACCCTTCAATTTGGCTTCCTTGAAGGACTAAAGTCATACACATCACTTCAATGTCTTGGATTTTTCTTTCTTGAATGCTTGAATTACTTAAAGACCTACAACAAGGGTCGATATTCACAAACAATGATAACATGAACATACATGAACTCGCATTATATTTGACATGATTTTTGGATCTTAAATTATTGTAATAAGGCTATTAAATTTTTCTCTTGAATTGCTTGATAGTGCTCTTGACAATAACATTTTCTCAATATTTTCACTTAGTTTTCAAATGATCCAATAACTAGGTATTTATATGCATTTATTCTAATTTATCACAAATTAAATCTCAATAAATCACATTTGCAAATTGAATTTCAAATGTTAAAATATTGGCATTGAAATATTTAAATTTGGATCTCGAAAAAATAGTGGGACATAGATTCCTAAGAGCATCCTAGTCTTGACCCTATTTTCCAAGATTTTAGGTATTGGGGGAAGAAAATTGTATTTGTTCAATGCTTACAATTTCTTAGAAATTATTATTTTAGGCCATAGAATGCATAATTTGGTAAATTATGGGGATCAATTAGGCTTAATAATTTAGGGGGAGAAAAATATAGTGTGCAATTATCAAGGGTGATAATTTACGATGCTACAGTTAGCCCCCACTTTAGTGAGAGTATAAACTTACACTTAAACTCACACTAAAATAGAAAATCTATGTCAAGAGGGGTCTGATTGTCCAAATGTTGAAGAGATATGATGAATAAGGATCTAGGGGGGGCGTACAATTCCCCATGATCTATGATTCCATGGAAAACCAACATAAGAACAAAGGAACACACACATGTATGAAATACAACAAAACAACATACACAAACATACATGTCAAAAAACATGAAGCATACACAATGAAAACACATGACATGACATAGCATATAGATGAGAACAAAATTAACACAAACACGATGCAAACATTATGCAAACACAAAAATGAGACATCACAAGACACAAGGTCAGTACTAAATGAATTCGAGTAGGTAAGGCAAAGAGACCTCAATCTTAAATTGTCTCAAATACCAAACATCGTCCACTGAATAAATATTAGTTAAAGGAATGCTCACATGAGGAATATCAAGCTGCATTATGTCACATCACTCATGAGCCACATGGATCTATTGGCTATCAAGTTGCATTATGCTAGGTGTCCATGTAATATGATGGGTTCCAAAAGGATAGTAACTTGTGTTATGCTAAATACTTATAAAACACATAGCTCTATTGGCAAAAAAATTGTGTTATGCTTTGTGGCCATGTTAAAATGTTCTAAACTCATAGAACAACAAACTCCATTATGTTAGAACTATGCAAACCACACTTCAGGGAGTGCACAAAAATCACCTTAGGGGGTGCACAAAGTTTAACATCATAGGAGACACAAAAATTACCTTAGGGGGTGCACAAAATTTAATGTCACAAGGGATGAATAAATGTTTAACATCATAGGGAACAAATTGATAACCACGTCTCAAGGAGTGTTATAAACAACACCACCACTAAAGGGGTATGTTAATAATTCAAATCTCACAAGATATGTATGAAATAGATAGGGGTAATATATGCCCCCCTTAAAATGTTAGTGGACAAGTGCTACACTAACGTTTTAAGGAAAAACAAAGGGATCCCTTTCTAGAAGGAATGCACCTAACACAAGGATACCTAACCCCTTGCACCCCCCCCCCCCAAATTGTAGGGATAAAGGTGAGCCAAAATGGATAATGATATTTTGCTCCTTGCAAGATGAAATATGATTGCATAAAAAATAATTTATACTTCCATGTATGGTATAAGCATTGTGTGATACTACAACTACCATGTGGAAAGGACCAAAAACTAATACTATTTGTCTCTCATATGACTAAGTGAAGGTATTTTTTATGTTTTCATTATTTGTGAAGGAAAATAGCCAAGACCTCTTGTTGTTTTTTGTGTGTTGGGCTCTATTGGGACACAAATGCCTTGTTATTTTATACCACATCCTTTTTCATTATAGCCAAATTGTTTCAAAATTTTGTGCAACCTCCTCCATAAAAGGCTTTCATTTCTTTCAAAGAAGGTGATTTTTCATAATCATTTTCATCATAAGTAGATGTGTAATTTGTGCTTTCCTCTTAGTTAGAATTTGTGGAATTAGATGTGTTTGATGATGCACTGATAGGTTGAGTTGATATCATTGAAAATTCTTTCTCTTAAATCCTGATTTTGATTGTGTAGTGTTGTATTCCCCCATGATTGTAGGTATAAAATCTAATGAACCCTAATCATCATCCAATAAATTTGTCACAGATGAAAGATACTCGTATTTGTCTTCAATTTGTAAAGGTTCCAATTTTGTAGTTGGTGTCAATGTTTTAAGAGGATTCTTCATTCCTCTTTCAATTGGTAAACAATTTTTAGATTTAGGATTATCTTTTATTGTTGTACGTGTATTTGATAAAATGATAAAGAATTAAAGGAACTGTAACACTAGAATAAAACTCAAAAAATATTGTTAAGCAATAAAATCACAATACTACTTATATAATCCTACATAAACAATAAAGAACAAGGAAAATAAATGAAGATATAAACAGGATTGATCTCATCGAATATTTGTATATTCCCTTGAATGACATTAATTGTACTTCTCCATTTTATCGTTTGTACGATAGTTGCCCTCAAATTTCTTAAGTATGCAATTATGTCATATTGACTATTGACTTAGAAAAATATCGAAGATTATAAGCTTCCTAAAGTATATAGATTTCAAGAGGAGGAATAATGACGAATGTCAGGTCAATTTATAGAAAAATAGTTTTTGAACAATCGACTCAGATTCGAAAAAGAGATCGACGGTTGAGATTGATGAATGCCATGCGACAGAGATTTGTGTCAGTTATAATGTGAGTGAAAAATTCTGCATGATAGAGATTAAATTAAATAATAATTTAATCTGGTGTTGAAACTATTTGAAATTTGGAAGAATAGAGACTGTATGTGAGATAAAGTAGAAACATTGTGTTTGAACGTACAAATGAATTAATTAAAGTTATTTAATTAATAATAGTTTTCACGTAGAAGAATAAGACTGACTAATTGAACTAGAAAGTTTGTTCATCAGAAATAAGCAGATATTAAATCAAGAGATAACTGACTGATTTAATTATATCTTGACTTAAACGGTAAGTGAATAATCAGATAGCTAAGCGATTATCTAATCAGAGGAATATTCTTGGAATAATTATTTTTATTAATTAAATGATTATTTAATTCAACATTCAAAATTTGGAGATTTAAATTAAATAAATAAAGATTTATTTAATTGACTCTCGAAAAGGTTAAAGAATAATTAAATAATTTGAAATGAATATTTAATTATAGTCAAAAATGTGATAAAGGATAAATTAAATAATAAATTATTTAATTTAGAAAGGGGATTAATTAATTAGTGATGTAATAAAATAAATAACATTTATTTAATTAATCGAGAAAGAATAAAGGTCATTATGAATTAATTAAATAGTCAAGGTTATTTAATTAATAGAGGATAGATGAAATGACAAGTAATTAAATAATTAACATTATTTAATCATGACCATGAATATGAGAATTATGTCGAAAATGGTGTCACAGGCCTAGACCAATTTTCAATGTCTACACATCTTCTCCTTTGACATGAAAAGCAAAATACTCACAATGACAACACTTGATACTACCTGCTCCCAATGAGAGGTAGCCACCAAAACATTAGTCCAAAAGAAAGATAGATCCATAGATCCACTGGACTGATGCATCTCCATATACATCTAGTTCAAGAAAGGAGGGGCAATAACTCCTAACTTCTCCCAGAGATACTCAAAAGTATCTCTAGGAAGAGCCTTCATGAAAATATCAACAATCTAATCCTTCGTCGAAACATACTCAAGGTTTACTTCATTCTCCATGACCTTCTCTCTCAAGAAATGATATCTGATAGATATATGCTTCTTCCTCAAGTGCATCGCCAAATTCTTTGTAATATTAATTGCACTTGTATTATCATAGAAAATAAAAATGGGATCATCATATAGCACTATGATATCTTTTAATATTTTTTTCATCCATAGAACTTGTGTACAACAAGATGCAACAACAATATACTCAGCTTCAATAGTAGATAAGGAGACTGAATCTTGTTTTTTACTCGACCATGAAACCAATCTACATCCAAGAAAGAATGCACCACCACTTGTAATTTTTCTATCATCTACATATCCAACCCAATCTGCATCTATATAGGCACTAAGTGTAAAGTCAATATCTTTAGGATACCATAATCCATAATCCATAATCCGGAGTTTCATTCAAATATCTAAAAATTCTCTTAACAGTAGCAACATCTGTTTCCTCAGGATCTTCTAGAAATCTAGCCACAAGATAGACAACATGCATGATATTCAGTCTAGTAGTAGTCAAATACAATAGTCCACCAATAATAGATCTATACTTTCTTTGATCAGCCTTAGGTGAATTATCATATTTACCCAATTTGCAGCCAATCACCATAGGAGTACTTACCAGTTTGGAACCATCCATCCCAAACTTCTTCAACATCTCTCTCACATACTTAGACTGTGAAATGAAAAATCCTTTCTCTGTTTGATTAATCTATAGCCCAAGAAAGAAATTCATCTCCCCAAGCATAGACATTTCAAATTATTTTTGCATCTCTTCCACAAACATATTACACATATTTTCATTTCCTCCAAAGATAATGTCATCAACATACACAACTACAATCAAGATTTTTCCATTTTCAATCTTAAAGTACAGATTACTATTTGTCATACCTATGTTAAAACCTTGTTGAATCAAGTACTTGTCTAATCTCACATACCAAGCTCTAGGGCCTTGCTTCAATCCATATAAAGCTTTCTTCAATCTACACACTATATTCGGTTGATCTATCAACTAAAATCCTTCTAATTGTTCCATATAGACTTCTTCTTCTAGCTCACCATTCAAAAATGTTGACTTGACATCCATCTAACAGACCTTAAATTCTTTATGATCAGAAAATGCCAAGAACATCCTTAAATAGCTTTCATTCTTGCTACTAGAGAAAAATTTTCCTAAAAATATATGCCTTCTACTTGTGAGTAACCTTTACACACAAGTATCGCTTTATTTCTAACAACTTCTCTATTCTCATTCAACTTATTTCTGAATACTCACTTCGATCCAATGATGTTTTTATCTTCCAGTCTTGGGACCAATTCCCAAGTTTGATTCTTCTCAATCTACATAAGTTCTTTAATTAATTTCTTCCAATGTTCATCTTTACACACTTCACTTAGTCTTTGATTCAATCTAAAAAATTAAACATAAATTCATTTTAGCAACAACTCTGCTTCTAGTCAATACACCATTTGTCTTGTCTCCAATAATTTGAATTTTTGAATGATTCTTTTGTACATATCTAGTTGTTTTAGGGGACATCACCAGAGCATCTTCTTCTCTTTCATTTTTTCATCCTTCATCCCTTTCTCATATTTTTCCTGCTCTTCCACAATTTCTTCCATTCTTACACAATCATGTTCATCAGATACATATCCATCAATGTCAATATAATTCTTCATTGTCTCATCAATCTTGACATTGGAACTCTCTAAAATATTTCTTAGTATTTTTATTGAAACATTTTTATGCCTTGCTATTAGTAGAATATCCAAGAAAAATTCCTTCATCACTTCTTACATCAAACTTTCCCAAATTTTCTTAATCTCTTTTGATGTAACGTTTGCTTCCAAATACCTTGAAATATTTAATAGTAGGAATTCTTCCATGTCATAGCTCATAGGGAGTCTTTGTATTGTTTTCTCTTGCTTGAACTCAATTGAATACATAAACAACAGTATGAATAGCTTCTTTCTAGTAGACTTTTAGTAGACCAACCTCAGTAATCATGATCTAGCAGCCTCTTGAACTGTTCTATTTTTCCTTTCAACAACTCTATTCTATTGAGGAGTTCTCAGAGAAGATAACTGTCTCTTTATTCCATGCACTTCACAAAACATATTAAACTCATGGGAGGTGAATTCTCCACCTCTATCGGACCTTAGGCATTTTATCTTCAAGTTTACTTCATTTTCAACCATAGCTTTGAATGCCTTGAATCTATCTAATGCAACTGATTTATCTCTAAGAAATGTAACCCATGTATATCTAGAATAATTATCAATTAAAAGTATAAAGTACATTTCACCAAGTAGACTTCTCACTCTTATAGGACCACAAAGATCTGTATGAACTAAATTTAGTAGTCCAATAGTAGACTGTTCCTTTGATCTATAATGATTTCTTTCTTGCTTGCCAAACCGACAATTCTTGCAAATAGCATTCATAGGCTTTGTAATTCTCCATAAATCTCTCACGACCTGAAAAAAATTAATCCTTACCAAGTTATCAAAATTCATGTGACACATTCTCTGATACCATAACCAACTATCATTAATTTGAGTTATAAAGAATCATCCATCAACACCTTTAAGTTGATAGATATTTCCTTCAAATTTAATTCCTCTAGAAATCAATGTTCCAAATCTCACATTTTTCATCCTTAAACACAAGATCATATATTTTTTTCACATCTGATCAACGCTAATAGATTATGCCTTAAACCCTTAACATAGTAGACATCGTCAGTATGATTCTTTCCATCAAAACTTACTGAACCTATCCCATAGATTTTAGCACCAGTATCATCTTCAAACATAACCAAGCCTCTATCATATTTTCCAAGCTTTAAAAACTTAATTTTATCACCAATTATGTGATGTGAACAACCACTATCAACTACCCAATAATTTTTCTCTTATTTAGCATGTAGGGAAGAGATAACCATACCTTCTTATTTAGCATGTAGAAAAAGTAGGTTCATCCTTAATTGTCAAGAACAAGCATTCATTACAATCAAGATCTTCATATTCTGAATCCTTGTCAAATATACTAGCATTCTCATTCACATAGTAAGCTCTATTAATCTTCTTTCCTTTCGTTTCTTTCTCATATCTTTGTTTATTCCTTTTATCTCTTCTGAACACTTTGTAGCATAATGACCTATTTCTCCACAACTAAAGCATTTAAAGGGAAACTTACCTTCATATTTATCAGAGCCTTTCATCATTCTTCTTATAAAGTTAGCTTCTATTTCATCAAATTTTTCTTCATCCGGATCTTCAACTTTTGTAGCTTTAAAAGTAGTCTCTAATTTGTATCCATTCCTTAGACTCGAATTTCTCATCTCATAAGATGTCAAAAATCTTAATAGCAGATCCTTAGTGCAGGTCATATAATCTATAGTCTTCTCAATAGCACTCACCTTCTCACTATAAGCATCAGGAAGAGTTTTGAGAATCTTCTTTACAATCTTGGTTTCATCTATAGTAGCATTAAGTCCTCACATACTAGCCACTATCTCATCCAATCTTTGTACATAAGATTTAACATTTTCATCTTCAAACATATGTAGAAGATCAAATTGTGTCTCCAAATTTTGTAATTTCACCTGTTTTACTCCTTCATCACCATCATGCGCTCTTTCCAAATCATCCCAGACTTCCTTATTCATCTTCAAATTTTGTACCTTAATCAACTCAAAATGTACCAAACTATTCTTCAAGATGTACTTCACCTTATTGTTCGCTTCATGAGCTTTGATCTCTTCAGGCATAGTCAGACCATTAGCAAGAGGAGTGTAAGGATTCTTCTAAGCTTTTTCTGCATCATATCTACAACACCCCAAATATTCTTCCATCAATACTTTCTAGCTACCATAATTAGTTCCATCGAACCTCAAATAATCATAAACCATTTTTCCAGCCATCTTGGGCTTTCCTCAAGTGGTTAAGCTCTTCACCAAGGAACTAAGATCTGATACCAATTGTTGAATAGGAAAATTGAGAAGGGGGTGAATCATTTGTCACCAAATTTAAACTTTTAACTCAATCACCAGAACTAAACTCTCAATACTGCTTAAATGATTAATCATCAAATGCCAATATAGAAACTTAAATCCAACACATAAACATGATAACAACAGATTTACATGGAAAACCCAATAAGGGAAAAACCATGGTGAGGATTAACTCACACTATAGAGAATATCAAAACTGATTACAAAAGGCTCGCTACCAAAATAAGGACTCACTATCCAATAGGGCTAACAACCTAGAGGGTTGACTACCACAGAGATACAAAGAAGACAAAGAAGACTTGTTACAGAGAGACTACAATCCCAATGCAACAAAGGATTCCACTACAATCACTCCCAAATATGCATGAATGATAGAGTTCACCTTTTGCTCACTGCATTTGAAGACTTAGCATTAAGCTTCACACTGATTTTCCACACTCGCATCACACACACTCACTGAATAGAATCAATGTCACACCAAGCTACACTTTCTGTTTTCTCTTATTACTCTTCTTCTTCGCTCTTATATGTTTCTTCACTACTAACTCATCTTGTATTTCTATCATCTTCAACTTTGAAACATATCCAAAGTCGACCATCCAAATCAAATTCAAATTAGGTCAGTGCCAAAACATCCTAGGGTGGAATTAGAATGAGGGTGACCCAAAAAAAAAATTTGAAAGAACCCTCAAATATCCAACACACTTCATCAACCTCGAAAGTAGTATTTCACAAAAGGTCAACCAAACTAGTGTAAAACACATAGAACCATTAAGCACGAATCTTAAAAATGCCAAAACTATCTTAAATAGAATCAGGGAAACTCATCTCTAGAACCACAAGTCATAAGACTTCATCAAAGAGAAATTCAGACCAACAACTTTTCTCTCGAACCCCAACTAGAAACATAGAAAACCTCAATTCAAAACTGATGAACACAACTTGCACTGTACAATGAATCAACAACCAAAAATTTGAATATAGCATCTTCTAACAACCATGAACAACATGTCTGAATTGCACAAACATAGGAGAAAAACCCAAAGCAAACACTGAACACCTGCAACATATCTTTATTACAATTTTCTCAATATCCTTGACATATACAACCAACAAAAACTAGTTGATAACCAGTTGACCAATTGACATCAAAGATAACACCTTCAATCTTTCCATTCTTGCAATGAATTCTCTCTTTCTCTCCCTCTCGATCTCTCTCCCTCCCACCCTACCTAGAAAACTCTCTCTCTCTCTCTCTCTCTCTCTCTTAAAATTATCCCTCCCTCTAAATACATACATAAATACATACATACATACTTACATACATACAAGCATAATACATATTTACATACAATCTTACATACATACAAAAATACATACATACATGCATATAGGCATACATACATACATACATAGATGACATACAAGCATACATATATACAAACATACAAATATATAAACATACATTCAATAGAGTATCATTTAACACAAATCAAGACATAATGTGAACGCATTATAACGCCCTCACATTATTTCTTGCTATAAATGTCTTGCACAAATGCAAAAACCATGTCAAAACTAAGATATAGCACGAGCATGTTATAACGTGCTCATTTTATATCTTTCTTTGGGAATCCCCAAGCCTTGGGTTTGGTATTTACCTTGGAATACTAACCTAAAGGCTTGGAGGGCCTTCCTAATGTCCAAAGACATGTTTTTGTAAATTCTACAATATTTCACATATTTGAGTTCGTGCTCAGCATTAGGATTGCACGTGTTTCAATGTCAAACAAATTGAGTGCCCAGATAATGTTAGGCTCTCTCTTAGCTATCTAATGATGTAATTTTTTTCACTTCTTGACAATGTTAAGCCTTAATTGATCTATAATTTTGTTGTTTGTGTCTCTTTGTTGGCAAAAACCAGTGTTTGGTGTTTTTTTCATTATAAATTAGCCATTCATCAAAATTTCAAATAAATTACATTTTTAAAAACTAGACTTCATTCTACACATATTAAAAAAAACAATTAGTTTCCAAAATTTGTAGGGGTAGCACGGCCAAAATTCTATTTTTTAGGAAGTGTCCAATTTGAAAATTAGTACAAAATCAAATATTCATTAAAAAATTATCAAAAAAATTGAGCATAAACTACATACTGCTAGCTAATTTCTCACCAAAGCGATTTTAAAAATACTAAAAGAAAGTTCACCATGCTAGGTACCCACAAAAGTTGCTATGTTATATTTTTCTGATAAAAATAGCACCAATTTTTGTGGGCCCCTCTTTGAATCCCTTAATCTAGACCATTTTCAAAATAAATTAGTAGTTTAGAAAGTAGACTCGGAGCACTACGATCCTTTTTTTTGTTGCATCTCAAAATTTTGAGTGTAACTATCCTCAATTGCACGTCCAAGGTCAGTATTTCTTGATTTAAAAAAAAAAAAAAACAAAACAAAACAAAAGTGGACACTTAATCCCCCTTTTTGCCCCCCCATCTTTTTGCACTTACCTATCCAACATTTTTTAAATTCATGGATTGGAGATTTTGTTGATGCTCGACCCTTTATGGACCAATTATTATGGTATGGGGTTAACGTTTTAATGGGAATTGGTTCAAAAGGGGATGTATTTTATTATTGAGTGTTAGGGTCTCCATCTTGTTGCAATAAATCATTTGTAGATTGAGAGGAGCCCAATGGGTTTTGAGAGCTACTTGATTGGAGGGAACTTCTAGATTGGAGGAGAGGAGTTGGAGTCCCAACAATTGGTTCATTTTTTGAAATTAATTCCAATTTATTAATTATGATAGCCTTGCAATGAAATAAAATGAATAATTTAGTAAGAGCATGCAAAAGAATAAATGAGAGGAATAAAATAATTTTTGGGAAAGTGTGGGCATATGTAAATTTATGGAACATCTTGGAAGTGTAGTGTTTTAGTACAACAATATAACCTTTGACTAAAGCATCCTCCAAAACAAGATCATTGAATTTATCACGGAGCAAGCATGATGTGTTTGTAAACCATCAAAAATTTGAACCCAATGTTTGACAAGTGTACAATGAGCTTGTTGAATGGAGTCTATAGATGTAACTTGTAAATTAGGGTTCAGAATAGACATTCCCACAAGAATATTGATAATGGCATTTGCAGCTAACGTTGCTATAATGATGTTGGAATTTAGTGTAAGAAATAGGCTTGCATACAAGGTGAAATATGACAATTAGGTTTTGCAAAAAAAAATCTTGGTCTTATCAATTTAAATTTGAGTGTAATAAATTGGCTTGTTACCAAGTTGAAATATGCTAATAAGGTCATGTTTAAAATGTAAATTGCCCCTAGAAGACAAAATTTTGAGGGAAAGAGAGTTTTACTTTTTAGGAGATTGCTTTCTTTGAATATGATTAAATCCTTTACAACATATAAATATGCACCACATAAAACATAAAATATAGAAGAATAATTTTATTTTTTTTCTAAAAATGTAGTGGTATTTTTCTAAAGAAACAAAACTTTGTATTGTGTGGGATGATTTTGTTTGAAAAGATAAAATGTTGGAACAAATGTTAAGGTAAACCAAGTTTTATGTGCAATTTTCAACTATTTGGGAAAGAAAATATTAGTATAAATCTATTTTTTAAGAATTGACTAAAAAATAATTAATGTCAGAGTTGTTACAAAGTCATAATAACTTTAAGCTATTTTAGAAGAAACTTATCTACAGTAACAATACAACTTAAATTGTGTCGATACACATTCAACCATGTACTGTATTATAACCTAAAGTATAGTAAAAATGTTAAGCATAATGCTCATTCATACAAGGGAATTTGACATGAAATCATAATCTACATCGAACCATAGATGTGCATAAACTACACAACTAATTGAAAAAGATTAATCCTACAGTATTATCTAGTAAACACAAACATATATAGGCATTATACTATTTTTTCCTCTATAACATGTTTAGATTTTAAAAACATTAAAATCTAAAATCTAAAGCCATTTGTCCTAAATATATTATTTTCCAACCCAATAAAAGTAGTGGGTGATGACTCTCTCTTTCTCTCATTTTTTACATCAATTAATGCATGTGTTTATATAGGATGTTGTACACATCAATCTATATTTATTCTATCCTTTTTCTCTTGCTCTATGTTGAAAGGTTAGTTAAATTATTGATTTTTTGAATGTTATTTAATTAGTAATATTATTGTTTGTATATATAAATTATAAAATATAATATATAGCATATACTAATTATTTTTTGAGTTGTGCAACAAATGCCCTCCTTATTATTGTAATTAATTTAAATAATGTAATCTATAAGTTTTTAATCTAAATAGGATCAATTCTATATTGTAATTTAAATGTATTTAAAATAAATGCAAAACAAAAATAATCAAATTAAATGAAATTGAGTGTGAAATAATAGTAAGATTATAAGTGAATATTGAAACTTTTTTGTGGACCATAATGATTTAACACAATTTACTAGTATCATTTTGGCCTTGTAAGGTCAAAATATTTAGTAAGTTTAGATTGAACAATTTTATGAAGGAGATGTACGTAAAAACTGTCTTTATTTATTGTAGAGAGAATATACATAGATATGTATAGATAGGTTACATAATTACAAAATAGTAACATATTTGTTTACATGAGGTTAAATAGTATCAAAATAGTAACATCTTTATTTACATAATAAAAATATATTATTGTTGCTCACATATTTTGTAAATACATCTCATATGCATGGATGATAGAGGAGGTTGCTTCAATTGGTAGTGTTGATTATAGTAAACCTACCTAAGGAAAGCGCATAGCCCATCAAGTTTTATGCAACTGTCTTGAAATGTTGACAACGTTTCTTGAAGTTTTTTTATATCCGCTGCTTCAACGAGGGGTGTTATTTGGCATACAAGTTTTAAATTGCGTACAACTGCATGATAGCTGTCAAAAATAGTTGAAGCAAGATTATGAACATCAGTTCCAAGGCATTATGATTTATTGATAGATGAGCATGACTGTACTAGCATGTTTGCAAAATCCTTTGGAATGAAGGGGCTATGGATACGTTTGGGTGTATCTCTCTTGATATTTGAATGATAGCATTATTATTTGAATGTTTAGCCATTTCCTAAGAGAGAAATGAACCCCAAAAAAAGTATTTAAGAAAGAAATAAGGAATCAATTATAATAGGTGAGAAGAAAGAAAATTATAAACTAAAATACCTACAATCAAATTTAAGTATTATTGCAAATAAAAATAAAAATATATATAATAAAAATATGTAAATAAATAGTTTTGTTAAAAAAATACCAATAACATTACTATATAATAAGTTTTTTTAAATTATTTCAAAGTAAACTTAAAAATCTGTTTATTGAAATGTAAAAATAAATATGAATATATAAAAAAATTATAATTAATATCAAATAATAGTAACATTTAAAGAAACGTAAAATTACTATCATTTATTTATACAATAATAATTTATAAATAAATGTAATAATCTAAATGTTACTAGTGTATGAAAACACTTGATAACCAATTTTAAAACTAAAATCTAACTAGCATACATATATTAAATATTAACATATAAAAAATACGTCGAGAGTTATCATTATTGAGGCATCTATTGCATTGAGAAAAAATGATGAAAATAAACACCTTGAGAAGGATAACTCTTGGCGTATTTTATATATATTAATATTTAATTGAACCTTAATCCTAACCCTAATTAAAACATAAATTTGACACTAACTTTGATTGAACAGTAACCATAACCTTGACCCTTATTAAACCCTAACCCAAATTCCACCCTAATAGAACCCTAACCTTAAATTTAATTGAACCCTAACCTTAGCGCCATGTGTAATTAAACCCTAACCTTAGCACCTCGCAACAAGACCAACACCTAAAATTAAACCCTAAATTTAAACCTTAACCCTAACTTTAGCGCTATGTGTAATTAAACCCTAACCCTAAATTTAATTGAACCCTAACCTTAACCCTTATTAAACCCTAACCCAAATTGAATGTTAACCCTAACCCTGTCCCTAAGTGACCTTAACTCTAACCCTAAACCTAAACCTAATTGAAACCTAACCCTAATTTAACCCTAACATTAACCCAAAGATTTATTTTCTAACCCTGATTGAACCCTAACCCTAACCCTAATTGAACCCTAATCCTAATTAAACCTTTACCCTAGCCTAATTGAACCTTGATTCTAACCCTAATTCTAACACTAATTGAACTCTATTCCTAACCCTAGCTCTAATTGAACCCTAACCCTAATTGAACCCTAATCCTAATTAAAGTCTAAGCCTAACCTTGATTGAACCATGATTGAATCCTAACTATATTTGAACCATAAACATAGCGCTAAACCCTAATTGAATCATAACTCCATTTGAACCCTAACCCTATTTAAATCATAAATCTGACACTAACCCTGATTGAACCCTAACCATAACCTTGACCCTTATTAAACCCTAACCCTAACCCTAATTGAACACTAATCATAATGATATGACCAAGGCTTAACTATACACAAAATTGAAATTAAAAAAATTGATATAGCAAGTTTTTACTAATGACATAAGCATATAAGCACATCAGATTCATAAACTAAATAATGTTAATAGGGTGGACAAAAGAAAGGTTAGCTAATGTAAGAATGAACCCTAGAATTAATATTAGAAATGAAGCATCAATATAAAAGAATAATTTAACTAATTATACCTAGAAATGAGATGTAACAATTAAAAAACCATAAAACCATAATGAGTGAAAAATTTAGGAGAAACCCTTAGTCACACAAACGAAAATTCAGGTTCACAGTAATGTAATTCATCCCTTACCATTCCAATAAAGTTAAAAATCTATTTTTTATTTTCCTTTATTTCATCCCTTCTTGTACGAAAACTTTAATAATTTAAATATATGTTCACTTGCTTCTTTGGTATATTTATCCAAGATATGTATAATTTGGCCTGATTATATTTCATTATTGGAGTAGTTGGCTCCTTTATTTTGTTGATGTTTAATTTAAGTAAATTATGACAATGGTCCATATGCAAAATATGATTCTAAAATACATGTGTTCTATTTAAGCTCCAAATCTAAATGCCCTTAGAAAGATGACCTCCTTGATCAACCATATAAATTAATTGTACATTAAATATTGGGTATAGAAATGAGGCCTATGAGTATTTAAGAACTTAGCTCACTAAGCTAGAAAAGAAAAATAATAATCTACAAATTTAATATTTTAAATTTTAATTTAAGAACAATCTTAGACTTCTCCACTAGAACACTTGTAATTGATTTGAGATAAGGAAATTAAAATCTCTAAATATAAAATAAGTGTATGGATATGCAAATTTCACTATTACAACTACATATCAACTCATATTAAAGCATGGGGGTGTGTAATTTTTCTTCTTCTTAACATTCCATAATTATGAAAAAATTAAACAACAATTATAAGGAATCAATTATAATAGGTGTGAAGAAACAAAATTATAAACTGAAATACCTACAATCAAATTCAAGTATTATTGCAAATAAAAAAATAAATAATTAAAATATGTAAATAAATAGTTTTGTTAAAAAAATACCAATAACATTACTATATAATAATTTTTTTTTAATTATTTTAAAGTAAACTTAAAAATTTGTTTAACTTTTATTGAAATGTAAAAATAAATATGAATATATAAAAAAATTATAATTAATATCAAAGAATAATAACATTTAAAGAAAGGTAAAATTACTATCATTTATTTATACAATAATAATTTATAAATAAATGTAATAATCTAAATGTTACTAGTGTATGAAAACACTTGATAACCAATGTTAAAACTAAAATCTAATAAAACAATATAATTATGATATTAATACCAATAAATAATTTTTAAAATAACAGTATATAATATCAAAATCCATTAAAAGAATCACGTGGTCGGATGACAGGAAATAATGCTTGAGAAAAAGCTTCTTAAATCGTGGAGATTAAAAATTCAATAAAATTTTATTGCAGTAAAAATCTAAGGCCGAAGACAATTAATTCATTTCACATGAAGGCATATACACCATAGGACAAATAAACAGTACTCACCATAGGTCGGAAAATCCAAGAGAAAGAAATCAACACGACATGCATGTGCATAGAATGCATAAACTCTTAAAGATGTATACAGGCATATATGAGCAAGTTTTCATTCTTCAAAAATTATGACTATTAAAAAAAGCATCTATTGACAACAAATTACCCTGAGATAAGCATCAACATAGGCTTTTTTTGAGAAACCATTAGCAATGGTCTGTTGAGGCCTCTACTTTCTAAAAAATGTGAAAGCCTTTAAATCTCAAAACACAATATAGATGTATGCAAAACAAAATTGGAAAATGATTGTATATATTTTATATTTTAATCAATGTTACTTATATTTATTGTATTTTTTATCTATAACTGCAAGATGATTGGAATAAAACATTTATCTCTCTGGTTTAGAGTCTATATTGAAGAGCTTGCACAACAAAGTATACAAGGTTCTAAATGATGAAGTGTGTTTGTTGCAATGTTACCTAAGGGAGAGGGGCTTATAATGGGCCACCCTAACTTCACACTTCTCAAAGTCTTATGTGAAAATTTCAAATCACTCCCAAATTTATACAACAGCTTATTTGGCAAGTCCCCTTCTTATAAAAATTGGTTTCAAGGCCACATCATCAAATATGATGCCACATCAACATGTTTTTTGTCAAGGTATCCAAAAAAGACCCCAAAAAAAGGTGAGACTGATAGTGGGTCACTAAGTCATGTATTATTGGTGTGTTCATGTGGCATCACATGATTTGTCAGTTTGTGTACTTTATGGATAAAAGTGTTTTGCAATTGGATATTGAGTGTAAGTTTATTGGATATTAAGTCTACCCACTATGAAGCCCACTCAGGCTGTAATACCCCTCCGTTTTGCCTTCTGGTTGGGCAGTGTGTCCTTGTGTGGTTATGTTGCTTTGATGTATTTTTGGATATTCAGATACCTTTTTATGTTGTAATTTTATGTTAGTACCTTGACTATGGTACTCGGCTGTATTTGATCGCTATCTATAAAGTGACATTAATATTATATTTTAATGTATTGGTATTTTAATATGATGTATCTTTATGACATGTTTTAATTAGCATTTATGGATATTCTAATTAAGGATGTTTATGCTTTGGATATACTAGCATGTTAGATTGTCAATTATTTGTAGTGTATTGGTGAAGGGAAAGGTATCGTATCACTCGTTTGCGAGTGCCCTACGATCCCGTGATTTCCCCTTCACGGTGTGTATTTTATGCTGGATCTATTATATGTTGTTGGTTACTTGATTTGCAGGTTGACAGGTACAGGACATCGACTCCACCTAGTCCCACAGGTGAGAGCGTGTTCAATACCCAACGGTATTTGATTGGGAGATAGTAGCTAGGTTTCTATGCCAAGTTGTCACCCTAGTCCTTGTATGTTGTCAGTTGGTTGTCAGGTCTTGTTGCTTTGGGTTTCGTGCCTTCTCTTCGTATTTAATTGCAAGTTGGGAAAATGGGTAATTAAATGGTGTAATGTATTTAAGTTGTGGATTAATTCGTTCTAGGTTTATGCTGAAATTTAATTTAATTAATAAATAATTTAATCGTTGATTAAATCTATTTATTAATTAATTAAATTTAATTGGTTGAAAGAAGTTAATTTATCTATGTTTAAGTTATTTATGTTGAATTTGGAAAATAAGAAATTGAATTGAAAGTCAATTGTGAAATTGGAATTCAAAATTGAAAAATTAGAAAATGAAATTAAAAGTCAAATTAAAGTTTGAATTCAAAAGAAATTAAAGAAATTAGATATTTATCTTATTTTCTGTTTTCAAGAATTTATTAGGGCGGTTGAAGGATTTTAGGGAAAAATCCTTATGAATGAATTTTGCTTCATAATTTTTGGGATCTTGGAGTTTAGAGAAAAAAAAGTTTGAAATTAAGGGAGGAAACATATTTCAATTTTGTGGGTTTTGTATTGGAACGGCGAAATTTGTTGATCTGAGGAGGAAATCAAAGGAAGGAATCGATCATCTTCTAGATCTTCTCAAGTTCTTGGATTATCAGGTTCATGTCTTTGGATTTTAAATATTTTGAAATTTTTATAAAAATATGTTTTGCTATTTAGAAATGTTTGAATTCTCTTCGTGGTTGCAAGAAATAATCATGTTAAAGTTTGCTTCAAATTGAAATCCTTGATTTATATTTGACCTTTCAAAAAAAAAAAAAAGGATGTTCTTGAATGAAAATGGCTTTTTTGGTGTGGGTTTTCCCAATCTGTTTTAAAAATCCCCTTTTTAAAATATATAATATATATACATATGTGAATATGCATATATATTTATATATTTATATGTAGTTTTATCTATTTTGTTTGGGGTTCTATCTAACTGGTTTTATCTTTTTAAAAGAAACAAAAAAATTCGGATTTTTTTTACAAAAATCCTCAGGTTTTCGAAAATAAATTTAAAAATAAATAAATAAATAATTTCTTATGGGGGGCCTAGGGGCTCAACCCCCACCGCACCTCCCTTGGGAGGCGTGTGGAGGGAGCCGTGCCCAAGGCGCTCCCCCACCTCCTCTGCCCACAGTCCCACGGGCTGTGCAATCCGCGCCACCACTGTGGGTGGCCGACGCTGCCAGCTCCGCCGATGTCTACCCCCTCCGCCTACGCTCCGTTCGCACCCGACCATCCCTACCAACGCTGCCCAGTGCAGAGCACCGCCGCCACCTCCACCTCCGCCCGACCTCCGCCCACTTGGAACCCCCGCGCCGCCCTGCATAACTTCCACCGCGGTTAAAACAAGTGACTGCCTTGTGTGGGAAAAACGTGACCCCAAAACCCGCGGCCAGCCTTAGGGCAAAAGTGCGCGGCCCGAGACCTTTGGGTGGAGCAAAATAAAATAAAAGAAAAGAATAAATAAATAATAATATGTATTTTATTATTATAATATGGTTATTATTATATTATAATATTAATATATATATTAATATTTATTTCTTTAGTATTTACAATATTACTTGATATTTTATAATATTAATTCTTTAATATGTGTTATCTCTATGCTTTGTTGTAAATCATTTCATTGGAATGTATGTGCTTAATTTATTTAGTAATTAAATGACATGGTTTATTCATGTTTTGTTAAGGTTCTATTTAACCTCTGTCTCGTAACCTTAGAAGTTGTTGGCATTAGTTAGTTAACTTACTTATTATTTATCCTTTTAAAAAAAAAAATTAGTCCATTTAAGTAGTTAAATGCAACTTCCTCTAGGGTTGCGTGGCGGGGCGTTACACAGGCCTACTTCTATACCCACCATTGGACCCCTACCCACTATGGGCCCCTTTCCCTTATATTTGCTACAATTTTTGTATCAATAATTGTAAGATGATTAATAGCATAGGGGGTGGATGTTGTAATCCATCACAAAAATGTAAACTAAAAGAACCCTATAAATGATCAACCTGAGGGTGTATCTATTTGCTTTCCATCAACTAGAGATATTTTTTTCTAGTTAATTGCATCTATAAGAAATGTAAACTAAAAGAACCCTACTTCCTATTCAAAATAAAAATTTAATACATTAAACAAAATCTCAACATAAATACATATTTTGATAGAACTTGTATATCCCTTCCATGCAAGACCACCATTAATGCCTAAAGACTTTTATGCATAGGTTCTTACAACAAAATCACCACTCCCAAAATAAAAGATAATTTTTTTCTTGATAAAATTATGGCTACAAACCAAAAAAAAAACTACAAACACACACAACCATTATAATTTGGAAATTATCCTCAAGTTTTTTTTTTTCCCTCGATAATGATGCTATTCTATTGGGTCCCAAAACCATTGCTCCATTTCCTAGAATAGAATCTCACTCGCAAGGCCATGGTCATCATCAAGTGGGTGAAATCAGTTCATCAACAAAATAATGGAGGGTTTCAAATCTACAAGAGTGGGTTTTCTCTCCTACACTTTGAGCTTAGTTTATAATCAATAGGGTGTTACTATAGGTTAAGAGTATAAATCAAACAAATGAAACTTGTAGTTAAACCCAAATTTATATTCAACCCCAAAAGTTATCATTGGGCTAAGAGAAACTAACTACCTTATTACCTCTATATGGTTGATTCATCAACAATACAATGAGCATAATTTGGGGGAAAGATACATGATTCACATAAATTTATCAATACTATTCCATGTATGCACTAATATCATGAGCTACATAGACTAAAACTAAACTAAAGAGAAAGTGTTTATTTTGATTTCATGTGACTGGAGCAAGTACATGGGAGATTGTTGCCAATCCAAGGGCAACAAAGTCACAACTAACAAGGAGAGATGGTAAGAGATAATAATAAACACCAACTTGATCTAGCATCTAAATTCAATTAGAATACATTATTTCTAGATCCATATTCTTAGTTATCCCTTAATGAGTCGAACAATTTCATATACAAACACAAGATGATCTATTACAAAATATTGTAATAGGTTTAGAATTTTGTCACATTTTTTCAAATGTTTTTACATTTACAACATCAAATGTGTTGAAGAGAAAATTTAAAAATTGGCTAGTTTTATAAATCTACCCATACATTAATGGAGACACAAAAATAAACAATAAGCTTACAATAACCTTTTAATGGTCTAACATTGTCCCTACCTCCTTATAGTTGCTTTGAAGTTGATTTTATGTGTATTTCTACCTTTCAATATTATTCCTCTACTATTATTGTGACCTAGTATTATCCAATAATCAAAATTGGGACCAAAAACATAATAAATACACTCAACAGGGAAAAACCCTAGGTCGTAGCACTATAGCGGTGTTAAATACATGACCAAGGATGAATCCCACCTATAATGGGTGTCTCAAATAAAATTATAGGTTGAGCATTGATGTTTGGTATTTGAGATACCTCCAACACTGATAGAGGTAGTTACGAGCAAATCCTAGACATTTAACTTTGGTGCTTAAACTCATTTTGAAAAATTGTTCTTTAGATTCTAGGTTCCTGTTGAAGCATAGAGCCTAGTAGGAACCAAAGGGAAAAAGAAAAACTGTGGGGCTTGATAAAAAATACCAACTCCAAAATTTTATCAAGTCAAAAAATATAATTTAAGATAATTTAGCAAAAAGAGAGAAAATGTAACTAAAATCAACCCCTATCTTTGAGAGTGGACCTTGACCACTAATCTATTTTTGTACCTCTCTAACCATCCATATAATCTTATTTTATTTCTATATTCCCATTTTTAATGAATGGGTTTTATTTTTCTTGGAATACTAAGTAGATACTAGATTTCACTTCTAAGGCCATCATCTCCTCTTGCATGAACTACACCCAAAATTCACTATCCTTTGACGAGAGAGCCTACCTAAAATATATTTGTTCATCATCAATACATAACAAAGTAAATACACAATATAATTCTAATGCTCTAAACTTGTTAAATAGGTTATTTGGTCTTATGGATCATCTCAAAGTTGGAGTTAAGGGTTCTACCTATTCTTGTACATGTGCTCAGCCTAGTCATCTTGGTAAAAAATCTCATCTAAAATCTCTTCTCCCTCTTCATTGACTAATCCAAGATTGTGTTCTACATGTGCATCTTCTTATTTTTTAATGTTGGTATTAAAATGTGCTATTTTCTTTTATTCTCTTTCCTTTGGCTATGTAATATTTAAAAATGCTTTAAAATCCATAAAAAATAATCTCTAGAATATATAATTTTTTGGGTTAGTGGATTTCAAAGCTTATAACATTTTACATTCTCACTACAACCAACAAAAATTGCATTTATGTGCCTTTAGATCCATTTTAAATCACTTTTACTTAGTAACATGACCAAAATACTTACAACAAAAAAATGTGAGATAGAAGGTTTATTACCTATATCCACACTTCATAAGGAGTCATAAAAAAAACAATTTAATAAGTCGATTGATTTATTGAGTAACAAGTAGTACTCATAGTCTTTACGTAAAAGAATTGATCCATCTATGTACCAATCAACATATATTTGGATATTTCCATCAAGCTTTAGTTCATTTATTTTGAAACATTATCTTGTCATGATGTGTAAGGGTGGTCTTTATTGAATAATTTGTGCATGCAAGTATAAAAATTATTAAATACTTTTAGTAATATTTTCCATATTATCATATTTGAACACCTTTATTTTCTTATAAATTTATTTTTGAGTAAGTGTCTTAAAATCTTTAAGGTTGAAGAAAACTTTATATTATTAATGTATAAAATAAACCTAAGTGTATCTAGAATAATCATCAATCAAAATGATATACTATCAGTATTTACCCATAAGATCCACATCCATTGGACCAAACACATATGGATGAATTATTTATAATATTATCTTTGATTTATAAATTTTGGAGGGAAAAGATGATCTATTTATTTTCCAAATAGAGAATGTTCATATAAATCAAAATGTTCACTATAGTAAATAAAAAACCATCAACAATCTTGTTATTAAGTGTTTGAACCTAAACAAAGTCCCGACCCAAGATCTTATAGAAATCACCAAATTTCCTCTCACCAAGCTACAACTAGACTTGTCAAAAGTCACATGCAATCTAGAATCATTCAACTTAGGTATAGAAATCAAATTTATTGCAAGTCTTAGAATATGCAAAACACTAGTAAGGATTTTTACCCTCTCATCATTGAAACATAATTATAACTTCCCATGGCCAACAATTTGATGTGAACTATTGTCACCTAAATTCACTTCTCATCCATCATAAGCATGCTAGGAAGAGAACCACTACTTGTGAAGACTCATGTGATATGAACAAATCGAGTCAATCAACTAGGATTCACCAAAAATGACATTAACATAAATAAAATAGCTTCAAATTCACCACATTATTAGAATATTTTTAAGTGAATGAGTCATAATTATTTTTATTATATGTACATACTCCTTAACATGCCCCCATTTTTCATAGTTTCAAAACTTCACTTTTCTATTTCAAGGGGTCTTTTAATGACCTTGAGGCTTAGATCTTCTTGGTAGAATTTTTTTGATCCCTTTTAGATCCTCCTTTATCCTTGGGCCTTCCTTAAGCATGCAATGCATCCTTTGACTCCTCATTCATAGATTTTATCTTCATTTACTTTATAAGTAATCAACAGCAAGGGCATCCAATCTAGGATGTGTCATTAAACCACTTATAGAAAAACTTATATTTTCCCATGATTCAAGCAAATAGTTTATATAAAAATTTAGTTATCTTCCTCATCCAGATTACATCAATAGATCCTAACTAACCTAGCATCAAATTAAATACATTCAAATACCTTACAAAAAATTTCCCTTCTTTCACCTTTAATGAGTATAATTTTTATTTCAAATAAAGTATATTTACTAGACTCTTTGTTTAGTAGGTATCATTGATCCTTCTCCATAGGAGATATTGTTAGATAAAATCACCCAAGAGCATCTTCAAACCAAGAGAAACCTTCACGGATGAGAGAAGCAACATAGGAGAAGCTATTTCACCAGGAGTGAAGAATGAATAAAAAATGAGATGAGAATTAATGTACAAACCCAAATATTAATAGTCTGGGTGTGATGAGGTTCAGGAACAACCAACCCAAACTACCTCAATGGTAAAAAATAAAATATACCTAACAACATTATTAAATAATAACTATCTAATAATGTTAGAAGTCCTAAGTAAACTTAAGACTACTCTAACACCCCCCTTAAGTGCAACTTAGGGAGATTATTATGCAATATGACATGCAAAATGGGTCTCGATGACAAGGCCATGTTTGGTACCCATATACAACTATAATGCAATGAAATGCAATCTCTCACAGTCAAAGAAAAGGAGAAAAACCCTGTGGGAGAAAACTCTTCTCCAAAATAAAGAAAAAGATAAAAGGGAAATGAAGGAGGACTCCTCAAGACCCCCAAAGGACAACTTCCTTCACCCCTAACATCGATCACAACAAAATATAGCGAGGAGATGTCAAAGGTTTAGTGAATATGTCTACAACCTGCTACTCCATAGGAAAATACTCCAAACTAAGAACACCCTCCTAAATGAGCTACTTAATGAAGTGCATGTGGATCTCAATATGCTTTGTGTGTTGATGCTCCACTAGGTTGTGATAAATATGTATGGCACTCTAATTATCACACCAAAGAGTAGTGGGATGATCAATAGGAAAGCTAAACTTATCCAGATCAACTGTCAAAGCCACAGAACCTCCTAACTAGCCAAAGCAATACCTTGATACTCAGTCTCATTCGATGATAATGCAATAGAAATTTGCTTCTTTCAAGAACATGCAATTGGACTAGAACCAAGATAAAAGACAAATACATAAGTAGACCTTTGATCATCAACATCACTAGCACAATCTGATTCAATGAAGCCCACAATCTAAGTAGCACCTGATGTGTAATGAATGGTAAACTGTGTAGTGACCTGAATGTACTATAGGATACATTTGGCTACCTTCCAATGACTCTCATGAGGATCTTGAGAGAAATGGGAGACAAGACCAATTGTAAAGGAAATATCAAGATGAATATGTGTCAAGTATAAAAGGCTACCAACTAGGTGTTGATACAAGG
Source organism: Sequoiadendron giganteum (assembly GCA_007115665.2). NCBI lineage: Eukaryota > Viridiplantae > Streptophyta > Pinopsida > Cupressales > Cupressaceae > Sequoiadendron > Sequoiadendron giganteum. The sequence goes on along the minus strand of CM021101.1, from coordinate 180,067,137 downwards.
TAGCATCCATTGATGGAAAATTGTAATTGGAAGACAACACAACACCTGATTGAAAAGGAGTGGGGGATGGCTTGCAATCAGCATCCCAAATCTCTGAAGCAAATAAAGAGCATACTTTTGTTGGAAAATAGAAATACTTGCAGAAGACTGATGAATCTAAAGACCAAGGAATAAATGTGAAGGACCAAGTTTAGTCATATCAAACCACTTCTTCAAAGCTCTCTGAGTATCCTCAATCATGGTAGGGAAACTCCTATTGAGAATTAATTCATCCATATAAAGAACAAAAATGAGAAGATCCCCTCCATGCCCTGAATGTAAACTGTAGGGTCAGAGTGACATCTAGTGAATCTAGAAGCAAGCAAAAAACTATCCATCTTCTCATACCAAGCTCGAGGGGCTTGTTTGAGACCATATAATGAAAGTTGAATCCAACAAAAAATTGAAGGGTCCTACACAAATCCTAGTGGTTGCTCCATATAAAATTCCTCCTGAAGATCACCATGGAGGAAAGAACTCTTCACATCCATCTGATACACTAACCAACCCTGAGATGCAGCAATAGAAAGTACAAGATGAATGGAATCCATCTTGGTGACAGGAGAAAAGTTCTATGAATAGTCGATGCCCTCAACTTGATAAAACCCCTTAGCCATAAGATGAGCCCTGTATTTTTCAATAGAACTATTAGCTGCAAACTTGGTACAATACACCCACTTGCACTGTACCAACTTTCTTTCCTTAGGAAGAGGAACAAGATCCCAAGTATGATTCTTCATCAAAGAAGAATATTTCTTAGCCATAGCACTATCCCACTCTAGAACACCTGAAGCATTTGAAATGTTTTGAGGATCAATAGAAACTGCATGACTCAAAATATTGATACCTGAAGTCTAAGAACGAGTGCGGTGAGAAGTTTTGGGATCACCTGCATGAGAAATAACCTCCTTAAGAAGAGTGTGAGCCTAAAGAGGTTGTGTGTGTGCAAGCTCAGGAGAAGATGGAGTTATGTCAATCAAAATATCAATACCATCATTAGGAGCATCAAAAACATCATCATCAACAACAAGAAATTGTGTCACCAAAAAGTGTATACCTTGGCACTTTTTCATTCATTTTGGCCTTTTCCATTGGATTTTGGCATTGTTTTACCTTGATTCAATCTTGTAAGCTTGCAATTCAACAATAACCCAACGGTGTTTTACTAAGGTGTTGTGAAGTGTTGTAACACATTTCTTCACTTTTCTAAGACCCTTTCAACATAATTCACCTAAACAACACCTGCTTACACCTTTCTAAGCCTTATGACAAAGTGTTGTAATGCATTTCACACTTATCTAGGCTTATCACCCCTAAATTAACCCTTTTTCTATGCTAATTTGTCCCTTTAATGTACTTTTAGTCTTGACTTAAGTGTGTTTTGGGAGGCAAGGCTGATAAACATCATAAAACACAAATTAATTCCCAACCACCACTTGAAATTGCCCAAGTGGACTAGGTTGCCACCTTGGGTGACCTAGTCCCTTTTGGCATAAAATTCAAATTTGAAATAAAATTTAATGGGAATCTTGCCTCCTAAACCCTAGTGTCAGCCTATCATGTTGCATTTCGAGAAAATTAGGGTTTTACATGTACAAATAAGGGTTTTCACCTTCATTTTTCTCTCTCCCAAGCTCATTTTTACATCTCTCCACAAGCACTCTAGCATTCAAGTCTTCCAAAGCAAGCAATTAAGCACTAGGGTTTCTCAAGAAACCTCCATTGGAGCTGCTCTTGCATGTTGCAGACCATAATCAACAAGGGTTTGGTAAGCATTTCCATTAAGTTCATCATTCAATCTTACATTCCTTTGGATTTATCTCATTTGAGTTTAGTTACCTTCAAAGGGGTTTGACTTAGGCAAACCCCTATTTCCTAACCCCAACACTCTCTTTGTCTTTGCATGTGTTTGTAGGTTTTTATGTAGATTTGGTGAAGGACAAAGTGTTTGAGAAAGTAAAAACATTCCCCTCAAGTCACATCAAAGAAGCAAGCCCTAGGAAGAGCAAGAAGAAAAGTTGCATGTCACTTTCGGGAGTTTCAGACACAAATTGTTGCAGAAAAGGAAAAAATCAATCGAGACCCACATAATCAATCCCTAATCCCTCGAAAAGCATCAAGAGGACTAGGTCACCCCTATTGCCTACCTTGTCCTTGTGCTAAGCCCGGAAAAGGGTTTCTGTATTTTTGGGTACCCATTTCCCCGAAACCTATTATGGCAAAGTTTCCTGACAAGTGGACTAGGTCGTTCAACTTGGCGTAAGTGTCCCTCTGCTCATTTCAAACATTTTCTAGAAGATTATGAGACCATTCATTTGCAACATCACTTTTCCAAGTGCATACCCTTTGTCCTTCTCTGTCCATTTCCAGAATACACACATTTAGGGCATATAGTTTAGTTAGTTTGCATTAGTTTAGATTTACTTTGTTTACATTTGCATACATTAGATTAGCATCATCTTATTTCAATTTACCCAGACAATACACACACACATCACAACATTCATCAATCATCCCTCCCTCTTTTGAATGCAATCACCAAAAACCATGTAACCACCTAGAGGCAAGAGTATCATTCTCACACACCAAGTGCTCCTAGGGTGAAAAACCCTAAGGGCCTAGTAAAGGGAATCCTTTTTTCCTAGGTCTGAGAGCTGCATTTTTGGTGGTTCGGAAACAAAACATACTATGAAGAAGAACTAGGAAGAAGGGAGGTAGAGGCCTATGATGGAGAATCCTTCGAAATTAAATAGTCATAAAAATGAACATCATGATGAAAATGTACCTCTTGAGTGATGGGATTAAACAAACAATAACCCTTCACATCCTCATAGTAGCCAAAGAAGATGAATCATTGACTCTTCTTCTCCATTGATTTTTGCCTTTCTGGTGGAACGAATGTCCATGCATCACTGCTAAATACTCTGAAGTAGGAGACCTTAGGCTTGACATGAGACCAAGCCTCCTCGGGAGTCATATTTTGCATTGCCTTGCGAGGCATGCGGTTCTAAATGTAGTTGGCACAATTGACAGCCTCTGCCCAAAAAGATGGAGCCATGGACCTAAACTGAATCATAAAATTGGGAGTCTCCTATAAGGTTATGTTCTTTTTCTCAGCCACACCATTTTGTTCAGGAGTGCATGGCATTGTGTGTTGATGAAGAATAACTCGAGCACTACAAAATTCCTGAAACACCCGATTGACATACTCCCCCCCATTATCTGTGTGAATCTTCTTAAGGGAATGCCATGACTACTTCTCCACAAATGCAAGGAAGGTCATGAAGAAATGAAGAAACTCATCCTTTCAATTTAAAAATTACACCCAAGTGCAACGAGAGAAGTCATCAATGAAGGTGCACACATACTTGGCCCCCGAAAAATCAAGGAGTGGGAAATGGCATAAGATCACTATGCACCAACTCAAGGGGTGTCGAAGCACGTGTAGCCATACCTTTTGGAAATGGATCTCGATGATGTTTCTCAATTACACAACCTGGGAAAACCCCATCAGAATAAGAGATTTGAGGCAAACCAATCACCAAGTTTTGTGTGCTCATCTATTGGAGATATCTATAATTCAAGTGCCCAAACTGCTCGTGCCGCAACTTACTCACAAAATCTGCATGAGCAATAAAGGATGATCCTGATGAAGGCTCAAATCCATCAAACTTATACAAACGGGCTCTATGATCAACTACTCCAGTAGCAATAACCTTCTCATGACTCTCTAACTCTCAAATAGTCACATCACTAGGAGAAAACTCAACAAGCCTTCCATCACCATGTTGACAAATTTGATAAATGGAAAGAAAATTCTATGAAATATCAAGAACAAGAAGAACATCATCAATGCAACCATCCTGCATCTAAACTGGGCCTGTCCCTAAAACTAGAATCTACGAAGAAACCCCAACTACAATGTGAGTAGTATGACTATCAGAGCTCGAGAATCAAGAAGATTTGCATCACGAGTCATGTGATGTGAAGCATCGAAATCAAGAATCCAACTGTCATGGGTAGAGGACAAACCTCTTACTTCAAGGGCTTGACCTTTTCCCAAGGAAGAAGACTTTGACATGGCAATGTTGTGCTTCCTCATAGCTTCCTCCAATGTTGTGAGCCTCATAAAATAATGTGCATCATTATGCCCTGACTTTCCACAAAGTGAACAATTATCCTTCTTCTTCTTAGACTTGGAAGATGATTCTCCTGAGTTAGAAGAAGGAAGAGGTGCAATCTTCTGATCATTCTTCTCCTTAGGCTTGGAGGGATGCTCACCACCTGGAGAAGAATCCATCTTAGGCTTCTTCTTATTCTTACCTTTTCCCTTGGAAGATTGAGCCATCAAGGCATGACTCTTAGGAAGAGCATCCATCTAGATCAGCTTGGCTTTCTCCCTAGCCATTCGATCACAAAACACCTCAAAAGAAGGCATCTGATAAGCATCTCCTATAGCATCCATGGTAGAATAGAAGGTGGAAGAAAATACTTGAAATGCACCACACGGCTTAGACAAGATCAAGAAGATACACTCTTTATCTATTTTTTCACGACCACATATTTTCAACTGTGAAAACATTAACTTGAACTATGCATGGAAGTCCTGAATAGTGGGAAAGGCATCTAGAGAGAGAAGTGAGATTGGCTTCAAGCTAAAATATCCTGAACTGATTGACCTTTCCATACAACTCAACAAGCTTATCCCACACCTCTCTTGCTATTGTACACTCCGCAATATGAAAAACATATTATCAAAAACATGGAGGCCTATGAGTCCTTTCGCCTCATCCATTTTATTGTGATGGACAAAATTCTCAAATTCCTTAGTGAACTTATTTTGTTCGGCATCCAACATTTGCCAAAGGCCCCGAGATTGCAATAATTGTGTCATCTTAAGCTTCCACATGTGATAGTTGTGTGGAGTGAGTGGCTCAATATTTGGTTCTGACATGATGTGCAAATGAACATGAAGAGACCAATGTGTTACTTATCCCTCCAAAATGCCTAAAACCAACAATGTGCAATCCCCCCAAAACATAAATTTTTCCAAAGAAACACCAGATTTGAGACAAAAAACTAGCAATAGATGGCAAAATTTCAAGCTACAAAACTGGCAAAATTGTTCAAAAAAAGAGTACCTAGACCAAGATCTCGGTCACACTATGCAACAAACTGCTCACAAGTTTATAGGCATAGAGTTGTATATAGACAAAAGAGAAAGCCTACGCCTGGAAAATGTGGGACCCCTTTGAGGCAAAACACAAACCTCAAAAAATTATGATCCACCACCACTGCAAGTAACTCCACACATGATGAAGGAAGGAGCAGCCACCTCTTCACACGTAGAGAAAATTGATCCTTCTTCCAGCAAGAGAACCGATACCACAATGTGAGCCTTTAGTTAATGCAATAGACAGAGTGCATCTGTATACAAAGACCAATTTTTATAGATATCTCACCAATATGGGATAATCCTCTATGGCCAGGTAAAAAAATAGTGAACTCTTTTTTTGCACGTTGAGAAAGGAGGAAACCCTAAATAAATATTCACCCAAATTGAAAGATCACACCCAATAGAATTGAAGCTACGCCCAACAATATGAAGAAATCACGTTGGCAATAGACAAATCATGCCTCTATGGTTTAAATCATTCTTGAGAAATCATCCAACATGACCTCTTAATGGACAAATCACACCTCCAAATAGAAAAGGATCAAGCCTTCAAACAACAGACTCAAACACATATGGACTCATGCAAGGATGAAATCATGCTTTCAACAGTTACAAAAAATGTGCTTATGACCGCAGTCCAAAATCAACAGATCATCGAATCCCATTGGGTCATTTATGTCCAACAACCACAAAAATTGATTAAACAGGCTCACCTCAAAACAGAGATTCGGCCTTTCAAACACCACATGTGCCTGTAGCAAAGAAATCACCCTTCTAAACTCTTCGATGTCTCCAAACAACAAAACATTGCCTCAAACACTCTGATGAAAACTCTCAACATGGAAGGTGGTTGTAGAAGACAAGCTCCGATGCCATCTTAGAGTGAAGCACCTAGGAGCATTTGCAAACCAAGAGAAACCTTCACGAATGAGAGAAGAAACACAGGAGAAGCTATTTCACTGGGAGTGAAGAATGAATAAAAATGAGATGAGAAATAATTTACAAACCTAGAAATTAATAGTATGGGTGTGATGAGGTACAAAAACACCCAACTCGAACTACCTCAACAGTAAATAATAAAATACACCTAAAAAAAAAATTTAAATAATAACTCTCTAATAATGTTAGGAGTCCTAAGTAAACTTAAGACTACTCTAATAGATATGTGGTAGCCTCCTCAAATATATTTAATAGGACAAAATCTATAATGGATAGTCAAATGTTGCCTCATTCCTTGTTATTTAGTTTCTTCCAATCAGTATTAGAAATACTTTTTTCATTTGTCCTCAAGTTAAAAGTAGCTCTCAACCAATCTCTCTCTTCGAGTAGATTCCCCATTTTAGGTTTCTAAAGCTAATAAATAGTAGCAATGAATTTTATAATCTTCGATTGGGGTGTAATTTTCATTGCTTCCAATACACACATAGACCTACAAACACAAAAATCAAGATGCTCACATCACAATACATAAAAATCAAGCACTTCCATAAAGGGACCCCCTTTAATCAAAACCAAAGAACAATTATGATGTCAAATGTTGAAATACAAGGTGAAGTATTACAACAATTAAATCAAACTAAGTGTATATATTTTAATATGTTAATGTATCAATTGACCAATGTAATGGAAATGTAAAGAGAATATAAAATTGGCAAACAATGAAAGTGAAAAACATAACATTATATGTACATAGAAAAACTCTTGCAGGAAAAAATCCACCATCAAAGAGGTCACAAATTTATTTTAATCTTCAATGAATAATTACATAGATTCAATAAAATTTTAGTGTTACTTATAAAACTTATATATCAACCACTATAACATGGCTCCAAGCTAAGAAAAACTAATGGGCGGGAAGGGGATCGAGTCGATTTTTTTGAATTCCTATGAGGAGAAGGGTGATGACGATGTAGATTTCGATGAGGATGACGATTCCTTCTCATTTTTTGGAGGCCTTCGTTTGGGTCTCTTTAGGCTAATTGTTTGGGGGAGGCTCTCTTTTCCTGTCCTCAGCTTTTCCAGTGTTGTTTTTGTTGAAGCTATGTCATGTTTGTCTAAGTTGGTCCTTCTTGGCCCTATCAGGGTTTGTTGCTTGTCCCTCATGGGGGATTTTCTTGTTCTTCTCGATGGAGTGTCTGTGTTGTTGCAGACCTCTTTTCTTGCATGTTTCTCCTTTAGGTTTGGACTTATTTTCGATCCCTGGTGTGGCCTTGATCCCCAAACTCTTGTGGGTGTTGGGGGAGTCTTTGTTGTGGTTTCGGCACTAGCCTACTCTCTGTCTAATGTTGTTTCGCCTGCTGGTTTTGTGGAGGTTGTGGGTCCTTTGTTGTTTCTCCGTTTGAGAGGTTTTGTGATCGAGGTGTCTCTTCATGAGTCTTCTTTGGCCCTTGGTTTGTTTGGCCTTTTCGAAAGCTTTTGTTGTCGCTTAGTATCTATCATGCCCCCCACCAGAATTGTTACTCTATAACTCTCCTAGTTTGGCCAATGCTTGCATCTTTCTTTAATCATTGGAAGTGTTATCGCTTTTGGGTTTTCTATGTTCTACTCTTCTCACGGTGTGATGGGTTCCTTGTTCCTTGCCTTAAGTGGCTTCATGCCTTTCATTTTTCTTTTTATGGGTGTCTTGGATATGGTTACAAACCTGATGCTCTTCTTGGTGGGTTGTGTTTTATTTCCTTTGGAGTGTGGGCGTTGTTGGAAGTTCTTGGTGATGGTTGAAGGTTTGGGACTATTTTGTGTCTCTATTTGGGTGAAGTTATAGGGTCCTCTTTGCAAGATCTTCTGGGGGTGGAGGGGTCTCTACCCTATTTAAAAAATTAGTACTTCTTTCTCTGAGGCCATCAAGCATGGTGTGCTTCATAGTTTTTTTGTTTTGCATTGGTCTTGTTGGTTTTCCGCTCTTCTAATCATGGAGGGTTGGAGCTTGGTGAATTTATGGACTTTGTTGCCTGAGAAAATGGTTGTTCTGGCTCTCAGTGGAGTTGTTCTTGATGTTATTTTGGGAAAGCTAAATATTATCTATAAGGAAGACTTCATTGTTCTTATGGTTGAACTGATTACTCATTTTGTGACTTGTTTGTTGATGGTTTTCAAAGGTAATGAGAACTCTCAAGTTTTTTTTTTTCCTTTTCCCTTTCCCTTTATCATTTTTTCTTGTTTGACCCTTGTGGTTTGGGGTTCAAGGTTTTTGTCAACTACTCTTCCTAGGGAAATGGCTTTATTGGCTCCTATTGGGGTTGTGTTTGTTGCTCTTAAGGATAAGCTAATTTTGTTGCTTATTCTCTTGGCCTTGCTTGCTAAGTTTACTCTTTCCATTGGAGTATTTTCTTTCTTCCTATCTCTACAGTTTAGGCTTCCTATTGACGTGGAGGCCATTCCTTTTGAGGTGGAGACCTCTTCTATAGAGGTGGAGAGGGGCTTTGCGGGTGTAGGTGGTGGCTCATACTTTCTCAGCCGATTTTCTCCATTAAAGCTCTTATCGAGATGGAGACCGCTCCTTTTGAGGTGGAGTTTGGGTCTAATGGTGTTTCCTTGTTGTTGTGGTTAGGGTTTTCTTGGCAACTTCTCCTATAGAGGTGGAGGGGCTAGTGGAAGAAAATGGGTTTCTCTACCCCATTAGTATTTCATGTTTTTATGGCTCAGTTAGTGGCTCTACAAATTTTTGGAGTTGGAAGTGGGGGGCTCTTTGTACCTCCAATACTACCACCAGTTATGACTCTCAGAGTGATAGGTTAGCCATAGTGTTTGGATTTGAATTTGGTTCTGTAAAAATTAAGACTGTTGTGAGATGGTTGTCTCATGATCTGTTGGTTTCAAAATGTTTTGAAATATGCAACAATTGGTTGGAATTTTGGGTTGTTTTGTCCACCCTTGGGGAGGTTATGGTGATTTTGTGTTGTGTTGTTGTGTTGTGGGTGGATGTTTGGCACATTATGTTAGAGCTATGAGGTGGAATCATGTGGTGGAAGAATATGAAGGTAACCAATGGACTCATACGTCGTGCCAAGTTGGGTGCAGCCTCAAGACTTATCTTTATGCTTTGGTTATATGGTTGCTCTAAATTTGTTGGTGCTTAGTTTTATTATCTCAGATTGCTATTTCATGATAGCTATCTTATGGTTTCATAACTGCTAGACTTTGGTTAACCTCATAAATGGTTTGCACACTATTTTGGGGATTAATTTGAGAATTTTGTTTTTGATTATGTTGATGATGGTTTTGTGATTGCATTTTTGGTTACTTGGTCTACGTGCCATTTTGATGTTGTTTTCTGGTGGGGGTTGGTGTTGTTCTTCCATGTTGTTTCTTTGTTTGATGTTTTGGCTTTGTAACCACAGGATCAGGGCCCTTTCCCTACTTATCTAATAAAAAACATGGCTCCAACAAATAGAAAATTTAAAAATAAGAAACCATCAATGACATAAAATAGGGGACAAATATTGTAGAGCCAAAAATAGGTGCCCATAACCTCCATGCAAAAATGTAATGCCTATATTAACTTGGTCAACCTTCTAGAATAGAATGAAACTTCTCATACACCACTTATGCATCATAAATTTTATCATAATGGTCATATTCTCTATTAAGCCCACTTTTTTAATCTTAGATGCTCCATGAGGGTAAATTAGTGCCTTGTCATAACCTATGATGAGGAAGATGTTCCATAACTCCCATTTGAACTTTTTTATAATCTGTTGTGATAAAAATCTAATAAAATAATAATAAATATCTATTCCCACAAACATAAGAACATCCACTTTCACCCTCTCTATATTTCTTGAATATCACAAACTCATTATTTATTGCCTATTATCAAAACAAGACTTTAGGATTGCAAGGTGGATGGTACCTACAATCCAAACAATTTATACCTATTTTGGGAGCATCATACATTCAGTTTATATACAATGCACTTCCATTATTATATCCATAAATTAAAGGGTGTCATGTATCACCCATTTTATGTATTGAGTTGCTACAATATCCTTACATTGAATTCAAAATTGATTGCACTAGTTGTGCAAAACAGATATAGTTTTGCAATGGTAATTGTAGAATCTAAATAAATTAGAATTTTTTTGGTAAATAAAAAAAAAAAAATTAAATTAATATTTTACAATTTATTATTAATATGAAAAAAATATTAAGTGTAATTTTAAATATTGATTTAAAAAATTTATACATTTTTTATTAAAATATTTTAATTTATTTATAGTAAACAAATAAAGTCACGTAATGATGTAGCTCTCACTATCTAGTGAATTTGTTATTTATTGTTATTTAAACTTGATCGTTAAACTTTATTTTATAATTTTTAAGTTGGGAGGAATCTACAGTGACAGCCAACGATCTATGTAAACAAAAACTCCTCAGGTAAAAATTGACGTCCACAGACAAGTCAACCTCGATAGTAACATGAAATGTGGGCATTAAATGTGTTGTGCTGATGAAAAACCAAAATAAGAAAAAATCCTATTTAAAACAAGAAGAAAATCTATTTAAAATAGTTTCATAAAATAAATCATTTTCTTCCGCATGCACTTTTCCAGCTACGATTGTGTTGTGCTATTTATTTTCGTTGAAATATTTCTCAGTTTCTTTTGTTTCAGTTATGATTTGTTTGATTATTATTATGTAACTTTTTTCCAAATAAAGTTTATCAAATATTTTAATATTAAAATATTAAATTAATTTGGAAATTTATTAATTAAAACAATAATCTAATGGATACACACGACCAAGGCACACGAAGTCTGCAACAATCCTACAAAAATAAAGATGGTTAAATGTTAAAGGCGGTAGCATGGAAGGCGTTGCAAGTTCTCAATACTGTAATGGGAATCTATTGCATGCAACATGAATTTAGATTAAACACAATTTTAAATGAAATCATTTTTCTACACTTGCTTCATTCCCTATAAATCTATAATAATTTCCTCTCCATTTTAATTTTTTGTCTAGCATTTGTATTATTTCTATGTATATCTAAATAATGGGATAACTATCTCTCTGTTTTTTGTTTTTGTTTTGGGAAAAAAAAATTTGATGGTTTTTGTGGTGAATATACACCGTGAAATTTTAGCGCTCTACATGGATTTTCCATTTCAAGCCACGGTAATTATTTTTTATTTTTTATTTTTTGAAACCATTGGTTGAGGATAGGTTGAAAATGTTTTAAAATTCCATTGTCATTATTCTCAATGTATTTAATTTAAAGAAGCTAACATCAATGGAGACTGTAGTCGATTCGTGAGACTTACCAACTCAAAACTAAAACATGGAAGATGTGTGCGGAGATGTGTAGGTTGCAAGAGGTGTTGGAAAAAAATGTTCAGATCTTTGTGTAAAAATGATAGACATAAAAAATTAAAATGGAGAGGAAATTATTATAGGTTTATAGGGAATGAAGCAAGCATAGAAATATGATTTCATTTAAGATTGTGTTTAATCTAAATTCATGTTGCATGCAATAGATTCTCATGGTAGTATTGAGAACTTGTAATGCCTTCCCTGTCGCCACCTTCAGCATTTAACCATCTTTATTTTTGCAAGATTGTTGCAAACTTTGTGTGCCTTGGTCGTGTGTATCCATTACATTATTGTTTTAATTAATAAATTTCTAAATTAATTATATATTTTAATATTAAAATATTTGATAAACTTTATTTGGAAAAAAGTTACATAATAATAATCAAACAAATCATAGCCAATCTCTAATCCTAACCCTAATCTTAATGCTAACACAAACCCTAATCCTAATGTTAATGTTAACCCCAACCTTAATCCCAATTCTAATTCTAACCCTAACCCTAACTCTAATCTTGACCCTATTTCTAACCCTAACTCTAACCCTAGTGAAATAAATGGGGTTACCAATAGGCTTATGGTTAAGGTTAGGGCTAGCATTAGTGTTAGGGCCTTGGTTATATTTATGGTTAGGATTACACTTAGAAATAAAATTAGGTTTAGGTTTAGGGTTGGGTTAGCATTAGTGTTAAGGTTAGGATTAGAATTAGGGTTGGGGTTAGGGTTAGGGTTCTACAATAAATCAGGCAAAATATAAATTAAAGAAAATTCTAACGATTAAGATTTTTCCTGGTTTTATTAGCTAGATAATTAGTAATTAACGATTTTCTTAATCGATTATTAACAATTTTTAGAATCTTTAACTAAGAAAATGACAGTTGGCCAAAGCTATTGGTACAAAGACAACTAAGATTCATTTGTAAAAAATTTGAGAGATATCCATCTTAGGGTTAAGGTTAAAATAAGGGTTGACATTATGGTTACGATTCAAATATGGGTTTAAGTTCAATTAGGATTCATGTTCAATTAAGGTTAGGGTTGGGGATCGATTATAACCCTTATATTGATTTTATCAAAAAATTACTAAATCTTAACCCTAACTATAATTTCAAAACATAAACCTAACCCTAACCCTACTCTGAACCAAATATCTCCAATTGTAACCATAACCCTATTCCTAAAGCTAACCCCAACCTTAACTATAATTTTGTCTTCCATGTCACTGCGAATGCTACTAGCATATATATTATTTATTAAAAAGCTGAGAGATATCCTTCTCGAGGTGCCTATTTTTTAATCAATTTGTCCATCTTGATGCACCTATGCATTTTTATGTGACAAATTGATTATAAAATAAGCACCTCGAAAAGGATATCTCGCAGATTTTTTATAAATATTGTTAATCAATAATATATCTATGCTAGTATTGTATTATTTGACTTTACTCTTGATAAACTTTAAAGATATACTTTCTATCACCCATCTTTTTCTTGTAAATAATGTTATTTTTAATATATAACATATAGGGGAGAGGGGCCAATACGTAAGCGGGGGCCCTAACATGCAATGGGACATGCGCTCGTTGGGGCCCACACCTATACGCCGGTCCTCCACAACTTAAAAAAAAATCATCCATTAATAGGCACGATAACATCAAACATAAATCAGATTTAAAATGCACACTTAATAGCATTCATTTCAAAACAAAACAAGTACACCTTGGTAGCCAAACATGATGAAGTGTATCTAACTTGTATCTTACATATAACAAGTAGCATTCTGACATGGAATTTAAAAAACCCAAACATTAAGACATGCACCCGTCCCTGTAAACTGGTAAACCCAACTGTCGCACCAATGCAGGCATCACTTTCACATTAATCACAACTACACAACATAAACAAGGTGCCAATTCAACAACATTCAAACCCATCCAACCCATCTTTGACTGACCGGCGAACCCATTACAATAATTTTTCCCATCATAGCATAACCAAACCAACATGCAAATGCATTCGCCTGTCCCGTCAACTATGAGACCTACAACACGTATCAACTTCAATCTGTCCCATTTCACCAAGTAGGGTGTGCACGTATTGGAGCCAAAGACACATATCCCACCTACATCCATTTAATAGTCCTATAAGGCCACCATTATTCAAAAACAAAACATGGAAATAATTTCAAACAATCCACCAAACCAATCAAGTCAAGAATTAATAGTCGAAATCAATCAAATCTCCAATTCATGCGAAATAGAATTCAAATTGAAAATAGGACAGCAATTTATTTTACCACACCAAACAAGCATCAATCAAATTCAAATAATTCCCAATTCAAATAGCTGTGAAAACCAACAAGTATTCACTTATTCTGTAGTGAGCGACATAAGAAAAGGAGGAGTGAGAAGCATAGAACTTAATGAGTTAACATCAAGAGGAGGAAACAACTCAGATTCCAGTGCACCAGCATCCATATTGTTCCAGGTTTTCCTTTCACACTTTTCCATTCATTTACTTTATATTGTTCTTCATTATAGCCATTACTATTTTCCATTTCTAAGCTTTATATTGATCTTCATTACAACCATTACAGTCATAGGTTTTTATTTATGTTTCCCTAGGGTTTATATTGCAAATATTACAGTCACAGGTGTTTCTTTATGTATTGCTAGGGTTTATATTGCTAATATTGCAGTCATAGGTTAGCATATGTGTTCCATAGGGTTTATAATACAAATATTACAGTCATGGTTTACCATTTAAAGCTTTCCCTAGGGTTTATTTTGTTAGGGTTAGAAGGCAGATATGTAAAGAATTAAATGCAGATTTTATCAATAAACAGAGAAATAAAACACACACAAAAATTATAACACAGAGAATTTAATGCGGTTCACCCAATATGGGCTACATCCACCAAACCGCAACCATCCAATGATTTTATTATCCAATGCAAAATATATTACAATATTGTGAATAATGCCATGCTACAACTCTCCATCCCATCCACTTATAACAAGCTTTTAGAAGCTTCCATAAATTAGGGTTTACAAAGTTGGCTTTTTTCTTTTTCGGTGACGAAGCGAAAAAAGGTGAAAAAAAAATCTCGGGGGTTGTCACCCCTGAACCGTGGCAAGGATACATGAAGAGTGTATAATATAGCATGATCAGTCACCACATACCAACAATATCCCACTTGGAGACTGATCAGGCTCCACACCAACACAATCTCCCACTTGGAGACTAATCAGGCTCCACACCAACACAATCTCCCACTTGGGGACTAATCAGGCTCCACACCAACACAATCTCCCACTTGGAGACTGATCCTGGATGACACCATTGTACTTACAGCTCCCACTAGAAATAAGCACCTTGGACCTTGCTACTCTTGTTATACTTTTAACCATGAAGACCAACCAAAGCTGAAGAGGAGATCAGCTTCTCCCTTGTCATTGCCTTTGTAAACATACCTGCTGGATTGACATTTGTATGTATCGTTTCCAGCTTTACCTGTCTATCCTCCAACACCGACTGAATGAAATGTTATCTCAGTTGTATGTGTTTGGTCTTAGAGTGCAAAGCAAAATTCTTTGCAAGATGTATAACACTCTAGCTATCGGTAAATAAGTGATTTTAACCCTATTGTTTTCCCAACTCTTCCATGAAAAATTATAGCCATATCATCTCCTTTGTTTCCTCTATTGCAGCAACATACTTTTCCTCTGTGGTGGATAAAGCAACCACCTTTTGCAATCGAGAAATCCAACTCAGTATTGTCCCACCAACTGTAAATACATAACCTGTGGTACTTCGCCTGGTATCTATATCCCCTAGCAAATCTGAGTCAACATAGCCTTTTAAATCTATATTAGAGCCCCCAAAACATAAACATTTATTGGATGTACCTTTCAAGTACCTGAGAATCCATTTTATCGCATTCCAATGCTCAACTCTAGGATGACTCATATACCTGCTAGCAACTCCTACGGCATGTGCAATATCTGGTCTCGTGCATACCATGGTGTACATTAAACTTCCTACAACTGAAGCATATGGTACCTTGGACATTTTTTCTTCCTCCTCTTGTGTCTTTGGACACATATCCTTAGTCAATTTTACATGACTAGGCAAAGGTGTGCTGACAGTTTTTGCATTCTCCATATGAAATCTCTGCAACACCTTTTCAACATAATCAGCCTGAGATAAAAACAATTTTTTGTTTTTCCTATCTCTTGTAATCTTCATACCAAGGATTTGTTTTGCTACCCCCAAATCCTTCATATCAAATGAATTTGCTAACTGTTGTTTTAACTCCTTTATGTGATCCATGTTAGACCCCGCTACAAGCATATCATTAACATATAAATATAAAATAATGTAGTTATCTTTAGCTAACCTCTTAAAGTAAACACAATGGTCTGAATTACACCTGTTGTATCCTTGCTCAACCATAAAAATATCAAATTTAATATACCTTTGTCGAGGTGCTTGTTTCAAGCCATATAAAATTTTCTTCAATCTACACACTAGTTTCTCCTTACCTTTGACCTCAAATCCTTGTGGTTGTTCCATATATATCTCCTCTTCCAAATCATCATGGAGAAAGGTTGTTTTAACATCAAGTTGTTCTAAATGCAAATATTTAGCAGCCACAATACTTAAAACAGTACGAATAGAAGTCATTTTAACAACTGGAGAAAATATTTCATCAAAATCAATACCCTTTTTCTGTGCAAATCCCCTTACAACTAATCTGGCTTTAAATCTTTTCTTACCTCCATCCTCCTCTTTCAGCCTGTAAACCCATTTGTTTGGCAAATCCTTTTTACCTACAGGCAACTTGCATAATTCCCAAGTCTGATTTTTCAACAAGGAGTCCATTTCTTCTTCCATTCCATGCTCCCACTGAACCTTGGTATCCACCTGCATAGCTTCATGATAACATTTTGGTTCACCAGCATCAGTTAATAAAATAGAATACAAAGAGGGAGAAAATATTTCTAGAGGTCTACTTATCCTTGAAAATCATGTAACATTCATTGGACTTTGTGGTATTTCTTGGTGTTGTTGTTGTGGAGGATGAGGAACCACTAGAACATTGTTTGTAATATCATCTAGCACTACATAATCATTTTCTTTCTTCTCATGTTGCTGCAATAGATCTTTGTAAAACACTTTTTCATTGAATATGGCATCCCTGCTTCTCACAATTTTCTTATTTTCAAAATCCCAAAGCCTATAACCAAATTCATCAATGCCATATCCAACAAATATACATTTCTTTGATTTTGCATCAAGCTTGGTTCTATTTTCATAATCTACATGTGCAAATGCTTCACAACCGAAGGTTTTAAGAAAAGAATAACTCACCTTCTTACTTGTCCATGCTTCCTCTGGAATACCACAACCCAAAGAATTAAAGGGACCTCTATTAATTAAATAAATATCAGTGTTTACAGCCTCTTCCCGCATGTTTAAAGGCAACCCAACATGCAATCTCATAGTTTGTGCACGCTCCATTATTGTTCTTATTCATGCGCTCAACCACTCCATTTTCTTGTGGAGTCCTTGGAACCATTTTCTGCCTACGAATACCATTAGAGGAACAATAACCTTCAAACTATTTTCTACAATACTCACCACCATTATCAGATCTGAGACATTTTAACTTTTTATCCATCTCATTCTCAACCAAGCTTCTCCATTTTTTAAAAGTTTCAAATACATCATATTTCTACCTAAGGAAATAAATGCATACCTTCCTAGTTGCATCATCAATGAATGTAACATAATATTGTGAGCCACCAAGAGAAGATGCCTGAGCTGGTCCCCATACATCTATATGCACAACCTCCAATTTCTCATCTTTCTTTTGTTTCCCATCTTTGAGAAAACTAACTCACTTTTGTTTCCCATAAACGCAACTTTCACAGAAATCCATATTAACACATTTTAGAGCTGGTAAAACATTCTTTGAATGAAGTACTTTCACACCTTTTGCACTCATATGCCCAAGTCTATTATGCCATAGTGTTGATTCAAAATCCATAGCAACTATCTAATTTTCTGCTTGTTGAACTGTAGCAATTGTTCCTAAACATTGATTTTTATCTGCAATAGCTAAAGTAGAAGGAACAGTATGACATGTACAAAGATATAAGGTGCCTACTTTCACACCCTTTGCTACCACTAAAGAACCTTTTGTAACCTTCCAATTTTTATCACTAAATGTAACAACACAACCTTCAACATCTAGTTGCCCTACTGAAATTAAATTTCTTCTTAACTTTGGAACATGCCTTACCTCATTTAGTAGTCAATGATTCCCATTCTGCAACTTAATCTTGATTCTTCCCTTCCCAACAATCTGACAGGGTTCATTATCTCCCAAATAAACCAGTCCAAAATTCCCTTGGACATAATCAAGAAAATAATTTCTATGGGGTGTAGCATGAAATGCAGCCCCTAAATCTAACACCCAAGAATCATCAATATTGTCAAGGGAAAGAATCAAAGCATCCTCATCAAATTTATTCCTTACCACATTTGCCTCTTGATTTCCTTCCTTTTTGTCTCCTTCTTTATTTTTTTGAGACCAACAATCTTTCTTTAAATGACCTGGCTTACCACAGTACCAACAATCCATCCAGGGATAACTTTAGTGGCGAATCTTCGCCAATTGGAAAATTCCAGGAATCGAGTAAATCGAATTTGGTGAATTCTAGGTATCCAGTAAGGTGTTCGAATAGCCCGAGTTTCACGTACTATCGGTCCAATGCATGTCCATTCACCAGCGTGCTTTTTTTATGAGGCATGTTTAGGCAATAAATTCGCCATAACAGACTATGCATTTCCAATGGACCAATCAACATTTTTGCCTGGAATCCCGTGGAGCATGTCATAAAACACCAACATATTCGCCAATACTATTAAAACAACATTATATGAGGACCCATTTCGCCAATTAAAATTTACAAATATAGTTTCTTGTGAAGACCCATTCGCCAATTCAAATTTATAAATATTTGTTTATGAGGACCTATTTCGCCTTGAAAATTACAAGGTATCGTTGTATAAGCACGTGGGATTCGCCAAATTTTTAACATACCATTTAAAAATCCCACAAAATTCACCAAATATGGATTGATATAAATACAATTGAAACTGTTATTTGTTCTTACATATTTTGTTCAGTTTTGAGGTTCTACTTCTCGATTCAGAAGTAAGCGAAACCCGAAAACGTAGACTCAAAGGTGAGTGATCATTTCTTCATACTGTTATTAGTTATTAGTTATAATAATAAGATTTCTTTATCTCTTTTCCATTCTTGCTTCAGTCTTAAACATGATTTTGAGTAGGGAATGGGATCTATATTCTCTGTTGGTTTGTCCTTCTTAAACAAGAAGACATTTTTTTCTAGCTTTTATTCGAAGTGAGATATCAATATGTCGAGCAGCAACTGCAAGGGTAAGACTCTTGAGGGTAATGAAGAGACTGGGAGGCCATCAAAACATCCAAAACGTGGAGGTACCATATAGTCTTACTTTGGAATTGGCAAAGCTTCTAATCCATCAGATCAAGGTGGAGCTACACCATCGACTCTTCCACCAAATATTATTGAAGATGGCAATGACAATACCTCACCGCCACAGGAAGGTCAAGGTGATATTGTCATTGTGTTAAATCAAAATGTATCAAATGAGGATGGAAATACCGCAGAAGATGTTCCAAGGGATACCCTGGATAGCTAGAATGAGATAATTGACTTGGATGAGGATGATGTTGGTAGCAAGAAAAGAAAAGGCAAAGCAAAATTGGGGCACGAGTGGGAAATGACAAGGAATTTTCAAATTGGTTGATTGTCGAAGTACCCATTCCTTGAAGCAGTGGAGCTATCAAACGAAAATGATATTGAAAGGGCAACAAAGGTCAAATGTAAGATTTGTAGTTGGAAATGTGGAAGAGACAAGATGATGCAGCTAAAGCTTGACACTATAGAAAAGCATATCGGCAAAGTTTATGAAAAACAAATCATAGATGGAAAGGAACAATCAGTCATACAATGGAAATCAAAGGAATAATGTCTTCATGTTAAGTATGTCGCAGATTATGGAGAGCATAACCATAGAATGTCAAAGATTAAAAAATGTGAAGGTACACTTGAGGCTCATTTTGGAAAAGCCATTGCAACAAAAAATCTATCAAAAACTGTTCAGATGAGTGTTGTTTTTCATATTTTGTCCAGGGGGCGTCCTATGACAGACTACCCAGAATATTTTGATTTATTATCTTATTTGAGTGTTCCCCACTTTCCTTTCTCACATTGGTCAGTAAACGCTGGATGGGAATGGGCGAACTGTCTTGCTGCAGTGGAAAAGCAAGATTTAAAGGAGAAATTAAAAGAGTCAAATTTCATTGCATTATCTTTAGATGAAGTTACTGCGGTAGACAATACTTCTTGGGTTTGTATGCATTTGTTTACTGTAGAACAACATGTTCACCAAGCTCATCTTCTTTGTGTTCGTAAAATGAAGGACAGTTCAACATCACAAAATCTATTTGAACTAGTAAAGAAATATTTGAATGAAATTGCAGGTATGGATGAGTTGACAATGGCTAAAAATTTGGTGTGTGTAGGAGTTGATGGAGCTGCAGTGATGCAAGGTCAAAGGAGCGATCTTTGCACAAAGTTACAAACTACTTGTGCACCATACATGCTTGGAATTCACTGAATGGCCCATAGAATGAATTTAGCATTCAAAATTGTAAGCAAGTTTCTTACAGTATCAAAAGTTGAAAATCTAGTTCACGAGATCTACGCATACTTTTACTGAAGTCCCAAACGTTTCCTTGAATTTCAACATTTTTTCTGAGGGAATAACACCTGGAAACAAGCTTCTCAAGGATGTCAATACTAGATCGATCTCCTTGCATGGACTAGCGCAACGAGTTCTTTCAGAATATCAATCCTTGATTGGAGTGATGTATGAGCATCACAACATAGTAGACAAAGCTCCTGACCTCTTACATAGGTTAAGTGATATAGAGACACTCTTGACTTTAGCTAGTCTTCTCCCCATGTTGGATGAGATGAACAATCTTGTGAAGAAATCCCAAGACAAAACTATGTATATTTATGAATATGCCAATCTACGTAAACTTACATGCTTGGCCCTCGATCATCTATATCTAGATCTAACACAAGAAGGCGCAAATTATTTGATGTGGTGAAAAATTACTGATTTGAATAATCCTGATAATTATTTACAGTTTAATGCAAGTGGGCACTTATGTATTTGTGTACATGGATATGAGATACCAATGTACCATTGTAAGATAGGCAAGCGCTCTAGAAAAGAAGTACCTATTAACGAGGAATATTTTAACGATGTTGTTAAATCTGTTAGTGATAATTTGAAGGAAATTGCAAAATCTCTTTCCTCAGAGATTCATGAAAGATTCCCTCGACATGAAATACTTGAAGCCATGGGTATTGTGTATCCTCAATTTTGGATAAACTGAGATAACCCAAAATATTTTCATGATCAAGTAAAAATCTTGATCAAACAGTTTTTAGAAAAGGTAACATACAATGAACAAATAATAAAAGGAATTTTAGATGAAAATAAGCTTAGAAAGCAATGTCGAAGTTTTGCAACAGCTATGAGGGAGCAATATAAATCCATGGGCAAGGAGAAGGCCTTTGAACCGAAATCAATAAAAAAGGTTTGGACAAGCTTAGGTCAGAGTGAAATATTTTTTGGTTCGATGTCATAATATTTCAAACTTGTTGATTTATGTCAAACAATGATATTGGGGTCGGTGGAGGATGAGAGAGTTTTCAGTACATTGGGGTTTTTGAAATCAAAGTTAAGAAACAAACTGGACAAGAGTTTGGAAAATTGCTTGAGGATGAAAGGAACTGCATATAATGTCAAAAAAATTCCTTTTGAAAGGGCACTCGCAATCTGGAGGTCCACATGTGAAAGAAGAGGGACCGGGTTGTGCAACACAGGCTCTCCAATTCCAACAATCGCCGGTACTGGTGGTAGTGGTAATGGTAGTGGCAGTGGGATTGGGTGTGGGACAAATGACAATGATATTGAAATTGACACAAATCAAACAATGAATGTTGAATTTGAGACACAGGCCGAACAAAGTGCAGAGCAGTCTCAAAATCAAGATGACTCTTTTACTGTATCTAAAGATGAGCATCGGTTTGAGGACCCTGACTTTGTTTGGGAAATGGAAGATAATTAGGAGGTTTTAGGTATTTTTTCTGCACTTCATGAATCAGTTTCCATTGTTCCAAAGTCCAAATTGTAGTTGATGTCTAATGATATTTTATATTGTATTCAATGAAAATTGAAATTGTGAATCATTGCACTTCAAGATATCTTATTTTATATTGCACTCAAGCATTGCACGTCAGCATGAATCATATTCCAAACTGTAGTTGATGATTTTGTATATTGTATTCAAATAAATTGTGAATCATTGCACTTCAAGTTCAGAATATTTTATTTTATATTGCAGTCCAAGTCTCCATGATATTTTATATTATATTGCACTTCATGAATCATAATACATATGCCAAAGTCAAATTGTAGTAATGTAGTTGATGATATTTTATAAATTATATAAAATTCAATACCATCGGGCATCGGCCTAACAATGCTTCATCGACGGAACCCCCATCACAATCCCACCGATGGCCCGATAACTCACAACCTAGTATCAGTGTAACAATACTCTATCGGGTTGACTCCTAAGGTGCTCTCCCGATATACCGATAGAGTCAAGTTGTCAACAAAAGTAACCATGAATTATAATTTATGACCATGGGCATGAATTATCTTATTTTATCAATAATCACAAAAGTATCCCACACTTTGATTTTATGAACAATGCAAATTGTAGAAATTTGTGTGACAAGATCCATACTATAGCCTACATTCACATTGCATCCATAAATATTAAAGAAAATTTGAAATTTCATAGTGACGTAGTCCTTCTCCCATTCCTAAAAAAATTCAATACCATCGGCCTAACAATGCTTCATCGGTGGAACCCCCATCACAATCCCATCGATGGCCCGATAAAAATAGCTCACAACCTAGTATCGGTGTAACAATACTCTATCGGTCTGACTCCTAAGGTGCTCTCCCGATGTACTGATAGATTCAAGTTGTCAACAAAAGTAACCATGAATTATAACCATGGCCCATGGGCATGAATTATCGAATGCATAAATTATATCAGGGGAACTATGGTGCATCAGGGAAACATTATCTAGCATCCCACCAATAGAACGAAGGATAGGTATCCATCGGTGGAGAGGGTGGCTATCGGTGAAAGACTGATGTGACATCCCATGGCATCGTGCAACCTTGTTGCGATGCATTTATGAACCAGAATTGAAGTGAATTATATCACAAGTTGATCGCATAGTTGTTACAAAATCCTGGAAGATTTCGCTTAGGGCAGAAGCAAAAAGGAAAAAACTTGGAGTTCTGACACAGCAAAGACCGGTGGACTGTGGAGGTGACTTGGTGAGACTCACATAAGTACTTCACTTTCAGACCCAGCTGAGAAGCTATTTTACTCAAAAGCTTAAGATTTAAATAATGGAAGAGAGTACAGACAAACCCAAAGCTAAAAAACAGAAAACCGAAAAGCCTAAGAGACTCCTAAATGAAGACCTGATAGATCAATGTCCTAGGTCAGGGTCGAGACCCAAGAGGAGTTTTCAAATGAATCCTTCCATGGATCGATTATGGGACAAACAAAAGGGCTTAGGGGATATTTGAACACCGCAACAAGGGTATGACCTCTTCATGTACCATTACAGAAAACAATTTAGGTTCCAACCAATCTGCAATCCATGGAGGTTGAACCTGGGAAGACTTGTGGTGCCCAATGTGTTTGTGAACGCAGAGCTAATTAAATCTCTTGCTATCATATATGACCCCAAGAAAAGAACTATTCATTCACATGGCAGGGATGACATGCTTGTTATTTCTAGGGATCTCATTTCTAATGTATTTCAGTCAGAGTGTTCACTAAATTTATCATTCACGATCAAAGATCTCTTGACAGAGTATCGCCACATGGATACCAGATGTAAGAGATGGAAATTACCTTTGCATAGTCCCAAGGATTAAGGAGGCCAACTCGGGAGGTTCTCTAGCAGTGAAAACCCTCCTTTCCATGAAGATTTGTTCGAAGAGTATTTCCGATACACCTATTATTCAGCTGGTCAGGTTTTGGGAGTAGAGGTTTTTCCTCTCATGTCGATTTCCCCAATGGTCTTAGTTGCAGATATACAGAGCAAGGATGTCAGGCCATTTGATTATGCTAGCTACTTGGCCAACGCCATACATCGAGGGCTCAAAAAGATTAAAAATAATAGTGATAATATTAATTTTGAACACTATTCTTTGCTTATGCATTTGCTATTGTACGAGGGACAAGTCAGAGGGGTCTGGAGTGAAGAATTAAGGATAAAAGATACAGATGAAAATGGAGATTTTAAACCTGTACAAATGTGGACTTCATTGTGGGACAACCAATTTGGTAGGTCTCATTACCTTTATTTTGAAGAATTTTTTGTAAAACCATTGATGAAGTTGTTGGGGTATCCGTGCAACTATAACCTATCCCCAGAAGTACAAAGATTTCTAAGACCAAAGGAAAATGACCAAAGAAATAAAGTGAATCATAAATGGGGAGACTGGTATGCTTTCCCTGATTGTACAGTGATAAGGGTTTATGGGTTCGAAGGGGCTCCACACTTGATGCCATGAGTAGTTCCTAACCGAATTGCTTTTTTAGAAATTGTGAGGCAATTGGAAAAATCTAATTCCAAACATCTCAAAGGACATAGCAAACAATCAATTATGCCCAGCACCTTATGTTTTGGAGACTTTACAGTGGTTGCCAATGAAGGATATGGAGAAATTGATGGTAAATTAACACAATACAACCTACCTCTAGGTGATGTAAGGAAAAATTTTGATGCAGAAGGGTTTATTCACAAGGTGAGATTATCACAGGGGCTATCAAGTTATGAACATTTTTTCTTAATCGAAGATGTCATAAGAAACCATGATGAGGCTTCCACCAAAGAAAGAATGGTCGCCTATAACAAGATTATGCTTGCAGAGGAATGGAAGAGGAAAAATTTCCCATCTTATTCAAAGGCATTTGGTGAGATACAAGATCCTTTAACAAGAATTGAGAAACTCATCGCTCATGTCAATGAACTGGTAAAGGATGTTCCCCTAGTTGTTTTTGATGCACCCCATGCAAGCTATTCAAGAGTACAAGCTGAAGACATAGAGCCCTTGGATTACATACCTTCACAGCCTACTCCTGAGGTATTTTTTTCTATAGATACTGATATAAGTGAAGAAGAGCAGGGTGATGAAGAGGGTGAGCAGGTCAAACAAATCAGTGCTCCTGTGATTGCACAGTACGATCCCTCTCAAGAGCAGAATATTGTAAGATTTGAGGCATCAAATGAACTATCTGATGATGTGAGGGTCATGGCTGGACAACAATTTATTTCTGATTGTGATTTTGTTAAATCTTCTAAATTTAAATCATTTTTTTATGAATATAAAGGTAGAAAAATGAGACAACAGATACAAGATATCACTCCTAAACATGAGGCAACTGCTCTGGAGGAATTGAAAAGGGAGGTAGAAAAGGAAATGGAGTCCATCACTCCTGAAAGAGGTAGGGAATTGCTTCAAGAAGCTAGAGTGTTGCTCCTACCAAGGTGGGATATTAGCTCTTCAATTGTATTTGATAGCTTTAGAAAAAGAGGGGATACGACAATGAGCTTAACAGAAGAAGCAAGTGACAAAATGTATTCAGGATCTGGGTACAACCTAGATGAAGCCACCTTGCTTATTTGGTCACTGTATCCCGATGATAAAATACCTACTATAATTAGTAATCCAAACCAAGTGTTTGGTCATCTCTTGGTTCAACGAGTAGTGGATACCAACCCTATGGAGACAGCAGAATTGAACATAAATGTGGCAAAATTTACCAAAGCACATATCGATAAACTGATTAAGGAAAATGACAAACTAAAGAAGGAGCTAGCAAATCAGAGAGAAAAAACATCTTCCTCCTCCACATCAGATTTGTACTCCCCATGGCTTGAAAAAGATAAGAGAGTGCTTGATGCATTGGCTGATGCAGCCTACTAGAAGAATTGCCATCTGAAATCCCAGGGGAAATGCAAAGAATTGGAGAAAGAAGTGAAAACCATCAAATATAACACTATATCTAAAATGATAAAAGAAAGGTTCAATAAAATGATGAAATGTGCTATTGAATATTGGGAAAGATTCAAACAGAAACGCATTGCATTGGTGCAGAATGAACAATTGCAGCCTAGAATGATGGAGAAAAAAAAGGAGCTCCTAGATAAGAATGTCATGAAAGGAAAAATATTGCTGACATATAACAAGTTGGTAGAATCACATAATGGATATCATAACAAGCTTAGGGAAGATTTTGACTGCTTTGATTCAGTCCCACTCCCGACACTTCATTTTGGCATTGGAAATCCGCGAGAATATGATGATTGGAAGGAAGAGCTTGTTGGGCTTCTGACTGTTGTGTTGCAAGAAATAAATGACGAGGATATGGTTTTACAAAACACTCATAAGCAACTCGAAAAAATAATGTCTATGGAATATGATATGAAAGAGGCAATCTCTAACGTGGACACCTATGCTGAACAGAAGTACATCCATCACCTCTCTCCAGTCAATATGTTTATTAGCCAAACTGTAGATGTGTCAAAGTCAAATCCAACGGGACAACCATCAGATTCAGAGGAAGAACGCCATCCAACAGCATGATGAGTGCCCTATCATGGAGTAGAAGCCTTGAATAGATCTTAGGTGGTCAGTGGTCATAGGCTTTTACTTGGAGATTAACAGATCAGTGCATTCACCCGTGGCATTGTTTTATTTATAATTTGATTTATGTTTAGTTGTCAAAATGTCATGACTTTTTCCAAGGGGTTTGTAGCTTGTTGCCTCTCATATATAAGAGAGATCAAGACCCCAATAGGAGATCAATGGATCATCACATCAATTTTAATTAGACTTTAGAGTAGAAAATAGTAAGAAGATAGATAATAGATTGCACCAATTCGCCCATCCATCTCATATCATAAACTATTTTTATAATGCATATCATTTGAACTTTTAATATCAATACAATGGAGAAGGTTACACATATTTACTGATTTGCTTTCGAGTGTTCAACTGTTGTGGATTCATATGCTTATAAGTTATTAACTTATTTGGCTGTCTCCAAAGTGGTTGTTTATGTTATTCAAATTGTTTATGTTATTCAATTTGTCAGTACATTGAATTTGAATTCTTCAGGAATAGGGGTTGTGACCATGGGGTTTTAGATTTATTTATGGACATGATCATTGATCAAGTAGTAATGTGGGCCACAAAATGGATCTTGTCACACAAATCTCTGCAATTTGTGCTAATCATAAAATCAAATGTAGTGTATTTTTGCAGTATGTGGGATGTGGGTGAGGTGTAAGTTGGTGGATACTAATCAGGATTTTTAGTCAAAACATAACAGAAGCTAACAGTTCAACATCCATAACTTAGAATCTTTAGCTCTACCAAGAAGTAAATATAATGAGCTAACAGTTCAACATCCATAACTTGGAAATGGAAGCTCTACCAAGAAGTAAATATAATGAGCTAATAGTTCATCACTAGTTCGAATGATAAAATAAATAATACAGAATCCAGATAATTAAACATCATCACATTACTGAAGTCTGAATTTGAGCTTTTTAATTGAATTTCACATGAAGGAGTACATATTAGCATTGGCAATGTAAAATCTTGCCAATGCCCAAAGACAAGTTTGCACAGAGCTGAGTTGGAACTTTGAAACTCATATTATCAAAGATTGAAAATAATAAATCAAGTCATTGTATCAAATTGTCTAGCAACTTCCACTCTTCAGGTGGTGGAAATTCCATTTGCTCTAATTGATGTTGTTTGCCTTGAAGTTTTGTTAACATTTCTTGATTGTAATTGGAAATGGAACCTGTCTTGAATTCTTCAATCAATTTTCCATTCAAGGTTATTAGTGTTCTGATGGAATCCAAATAGTTCACACCTTGGTTCTGAGGAAACTGGTCCAAATCAATCTTCCTTGCACCTTCCATCTTCTTTCTGAAAGCATCCTTTCCGATGAATCGCTCATTTGTGTCAAAAGCCTCTTGAAAACCAAGCTCTGTGAAGTTCCTTACCTTTTCATCCACCACCTTCATCTTGTATGCAAACAAATGCAAATATTCCTTTGTTCCAGACATTCTCGAACACTTTTCAATGATAGATGACAACTTCATTGAGGTTTCAATCCGATTAGTAACCCTTTTGATTTTAGATCATTGTCACTGGCTTTGTAGACTGTTTGTAGAACTTCATTTTCAGATTTCTCTAATTCCAGCACCTTTTTGTTGTCCACTAAATATTTTTTGAGCTTCTTATAATGTTGTCTGGTAGCATCAATCAATTGAAACATGTCACACAAATGATCAAACCTCTACATTATTTCATCCCACATCTTTTGTTTCATATGCCTCACTATATCTCTACAAAATGCAGATAACTTATTTAGAGAAGACTTAATTTCTTCTTTTGCTTCCGTTAGCTCTGTCTCCAATCTTTCATTTGTTTTTCTCTGTTTCTCCAATTTTTTTTCCCACTGTGCATTTCCATTCACAATGCTTACTCTTAATTTTTCTGAAGTGGATTTTTCCTCATCATATTTATTGTTGCTCTCATCTAGCCTTCACTTCAGATCATTCACTTCTCTCTCATTTGATTTATCCTCATTGCTTGTTGATGTAGAGGCAGATTTTATTATTCTTTTTTATAATTCATTGCTCTTGTTATCTATTGCTTTCCTCTTTGCTTTCTCACTTGCTAGGTCTGCCTGTAACTTTTCTATTTGGGTCTGCAACCTTTTCTTCTCTCTATCTTGCTTTAGCAATTATGTGTACACCAATTCATTGTTCTTCTTTGATACATTAATTTTGTCAGTATTTTTTAGGTGAGAAAAATCCAATTGAAAATTGGCTACTTGGTATTCAGATCGATCCATCTGATTTGTTGGTTTGTTTTGAACTATGGAAACAACAATTGTGTACTCCATGATTTCTTTATTTGTGTCAAATGTGGGTAACACCATTGTTGTTGGAGTCTCTGAAGTTACAACAGACACACTCTCCATCAGTTGCTTCTTTTCTTTTTTATTCAAGTTTGATTTCTTTTTAAACTCTTCAATGAAATCATAACCTGGGGAGGCAGGAACAATGGAATGCTTGAATGGCGAAGAATAGGATTACCTGTAGTTGCTAATGATGTCGCACCCACACTAACTTGATTTGTGGGAGTTTCTATAAATAACTCCTTTGTGATACTGGTGGATCCATTGATAGTGTGACTTTGACCTGTCAAAATCCTTTGCCTCTTTTGATTGCCTTGATCACCTAGTGTTTCTGTGGTATCTTTTTTTTTTCCTCTTAGTATTGTGTGTAATTTGTTGTTGTAGCACATCTTGACCACTACTAGTACTACTACCCATACCATCGCCACCAATGGCACTCCCAATTGCACTAAGCTGTCCACCAAGGGCATGTCCTAGTTGTGATTGTATTTGACCATGAGGATGAGGACTAGAAGCTCTAACAAATTGATTTTGTCTTGTATCCCCTTGGTCTACTTTTTCACCTCCAAGCCCAAGGCCAGATTTATCAACTGTTTTTCTATGCTCAACACTTTGTATTGCCCAAGGGCCTTGTCCTTTGGACCCCAAAGGACCACCTTCATAACCAATTTTTTCAAGTATGGCTGCTCCTGAAGTATATGTTGAAGCATATTCTTCTTTTGTGGCCTCACTTAAACCAGGTTTGTAATTGGCACGGCTTTGTTCTTCTTCTTCTATATCAATACCATCATCAGATTCATCACGTTCATCACGATATGGATGCTCTATATTCCACAATTTTCTCAACTCTTCATCTTCTTCGTTAGCATCATACTCTGCAAGAGCTCTTGGATCACCTAGGTCCTTCCTCATAGACCAAAAAGCAGTAATTTTTTATCGTGATCATTTTTAATTTATAACTTTCGTCTCTAGAGAACTTGGAATTTTTACTCTACTAGATGGTTTATCACTTTTTTCATAAAAAATTATGTATGTCCTGATTGTCTTTCGGTGCAATGTCATAATTTCTGCTGACAATTGTTCAAAATAAATACCATTCTCAATAGCACTTTTCTCCATTGCTATTTTGACCTCATCCCAAGAATCCTTGTTTCTCAAGTTTTCAAGCAAGGGTTTACTTTGATGTTGAATTCTATTTGCAACATTCCTATTGGCCACAATCATTGATTTAATGATGTCACATGGATCATATTGCCAGTGACAAATAGCATCAAATTCAAAAAAATTCAAAAGATTGTGTGCCACACTAAATGCTTTTCTCTCGAATGTGAACCCTCCACATGAAAAAGGTAAAGAAGGAAATAAGGTCTTCTTTTGCTGACTGAGAAAGTGTAGTTCATCAGCACTCTACACCTGCCTTACATATTCCAATGCAAAAACCCTTTCTGTCACATCTATTGGAAGTTTGTATGGTTGTACTCCCGATCCATAAAATCTTAGCACATTATATTCTTCCATTAAGTACTAATCAGCCAATTGTATTTCTTTTCCTAGTTGCATGCAATTTCTACATGACATAGGCAATCTAGGCATTGGATTATTTGTAATTACTTGATGCAATGGAGCCAAAAATTAGTCTACAAAATGATTGCAGTTCCTACGAGAATCATGCATCCTTATCTCAGTGGTCCATTCATATACTAGAGCCATTTTATTTTCCTCTGCATTACTGTAGGGATGAATCTGAAGCTTGTTGGTCTGAAACGTTCCTCTAAATTTGAATAGAAAAAGATAGCACAAGTAGGTTGTGAACCTAAATGTCTTCGTGGAACCTGCTTTAATCATTAAAAAAAATTTATGCATGGATTCTACAATGTGTTGAGTATAATTATATTTGACATGTTCTTTAGTATAATGGATATTATATACCATTTCAAGGAGGCTTGCACCCACTTCCAAATTGCTATCCAAACCAAGGCAAAATGCTAGCATGGAAATAGTATCCTGAACCCATGGTTTAAAAAAATCCAAATTATAAGGAGGCTTATGATCACCTTTCAATTTGTTTCTATCCTTAACTATTTTATTTAAGAAATCATTTTTGAGCCTTTCTTGCACTGCTTCATAATCACTAGCAAGATTTTCTAGGTCAATGTGGTGGTTTCCAAATTCTTCGATTGTAGACCCCAACACTTTTCCAAGTTCTTTTGCATTAATGGATAAAAATTCTTCTTGGTTATCTTTATTAACAATTTCTCTTTTCTCATCATCATAATTTTCAGCACAAACCATGATAAATTTTGGGCAAAGGAAAACTTCATGTAACATCATGCGCCCTAATCCAATTACCCATAGTGCAATGATACTATCAAATTTTGTTTGCTTTGCAGCCTTATTCTGAGATAAAAATCTAAGTTTTGAGGTACGCCTACCATAGATTTCAGGATCATAAATATCATGGTACCCATCGGTGAAACCTGGGGTTTTAAGTAATTTTGCATAATGTATTTTTTTATTAGACATTACTCTAGTGGTACTAGTGGTAGGCATGCTTGTACAAATGTGAAGTTGTGAAATTTGAATTCCCTAATAAGTAATACCTATTAGTCCTCCTTAATTTTAATGAATTCTTGAGTCTCTAAAGTCTAAAACCAAACTTCAAACTTTGACAAAATAAGATTTTAAGAAATGTCAAATGATGAAACGTAGCCATGAGAATTCTTTCACTTACCCAGATTATGAGTCCCGACGCTTGAAAACTGGAATGGCGTTGTTTGAAGTGGAACTGTGGAATCCAAAACAGGGTGGTGCACTACAATGAGCAATCTGAAGATTGAAGACTTTAAAAATCACTGTACAATTTCAAAGTGCAAAGTGTTTTAAATGATTTTTTTCTCGTAATTGGAACGTTAAAGTGAATGACACGTCTTAGGAGTTAGGTCTACAAGACTACAAGTTGAAAATTCTTAATTGTTGATCTTTCTAAATCTAATGGTTATAGGGTGATTCTGGAGGTTTAAGTTGGGAAGCCCATCACTCTTTGCATGTCATTACGGAATGCAACTACAACCATACATCAAATGTTCATCCAACAATTGAAACTTGAGTAATTTATGATATTAACTTTAAAAATAAACATTAATCACTTGACAGTTGACACTTAGCAGTACAAAGTGCTTTAAATGCTTTGTTTCTCGAAATTGGAACATTAAAGTGAATGACACGTCTTAGGTCTACAAGTTGCAAATTCTTCACCATTGATCTTTTTAAATCTAATGGTTATAGGGTGATTCTGGTGGTTTAAGTTGGGAAGCCCATCACTCTGTGCATGTCATTACGGAATTCAACTACAACCATACATCAAATGTTCATCCAACGGTTGAAACTTGAGTAATTTATGATATTAACTTTAAAAATAAACATTAATCATTTGACAATTGACAGCAGGCCTAGAATTTGATGGTCTATTAAATATTTGACCATTTTTTCAATTTTAGACCGTATATTATAGCTATAAAATTTATTAGACCGTATAGTTTGACTTGCTATATTTTTATTAAACCGTAAAAAATTATTATATAGTATTTTAATTTATAATATTTATCATTTTATAATTTTTATTATAAAAAGAAAATAGAATATAACTTTTTTGAATATTTTTAATATGAATTTAGAAACTTTTGACTTTTTTATAATAGCTATCATTTTTCATATTAATATATGTGATTTATAATATTATTAAAAATATATATATTAATTTAGAATCTTTTCAAAATAAAACATAATTATTTTTAATTTTTAGAATATATTTAACAAGATTTATTTTTAATACGATTTTAGAAACTTTTGTTAATTGTTAATTATAATAGTAGA
Organism: Sequoiadendron giganteum; assembly: GCA_007115665.2. Classification (NCBI taxonomy): domain Eukaryota; kingdom Viridiplantae; phylum Streptophyta; class Pinopsida; order Cupressales; family Cupressaceae; genus Sequoiadendron; species Sequoiadendron giganteum. The sequence continues at coordinate 180,034,503 of CM021101.1, read as the reverse complement.
TTTTTATATTTATCACTAATAATTATCATTGATTTCTAATTTTTCAAGATAATCCATTTATAAAAGGTTTTATATAAAAATTCGTAAATTAAACAATTTTTTTTATAGGCATTTAAATGACCAAACTGTCATAAAATTTTCATATTGATTGTTTGCTATTGTCATAATCTTAACCGTTGATCTTTCTAAATCTAACGGTTATAAGGTAATTCCCGAGGTTTAAGTTGGGAATCCCATCGCTCTGTGCATTTCATTACGGAATTCAACTACAACCATACATCAAATGTTCATCCAATGGTTGAAACTTGAGTAATTTATGATATTAACTTTAAAGTTTAAAAATAAACACTAATCACTTAGCAGTACAAACTATAAAGTGCTTTAAATGCTTTGTTTCTCGAAATTGGAACATTAAAGTGAATGACACGTCTTAGGTCTAGACTCTACAAGTTGCAAATTCTTAATCTTAACCGTTCATCTTTCTAAATCTAACGATTATAGGGTGATTCCAGAGGTTTAAGTTGGGAAGCCCATCGCTCTGTTCATTTCATTACGGAATGTAACTACAACCATACATCAAAGTTCATCCAACGGTTGAACTTAAAACTTGAGTAATTTACTAATTTATGATATTAACTTAAAAAAATTAACATGACACATGTGTTTTAAAGTCAGTACCATAGGCATCGGCCTAACAATGCTTTATCGGTGGAACCCCCATCACAGCCCCACCGATAGCTCAAAGGCGAAGACTCATAACTCATAAGGTGCTCTCCCCAATATACCGATAGAGTCAACAAAAGTAAGCACATCATTGTAACACATAAACATCAGTGGAACGAATGATTGCATTCCCTTGATGGCTCGATATAACCATGAATTCTCAAGTGCATATTGCATAGAGTATATTACTTAATTTCTCAAAAGAAAAAAAACCAATTTGAATATATTAAATTATTAATAGACACTGAAGTTTTGAACCCAGAAAACAACTCTTTACTCTTAAGCGTAAATTATAACAGTAGATTTTTATATTTATCACTAATAATTATCATTGTTTTCTAATTTTTCAAGATATTCCATTTATAAAAGATTTTATATAAAATTTCCTAAATTAAACAATTTTTTTGATAGGAATTTAAATGACCAAACCGTCATAAAATTTTCATATTGATTGTTTGCTATTGTCATAATCTTAACTGTTGATCTTTCTAAATCTAACGATTATAGGGTAATTCCAGAGGTTTAAGTTGGGAAGCCCATCGCTCTGTTCATTTCATTACGGAATGTAACTACAACCATACATCAAATGTTCATCCAACGGTTGAACTTGAAACTTGAGTAATTTACTAATTTATGATATTAACTTAAAAAAATTAACATGACACATGTGTTTTAAAGTCAATACCATAGGCATCGGCCTAACAATGTTTTATCAATGGAACCCCCATCATAGCCCCATCGATGGCCCGAAGACGAAGACTCATAACTCATAATATTAACTTTAAAGTTTAAAAATAAACACTAATCACTTGACAGTTGACACTTAGCAGTACAAACTACAAAGTGCTTTAAATGCTTTGTTTCTCGAAATTGGAACATTAAAGTGAATGACACGTCTTAGGTCTTGACTCTACAAGTTGCAAATTCTTAATCTTAACCGTTGATCTCTCTAAATCTAACGATTAAAGGGTGATTCCAGAGGTTTAAGTTGGGAAGCCGATCGCTCTGTTCATTTCATTACAAAATATAACTACAACCATACATCAAATATTCATCCAACGGTTGAACTTGAAACTTGAGTAATTTACTAATTTATGATATTAACTTTAAAAAATTAACATGACACATGTGTTTTAAAGTCAATACCATAGGCATCAGCCTAACAATGTTTTATCGGTGGAACCCCCATCATAGCCCCGTCGATGGCCCGAAGGCGAAGACTCATAACTCATAAGGTGCACTCCCAATCCCCGATATACCGATAAAGTCAACAAAAGTAAGCAGATCATTATAACACATAAACATCGGTGGAACGAATGATTGCATTCCCCCGATGGGCTGAAATAACCATGAATTCTCAAGTGCATATTGCATAGAGTATATTACTTAATTTCTCAAAAGAAAAAAAATTAATTTCAATATATTAAATTATTAATAGACACTGAAGTTCCGAACTTAGACAACAACTCTTTACTCTTAAATGTAAATGAATAATGAAGATTCAAGGAATCAAGAATAACACAACACAACCATTTATTTTATTGCAAGTTTGCAATTGAATTTCAATGTCACATTATTACATATCTTTTTACATACGAGTAGCACTGTAGCTCCTGTTTTGTATAAATAACATATGTCAGTGTGTCACTTTAGTACTTTACATAGACAAAATTTAATAATTTATTCCAAGTTGTTGTTTGTTACAATGGATTACAAATTGATTCCAATTTCCAAGCTTTGTTGCTAAAAACTTACTACACATCTTTCTCTAAAAATAAATGTGGCTCTGAAAATAAACTCATGATTCCAAGCTTCTACTGGTGGATTTTCCAACCATGTTGGGGAAAGGGGGTTCCAATCAGTCCTGGGGAAATGGGAGTCGTGAAGATACAAAATGTACTTATCCCCTTTGAGAACCAGAGCCATGCTGGGGAAATGGGAGCTGTTAGAATATAGGAGGAGAAGAAAATTTTCTCCCATCTTTTACCTGCAGCCTCGATGCATTGGGATAGCACTTATCTCCATCAGAGCTCCTCATCCTGGTTCAAAACCCATCTGAAAATTCAGGTTAACCAAATCAACTTCTTTCCAATTCCACCCATTGTGAACTTGAAGGAAATTCATCTTTTACTGATTACTCTATAACTACATAATTTTAGGTAGGAGAATTTACAGTATCCCCAATACTGCATCATCTTCTTCGTGAATCCTTATTAACCCTAGAAAATAAAAACCCTTATGGCACTATCTACTAATCACTGAATCACTATCCCTATTTATGGGCCACCAATGCCACTACCATCCTGTATAATTAAAATGTTTAATTTGATTGACGTCTGGCTAGTGGCTACGTGCCAACTTGAACTATACCTCAAGCTGACAAGCTGTCAAAATCACTCAAAGTTCAAATGATATGAAATCATTACAAATCTTGTTTCATTAAAGCTATGAGTTGTCCAAGAAATTGCTTTGGATGTTCATATCACATATGGCATTAATCACCGCCACTGCATGCACTAGCAGTATGACAACCACAGTTTCTTCAAAAATAATGAGAATTTCAATAAAATGAAATGTACAATGTCGAGGCATTGAAAAGACAGAATGAGTGATGAGCGATGAGCCTTGATCTCACCACATGTCTGCATCTAATGGTTATAGTGTTATTCCAGAGGTTTCAAATTGCAAGTCTAGTGCTTCAGAGATTTACTTCCGGAATGCAACTACAGTCATCCATCGAACATTCAACGAATGGCCCCTATGATTTTTCGTTGGCATATCTGTTTATTTCGCCAATAGACTTTTTTACTATTTTGAGATTCTTTTTAATTCGCCAATGAAAATATATTTTTTTCTTTGAAAAATGGTTTTAATCGCCAATGGAAAAACAATTCTAGTTTGAAAAACGGTTTTATTCGCCAATGAAAAATATTTTATTCTATTAAAATAATTTGCAATTTGCCAAGATTTTCCAATGAACTTCTAGGGATTATAAAAGATTCGCCAATTGGGATTTTTTTTCCTGTAAAACGAAAAAAATCGCCAATAGAATTAATATTTTTCATCGGGAAGTATATTGGATTCGCCAGGATTTTACACCTACGCTGAGGGGGGGGTTTCTTAAAGTTTTCCCTGAATCCCTCTTGTCTCTAGATTGGGACCTTTTGTCCCTTGATTTTCCTCGTGACTTCCCACGACTTCCATAATTTTTTCCTGTCTCCTTTGTTCTACCCCTGCTTTCTGCATTCAAAACATTTCTTGATGTGGATGTTCCACCTGAGCTTTTCCTACGAATTTCCTCGCTCAAAATAACACCAACAACATCATCAAATTTCAATGTATTCGAACCAGAAACAAAATTGCTAACAGCCATTACCAAGTTATTCCAACTTTCAGGAAAAGAACATAGAACCAAAAGAGCCCTAACTTCTTCATCAAAGTTTACATTTACAAAATTTAATTGACTGGTAACCATATTAAACTCATTTAAATGATTAGTAACTGACCCACCTTCTACCATTTTCATATTAAATAAACGCTTCATAAGAAATACCTTATTCAAAGCGGAAGGCTTTTCATATAGCTTTGCTAGGGTTTACATCAACTCTTGAGTTGTCTTTGCTTTTGTAATATTGAATGCCACCGATTGTGCCAGGCATAAATGAATACTGCCAAGTGCCTTTCTATCCAAAATATCCCAGTCCTCATCAGACATTGTTGAGGGTTTCTCGGTTTTCCCTTCCAATGGCCGCCATAAATCCTTCTGATAGAGGTAGTCCTCAATCTGCATCTTCCATAACTGATAGTTCTTCCCATTGAACTTAACTCAACCTTCAACTTACCCTCGTCTGCCATTGCTCCCACTCAACCATGAGACTCCCACTCAACCGTGAGACCTTCCTGTAGAGGATAACTGAAAATAACCTGCTCTGATACCACTTGTTAGGGTTAGAAGGTAGATATCTAAAGAGTTAAATGCAAATTTTATCAATAAACAAAGAAATAAAACACACACAAAAATTATAACATAGAGAATTTAACGTGGTTCACCCAATATGGGCTACATCCACCAAACTGTAGCCATCCAATGATTTTATTATCCAGTGCAAAACATATTACAATATCATGAATAATGCCATGCTACAACTCTCCATCCCAACTGCTTATAACAAGCTTTTAGAAGCTTCCAGAAATTAGGGTTTACAAAGTTGGCTTTTTTCTTTTTCGGTGACGAAGCGAAAAAAGGTGAAAAAAATAAATCTTGAGGGTTGCCGCCCCCGCCCGGGGCCCGAGCCAACCCCGGACCCCGGCAAGGATACATGAAGAGTGTACATTATAGCATGATCAGTCACCACATTCCAACAATCTCCCACTTAGAGACTGATCAGGCTCCACACCAACACATATTTTGTAAATAATATAGTCATTCGTTAGCATATACATTCCTTGGGTTTTATATTGAAAATATTATAGTCACAATTTACCATTTTTGTTTCCCAAAGGTTTATATTACAAATGTTACAGTCATAGTTTACCATTTCAGTTTCCCTAGGGTTTATACTACAAATATTACAGTCATAGTTTAGCCTTTTTGTTTCAGTAGGGTTTATATTGCAAATATTACACTCATAGTTTAGCATTTATGTTTCATAGGTTTTGCATTATCATTCACTCTTCTTATCGTAGTCTCATAGGTTCTGCATTATCATTCACTTTGCTTATCGTAGTCTCATAGGTTCTACATTATCATTTATATGGTAAATATTGGTCATGGTTTACCATTTCTGTTTCATATGTCTTGCATTATCATTCACTTTTCTTATCTTATTCTCATAGGTTTTGCCTTATCATTCACTCTAGTTATCTTATTCTCATAGCTTTTGCATTGTCATTCACTCTGGATATCTTATTCTCATAAGTTTTGCATTATCAGTCACTAAGGTTTCTATTTTTATTAAGTTTATTTTCATCTTTTTTATATGTTTTTGCTTCATCAATTCATAAATATTTATGCCTATCAATGAGTTCGTCATAGAAAAAATATGTGATCTTTGTTAAACTCTTACTGATTTTCAATCGTAAGCTTTCTATTGTGTCATAGTTCAAATATGAGTGTGGTTTTCACTTTGTTGTGCATGAGAATGTTAATGTTGTAAACGCTTAAGAGATATGAGATGTTCTTAAACTCTAACTCCCTTGCATACTTTGTAATTTTATTCTTCTTACTCCTCTATTTCCTTATGTCACTCACTCTAGAATAGATGTAACTCTCTAAATTGTTAGAAAAGATGATCTCAATTGAAATGCAACAAACTAAAAAGATAACACATACATAAACGAAATAATCTTTTGTTCAAGCATCACTCTCTTCATACATATAAAGATAATTGTTCAAGCATTTGTGTTTCATAGTTTACCATTTATGTTTCATAGGTTCTGCATTATCATTGACTCTGGTTATCATATTCTCATATGTTCTGGATTAAAAACTAATTATTCTTCTATTCAAGCATCACATCACTCTCTTCATACATATAAAGATGATTGTTCAAGCATTTGTGTTTCATAGTTTACCATTTATGTTTCATAGGTTTTGCATTATCATTGACTTTGGTTATCATATTCTCATGTGTTCTGCATTACAAACTAATTATTTTTTTCTTCAAGGGTCATTGTTTTGATTGTACTTATTATGTATAGATGGCCAAAGGCAATGCAGTGGTGACCCGTACTGGGAACAAAAAAATAAAAGAGCCACAACAAGGTTGCCCTCTGACAAATGGGGAGCTAGATTTCCCCCTGAAATAGATCTTGTTGCACAAGTAGATGAGGTTTCTACTCCTCAAATACCACAGATTGAGGTTACTACACCTCAAATACCGCAGAAGGTAAAACAAATATAGAAGTTGCGGTCTTCAGATGACATGAAAAGGGCACTCTATGATGTTGAAGAGAATGACATGTCGATAAGGGGGGCTTCCAAAAAGTGGTCAATCCCAATAGCCACATTGTCCAAATGGTGAGGGGGTCTAACAACAACTTCCAAGAAAGGTCCACCAACAGTCCTCACTGAAGAGGAAGAAAATCTTATTGTGGAATGGTGAAATAAAATGGCTGATATTCGTCATGGTCTTGAGATAGTCAATCTTAAATCTGAGGTTCCTCAAATATGTCAGAATAGGACAAACCCTTTCACCAATGGGTTCCCAGGGAAGTCTTAGTGGACAGGCTTCAAGCACAGACATCTTGAACTTGCATTACAAATTGGTGAAGGCCTAGACAAAGATAGGGCATTCAATCTTAGAGTTGATGTTGTATTTGCATTCTACAAAACACTGTCTGCAACATACGAAGCCATGCCATATGGTCCTAATCGCATATGGAATTATGATGAAACTGGCATCCAAGCAGGCAAAAATGGGTCCATGAAGGTTCTCACAAGAAAAGGTAGTAGGAATGTCTCTTACATTATCCCAAAGAGCCATGAATGGATAACCATTCTATGTTGTATCAATGATGTCGGGCAGAGCATTCCAAGATTCTACTTGTTCAAGAGGAGTGTGAACATAGATAATTACATCATATATTGTGAACCAGGTGCTTGCATGGTAGCCTAGCCCCATGCATGGATGACCAAAGAATTGTTCATAGATTGGTTTACCCACTTCAAAACCTTAGTTTTAGGTGGTGTCTCACCCACCAACAGGGTCTTGTTGATCTTTGATGGCCATGGAAGCCATGTAGCACTCGAAACCATCTAGGAAGCAAGATAAATTGGTGTAGATTTGTTAACATTGCCATCACACACATCATATAAGCTACATCCCTTGGATGTGAGTGTATTTGCACCTTTTAAAGCTTACTTCAAATTAGAACGTGCAGATTTTTTGTCAAGGTTTCCAAACATTGAAGTGAGGAGGAGAGAACTTGCAATGTTAGGCAACAAAGTAATGAAATGATCTTTGACAGTTGACAACATCAAAGTTGGGTTTAAAAGGACTGGTATATGGTCACTGAATCCTGATGCACTTTTCAACGACATGCGTCCCAGTGAGACATTTGTGGTTAGCGAGGATGCTGACGCAATTGAAAACATTCTCAGCCTTTCTGGACTTGGTCTGTCAAGCGATGATGCTGTAATATTGCAGTCCACTCTTCTAGATGGACACTTGTAGACTGCAATAGAAACACAACACTCGCCTCATAGTTGTCCTATTGAATTAGTTGCACAAGTGGTGGTTAATGAACACACCCCTCCCATGGTGGACAACCTTGTTGATCAATTTAGTGAAATTTTGGATCTTCCATCACAACAAAGCCAACCATCCTAGTTGGTTGAGGGAGCAATGAACTTGGGCATTGATTTGGAAGTCCCAGAATAGTAGGACACCTATACTTTCCCATCACCACCACTAGAAATTGACCCTTCTCAAGTTGTGCATTACTATGCTCCTTCTTGCAATGAAGATGTACCAGAGGGCTCACAAGTAATGGAGTAATTCATTGCCACACAGTCATATGGGACACAAGAAACACAAATAGTTCTGCACATCAACAAGCTCCTCAAGCTACCTGTGCACACTATCCGTCAAAAGAAATCCAAAGTTGGTGCAATTCAGATCAGCAAACAGTCTCAATTGTTGACAACAAATGACTACATGAGGTTGTTAATGGAGCAAGAGCAAAGGAAGAAAGAGGTCGAGGAGATAAAAGCAAGAAAGAGACAACAGAATGAGGAGAAAAGGGTAGCAAAAATTATGGCAGCGGAGTTGAAGGAGAATGCTAGAATTGAGGACATACTGCGAAAAGAAAAAGAGCAGCAAAAATTACAATAGAAAAAGGATAGAGATGTGAAAAAGGAGAAAGAGAGGCTTCACAAAGAACAAGATCGAAAGGAAAAAAAGATTGAGGAGGCACAAAAGGCTTTACAAAGAGAGAGGTGGTTAAGGAACCCTTCTAATCCATTGTCTCAAAGTAATGGAGTCTTCCCTGATATTCTCAACATTAATATCCCTTAGTTCTCCACAACAATGAATTATTCAAGCCTCCCCCAATCTGACTTCAGGGGCATTCAATATCCATATCAATTTGGCACTCAGGATGTACAAATTTGTTCACCACCACCCCCAACACATGTCACTTGTACCCAATTTACCACTCCAAGTCCCACTCATGTATGCAATAATCCTCGTCGAGTGGAAGGGGATGAGAACATGGCAATTGGCACCCCAACCAACCAAGATCCATTTCACAACAGTAGTAGCTAGATGTTGCCTTTTTTTGTTTTCACATGCAATTCAAGTTTCATACACTTTAGAAGTTTTGATATTTACAAATGCACCGAAATTGTGGACAGTTGTAATTTTTTGATAAGTATAGATTGACCATTATTGTTTTGGTTTGTGAAGTAATATGATCAAATTCCAAAAAGTGGTGTATGTAATTTGCAATGCTTGTTGTTGTTTTGATTTTCAATGTATGCTTCTTCGTTGACATTTTTGAATATATGATAATTACAGATGCATCGTTATTGTTTTGATTTGCAATGTATTATGATCATATTGCAATGTGTGTTCTATTCAATTTGCAATTTGTCACTGTTTTGATTTGCAATGTTTGCTTCTTCATTGAAATTTTGTTATTTTCTATCCCTTTTCCAATTATTTTGCCACGTGGGAGGACGATATTTGTCCACGCGTTTTATAAAACAAAAAAATGACCCGTCGGCCGATACGTAGGCACCTCGAATGCCACTTCCTATGTGGCTCAGTGTCTGAAGTTGACAGCCTTGCCACACCAACTTCTCTCAGTCCGCCACCCTAAGAATCCACTACGTCGCATTTATCACTCGCCACCACTTCCTATACTTCTCGACTATCATGTTGAATGCAAGTCTCCTCTCCTTAGCTCCATGCCACCCTGCAATATTTTTCCAACCAACCTATACATATACATATACATATAAGTATGAATATACATATACATATAAATATACATATGTATATGTATACATATATACATACCCATACACATACATATTTTTTGAGCCAACCTGCATTGAATGCTCCCAATGCCTCGCTCTTGTTGCCAATTTTTCAGCCTTTCATTCTAGCAATTTTTCATTATTTCTTCACTTTCACACCACTATCTGCTCGGTTCATCGTCTGCAACCTTCAAACCTTTTACCACAACCCGAGATGCTCATAGATCGGTTCGTATTTGGGTAGAAGCCGGTTAGGAGATGGGTACACGCCAGTTACTGAATGTTACCAGCGGCTCCACTTCCGCCATGCAAGCAACAAAGGGTTCCTCGCTGCCATGAATGGGTTCCATATACATATACATATACATATCTATATACATATACACATGTATATGCATATGTATACACATATACATACATATTTTCTGAGCCAACTTGCATTCAATGCTCCCAGTGCCTCACTCTTCTCACCATCTTTATAGCCTTTCATTCTAGAAAGGTCTCATTTTTTCTTCAGTTGCATGCAACTACCGTGCTCGGTTCATCCTCTGCAAGTTTCAAACCTTTACCACAACCTGCGATGCTCAGACTATGTATATGTATATATATATATGTATATGTATGTATATGTATATGTATATACATATATATCGACATACACATATACATATACATACCAATAAACATAGACATACACATACACATATGCATATACATATACATATACATATACAATTCAGTCATGCAACTATTCTATCTTTTTCAGGTGTCATTGATGAATTTGGGGGTGTTTTATTTTTCATAGGTGATGCTTCATCTTCAATTCAATGTAAATGAATGCATGTAAGCAATGCTACAATTTTACATTTCAGTAACAAACAATATAGTTGGTTGTTTTGATGCCATTCATAAACCTGGGGTTGTTCTCTTTTTCATAGGTTTTGCATGTTTTTAAGCAATTCTGTATACATATGTGTATATGTAAATATATATACATGTATACACAAATATACATAAATATATATACACATACACATACACATAATATTGTATGTTGTTTTCGTGCCATAGATAAATTTGGGGGTGTTCTATTTTTCAAATGAATGCATATAAGCAATGCTGCAATTTGTCATGCAGTAACAAATAATATTGTTGGTTGTTTTGATGCCATAGATAAATTTGGGGTTCTCTTTTTCATAGGTTTTGCATGTAAGAAATTCTATATACATACAAATACACATCCACATCCACATATACATATACATAAAACATACACATACAAATATACATATAGGTTTTGCTTCATCAGTTCAGTCAACTAAGCAATAGAGACATAAATATATTCTTGGTAAGCAAAATAATGCATGTAAGCAATTTTGTATACATATATGTTTATGTATACATATATATACACATATACATATACATGTACATATATGTACACATACACATATACATATACATATACATTTATATACACATACACATTGGTTGTATTTTTCATTGATTGTTCTTCATCAATTCAGTCATATAAATATGGTTGTTTTGTTAATGTAGACCATAGAAAATTGGATGTGCACATATCGTCTCCTCTCCCTTGTAGATTCATGTGTATTCATGCATTCAGTAATGAATTAGGGAGACTTGATTTCATGAACGCTCGTCTGATGACAACCTATGTTGCACGGGTCCACAATTCCATTTGAATTGTGAAGTGTTGCATAGGTAGCCATGAAAAGCCTTCACAAAACCAAGTCCCCTAAGTGATTCAAATACAAAGCTGCAATAGTTCCATGATTCAATTGATGTACCCTAACCTATTAAAAAGATAACACCCCCAAATGAATCAAAGCACCTATAAAATATAACACACTTGCAATTAATCAAAGGCACCTAAAATTGATAGAATTGTTGCAGGGCTGATTTGATGAAGGATAACCTATGCAAAAGAGAACCCCCCAAAATTAATTGAATAGTAGACCATCATGTTGGAACCATGAAAATAATTATAAATTCTAACCATAAAAATATTAAACACAATTTGCAGTGTCAAAGTTTGTGCGCACAAGATGTAATGGTTTAGGGAGACTTGATTTCATGAATGCTTGTTTGATGACAACCTATGTTGCACGGGTCCATAATTCCATTCGAATTGTGAAGTGTTGCATAGGTAACCATGACAATCCTTCACAAAACCAAGTCCCCTAAGTGATTCAAATACAAAGCTACAATAGTTGCATGATTCAATTGATGTACCCTAACCTATTAAAAAGATAACACCCCCAAATGAATCAAAGCACCTATAAAATAGAACACACTTGAAATTAATCAAAGGTACCTAAAATTGATAGAATTGTTGTAGGGATGATTTGATGAAGGATAACCTATGCAAAAGAGAACCCCCCAAAATTAATTGAATAGTAGACCTTCATGTTGGAACCATGAAAATAATTGTAAATTCCAACCATACAAATATTAAACACAATTTGCAATGTCAAAGTTTGTGCAATTGTTACAAGATGTAATGGTTTAGGGAGACTTGATTTTATGAACGCTCATCTGATGGCAACCTATGTTGCACGAGTCCACATTTCCATTCGAATTGTGAAGTGTTGCATAGGTAACCATGACAAGCCTTCACAAAACCAAGTCCCCTAAGTGATTCAAATACAAAGCTACAATAGTTGCATGATTCAATAGATGTACCCTAACCTATTAAAAATATAACACCCCCAAATGAATCAAAGCGCCTATAAAATAGAACACACTTTCAATTAATCGAAGGCACCTAAAATTGATAGAATTATTGCAGGGATGATTTGGTGAAGGATAACTTATGAAAAAGAGAACCGCTCAAAATTAATTGAATAGTAGACCTTCATGTTGGAACCATGAAAATAATTTTAAATTCCAACCATACAAATATTAAACACAATTTGATGTGTCAAAGTTTGTGCAATTGTTACAAGATGTAATGGTTTAGGGAGACCTGATTTTCCCAAAGCATTTGTAATGGTAATCTATGTTGCACTTTGTCCACAATTGGACCTTTCAACTATGAAATGCTACATAGGCAGCCATGAAAGGCCTTAGGAAAACCAGGTCCCCTAAATACATGTTCTAACAAAGCTTTACTGCTCATTATTGTTCTATGGTAATACATGTGAATACTTGAAGGTTTTCATGGCTATTTGAATTGAGAATTATTTGAATATGATTGATGGTTGTTTGGTGAATCTAATGGATTTCGGCCATTAATTATTCAGTTGATTAGTCTGGTGTATTGTTTGCAATTGTTTCCATAATTTTGTATTTAATAATGGGTGCCTTATAGCTTATAAAAATGGAAGCAAATGGGATTTTGGAGTTCACCACGACTACATTGGCACCGTACTTGGTGAGATGGGATAGACTCGTGCTGATATGTGTTGTAGGTTTCACGATTGATGAGACAGGCGGATGCATTTGCTTGTTGGTTTGGTTATGCTATGATGGGAAACATGGTTGTAATGGGTTCGCCAGTCGCTCAAAGATGGGTGAGATGGGTTTGAATTGTGTTGACTTGGCACCTTGTTTACGTTGTGTAGTTGTGATTAATGTGAAAGTGGCGCCTGCATTGGTGCAACAGTTGGGTTTATCAGTTTACGGGGAAGGGTGCATGTCTTAATGTTTGGGTTGTTTAAATTCCATGTTGGAATGCTACTTGTTATATGTCAAATACAAGTTGGATACACTTCATCATGTTTCGCTGCCAGCATGTACTTGTTTTGTTTTGAAATGAATTTTATTTAAGTGTGCATTTTAAATCTGGTTTATGCTTGATGTCATCGTGCCTATTTATGGATGAATTTTTTTTTAAGTTGTGGAGAACTAGTGTATAGGTGCACATCATATAAAGTAGAGGACACCCCCAAATTAATCAATGGCACCTAAAAAAGATACAATTGTTGCAAGTCTAAATTTATGAAGCATACACATACACATACACATATACATATACATAGACATAAGTGAATTAAACACGACTGTAGAGAAGTATAGCAAGGGGCAACAAGTGATAAATGTGACACAGTGGAGTGTTAGGGTGGTTGACTAAGAGAAGTAGATGTGGCAAGGTTGTCCACTTAAGACCTCTTCACACATCTATACACGCACACATTTACATATAGACATACAAATTTACACATACACATACACGCAAACATACACATACACATACACATACACATACACATACACATAGACATACACACAGACATAGACATAGACATAGACATACACAAACACATACACATACACATACATACACATACATTGCCATCATTCTGAAGAAAAAATGAGAAGTTGCTAGAATGAAAGGTTGTAAAGTTGAAAAGTGTGCGAGGCACTAGGAGCATTGGATGCAGGTTGGCTCGAAAAAATACACAGGATGTCATGAAAGTAGTATATGTATATGTCTATATAAAGAAGATGCAAAGACCTTAAGCATATACAAGTTGGATACACTTCATCATGTTTGGTTGGCAGCGTGTAATTTTTTTGTTTCAAAATAAATACAATTACGTGTGCATTTAATATCTAATATACATATACATATGTCTATGTATATGTCTATACATATGCATATATATATATATATGAGTAAAAGTGCATTTAATATCCAATATGTGTTTGATATCATTGTGTTTTTTTATGCAAGAGTTTTTATCAATGGCACGTAGAAATGGTACTGAACAACATTAATCAAAACGTAAACAATAACCCATGACTGTAATGGTTGTAATGGCTGTAATGAAGAACAATATAAAGCTTACGAATGGAAAATAGTAAGAGTATAACAATTATCACATATGTATATGACTGAACTGATGGAGCAGAACCCAAAATAAATAACACCAACATATTTATCTATGGCACAGAAACAACATACATTTTTAAAGTCACCGAATAGATGAAGCAAAACCTAAAAAAAGATTAACCCAAATTATTTTTTTTGGTTAATGAAACAAAGAACATGCCCAACTGAATGATAATGCAGAACCTATGAGAATAGGATAAGCAGAGTCAATGATAATGCATAACCTATGAGAATACAATAAGCAGAGTCAATGATAATGCAAAACCTATGAGAAAACGATAAGCTTTGTCAATGATAATGCAAAACCTGTGAGAATACGATAAGCAGAGTCAATGATAATGGAGAACCTATGAGAATACGATAAGAAGAGTCAATGATAGTGCAGAACCTATGAGAATAAGATAGTCGAAGTGAATGATAATGCATAACCTATGAGAAAGAATACGATAACCACTAGAGGCATTTATTATCTACGCTTATGGTAATATATGGTAATATCAAAGACACCTACAAATAGTACTCAATAACATTAATCGAACAAATATCGAGCACAGTATATTCGGTGTAGGTGAATGGTAGAACATAGATTTTAGGAGATTGTTAAATGATCAAGACTGTCCACCTAGGGACTGGGCCCTTGTTTGTGTGCCAAAGATACAAGAATTGAAAAACTTTACATTAAAAAATTAGGCTATTTTAAATTAAACAATTTATATGAGACGTGAGACATTAATAGTGTAACCATTGTAGTCTAAAGGAAAAGTCCATATTAATTTGCTCATATATGAATGTCTAGTTCTAAAATTTAAAAATCTCACACTCAAGTAGTAGTTATATTTTTTTCAATCTTTCTATGGGAGGTGGGAATACTAATACTATTATTAGGTTTTATAATTTGATCAAATATAAATCCATGAAAGAACATAATGAGAATAACATGAAATTAGATTAAAAAAAAATATCTCAAAATTGTTTCAAAAGATCCAAATTACTTTATGAACTATTCTATTGGATAATAGTTGGCAATGATCGTATTAGCATGATACAAGCTTTTTTGGATTTCAATTAATTGTGTAATTGATGGAATCTTTTTAAATCTATTTATTTTGACTATAAAAAGGTTAAAAATGTAGCCAACTATTTTCGAAGCTTAGGAGTGGAAAATAGTAAGATTTTAACAATTATCACAAATGTATATGAATGATTTGATGGAGTAGAACCCATAAAAAAATAACACCAACATATTTATCTATGGCTCATAAACAACATAAATGTTTTAAGTCGTTGAATAGATGAATGACACAGAAACAACATAAATTTTTTAAGTGACTAGAAAGATGAAGCAAAACCTAAAAACGGATTAACCCACATTATTTTTTTTGGTTTATGAAATAGAGAACACAACCTAACTCAATGATAATGCAAAACCTATGATAATACGATAAGTAGAGTCAATGATAATGCAGAATCTATGAGAATACGATAAGCAGAGTCAATGATAATGCAGAACCTATGAGAAATTGATAAGCAAAGTGAATGATAATGCAAAACCTGTGAGATTACGATAAGCAGAGTCAATGATAATGCAAAACCTATGAGAGTACGATATTTAAAGTCAATGACAATGCAGAACCTATGAGAATAGGATAACCAGAGTCAATGATAATGGAGAACCTATGAGAAAGAATACGATAAGCAAATTATATGATAATACAAAACCTATGAAATAGAAATGGTAAAACTATGACTGTAATATTTGCAAAATAAACCATAGGGAAATAGAAATGCTAAACTATGAGTGTTATATTTTCAAAATAAACCCTAATGAAAGAGAAATTCCAAAATATGAAATTAATATTTGCAATATAAACCCTACGAAGCAAAACCCATATAAACAAAAATACAACTTCATCTATGGCAAGGAAACAACGAACAATTTTATTAATGAAAGAAGAAAACAACCCCATAAATTTCTATGGCAGAGAAACAACCAACAATATTATTATCTATTCTATAAAGAGAGCAATGCTTGAACAAAAGATTAATTTCCAAAGATTTAGTGTGTTTATGAACACAAATAGGACAGTGTTCATAAACACTAAACTTCAACCAAAAAAACGATCTCTGCAACACCAAAAGTCCAATAAAACAAACGAAAATTGCAAAGAAAACTAAAAAAACGGAATAATGGCGAGCCTTAGTGAGAAAGCTCACTTAGGTTGAACACACGAGGAACCCATTCGTTGCTTGTAGTTACCTTCATGGCGACGAGGAACTCGTTCATGGCAGTGAGGAACTCGTTCGTTGCTTGCATGGCAGAAGTGGAGCCGCTAGTAACGTTCACTAACTGGTGTGTACCCATCTGCTAACCGACTTCTACTCAAATACGAACCGGTCTTCGAGCATCGCAGGTTGTGGTAAATGTTTGAAGGTTGCAGAGGATGAGCCGAGTAGGTAGTGGCGTGCAAGTGAAGAAAGAACGACAACTTGCTAGAATGAAAGGCTAAAAAGCTGATGACAAGAGCGAGGCACTGGGAGCATTCAATGCAGGTTAGCTCGAAATAAACACGGGGTGGCGTGGAGCTTAGGAGAGGAGACTTGCATTCAACACGACAGTCGAGAAGTATAGGAAGTGGCGATGAGTGATAAATGCGACGTAATGGATTCTTAGGGTGGCAGACTAAGAGAAGTTGGTGTGGCAAGGCTGTCGACTTCAAACGCCAAGCCACAGAGGAAGTGGCACCCGAGGTGCATACGTATCGGTCAACGGGTCATTTTTTTGATCTGTAAAATGTGTGAACAAATATCGTCCTCCCACGTGGCAAAATAATTATAAAATTAAAAAAGTTAATTTTATATTGTTGAGTATTCTTTTTTTTATAATGATTTTTTCTTTTAAAAGCTATTGGTCCACGTGACCTACCAAATGGACCGTACGATTTTGGGTGTGTAAAATGATTATTCATTTTAAAAAACATATCTTTGTTTGAAAATAACTAAACACAACGTCACATTGCGTGACTTATATGATACCAAATCCTACACAATTATTATGCAATCAAATGATTGACCTCTAATCCACTTCGTGCACTTCACGAGAGAATAAATGAGAATACAATTCATGAGGTTAAAGTCAAGACGTAAAATTCAAGCCTCCATTTTTATCAATAAAAAATATTATAGTGTAGACTAGAAAATAGGTTTTCATCATTCCTTAAACGTGGAATTTGATATTATTATTCATTAGTCTTAGGGTTTCCTTTAATTTTGGTAGTGTAAAGGTTTCCTTTAATTTTGGTAGTGTAAAGGTTTCCTTTAATTTTGAGCCAAACAACTCTCAACAAGGTACGGTACATTTTGTTTTTTACCCAATTTGATGTCATTGTAGATAGCATTTAAAGGCTTAATCAATAAGCACATTATTTTAATTAATTGAAAAATAAAAATATACTATCTAGAAGGAGGATTAATCCCAATGGGTGGTAGGAAGCCGGCCCCTCAAAATTAATGGGGAATAAGTAAGTATATTCTTTAGAAAAAGTGGGGTGGTAAAATCATACCCTCTTTTCAACCGTCTCCAAACAAAAAACGATAGTGCCACCTCTTCTCAAAGAAATAGTTTTTTTTTATGTTTTTTCTATCAAATGACAAAATACTAATGATCAGTTTGAGTGCCGTCTTCTTTTATAGAACTACTTGATCTAGTTTTAGTGTTGTTTTTCTCGCTCCTTCACAAAACTATCTAGAAGGTGAGGCATTTTGTGTATGATTCAAATCACTCTTCTCTTCATCTTTGGGCTTGAGTGAGAATTGAGTTTATAGATCATAGAGTCCTCAATGTTGGTAAGTCAAGAGTTGAATTTACGATTTAGATGATCTAAAGTGGTAATTGAGATGAGTAGGGTTAGAATTTGATGGTCACTCTTGTCTGTCATATGAAAACCTTATATTAGTTTGGTCATTTAGATGTCTTTCACTTAACGTTTTGAGAAAAAATATAAATTCTCAAAAAAATTGTTAAGAAAGCATCTATGAAAGAGCCTACAATGCATTTCACTTTCCAAATTCTAAGAATTATAATTTGACCATATGTGAAAGAGCCTATAATGCAATTTTGAAGCTATCAAAGAAAAGAAGAGCAAATGAAACTATAGGAAATTTATTTCTCTATGAAATTGAATGGGTATAGAGTACAAAGTATAGTGGGATTTGTATAGAAACAAATTTTTTTAATTGCGAAGAAAATTGAGATTAAAAACTAGTATTATCACTATCTCAGATTTCATAATAAGAATATATCTCAAATTTGATTTTGTGAGAAATTATATCAAATGTATTAATTGAGGATAGAAAATTACACATTTTTAATTACTTTAAGGAGTGCAAATTCAAATATAAAAGCTTTATTTATAATTAAACGCTGATACTTTTTTATTTTTTCAACAATATTATTTTAAAACTGGACAAAATTAAAAATGTGATGTGAGAAATTGGGATATTGACTACAAATTATAGTCCAGGAGTACTTCTCTTGATCTATGTATAATGACAATTTTTCTTGATATCTCTAATTGTAAATTTCAATAGTAATAAAGTGTATATATAAAAAATAATAATTATAAAATAATGATAACAATGAATGCTTTTAAAGTTTACACATAAAATAAAAAATTTAAATTTATTGATATAATTAACAATAAATTTCTAAATTCACATTTAAAAAATATTTTAAAAAATCTTATTAAAAATATTTTTAAAAAGAAAAAATATTTATATTTAAAAAAAAAATATTCTAAATTAATATGATGTTAATTTATTATAACATTATAAATACTATAAAATAATATATATGAATATTATGAATTATAATTCTATATTGTATTGTATGCCTCATTATCAAAACTTTTTCTTGCTAGAGAAATAGTGTAGTAGAGGTTCGTCTACAAAACATTAATGCTTGAATATCGCTTTTTTTAATTATTATTATAATAACTATATTATAAATGAAGTTTTGTGTATCGCTGAGTGACATGAATAAGAACCTACTATAATAGGGAAAAAAATTTAAAAGTTGTATGTATAATAGATATATTCTCCATAAATTATAGTTGTTTATGGTAAAGAAGACGAAGAATGAAATGGGTTTTTTCATTCTATGTTGCAATTGAAAAAGACTCATTTATGATATGGTTTAATAACTGAATTATTGTTCAAAACTCACAAGATTGTGTCATTTCTCTAATTGAGATAGGGATCTTGATACAAATAAGAGGAATTTTTTTTGTAAGGATCTAATAGAGCCCTCTTCTCCCCAACTAGGTTAATAAGTTTGTTGATTTTTACTATAGTTTGTGATTTATTTAATGGTATTGTGGGAAAGGATAAGAATTCTTTGATTCTTTGATTTGAATTTAAAACCAATAGGTTCATATCCCTTTGGGATATAGCAATTAGAGAAATTTTCTAGATAGATTTAAAAGTAAAAAAGTGTCAACTTTAAAACACGATATATTTCAAATTTTGTGGCACCTATAAATGTTTTGTTTACACCTATGATTGGATGTTGGGTCTAATTATGATAACCTATCTCAATTTTCCTCAAATAAAAAAATATTTGACTATTTGGAAATAAATGCTTTGTTGCAAAATCTCTCATTTACGTTTAGTGAAAGGGTGGTAAGAGTCATATTTGTCATTTTATAACTCATGAGACTAAATCGAGGGCATGAACACATTGGGGTGGGTAAATGAATTATATTGGAAGCTTTGTTTTGTTGTCAAAGATTCTTATTCCTTTTATACTAGATGCCAATCTTGTAAAGTTTCTTAATACACCTAAGAAAAAAATCACTAAATTTGACAAAATATTTCTTAGATTCTATGACTCTTAGGAATTTTTTTGTATAGGTACAATTGGATGTCAAGTCTAACTATAATAATCAATCAATTTTTTTCAATTTAAAATTGTTTGACCATGTTGGCAATGAATACATTCTTGTGAAATATCTTATTTGCATTCAATGCAAGGGTGCCAAGATCCACTCTTTTTTTCTACATCTTGTAGGATCAAATGAAAGACACAAACACATCAAGGTTGATAGGATAATATTAGTGGGGGTCTCATTTCATTGCCAAAGGAATCCAATCCTTCCAAGCTACAACAATTTGATAAAAATGTGTAAAACTTTGATGTACAACATTTCTTGAATTTTATGGCACCTATAAATATTTTTTTAGCTATAGTTGGATTTTAAATGTTACTGCAATCACTTATCTTAATTTATCTCAACTTCAAACTATTTGAACATAATGACAACACACGCATTCTTGGAAAATGCCTCATTCACTTTAAAAATGTAAGGATGCCAAGAGATATATTTTCATTATGCGCCTCATGAGATTGAACTAAGGGCACAAAATATTGAGTTGAGTGGTTGAATTCTAACAGAGGTCTTTTTTTTCCAAAGGGTCTCTATCTTTCTAGGTTGTAATGAATTAGCAAAGTCTCTTAAGAGACCTAAGAGAAAAAAATCAAACTTTGATACAATATTTTTTTAATTTCATGACACCTAGGAATGTCTTGTTTGCACTATAAATTGGATATCAACTCTGGTTATTTAATACTCTATCTCAATTTCCATCAACTTCAAACCATTTGACCATGTCAATAATGAATGCATTCTTGTAAAAATATTTCATTCAGTTCTTCACCATGTGGTACCAAACAAAGGGCATAAACACATCAGGGTAGGTAGGTGAATGCAATTGGAAGCCTCTTTTAATTGTTGCTAGGTTCCAATCTTTTGGGGCTACAACAATCTGACAAAGTCTCTTAAGCGATATATGAGAAAAAGTACCAAACTTAGATGCAACATTTCTCAAAATTTATGACACTCATGAATGCTTTTTTTGCATTATGATTGAATATCAAGTCTAAGTATGATAACTTGTCTTAATTTCCATCAACTCCAAACCATTTGATCAATGTTGATAACAAATGTATTTTTGTAAAATACTTATTCATATTTAGTGCAAGGGTGCAAAGGAGCATATTCTTGTATACATCTTGTGGAACCAAACCAAGGGTGTGAACACATTGTGGCGGGTGGTGTGAGAATGATAGTGAAGACTGTTGGAGTAAATAAGTCATTATCTAATAATTAATTAATCATCAATTAATTATTAGAGGCTTTTTTACTTTCATTCGCTTAAGCTAAACTTAGGAGTTGATTCTTAATCTTTAGTTTGATTCTTATTATTAGATTGGACCAAATTTAGGACAAGTTATCTCATTGCATGAGATTACAACACTTGTCTCTATCTTGTTAATCTTCATGTAGGGTTTGCTTGTGCATTCCTTATAAAAGAATGCACATTCATTTGTAATATTTATCCAAGTTATTTGCATCAATACAATTCTTAGGTTATTGAGAAGAATCTTGCTTGTTGATCTTCTCTATTGTGATAGGTAATTGCTTGTAGGTGTTTCATGGGAGTTGTGGATTGAATCAATTCTAACATGGTATCAGAGCCCAAATATGCAGCCCCCTACTTAATTTCTGGAGGGATTTGACCTTGAGAAAAAATTTGGTGCATCTTGGAGCAAAACGGGCCTCACCATCATATCTGAAATAGAAAAAAACATACAAAATGTCTGTTGTTTCATCAATTTTGGAATAGTTGCAAAAAAAGCAAATTGTTTTTAGCAACAAGGCCTTTGGTACAGAATCCATAGACCTTGTTGCATAGATTTGTGTGTAGATTTCTAAGGTACGATGGGGTTTTTAAAATGTATTTAGGTTTTCAAAATTTTGTTCTTGAACTTTTTTTTAAAATCGTCATATTTTTTTTTGACAAAAACATTTTTTTAAACAAATAAAATTAAAAAAAGAGAGGAAAAAGTGGCAAGTTGGTTGTATTCATACCTACAAGGCATAAGTGCAAAAAGATGGGGGGCCAAAAAGGGGGCTTAAGTGGCCACTTTTTTCTGAAATTGGGAAATACTGACCTTGGACGTGAAATTGAGGATAGTTACACTCAAAATTTTGAGATGCAACAAAAACAAGAATCATAGTGCTATGAGTCTACTTTCTAAACTACTAATTTATTTTGAAAATGGTTGAGATTAAGGGGTTCAAAATAGGGATGCAAAAAAATTGGTGTTGTTTTTGTTAGAAAAACATAACATAGCAACTTTTGTGCGTACCTAGAATGATGACCTTTTTTTTAGTATTTTTAATATCACTCTAGTGAGAAATTAGCTAATAGTATGTAGTTGATGCATGATTTTTCTGATTTTTTTTAATGAATATTTGATTTTTTACTAATTTTCAAAGTGGACACTTCCTAAAAAACAAAATGTTGGTCATGCTACCCCAACAAATTTTGGAAACTAATTGAATTTTTTTTTTTAAATTTTAGAATGGAGTCTAGTTTCTAAAAATCTAATTTATTTGAAATTTCGATGAACAATTAATTTATAATGAAAAAACACCAAACACTGCTTTTTCCAAAAAAGAGACACACAAACAAAATAAATTATAGATGAAAGGCTTAACATTGTCAATAAGTGAAAAAAATTACATCATTGGATAGTTAAGAGAGAGCCTAACATTGCACAGGTGTTTGATTTGTTTGACATTGAAACACATGCAATCCTGATTGTGGGCATGAACCCGATTATGTGAAATATTGTAGAATTTACAAAAACATGTCTCTAGTCATTCGAAAGGCCCTCCAAGCCTTTGGGTTGGTATTCCAAGGAAAATACCAAGCCTAAGGCTTGGGGATTCCCAAAGCAAGATATAATGCGCGCCTATTATATCTTAGTTTTGACATGGTTTTTGTGCTTGTGCAAGACATGTCTAGCAAGACATAATGTGAGCGCGGTATATCACACTTGCATTATGTCTTGCTCTATGTTAAATGATACTCTATTGAATGTATGTTTATATATTTGTATGTTTGTATGTACATGTATGCTTGTATGTCATGTATGTATGTATGTATGTATGCATGCATGCTTGTATGTATGTATGTATGCCTATATGCATGTATGTATGTATCAATGCATGTATGTATGTATGTAAGATTGTATCTACATATGTATATGTATGCTTGTATATATGTAGGATTTTATGTACATATGTATTATTCTTGTATGTATGTAAGTATGTTTGTATTTATGCATGTCTTTAAAGGGAGGGAGAATTTGAAGAGAGAGAGAGTTGTCTAGGTAGGGTGGGAGGGAGAGACCTGAGAGAGAGAGAGAGAGAGACAGAGGTAGTGAGAGAGAGTATTTAGAGAGGGAGAGGGGGTGGAAGGGAGAGTCTAAGAGAGAGGGAGTGGGAGAGAAGGGGTTGAAGTGAGAGGGACTTAGCTAGGTAGGGTGGGAGCGATAGAGGGAGAGAGTGGGGGGGAGAGAGATAAAGAGAGAGCTATGTAGGTAGGGTGTCAGAGGGAGAGACTTCATAGTGTGATGGGGGTGAGAGGGAGAGACTCGATAGATAGGTAGTGAGAGGGAGTGAGAGAGAGAGGGAGTGGGAGAGAGATGGAGTGTGAGAGTGAGAGACCTGAGGGAGAGGGTGTGGGAGGGAGTGACCTGAGAGAGGGAGAGATAGAGGGGGTGGAGTGAGAAGGACTTATCTAGGTAGGGTAGGAGGGACAAATAGAGAGAGGGAGGAGAGAGAGAGAGAGAGAGAGAGAGAGAGAGAGAGAGAGAGAGAGAGAGAGTTACCTAGGTATGCTAGAGGGAGGACTGAGGAGAGAGAGAGAGGGGTGGAGAGGAGATACCTGAGAGAGGGAGAGAGAGGGAGTGATGGAGAGGCTGATGAAAGGAGGAGATATGAGAGATATATAGAGGTGAGAGAAAGTGAGTAGAGTTGATTGGGCAGAGGTATGCAGAAAGAGGGAAGTGGGAGAGGGAGGGAGAAGTTGATATATATATGGAAGTATAGAAAGGGATAGGGTTGAGGTATAAGGTTGATGGATTAAGGTAGAGCGACTTATAGGGTTGATACTTTAAATTAGGTTGGATTAGGTTGAGGTAGAAATTATTAGGTTGAGAAATTAGAAAGTAAAAGTTTAAGGAGTTTAAGGTTAAAGGAGTTTAGGAGTTTAGGGTAGGAGTTTAGAGGTATAGGTTTGAGGTATATGGTTGAAAAAGAGTTAGAGTTCAGGAGTCTAATATAAAAAGAATTAGGAGTATAGGAAATTTGAGGTTTAAGTTAGAATTGAGGAGTTAAGGGATTAAAGGTTGAGAGTTTTAATACATAAAATTAGAATTATAGAGAGTTTAAGGAGTTTAGGAGTTTTAAGGGTTGAGGGTAGGGAGTTTAAGGTTGAGGAGTAGAAAGTTGAGGGAGTATATAGTTTGAGGGATTAGGGTTGAGGTTGAGGTTGAGGTTGAGGTTGAGAGTTGAGGTTGAGAGGCCCGAGAGAGTTTAAGGGTTAGGAGTTTAGGGATTAGAATTGGAGAACAGAGGCTTAAGGAGTTTAAGGTTGAGGTATTAGGGTTAAGGGTAGAGGGTATTGGGTAGAGGGTAGAGGGTTGAGGGTTTAAGGGTTGAGGGTTGAGGGTTGAGGGTTTAGGGTTGAGTGTTTAAGGGTTTAAGGGTTGAGGGTTTAGGTTTGAGGGATTAGGGTAGAGAGGGATGGATGGATGGATGGAGATATGGAGGGAGAAGTGAGATAGAGATAAGGAGAAAAGAGGAGGGAGGGATAGAGATATATGATGGTTGAGGATCCAATGTATAGGGTAGAGGGTTGAGAATTGAGGGTGTAGGGTTGAGGACCTATAGGGTTGATAGTTTTAGGAGTATAGGGTTGAGATTAGGGTTGAGAACACATATAGCTGAGATTAGGGTTGAGGTTCCAATATATAAGGTAGAGGGATGCTCCAGGGGTTAGGGTTTAGAGGTTTAGGAGTTGAAGTTGAGGATTAAAGAGGTTAAGGGTTGAGGTTGAGAAATTGAGGTTGAGGTTTAATGTATAGGAGTGAAATTAGAGGTTTTAAGGTTGAAAATTTAGAGATTCGAAAGTTGGTAGGTAGAAGGATTAGGGAGTATAGGTTTAAGGATTAGGGTTGAGGGTCCAATGTATAGGAGTAGAGGGAGTATAGAAGTTGTAGGGATTAGAGTTTAGGGTTGAGGTTGAGAGTTAAGGGTTGAGGTTAGGGATTAGGGTAGAAGTTTACTTGGGTTTTAAGGTTTAAGGGGTTGAAGGATTAGAGATTGAGGATTAGGGTTGAGAAATTTAGAAAGTGTGGGTTGAGAGTAGAGGAATTTAGAAGGTTTAAGGGTTGAGGTATCTAGGATTTGAGAGTTAGGAGTAGAGAGGGAAGGATGGATGGAGGAGAGATGGAAGGATAAGTAGAGATAGAAAGGAGAAAGGAGAGAAGGAGGGAGGACAAAGATATATGAGGTGAGGATCAATGCATAGGAGTAGAGGGTTGAAATTGAGGTATGAGTTTGAGGACCTATAGGTTGATAGTTTGGGATTGTGGGTTGAGGAGTATAGGATTAGAGGATGAGAGTTGAGGGTAGAGTGTAGGAGTTTAAGGAGTTTAGGGTTGAGGTAGAGGTTTAGGGTATAGGGTATGAGTTTGAGGTATATGGTTGATAAGTTAGGGTTGAGAGTCCAATGTGTATAAGGTAAGGAGTATAGGGGTTGAGGGTTGAGGGTTTAATGTAGAAGTGTAGAGGGGTAGAGGTTTAAGGGTTTAGGGATTAAGGGTTGAGGGTTTAGGGTTTAGGGTATTGGGTTTAGGGTATAGGGTATAGGGTTGAGGGATGAGGGTTGAGGGTAGAGGGTAGAAGGTTTAAGGGTTTAGGGTTTAAGGGTTTAGGGTTGAGGGTTTAGGGTTTAGGGTAGAGGGTTTAGGGTTTAGGGTTTATGTTTAATGGTACATGGTTGAAGGATTAGGGTTGAGGTTCCAATGTATAGGGTAGAGGGTATAGGGGTTGAGGGTTTAATGTATAGGATAGAGTGTAGAGGGTAGAGGGTTTAAGGGTTTATGGTTTAAGGGTTGAGGGTTGAGGGTTTAGGGTAGAGGGTTGAGTGTATAGGGTTGAGGGATTATGGTTGAGGATCTATCATATAGGGTAGAGGGTTGAGTGTATAGGGTTGAGGTATTATGGTTGAGGGTCTATTGTATAGGGTAGAGGGTATAAGGGTTGAAGGATTAGGGTTTAAGGGTTGAGGATTGGGGGTTTAGGGTTTAAGGGATACGGGTTAAGGGTTGAGGGTTTAGGGTTTAGGGTAGATGGTTGATAGATTAGGTTTGAGGGTCCATTGTATAGGGTAGAGGGTATAGGGGTTGAGGGATTAGGGTTTAAGGGTAGAGGGTAGAGGGTAGAGGGTTTAAGGGTTTAGGGTTTAAGGGATAAGGGTTGAATATTTAGGATATAGGGTTGAGGGATTAGGTTGAGAGTCTATTGTATAGGTTTGAGGGTATAGAGGTTGAGGGATTAGGGTTTAAGGGTTTAGGGTTGAGGGCAGAGGGTAGAGGGTTGAGGGTAGACAAGATAGTGGAGCATTGACAAGCTAGTGAGCTCACCAGCTTGCCAATGTGGTAGGGTTGACAAGGTAGGGGTAGTGTATGCCTAATAGAAATGGGGTCTCATAGTGATGTATCATCACCGTGAGACCCCATTTCTATGAGGCATACGCTGCCCCTACTTTTTCAACCCTATCACATTGGCAAGCTAGTAGAGCATTGACAAGCTAGGGGCTCACTAGCTTACCAATGCGACCTTGTTTCTATGAGGCATACACTTTACCATGAGAACCCATTTCTATGAGGCATATGTTGCCCCTACCTTGTCAACCCTACCACATTAGCAATCTAGTGGAGCATTGGCAATATTATCACCATGAGCCCCCATTTCTATGAGGCATACGCTACCCCTAGCTTGTCAACCCTATCGCATTGGCAAGCTAGTGGAGCATTGTCAAGCTAGGGGCTCACTATCTTGCCAATATGGTAGGGTTGACAAGGTAGGGTAAGCATATGAATCATAGAAATGGGGTATCATGGTGATATACACGAGACCCCATTTCTATGAGGCATACGTTGCCCCTACCTTGTCAACCCTACTGCATTGGAAAGCTAGTGGAGCATTGGCAAGCTGGTGAGCTCACTAGCTTGCCAATGTGGTAGGGTTGACAAGGTAGGGGCAGCATATACCTCATAGAAATGGGGACTCCCCATTTATATGAGGCATACACTGCCCCTAACGACTCCCCATTTATATGAGGCATACGCTACCCCTAACTTGTCAACCCTACCACATTGGCAAGCTAGTGGAGCATTGACAAGCTAGGGGCTCACTAGCTTGCCAATGCGACCCTATTTCTATGAGGCATACGCTTTACCATGAGACACCATTTTTATGAGGCATAAATTTCCTTAACCTTGTCAACTCTACATCATTGGCAAGCTAGTGGAGCATTGTCAAGCTTATCATGGCGATACCCCATTTATATGAGGCATACACTACCCCTACCTTGTCAACCCTACCACATTGGCAAGCTAGTGAGCTCACTAGCTTTTCAAAGCTACCACATGAAGTTATCAAACTTGCATACTTAGCACACTTTATGTTTAGAACTATGGCAAAAGATACAAAGTTCAATGGTAGTTTATTTTTTCTCAAAAATATGCAAAAAAATGATGTAGGATATTCTCAATAGATAAGTAAACTAAGTGGAAGATTTAATTGTGTTGTTTTTATAATAGGTTACAAGTTTCCAAAAGGTTGGAAAGTAATATTTTGGTTACATTATATTCATGTTCTATTCATGAGAGGTTGTTGTGTGCAATAGGCATCTTGGAACTCCCAATGAAGATTTATGGCTAGGAGTGACTAAGTTGAGAGAGTGGGATGCCTATCCTCAATGGAAGCATCAAAATTTAAGCCTTGTTGTTCTCGAGTTGGAACCAAATGGTGTGGATTTGTTGTCTTTAAGCGCCTTCCATCTATTTTCATTTCATTTCCATTTTGGATGCTCTTTTTTCTTCTTCTTTTACTTTTCCTATTTGTAAGTAACCTTTTAAAAATTGATTGGTGTCCCCTTGTAGAAAATGATTTATGAGCCATCCAAGAGAATCTCAGCCAAAAAAGCAATGCAACATCCTTATTTTGATGATCTTGACAAATCTCAATTATGATTTTAAGCCATTATAAAAGTGTGTGTGAAGCTTGGCAAGGCAATTTCAAGTTATTCATTTGAAGTCAACCTTATCATGAGCACCTATGATGTAGACATTATAAGAGTTTCAAATTTCAAGTTATTCTATTCATGAGAGGTGTTATGTGCAATAGGTATCTTGGAACTCCCAATGAATATCTATGACTAGGAGTGACTAAGTTGAGAGACTGACGTGCCTATCCTTAATGGAAGCATCAAGATTTATGCCTTGTTGTTCTTGATTTGGAACCAAATGGTGTGGATTTGTTCTCTCTAAGTTTCTTCCATCTATTTTCATTTCATTTCCATTTTGGATGCTCTTTATTTTTCTTCTTTTACTTTTCTTATTTGTAAGTAAAATACTGAAACTTGATTGGTGTCTCCTTGCAGAAAATGATGATTTATGAGCCATCCAAGAGAATCTCAACCAAAAAAGCAATGCAACATCCTTATTTTGATGATCTTGAAAAATCTCAATTATGATTTGAAGCCAGTATAAAAGAGTGTGTGAAGCTTAGTGAGGGAATCTTAATTTATTCATTTGAAGTTAACCTCATTATGAGCACCTATGATGTAGACATTATAAGAAAATATTGAATGAATGAGTGACATTGTAAAATATATGTGAGAACAGAGTACCTAAGGCATTATGCCTACAAGTACAACCATTTGGGTTTCAAAATGGTGTATGAAGCATATTAGACAATTGTAGCACAAACAAAAGAATTAGGACAACCAAATAAATATCATTTTATTGTAAACATCATATTATTAATATAGTGAGTGTAATGACCATTGATAGTTACTAATCATTCTTTTTCTTCTTTTATTCTCTCCCTATTATAACTAGCACCAATTGACTAACTTATTATAAAAACTTCATTTATTAAAACAAATCAACCTAATGATTATATATCAATATCAATATAGCATACATTCTATTTGAATAAACACTTGTAATGATATTTACTCAAATTTTGAAATTTATTGCTACCCTCAAACATTTGTAATTCATGCAACATAATCCCTTAATAGTCCAAATTACAAAAGGGAAGCAATCTTTGATGACATGTTACCCGGATACTGTGTCAATTATGGGAATTTCCTTTGAGCCATCAGGATCATGTAGGCCGCCTCTACAATAACCTCTCTCAATTTTTGTTATCTCAGAGTTGTTTTCCCATGGTGTTCAGTTTTGACTTGATGGGAAAAGTGTCAATTGCAAGTAGTGTAAAGTTGCAAAGTGGTGCAACTTTCATTATGCAACTCGTGTGACCAAAAAACTACTCCAATGTGTCTAGATGGGTAGTTTTATTTTAGGCATGGTCCTCTTTCACACCCAAACACACTGAATTGCTTCGAGCTACATTCAACTGACTTGATCCCTTAAGGGTCCAAAGTGCAAAAGGGCAACAATCTTTGATGGGCTATTACTCAAAAATAGTGACTATTAAGAACTCTCTATTTGAGCCTATAGGATCATTTTGTTCCCTTCTACAATAACCTCTCTCGATTTTTGTTATCTCGAAGTCCTTTTCCCATGGTGTCTAGTTTTCACTTGATGGAAAAAGTGTCAAATGCAAGCAGTGTAAAGTTGCAAAGTGGTACAACTTTCATTCTGCAACTTGTGTAACCAAACAAACTATTCCAACGCATCTAGATGGGTACATTTATGCTAGGCATGGTCCTTTTTCACACCCAAACATGTTGAATCGCTTCGAGCTATGTTCAACCGACTCGATCCCTTAAGGCTCCAAAGTGCAAAAGGGTAGCGATCTTTGATGAGCTATTACTCAAAATTCATGATGCTTACAAAATCTTCATCTGAGCCTACGAGATTGTGTTGGGACCCTCTACAATAACCTCTCTCAATTTTTGTTATTTTGGAGTTGTTTTCCTATGGTGTCCAATTTTCACTTGATAGAAAAAGTGTCAAATACAAGCAGTGTAAAGTTGCAAAGTGGTACAACTTTCATTTTGAAACTCGTGTGACCAAATGAACTATTCCAACACGTCTGGATGGGTATGTTTATGCTATGCATGGTCCTCTTTCACACCCAAACATGTTGAATCGCTTTGAGCTACGTTCAAGCGACTCGATCCCTTAAGGGTCCAAAGTGCAAAAGGGCATCAATATTTGATGGGCTATTACTCAAAAACCATGATCCTCACAAACTCTTTGTTTGATCCTATGGAATCACGTTGAGACCATCTACAATAACCTCTCTTGGTTTTTGTTATTTTAAAGTCATTTTCCCGTGGTGTCCAGTTTTCACTTGATGGAAAAAGTGTCAAATGCAAGCAGTGTAAAACTGCAAAGTGGTGCAGCTTCATTCTACAACTCGTGTGACAAAAAAAATTGTTCCAACATGTTTGGATGGGTATTTTTACACTAGGCATGGTCCTCTTTCACACCCAAACACATTGAATCGCTTCGAGCTATGTTTAACCGACTCAATCGCTTAAGGGTCCAAAGTGCAAAAGGGCATCAATCTTTGATGGGCTATTACTCAGAAACTCTGATGCTTACAAACTCTCTGTCTAGGCCTACAAGATCACTTTGGGACCTTCTAAAATAACCTCTCTTAGTTTTTGTTATCTCAAAGTCATTTTCTCGTGGTGTCCAGTTTTCACTTGATGGAAAAAGTGCCAAATGCAAGCAATGTAAAGCTGCAAAGTGGTGCAACTTTCATTATATAACTCGTGTGACCAAACAGATTGTTCCAATGCATCTATATTGGTGGTTTTATGCTAGGAATTTTTCACTTTCACACCCAAACATGTTGAATTGCTCTAAGCTACGTTCAACCAACTCGATCCCTTAAGGGTCAAAAGTGCAAAAGGGTAGGAATCTTTGATGGGCTATTACTTGGAAACTGTGACGCTTACAAAATCTTCATCTAATCCTATGAGATTTCATTGGGCCCCTCTATAATAACCTCTCTCAATTTTTTCTATCTCGAAGTCGTTTTCTCGTGGAGTCCAGTTTTCACTTGATGGAAAAAGTGTTAAATGGAAGCAATGTAAAGTTGCAAAGTGGTGTAACTTTCATTTTGCAACTCATGTGACCAAACAAACTATTTCAATGCATCTGGATGGGTAATTTTACACTAGGCATGGTCCTCTTTCACACCCAAACATGTTGAATCACTTCGAGCTACGTTTAACCGACTCGACCCCTTAAGGGTCCAAAGTGCAAAAAGACAACAATCTTTGATGGGCTATTACTCGGAAATCGTGAAACTTACAAACTTTTTTTCTGAGCCTATGGGATTGTATTGGGCCCCTCTACAATAACCTCTCTCGATTTTTGTTATCTCGAAGTCATTTTTTTGTGGTGTCTAGTTTTCACTTGATGAAAAAATTATCAAATGCAAGCAGTGTAAAGTTACAAAGTGGTGCAAATTTTGTTCTGCAACTCATTTGACAAAATAGACTATTCCAACGCGTTTGGATGGGTACGTTTACGTTAGATATGGTCCTCTTTCAAACCCAAACACGTTGAATTGCTCCAAGCTACGTTTAACCAACTCGATCCCTTATGATGGCATGCAAAACAATCAAAAATAGAAACATTCACATGACAGTTGAGGAGTCCGAGTTTTCCACACAAAAAGAATATGATCATCCTCAAGTCTAGCAAGCATAAGAGGTTTTTTAATTATCCTCCTTGCCCTTACAAAAATATACAACCAATTGTAAATATGTACAATGGTGGAACTTGGAAATATTTTATTTTTCCTCAATTAACAACTTTGGTTGTGAAGCATTTTGTCATTTTCATTTGAAATGATTTGCTATACTTGAAAATTGGAGTCTAAGAGAAACAAGTGATGCTCTCATGTACATTTATTATTTGGTGTGATAAATAAATTTTTCACCCTTGAGTCCATTTCTTATTTGTATTATAAATTATAAAGCTTTCTCCCAAATCCATTTCCTATACAAGAAATAATATTGCAAAAATTTGACATATACATCTTTCAACGTGTTTATATGGTGATGGATCAAGAACATAACAATTCATTCTATACTATGAGGATTATGTTGTGAAAATGTTTAAAGATTATTCAAGATAAATATTTGTATGATAATGTGTCAAGAAGTTAACTACTCATCATCTACTATGAATATTATGTTTTGCAAGTGTTGTGAAGATTATGTATCCTTTTCTTAATTGAGTTGTTCCAATCAAAAGATTAAATATATTAGAATCTTTTTATGAAACATCTCATGGAATATCAATTGAAAACGTGTTTTTTTGCTTTTAGATAAAGCATTTCATAGAAATCTTTGGATTAAATTGAATTGAGATATGTAAGAAAAAGAGCATTAAGAAATACATTGCTCAAGGATCTTAAATAAGCCTTCTCTCCTATTACAATTTTGGGTGGATCATTGCTTTCAAAGTATTGGGAATGCTTTGCCTATTTTCTAGTTGGAAGTTGTCATTCTAGAAGGCTCATCTCTTGATATATATTATACTCATTCTTAATCAATTATCAAGTCAATAATCAATGCATTTATTTACAGTTAATATTTTCTTTTCAATTTGTGCAATTTTGTAATTTATAAATCTACTAGTATTCCTAGAAATATTGAAACTGTTTAGCATCAACTAATAAAGTTGTTTGGAATCAATCAATAAATATTCAAGACAAACCATGAAGGACAACAATTATCAATGCTAGGGCTAACCAATTAATAAGCATACACATGAATAAGTCAAGCATACATGTGAATAAGGGAAGCACAAGTACTCAAAAACACGTAAGTCTTGAAGTATACATACAAATACATAGTATACACAAATTAATACAAAGTATATGCATGAATACAAGGTATACACATGAAAACACGTAAGTTGCAAAGTATACACTAGAATACACTTAAGTCACAAAGTATACACGTAAGTTGTAAAGTATACACTTGAATACATGTAACTCATATCTATTGAAACATGGATTTATAATGCAACTATGGACACCATCAATAAAAAAATATTTGTATTAACCAAATATCCATGTAGGCATACATCAATATATGTATAAAATATATACAAAATAGCCATATATAGGCTTACGAGAATGCCATATAGGCATACAATTTCAAATATATCCAATACAAAATACGTACAAAAATGCCATATATGCATACAACAAAGGGCTATAGAATCAAAAGTCATTGCTCTGCATCCTTTCGAAATAAATTTTTGCCCTTTGCTTTTCGGTCAAATGGTGATAGGCCTATCACTCGTTTATTCTGAGGTCGAGGAGTGCTCTTGGTGCTCCTCCTAGGGTTTAGTTCCTCGTCAAGCTCTATTTGTTTGTACAATAAGGAGTAAAGACATTAACATATAGAAATTACATTATAAAAAATGATATATTTAACAAAATAATCACTTACCGCCAGTAGACGATCTCTCCTCGAGGGAAATATTTGCATGCCCATCCTATGGCGTGTTGAAGCCCTGTAGAAACCATCCAAAGAGAAATTAAACTACGAATCAATAATGGTTTGATTTTTCACTAACTAATAGCTATAACAACGAATGTAAATTAAAATTTAGTAATCTACCTCATACCTCCTTTGTGAGAGCCATTGAGGATTCTATAGTAGATGAAACACCGAGCTCCATTGCCCTATGAACATTAAGAGGTGTATTTGCTTCCAACATCTGAAAATAAAACAACAAATTATTCAATCATGAAAACTACAATAGCGATCCACATCATGGCTTATAATATATGAGATAATGAACAAAATTTTGAATACTTATTAAACTATATATTTCTAACTATCATGCTTACTATTTTCCCTATCCATAGCTTGTTCAAAAGAATTTTTTTTTAGGCTTTTACCCATAGCAGCAAGGTGGTGAACCATTTGATAAAACACTTTCGTAGACATTTATGGTAACTATGGTAGCATAAAGAAGGTAGTAAACTATTTGAAAAAATGCCTCAAAGAAATGGGGTCTTATGGTGATGGAATTCCATTACAAACAAATGTGTTATGGCATTCCATCACCATAAGACCACATTTCCTTGAGGCATTTTTTCAAATAGTTCATTGCCCTCTCTATGGTATTATGCTGGGATGGGGTGGATGGTATAGTGTGGTCTTGGTTATGAGATGGAGGGTGATCATGACATGAAGAGGGAGGGGTGGGGACATGGATAAGTGGAATAAAAGGTGGAAGGTTCCATGGATTGGTAAATTGAGGATGAGGATGAGGACCTTGAAAAGAATTTGGAGGGGAATTTTGGCTAAAGGGCTGGTTTCTATTCTTCAAGCAGTGAGTTGTTTGAAAAAATGCCTCAGAGAAATGTGGTCTCATGGTGATGGAATGGCATTCCATCACCATGAGACCCCATTTCTTCAAGGCATTTTTTCACACTACTCACTGTCTTGACTATGATATTGCTTACTATTATGCTTTGATAGATTTTTTCCAAGCATCCATAGTTTGTTGGAAAGAACCTATTTTAGGCTTTTAGCCATAGCAACAAGGAAGTGAGTAGTTTGATAAAATGCTTTGGTACACATGTATGGAAAATATGGTAGCATAGAAAAGGTGGTGAGTTGTTTGAAAAAATGCCTCGAAGAAATGTGGTCTCATGGTGATGGAATGGCATTCCATCACCATGAGACTGTATTTCTTCGAGGTATTTTTTCAAATGGGATCGAAGCCCACCACTCAAAGAATCCCCTAGATGATGTTGTAGTATAAGGCTGGCATGCTGGATGACAATCTGGGTCAAAGAGCTGATGGCCTGCAAAGTGTCTACCTCGACACTCTCCTTTGCGATGGAAGGGATAACGATGTGCTCATGAGGTGGCCTAGCGAGAGGTCATCTCACTTGCCACCTAGGATCTTGTTGTGCACCGAGTCTATCTTGAGCCGACCCCCCACCTCTCCCCCGGAAGTCCCTCATATCAAAGTAATTCAGGATTTTGTTCAAGATGAACTCACAATATAGTTTCCTCAAGAAATATTGTGGGACTTCGCAATTTTTGCATGGTGGGTAATCAAAAACCATGTACCACGTATCCCAAAAAAAGTTTCTAATATGCTGGTGGTGGCGCCAATGGATAGGAAACCTCTTCGCATTGAGGCTAAGATTTTGATTTGTGTGTGGGTTGGTGAATAATGAGCACAAATATAATTTTGTAATTTTTAGATCTTTTACATCTTTATATGATAATTTATCCCGATAAAAATTCCTAGCCGCCTGCCTCCTATCTTGCCAACCACTTAATTGTTTGTTGATTGCATCTACATGTTTTAACATTTTTTTAAGTGAATTTGCAAGTGTTTTTCTTTCCATGGTTGAACTGTTTGGATTGTTCATCCTCGTGATTAACTCAATTTTTTTTTTATTGTTTTCAATTTCAATCATTAAATTTTATTGTGCCAAGAGGATGTTGAGGGATTGGTGGAGGATATTTTTGTTGTGGTTGTTCAACTTGAGTATTTTGTTCATGTTTTTTCTTTGGTTGTTGAGGATTTTGAAGAGGGTTTCCAGGATCATTACCATCTCCTACAAATTCAACAAATGAATATAAAAAATAACCTAAAACTAACAATTCACAATAAAAAACAAACAATCCTTACCTCTTCGACCTCCCCATCAACATGGCAACATATTGGCGATGGAATAGAAAAAAAATGATGAAAACATTGCAAGATTCACTCCTCCCAAAATGCGAGCATGCAAAAGAAGGGCTTTTGGTCATGGGTAGAAAAAACAGTCACAACACAAATGAGCTTGATTTTCTTTCTTTTTTTGTTTTAATGGCTCATAATGCGAGCACATTATTCCACGCTCATGTTATAATGTGAGTGTGGAATAGGCTTGGTGTGGTTGAGCCTTAGGCTTGACACACCAAGCCATAACACGAGCGTGTTATAACGCGCTCGTGTTATGAGCTACCAAATTTTTTTTAAAAATTTGGCCACAATTTGGCCCCCCATTATTTTGCACCCACCCAAGGGTTGGTGTCAGTAGGGTGGGCCCACACGCTGCCTCCCCCTCTATCCGTCGGTCGATGGTCTTTCTAACCCATTGGCGGGCTCCTCCAAAAATAGCGTCCACTGACTACAACAGGGTTTAAGGAATCTAGCGACCAGTTTAACAAATCAACACCTTCAAATTTCACCATCGATTGCATTAATAAACCCAATGGCTTATTCAAGCAACAATCAACCCCAAAAAAATATGACGCTTCAAAGATAGGGAATATTCCCTAAAATTCTAGCAAAAAAATTCAGGTAGTTTGGTTTATTTTCGATGATTGAATTTTTTTATCGGTGGGGCATTTTTTCTGGCGATGAGCATATGGACATCAAATTTAAGCCACCACTTTGATGATGTCAGCATGATGTTATGATGATGTCATCATACAAATGACCCTCATAGCCCTAATTTGACCTTATGTTATTCTCAGTCAAAGTCATATCTTCATTTTGCGCTTATGATTCCGTATCTTTTTGCCTGTATCTCTGATTTTCTCGATTCAAGCGACGTTGGAAAGGTATTTCAAAGCTCTTCAGATCTATTTATGCACTTTTTCTAGAATCTACCTCAAGTACATTTTATTTAGTATTTTGTGTTTTTTTACTTTGCTTAATTACTTGGACTTCTTGGTACTTGGAGATGATCTGCCTGCTTGAGATGACATATTTTGATTTTCTTTATATTAGACCCAAGGGTTTTAGTCTCCAGTTTTTTCATTTGAGTGAGTATCATGGGTTTTTCTATTCATCCTTCTGCGATCAACTTGGATAAGGATAACTATGAGTCTTGGCGAGATGGCATCCTGACACATCTTAGGTGGCTTGATATTTTGCCTTATTCGCATGGACTCATACCTACACCAAACACACCAGGGAGTTTACTAGCATGGGGCATCATCAAAGATCATATTGTAGGGGTTATATGTTCTAGTGTTGATCTTGACACTATGTATGTTGTATAGGACATTGAATGTCCCCACATACTTTGGAATTGACTTTGGGAAGTCCGTGGAGACCCTCATATCTCTCCATACCTAGAGGATCCTACTGCAAATTTTCTCATCCCTCCTACAAATGTAGATTACATACCTTTAGATGATGATACTTTAGAGGACCTTGAGTATATCATAGGTCTTGCATGTTCTGATGGTTCAAAGACTTATCTTCATGTTCCCATTCTTCAGATCGAGGCTACATCATCATCTTTTGTTGTTCCTGATGAATTGCCACAACTTTGGCCCCTATTCATTCAATGCAACAGGACATCCATCTTCTTCTAGACATAGCTACTTGGGATTCGTATCTCGCAAACATATCATCCTTGTTTGTAGAGTCTTAGATTGCAAATTTGGAGGATTACTTTGAGGAAATTCATCTCCTCTTTCTTGACAACCAAATCACTGTTGTTGGCCCACCATCTTCATCACCTTGCAAGCTTGTTTTATATTAGTCTTCACAGGATTTTGGATTGACATCATCACTTTCCAACATGTGGATACATGAGAAGTTTTCAGAGGCACACATCATTTGGATTTGGATTCTTGATTCACCCATTCTTTTGGATTGGCTTCTCCAATCACTAGTGAATCCTTTTCTTCCTAAGAGGAGAAATTTTGTTTGTAGGTAGTGGATCATATTCTGTCTTCAAGCATTCATCATTAGCACATGAGCTCTTTCATTATGGGGGATTCATATCTTCATTTACTCTCTCCTATTAGGGGGACATCTATTGTACTTGCATGAGAGAAGCAGTCCTTTGGGGTCACATTGAGTCCTCCTATCCTTCTTTCACTAGTGCAGTCATTTATTTTTCTCTTTTGGAGAGGATTTTTTCCCATGTGGTTTTCTCCTTTTCTCCAGTTATGAGAGTTTCATTTATGTTCATGGGTACCTCATCAGGCCTTGTAGCCGAGACCCATTTTGCATTCATTTAGCTTCCTTTACCAGTTGTTTAGTTTCTCCCTAAGTTGAACTTAAGGGGGGTGTTGGAGTAAATAAGTCATTATCTGATAATTAATTAACCATCAATTAATTATTAGAGGATTTTTTACTAAATAGTTCACTTAAGCTAAACTTAGGAGTTGCTTCTTAATCTTTAGTTTGATTCTTATTATTAGATTGGACTGAATTTAGGCAAGTTGTCTCAATGCATGAGATTACAACACTTGTCTCTATCTTGTTAATTCGCATGTAGGTTTTTCTTGCGCATTGCTTATATAAGCATGCACATTCATTTGTAATATTTATCTAGGTTAT
This sequence comes from Sequoiadendron giganteum, assembly GCA_007115665.2. Lineage (NCBI taxonomy): Eukaryota > Viridiplantae > Streptophyta > Pinopsida > Cupressales > Cupressaceae > Sequoiadendron > Sequoiadendron giganteum. The sequence goes on along the minus strand of CM021101.1, from coordinate 179,995,473 downwards.
TTGCACCAATACAATTCTCAGGTTATTGAGTACAATCTCGCTTGTTGATCTTCTCTATTGTGATAGGTAATTGCTTGTAGGTGTTTCATGGGAGTTGTGGATTGAATCTTCAATTCCAACAAAGGCCTCATTTCATTACCATTGGGCCCTAATCCTTCCAAGCTACATTGACTTTCCAAAGTCTCCTAAGAGATATAAGAGAAAAAAATGTAAAACTTTGATATAGTGTTTCTCAAAATTCATGTCACCTAAGAATGCTCCATTTGTAGTTACAAGTGGATGCCAAGTCCAACTACAATAACATCTCTTATTTTTCCTCAACTCCATCTAATTTATTGTGCCAACAATGAAGGTATTCTTGCAAAATGTCTCATTCATGTTTAGTGGAAGGGTGCCAAGTGCCATAATTTTTTTGCACCTCATGGGACCAACTGAGGGTGTGAACACATTAGGGTGGGTAGGTGAATACTATTAGATGTATCCTTTAATTTCCACTAGGTCTTGATCCTTTCAATCTATAGTGATCTAACAATGTCTCTTAAGATGTATAAGAAAAAAAATATTAAATATAATTGACACATTGATTCTCAAAATCTATGGCACCTAGAAATGTTTCATTTGTACCTAAAAGTGGGTATCAATTTTGACAGTAATAATCTATCTCAATTTCCCTCAACTCTAAACCATTTTACCATATTGACAAAAAACACATTCTTACAAAATATCTCATTTGCATTCAATGACATGGTACCAAGAGCCATATTTTTATTTTTGTACCTCTTGGGATTGAATTGAGGTTATGAAAACATTGGGGAGAGTGGATTAATTCTAGTGGAGGCCTCCTTTCATCACTATTGATTATTGATCTTTTTTTACTATAACAATACAACAAAGTCTCTTAATAAATATAAGAGAAAAAAGGTACCAAAATTTGAGATAGTGTTTCTTAGAATCCATGGAACCCAAGAATGTTTTGTTTGTACCTATCTAGGTAGATGCCATCTCCAACTACAATAACCTATTTCATTTTCACTTAACTCCAAACCATTTGATCATGTTGAGAATGAATACATTCTTACAAAATGTCTCATTTACATTTAGTGTAAGGGTGCAAAAATACATTCTTATTATGCACCTCATGGGACCAAATTGAGGGTATTAAAAAATTGAGGTCAATGTTGATGGGTATTTTGACACAACCAACCCAAGTGGAATGAAGAACACTTTATTTCTATTGAAAATCTAATTGATCAAAGGGATCAATCAACTCTAAGGTCCCTTTACACCAGTTCTTGGTGATGTTGGAGTAGCTAGGTGGTTTATGTGATTTTTTTAATAAGGATATGTTAGGTATTTAGGATTATGAACGTGGATGTGCTCCATAATCAAGAAGAGACAAAGAACATACAAGCCTATTTTAGATATTTTTTCTAAGGCTAGTGGGAATGTTGAAGGACCAACCTAAGAAGAAGAGAACTATGACATTGTCCACCATTCATGCAGATGCCTAAAATTCTAGGATCATATAAGTTGCAACTCTTATTGCTAATAAGAATGAGGCTAATATGCAACCAATAGATTACCAAATATAAACCACTAATCTTTGTTATCACACATGAGTGGGACATAAATAATCTCTCTAGAATTCAATGGTTGTTGTCCTATACTTTATGAATAAAGATGAAAAGACTAAAGAAGAGCTCAAGGCTCGAGTTGGGGATCTCATTGCATACATTAACTACCTCATGGGCCCTAGGATTTAGATGCGCTTGTTCCTATTATTTTAAATGCATTAGAAAATAGAAAACAAAAATAAGAAAATGGAGGTGTGGTAGGTGCTACCATTGCTTGTAGGGATTATTTGGAGGCACAAGGGATTAGACTAGTTCCTTAAACACCATCTAATTCTATCATATAATAAGTGATGAAGCTAGTGCACAATGGTTGAGTTTAAAGAAACACTTGAAGAAGATTTATTATTATTGAAGGAAAATCTACCAAAGCTTCAAAGAATGACTAGTATTCCATTTGTAGAATTGTAAAAAAATTACTAGATGGAGACCTCAATATGCATCTAGAGTGGAATGAAACTAAATAGAGGACCAAAGTATTGAAGGCTTGCAAAAGAAAGTTTGTTCTATGGTGTGTGTCTACAAACATAGTCGTAGTTGAGATTGAAATTTTATTGAGGCTCTTTCTTGCATGTTTTGGAAAAATCCTAACAAGACTTTCCCTGTTGCCATCATTATCAATGAATTCATGACGATGATCATTAAACTACTCAAATAGGATTTAATTGATGAATTAATGAGAATAAAAGGGACCCTTAATATCTTCTACACCAAGATTATAAAGATGAAGGAATTTGTGGATCAATTCAAAAAGGCTCTCTTTGTGAAGAAGGTAGGAGTTGAGTGCATAAGGGCCCCCAATTTCAACTTAATTCTCAAAGTATTACAAAATATTTAGGCTCACTTCCAAGAGCATTAGAGCCAATGATAGCTAGCTTTGAATTGAGTTATAATTTCACTTATTCTTTGATAATATAATGAACCACTCTTTAAGGGGGTGTAACCTATTGTAATTATTCCTTAGTCCCAATCAATAAAGTGTGTAATTTAATTTTGGGGTCTAAGTTTGAAAAAAAAATAATGTAAGTTGTAAATCTTGGGTCTAGGGGTCAATTTAGAATCTAGGCCAACTTGCTCTTAGAAATATATAGTGTTAGGTTCTCATGATGGGGTATTGCAAAAACCTTCAAGAACAAAGGATTAACAAAAAACACTAATGATTTCAAAATGCAATGATATTGTATTCAACCTAGTATCAACAATGAGCTCAAACCCTCATTATAAAGAATGAGGATGAGCAAACTCATGCCACAAGAATAGGCAATCACATACCATGGATTGAGGAGAGGACTCCTCATCTTGCAGTGGTGGCGAGTTTCTCTTCTCTATGCAAGGGGGAGGTGTCAAGAGGGATTGGACACCTCTCAAGATACCTCAACATCCTTGACACCTCATGGGAAATGAGTCAAGGGTCAACTCCAACACCTAACTAGGCTTAAGTTAGCCTAACTAGAATAGAATACACTGACATGTATTTATGTTTATTTTAAAAGAATTGTCTAAAGGTTAAAATTTTCTAATATAAGCAAACTCTTAGATTTTTAGTGTAAGAAAGCTTGTTGAAAGTTATAATTCATCCATTATAAATTGACAAAAGGATCATGTTTATTTCTTTTGAATGTTCTCTCTCAATAATGATATATAAATGTTATACTATCATGACAAAATCTTCTTAAAATACTTTAAATTAAGATTAATGTGTAAAATTTGTACTTGAAATATGATTGTTTTATGCATCTAACTCTAATCTTTGTTGAATTCCTTATAATATTGCATTCTGATAGATATCTTTATTTGAAAATAAGGATACGACGTCATTTGCCATACGCAATCAAAAATTGCCCTCTCATCTACTCCGTGCACTAGTGGGCGCTAATGGTGGGTGTGCGGCTTTCCCCAACGTTGTACTCACGAACTCTACAGTTTTTGATAAGGTTTTAAGTGGGTTTGTGCTAGGTAATAATTTTGTTTTTCAATAATAAAATATTATTAGTCAAATGTAGACTAGAAAATACGTTCTGTTTGTCGTTAAAGTGGAAAGATATCTTATCACCACCATTTGTTTCTCCCAAAAAAAATTGAGCCAAATAAGTGGCAAGGTTCATGCATAGAATTTGTATAAGCCAAGCGATCTTTGAAATATTGAGTGCTTAAAAGTAAGTTCGCCGGTCGCCTGACAAAAACTATCTAGAAGGTAAGGTTTTTTCTACGTAAATGTCAAATCACTTTTAACATCTCAGTCTGTTGTATGGCCAAATGTTATAGTATATAACTCTTCCTCGCTTTTAGTGAGCTTGCTGTATTCTCTTTATGTCTGGACTTGTCTGGTGCATGGGTCTGTAGATCATACAGTCCTCGATTTTGTTCCAAGCTACTGTCCACAGGGTATGATATAATATTTATTAGTGATAATAGATTTCCATGAAGATTTGTTGCAAGTGTTTTTGAATTAAATTGTGTTGTATTTTTTTCATCAATGTTTTGGATCACACTTCATGATCCATCATCAAAATATGAGAAAGCATATTCCATTTGTTAAAAATCATGTCATTGTACTGTGTACTTTTCATGAAATTCCTTCTGCTTTATCTCTCACAACTTTGTATTGTATGCCTCACAATCGGAACTTTTACTTGCCGGGGAATCAGTGTAACAGTAGGTTGTCTGAAGCTTGCTTCTTTCTTCTTCTTCTCTTGAATGCTAAAATGGTTGTGATTATTTTGGATAGGCTTCTTTTGACCCTATTTCCTCTTCAACAATAATCATCACTCTTGATTGTTTGATCTGAAATGCAGGTTAATTGTTCAGTAAGTCAGTCTCACAAGGCAGCAGTCATGTTTTCATCAAATTTTGAAAAACTTGCGTCTTAAATACAATAATTTGGTTCAATGGTTTTGCTTGATTGTCTTTCCAATTTGATTGCTGATGGTTCTGTGCTGATTTTTGCTATAATTTTAGTGGGTGCAGTTCATTGTGCTGTTGTTGATCTCGCGTGTCACCAAATCCAATGGGCTTCAACTTTTACAATCTGCGTCAATCTCTTATTCTCCGACTATGTGGGCTATTTCAAGCATATACAAAATCTAGCGATGATATCCATCCTCCACCTGCCACTGATTCCACTGTATTTCATCCTACCGAGGCTTACTTATCATTGCAGATAGCTTACCCCAATGGCGATGTTATTGATCTTGAAAGTGGTCTGTCACAGCACGAAATTGAAGTCCAAAACAATGATGTTGGCAGCCAAGCGGTTAAGTACGTCAACTTTGCCATGCAATTCAGTAGCCTCTCGCTAGCATATTTTGCGAGCCACATGCGGTTGTCCAGTAAAGTTGATAGAGTAGTAAAGGGTATCGCCTTATTAGTTGCTTCTGTAATTTTGGCTGTTCTTTTTTATCTTATATATCAGCAATCAAAGCAGGAGCAGGGATCAAGATCTAAAGACAACAGAAATAATCAGAGTGAAAGAAATCCATGGCACAGATTTCTTTACATCACAGTAGCGTGCTGGGCAGGGGTAGTATATATCTCCCTCGCCATCAACATCCTGCAAGATCTACAATTGTCTCTATTGTAGTGTTGTAATACTATCCACACACACCTTGAGTGGGTGCAATCAATGTGTAGATAGAAAAGGTATTCAATGAATGACTTCTTGAAAAGTGATGTATTTTTAATTTACTTTTATTGAATACAAGATAATGTTTTTATAGTTGAATGAATGTGATTGGAAACATCCACAAACTATCTCATTATAATATTTTAACCTCATACATTATGAATCTTAATCATTCTAGATTCCTTTGATTTTAATCTCAGGAGTTATGAATCTTTACTCATTCAAGATTCCTTTGAAAAGCATGAGCTTGTCATGTCGTGAATTCCCAAGCTGAGCGTAAATAATGAACCAACTAGTGCGTTAACAAATCAGCTTATCTGACAGTTTGACCCTTTTTACTGTTGTCGTTTGCTTTTCCGTTCCCTGTTGCCGTTTTCTTGCCCGACGCCGTCGAGCGGGACGACCTCGCGTATGTAAGGAATTTCTTAATTTGAAAATTCCTTGAAAAATTGGTGATAGTTGAGTGTGCCTGCGTTGGTCACAGCCACTGTCTCAACGCCATGCACTTCTAGTTCTCGGCAGATCTGCAAATCTTCTTGATTACCCAGTTGCCACATATTTTGTCAAACGATTCATTGCAGGCCGCTTCCAGGAATTTCTTCGTCAGGAGGAAGGAAGGAAGAGGCGACTTGTGCTTTAAATCATTATTTCTTCTATCAGGTGGAATAAGATGTTAGGAGGATAGTGAAGAGAGTGAGCAAGCGTTTTCCGAGGACTAGGAGCGCGATCACAAACCCCCCACCCGGCCAATCTTTCATTTTCTTTTTTCTCATCTCCAAAGGCGAGTGTGCCTTTCTTCTGTTCTGCCCAGAGTGACAGGCCCGCTGTTTTTCTCTTTGTTTTTTCGCCTCCGAAATCAGGGTTTGCAGTACATTGTTTTTGAAAATTATTATTTACCAAGGCTGCAGGATCCGGGAAGAGATTTTTGTTTGGTTAAAAAATATTATGTAGCCGGAGCCCTAGTAAGCTAGGGATTTGCTGAAAAAAATCAGCTACTAAAGAAATTAAATATCCTGTTCTCAATCGCGCTTTGTTTGTTAGTCCCATGTTTGTATCTGTTTTTCTTTAAAAATGTGCTTGATCCAAAAATTACACGCGGTTTTAATGTTTTACATTTTCTGTCCATTTTTTATACAGAAAATAAGAAGTTTCTGTTTTTTTTAATTGTATGAAGGATTTTTCCTGGGAGCTTTTTTGGTTTCTCCATTTGTTAAAGTCAGACAAAAATTATATGCAATCGGCTTTTGTGAATATCTCGTGTGAGCTTTTTTTACTTTGTAAAACTTGGGCAGGGCTATTGGCAGCCTTAAATGTTTTGTGGAGTATTTGTAGATTGCCAAATCGTGGGTAAGGTTGTGCGTATGATTGGGCTGTAAATTTAAGATCAGGAAACATGGTTGAGGCTTGAGCATCTCTATTTTCGTTGCACCACAACCATGACCAGGTCTACTAGAAATATGTGCTGACAAATACCATCTGAGTTGTAGTTACACAGATGCAGAGAATATACTTAGCGTAGGACTTCTGTGATTAGATCTTGCAGTGCTTTGTAGGGGAACCCTTGTGTTGTCTTATAGATGACAATGCTAATGTAGTAATTTAATGTCACCTTAGAGCAGTTAGTCTATTTGGCTTTTGAAAAAGGAGCTTTCAGTTACGTTAGATTTACACAGATAGATTCTTGTAGTATTTGGACTTATAAATGAAGTTCTCAGTTAGTTCAAACTCCACAAATAGGTTCTTTGAGATAAGATTTCCTGAAAAAGAAGTTCTGTATGCTGCATCTAGTTGGAGATATATTTCTGTAGTTGTTTTCAGCATTTAAAAATAAGCAGGGCACATTGTAAGATTGTATTTAATGTTCTTCAGCATCTTTTAATTGGGAAACTGACATTTTATAGTTCTCGGCATTTGCCTAGAAAGATAGCTCGTTTCACCTTTTTAAAGAATATAAAAGGGATACACTACAGTCTGATCAACAAATTAGCAGGAAGCTGCGAGCATGTTCAATTCAAAGAAAGAAGTAGAGGCCACAGAATATACAAGACAAGATCAATAAAATTTTCAAATTTTAAATGATTGAGAACAGTTCACTGACACTTGCCAATCTCTGACCTTGTTCTTTCAGGTCAACAGACTCGATCTTATTTCCTTTCCTCTTGGGATGAGAATGCTCTCTATCCTATGTTTTGAACAGTAGTAGTTTTTTTTTCACTTTCTGTTGCAGGGAATACAGGACAAGATAAATATTTTTCAATTTCTTAATGATGGGAGCATTCCACCTGCATTCATCAATTCCTGACTATTTCGCCCACATTTACTAGTTCCTAACCTTGCCAGATAAGAGACTCGGGTTTCCATGAAGAGATAGTCATGTATCCTATTTTTGAACAGTAATGGCTTCTAAAGTAACTTTAATTCATGGTCAAGATGTTGAAGGAAAACATGGCCATTTGAAACTGATATTTCCTAGCCCCTAATTTGATTATTAAAAGAGATACCCTGTTCATACAGGCCATTAGGATTAGCAACCAAGTAAAAACTCAGATGGTATATGCCATCATATTCCAAAACGTGTACATCAGGTGCATAGGATTGAGACATGAACTTGAAATTAATTCCATTTCCTTTTTCTATGCAATATAAGTCATGGACTCACAAAACTAACCCATCAGATGATGCCATTGATTGACATCCGTGCAGTTTTTGACATGGCTAGTTAGGTACTTTGCTGGCTGTTGATCCATCTTCTGAGATCTTTGAATGGGTGCATATAAAGTAAGGTTTTTCGGTTCAGCACTGGAGTGATCATTTTCTCTGTGTTGGCTTCCGAGAATGATTTGATTTACTTTTTATGTATTTGGATACCTTTAATATTCCTTTTACAGGGCAGGTATCCAGCAGATGGCGAAGGAATCAGAAAACATTTTGCTTGATTTCACGTGCATAGGAATCTTGCAAGAGTTGTTCTTTTAGAGGATTTTTGTAAGTTTTTTGATGAAGGGTATGATTTATTTCATTTTCTTTTACTGTACTTTTAAAATTTTAAATAATTGTTTGGAGGATAGACCAAGCTCATCATGGTTAGAAGCATTTCCAATGTTCTATCTCATTTTCAGGAAGTGTCGAGAAAAATATGGACAAACAAGAGGGTGTGATGTGGCAATGGTCAGAGCTTTGGCCTTACGTTGCGATGCAATGAATCATGCAAAGTAATTAGAGTTCACTGTGATATTGAAACTCTTTCATTTCCTCTGCAACAATGGTCCTTCTAATGCCATTCACTCCCATCTCCAAATCTTTTCTTTCCTCTGATTTCATTTCTTCAGTGAAAAACTAACTTCCACAGAGTCCTGCTAACTCTTGATTTCTGATAGTCACATTGGAGACAAGCTCAGGCTTCTATATATTTATTGGAGATGGCTACCATGTATCCTAACTGTAAAAGGTTTATTAACCTCAAAAACTAATTAAATACTGAGTTCTCATACAATACTTATCAGCTTCCCCCATTCATTTGATTGGGTACTTTCTGATACAAACTTCTCTTTCATTATTCCTTGAAGCACACAATGGATTTACGTTTACACTGTAAATCAGCATAACACTAGACAAACCAAAAACAGATTTTTATGCAAAGTATTCAACTGCTGGTGCAACCTGTTCTTGTAGCCTTTGACTGGGATTCCAGCTGCACCACAAACAACCCTTGTTTATCTTAAAGTTTCATAGTGACCTAGTAAGATACCTTTAGAGCTATGCTTCCAGTGGATGTCTCCCCTGCCCAAAATGACCCCATCTCCTATAAGGGCATTTCAAGGATGCAGGAACGGGTAGGAAATGTCCCCACTCCGTCTACTTTTTAAAACTATCAGAATGTTCCCAAGACATCAAAAAATGTCCCCATCTGTCCCGAGGATGGCTAACTGTCTCCTAAGGTACCTATGCACATATAGTAATTTTAGGAAAAAAAAAACTTACAACCTTCAATGCTTGTTTGGTTTTTGCAATGCCCATCTAAGCTGTGTACATAAAAATATGAAAATGGTGTATGCCATAAAGGTTTGTTGGTTTTGAAGGCTTCATTTGGGCTTGGTGGCAGTAGCTATGCCTCTTGACCCCAACCCATATCGTGAGTAGGAACGCATCAGGGATACTGCCCCCAAAACCACACCAAACTATGAGCTTGGCCGAGTAATAGACCAATGAATGATCATGATCACAAAATCTGCAAAATATATATCCACTATTGTAGATCTCAGCATCTTCACAATCGAAATCACAGTCAAAAAGATTATTTTGTTTCATACATTGGACAATCTGTTCAGTATACAATGACTGCCACAGACAAAGTTGGCATGCTGCAGTCATTATATTGCTAAATATGAGTCATGTCATAGTCAGCAGGAAATGCCACTTTCATGCAAAAATATATTAATCATGCCCTGCATAGACAACCTATTGAACCATCCCATCTATTAGTATCTCAGCTTTGGTCAAAATGAAACATAACCAGTTATCATTTTCTTTCACCGTTCATCTTCAACAGAACATGCAGTTTTGAAGGCTTTACAAAAACTTTTAATAATAAATCCATCATCGAATATACAGACCAGTCAGGCATGCCTTTATTAAGACATGCTCATATATATACACATAAAGAACATAATAATTCCTATTCAATTACCATGCTCACAAAAGTTCTATAATGTCTATGATGAATGTCTAATCAATGTTATCATATGAATATATGAAGTTTCCTTATATTTTAAAATTTTCCTATTTTTTAATAGCCGTCCCCATCCTGAAAACTTGAGGAAGCATAGGTTTAGAGTTCCTAAGAGACATTTGACAATGCATTGGCACGTTGCTTCCTATGTCCCGAAGTACCATTGGAGTAGGACTTTGTATTAATAGTTCTCATGTCTTAAAGTATCATTGGAGATGTTTCTAAAACTGCACAACTTTGTATCAACAATTTTCCATTTTTCTGTTTCTATATTGTCTAATCTTTAAGACCCACTTTCAAACTGTATCATAGTCAACAGGACGATGCATTTCATTGAGCAACTCCAGCAAAACTTATAAGAACATTTGCAAGTGGTGTCATAGCATTGGATGCTTCCAATCTGCAGTTCCACAGTATACTCACACTTCGGAGTAAGACACCATTTGACTCTTCTGTTTTCCCCAACATAAGATCACAATTAATTGTGCATATTTTGTTGTCCCGTTTCTATGTAGTCAAACAGAGCACAGTGTCTTTGACAATACCAACCACCAAATCTTTGCTAGGGACATCTCAAACTGAGACACCCAATTACATTTTCCCGGAAAATAACTCATCCAACATTGCTTACCAGAATAATGGGCACAAGCAAGGGTTTTCATTTCAGTAAGGAAGTGGGCATCCATGTCGATATCACACTGTAATTGTCCCACCAGCTCTAAGCTCTTTTATTGAAGCCTCATGAAACCAGTGAACGTAAAGAACTGGCGAGTTGTTAAATCAGGTTTATTTGGCAGTTTGAGCATAAATATCCTAGGTAAGCCACACTGCAAACCTTAGAAGACTGTTACAGACCATTAAATATCCCTCAAGTAATTAGAAAATGCTTGGGAATGATATGTAATTGGTCTCCAGTATTCAATATCTTCATTTTTGTCTTAGGGCACCACTGTTAGAAGACTGTTACAGCCCATTAAATATCCCTCAAGTAGTTAGAAAATGCTTGGGAATGATATGTAATTGGTCTCCGGTATTCAGTATCTCCATTATTGTGTTAGGGCGCCACTGTTAGAAGACTGTTACAGACCATTAAATATCCCTCGAGTAATTAGAAGATGCTTGGGAATGATATGTAATTGGTCTCCAGTATTCAGTATCTCCATTATTGTGTTATGGCGCCACTGTTAGAAGACTGTTACAGACCATTAAAAATCCCTCGAGTAATTAGAAGATGCTTGGGAATGATATGTAATTGGTCTCCAGTATTCAGTATCTCCATTATTGTGTTATGGCGCCACTGTTAGAAGACTGTTACAGACCATTAAATATCCCTCAAGTAATTAGAAAATGCTTGGGAATGATATGTAATTGCTCTCCAGTATTCAATATCTCCATTATTGTGTTAGGGCGCCACTGTTAAGTTTATAAATGTTGACTATAAAGTATTGAAAAGTGTATCTTGGATACAAATTGATTGATCATATTATTTATTTCTTGTAGTTTGTTGTACTTAGGTAAGAAGGGATTGATAGTGAGTAGCTTAGGCATTATATAAAAAGAGTAATTAGTGGCAAAACTGCATACACAAATCTCCTAGGATGTTCTGCTGTACAAAGTGTTCATTGTGTAGAGCAAAAATGTCAAACAATCTTAAACAAATGATATTAATGATATGTTAGATTAATGTGTAACACCGTTGTCGTCAAATTTTTAACCTTGGAAAATTTTTGAACAATCATAATGCAAAAATGTATCAATCATGACCTGCACAGACAAACAGACAACCCATTGAACAATCCCATCCATTTGTATCGCAGCTGAGGTCAAACTGGAACATAGTCAGTTATCTTTTTACTTAACTGTTCCTCTTTGTTAATGAGTTTGACAACAGAACATGCAATCTTGAAAGCATTACAAAAACTTTCAATAATAAATCCCTCACTTGAATATAAAGACCAGTCAGGCATGTCTTTATTAACTCGTGCTCATATATATACATATAAAGAACATTATAATTCCTATTCCATTACCCATGCTCACAAAGGTTCTATATTGTCTGTGATGAATGCCTAATCAATATTATCATATGATATTTGAAATTTCCTTGTATTTTATTCCCTATTTTTTAACAGTGTCCATATCCCGGAAACTTGGGGGAGCGTAAGTTTAGAGTTCTTAAGAGACGTGACAGTGCATTGGCACATTGCTTCCATGTCCTGAAGTACTATTGGAGTAGGACTTTGTATTAATAATTTTCATGTCTTTGAAGTATCATTGGAGGTGTTTCTAAAACTACACAACTTTGTATTGGCAATTTTCCACTTTTCTGTTTCTATATTGTCTCTAATCTTTAAGATCCACTTTCTAACAGTATCATAGTCAACAGGACAATGCATTTCATTTGAGCAACTCCAGCAAAAATTGTAAGGACATTTGCAAGTGGTGTCATAGCATTGGATGCTTCCAATCTGCAGTTCCGCAGTATACTCACTTGGAGTAAGACACCATTTGACTCTTCTGTTTTCCCCAACATAAGATCACAATAAATTGTGCATATTTTGTTGCTGTGTTTCTCTGTAGTCAAACAGAGCACAGTGTCTTTTCCAGCACCAACCACCAAATCTTGGCTAAGGACAACTCAAACTCAGACACCCAATTGCATTTTCCCTTATTGAGATCTGAAAATAACTCATCCAATATTGCTTACCAAAATAATGGGCACAAGCAAGGGTTTTCATTCCAGTAACGAAGTGGGCATCCATGTAGATCTCACACTGTAATTGCCCACCGGCTCTAAGCTCTAAGGTCTTTTATTAAAGCCTCTTGAAACTGGTGAGCGTAAAGAGCTGGCAAGTTGTTAAATGAGGTTTATTTGACAGTTTGAGCATAAAGTTCCTACGTGAAAACCACACATCAAACCTCAGAAGACTGTTACAGCCCATTCAATATCCCTCGTAATTAGAAAATGCTTGGGAATGATATGTAGTTGGTCTCAAGTATTCAATATCTCCATTATTGTGTTAGGGTGCCACTGTTAAGTTTATAAATGCTGACTACAAACTATGGAAAAGTGTATCTTGGATACAAATTGATTAAACATATTATTTATTTCTCGTAGCTTGTCGTACTTAGGTAAAAGGGGATTGATATCGAGTAGCTTAGGCATTATATGAAAAGAGTAATCAGTGGCAAAACTGCATACATAAATCCCCCAGGATGTTCTGCAAGTGCTCATTGTGTAGAGTAAAAATGCCAAACAATCTTAAACAAATGATATTCAAGATATGTTAATTAGATTAATGTGTAGCCCTGTTGTCCTCAAATGTTTAACCATGGAAATTTTTTAACAATCATAATGCAAAAATGTATCAATCATGTCCCACACAGACAACCCATTGAACAATCCCATTTATTAGTATCCCAGCTGAGGTCAAACTGAAACATAACCAGTTATCATTTTACTTAACTGTTCCTCTTTGTTAATGAGTTTGACAATAGAACATGCAGTCTTGAAGTATTTAAGACAATTTTCAATAATAAAACTCTCACCTGAGCATACAGACCAGTCAGGCATGTCTTTATTATGTTGCTTGATCTATTTACCTCAAGGCAATGATTTATGGATGTAAATTAGTATTGGAGACTTCCCTTTAGGCCTCTTCTAACTGGTAGTTAATTGTTAAACTATAAGGTTAATGCTGGTTTGACTACTGAGTGGTATGAAGAATTTCATGGGGAATGTGCACTAGTTTAAAGATTCTCTCAATTGGCTCCTAGAACTGAGTTGCCTTAAAGATTTAGAGTTATAGGCTAAGTTGCTGAATCCAGTACGGGTACGGATAGGACAAATTTTTTTAGGGGGTTGGGTACGGTACGTTTGTACAAAAATGTAATAAAATATTCAAATATATATATATAATCTAGAAACATATATTTAAAATTTAACATATATTGAATATTCTATAATCTATATTATTAATTTATTATACAATCTGAAATAAAATAATAATATTATTATTATGATAAATCTATAATATAATAAGAAATAATATCTATTACTATTATAATCTATAATATTATTATTTATACAAATTATAATCTATATACTATTAGTCTATTAATAATATTATATATTATTATAGTCTAAGACTAATACTATAATTCTATTTTTCTATAATCTATATTATTAATATTAATATATTATACAATCTAAAAGGTTATATATAATCATTAATATAATTTAATATAAATAATAATATGTATTTTACAAATATTTAATATACCAATAACTTAAATTTAATAAACAATACTAATAATCGTTAAAAATCATATTAAATTTAATAAAAAATTTATGAATTAAAAAAGATAAAATATTATTAAAGTTGTCGAAATATTTTATTTTGTTTCCTCTGGCGAACTTTCAACAGATTAGAAAGGCGGATCTCAGCTCTACTAGGCTTCTCTCTATAGACATCTAGAAGAATGGATCGATTAGGGGAAAGAGATATCTGACGGTGAGACAAAATTAGGCCTAGACATCTGACGATGAGTTGTGTCGGAGCAAAATAAAGCCCTTAAAAATTGTGATTTTTAGATAAATGCTTAGAATCGCTTTGAGTCATCGTTGGAGTCGGTCGAATCGTTCTTGAATCGTCGGGCATTTTGTGGAATCGTTTCCGACAGGGAAAAAGCGATTCTTGGATGAATCCACAGGAATTCGTACCAATACCAGTACCCGAAACGACTTGTTTCCAGAGTCGTTCTGCAAAGGGCAACGATCCGACAACCTAGGTTATAGGGATGTGAAGGCTTCCAAGAATTATGGAATGACTTCCATTGCCTTAGAGCTTGGAAGAGTTAGATCTATGAAGATGCTCTCAATTGAAATATTTTTTTACAAATGTCTATGCTTTACCATCCTTAATAAGATTGGCACCTTCAAATTGAGGAAAGGTTGGAAGGGAAAGATGAATGGTATCTAGTAGTGGTAACAAGAAAATTGCAGGATTTGTACAAAATGAATCCATTGAAAAGGATTTATTAAATTTCAAACAAATGCGTTTGACAGGTGTAAAGGAAAAATTCCATGCACATGCTAGCATCCTCACAGCCTGTACCAAAATGGGAGCCTTAAAACAAGGCATAAACATTTATCAAAGTGTTTTTATCAGATATTGAAGTTGGAGTTACCCAAGCATACATATAGGCAAAACATGGAGGAGTAGACTATGCACACAAATTGTTTGACAAAATGCTCCAGCAAACATCCATGCCAAATGTGGAAGCATAAATAACAACTACACAGAATGCCTCAAAGAAATATGGTCTCGTGGAATAAATTGATTACAAGATATGCACAAATGGGATTCTAAAGAAATGGTGTTGGAAATTTTTCAACAAATGCAATGGGCTACTGTAAACCCAGACTCGATGACTTTTACTAACATCCTCATGACGTATGCCAACGTGGGAGCTCTAGATCATGGGCGTCCCTCAAAGCATATTTAAAATAGGTTTTGTGGATGTTGTTGCAACTACCTTGGTAGACATGTATGCAAAATGTGAATCTATAGCCAATGCACAACATCTGTTTGACAAATTGACTCAACAAAATGCAATATCGTAGAATGCCTTAATTGGGGGATGTCTGCACAATGGATATGTTAGATGAAGCTCTTTGGCTATTCTGGGAAATGCAAAGGCTAATGTGGTCTCATGGAGTATAATTATTTGCGAGATATGAGCAAAGAGGTTTTTTCACAAAGTGTGTAGCATGGGTTTCTAACAATTATTTGAGGATATTTCGAGAAATGCAAAGTGACAGACATCAAACCCATTCTTGTAACCTTTGACTTTCTTCTCCCTTCTTGTGCCAGCTTGGCAACTCTGAATCAAGGGAATAAATTCATCAAGACATAATTCATAGTGGATTTCAATGCATTTCCTTTATAGAAAGTACTCTTATGGTCATGTATGCCAATGTGGGAGTTTAGAGGACGGGTTCAAAGTATTCAACGAAATTCTTATTTAAGAGTTGGTTTCATAGAATGTTATGATTTTTGGGCAAGCTACACATGGGTGTGTCGGGATGCCAGACATCATTACCTTCATTGATATTCTCTTTGCATGTTGTCATGTTGGTTGTAATGTTCCCTTCTAAATGACATCAATTGTCAAAGGAGATTAGCCTATAATTCTGACCCTCATAGGCTAATGAGGATGGTTAGACGGTTTCCTAAGGTTTGTATCATCTTCAGTGTTCAATGGCATTCAGTTTTGGCTTTCGTTTGGCATTCACAGGGCTTTGTATGCATTACTTACTATTTATAGTAAGTCAGAGTTACATTGAGGGGGACCCTTACTATTTTTAGTAAGGTGTGTGGTCATATGTAGCTCCATTAGCTTAGCTCCTAGTTCAGACGACACTCAAAGATAATGAGTATTCATGGAAATATTAATGTTTATTTGACTTAAATAAACATTAATTATTTAAAAAGATTATTATATTAAGTTATAACTTAACTTAAAATTGAGGGTCAAAGCATCATAAGAAGGGTCCATTTATTTAATTAATTTATGGGCGCTCAACCCAAGGTGGAGACTATGGAGAATTAAATGAAATATTATAATTTCATTTTATAGGTTTAAATTGTTTTTTTTGGGGAAATCGACCTCTCCTGAGAATTATATATTTCAACCTTGTGAAATAAATCATTCATATATTGGATTGAGCATTGGTGTTGATGAGTTTTTTGTCTGAGAGAGGAAGCCAAGGGTTTTCAAATCAGTTGGCCATTGGAGAATGTTAACTCTCCATGTTGCAGCCATTTGAGGTGGTGAAATATCCACTGAATTTGGTATTAGAGAGAGTTTCACACAAAGGCTTTATTTGTGCAGATTGAAGAGATTATCCAAAGGGTTTATGCGCAAATCTCAAGAGACTTTGTTGCAGATTTTGGAGCAGCAACCTTTCATCATTTGCTCTTGATTATTGGATACTATCAGAGGAAGGACCTCTTGTTCAAGCAACTATTCATTTGCAGCTGGGGTGCCAAAGAGGGCAAGGGCGATTTTGCCTTAGAAGGTGTTCAAACATTCTCAATAAAATCAATGAGGTGCGCCAAGGATCTAGGAAGCATTCTACATCAGTCACAGTGAAAAAAGCAAGCTACTTTGGGAGAATCGAATTAGTTTATGAAGTGCTTTTTGGTTGCAATTTGTGAACAACAGTTGCATGTTTTCAAATAACTACGGGTATGATTGTAATAAGCTATTCTCTTTGAATACTAAGCAATAAGATATATTTTGGAGGAGCTGTTTATCATAGTTAGTCGTATTACTTTATGCTTTGCCTTCTGTTACTTTATATTCAAAACACAAAAAGAAGAAAAACTCTTGTGAGAATACCAAGAAATTTGCAAACACAAAAACAAAAAAACGAGACATAAAATCTAGGGCAAGAAGAGTTCTTATAGTGGTATTAGAGCCTTAATCCTGCCATCCTGGAGGATTGAAGGCACATGAGTGGTCATCACAAATATTTCATTCACAATAAAAGGGAATCATAGGCTGATTAGCAAAGGGATAATTCGTTTCCGGAGGAGCCATTGACAGTTATGGGTGTCAGGGCAGAAGAGGGTCCACCTAGGAATGAAAGGAGAGATGAGGATAGGGATGGTGGCAGAGAAGTGAGAGAGACCTTGAGAGATTTACGAGTTGGTCAGTAGTAGGTAGCTGGTGCATTACAACATCTGGTAGATACATTACAACAGTTGAATCTACCTAGGAGACCACTTCAGAATCAAGATGATGATAGGAGTGTAGTAGGGTCACAAAGGGTACATAGGACACCTTCTCAAACTGCAGATAGGCCTACTCGACCCACCTTCCTAAGACGAGAACAGTTTGAGGAGAATGTTGAAGAGGTTGGGAACATATTATATGTTGATGCAGTTATGGCAGCCAACGAGGAGTGGGACTTATTGACACCACAAGTGTGCGAGCACATGCATTTTGATCGATTTGTGAATTTGAGAGTTGAATATTACAGGTCTCGATAGGGAAATAGGCCTTGAAACCAAAATAGAGACTTGAAGCATGCCACCAGCAAGATCAACCTACCCTATTTTGATGGTAGTGGCAAGGTAACAACACAGTCTTGGATTCACAAGCTAGACACCTTCTTGACACTTCGACCTATGTCTGAGGAAGAGGCAATCAAGTTTGCCAGGTTACATTTAGAGGGAGTAGCCCATGATTGGTGGTATCGGGGAATGGTGACATTGCGGCACGATTGCATTACCACTTATCAGGAGTTTGTGGACAGATTGGTGGATCGCTTTGATAAAAAGGATCCAAAAGTTTATTTCAGAGATTTGGCACAACTTAGGCAGATTGGCAGCTTGGAGAATTATATCAGTGACTTCCAGAGGTTATCCGTGATGGTGACAAACATTTCAGACAGGAGGTTAGTTGTGCTCTTCATGGAGGGTTTGTTGGAACCATTGTGAGGGTGGATTAAGGCTTTCGATCCACCGACACTACAGGAAGCAATGAAGAAAGCGAGAAGTATGGAGTTGCTGCCCCGAAAAGCAAAAGCTCATAGAGGGATGTTCCTTCAACCAACAAAGAGGACTCTCAACAAACTGATGATAAGAAAAAGAAACCAGTCACCATGGCAGTTGAGGAGTCGCGTGAGGAGTTGAGGAAAAATAAATTATGTTTTTGGTGTAAGGAACCATACACCTCAGATCATGATTTCCCCTTGAGGCCTAAGGGCAAAGCAAACCACATCATGTGGGCATTTTATGAGGATTCAGATTCAGATCAGTCAGCCTCAGAGGATCATCAGGATGAGAAGGCATCTGCTGATGGGAATTTGGCTCCTATGGCATTCTTTGCTAATGTTCATGATGAGGCCACTTTTAGATTCAGGGGAACAATTAATGGGCAGTGTTGTGTTGCTATGCTGGATACTAGAGCAATGCATAATTTTATTGGTGAGGGTTTGGTGGCCAGATACAGATTTCCAGTAGAGGATTTTGATGGACTTAGAGTTCGAGTTGCTGATGGATATACTCTCGCATGCACTAGGCGGATTACTAATCTCACTTTGATGTTGAACAACTATGAACTACATTCTAATTTATATGTGGTCAACATGGGTGAGATGGATATAGTTTTGGGAATGAAATGGCTCCAAGACTTAGGAGTATTTACCCTCGACGTACCTAAAATAGAGATGTCATTTGAGGTTGATGGCAAAAAACATGTGTTGAGGGGCATTACAAATGGGAGCTTCCTTTCTATCTCGCTTTGTAGAGAGAAGAGTAGCGAGATAGAGCAAGAGATGATTCAGGAGGAGTTCACGTTAGCTGACGACTCCATGGGTTCAGAGTTGTATGCTTTGAATCAGCATGGTGGTGTTGTTCAGTTTGTGAACAACCCCTTGTTTGAGGCAAATGCTACACTGTTTTATGATAACCCGTTTCTCAAGTTAGATGTTGATTCCACTCTTGACCCGAACTTTGTGATGAGTGTTGATTATAGTGTTTGGGATCCCTCTAGTGCATCGGGGTTTCAGACATGGCTCACAAAGGAGTTTTTTGAGGCATACATAGTGAGGAGTGCATACAATTTCACATTTGACCCTCATGTGCATGACCTATCTCAGATGCACAATTCAATGACACAGGTACTTGACAATGGTTATGACCGTTCACCTTGTGCAAAGTTAGGAAGCAAATGTTGTCAATTCCTGGAGTTGCTTCCTACTAAGACTTGTACTCCTGCGACACCAGATGGTGAGTTTGGATGGGGACAATAGCTTCAATCAATTATTCTGGTGTTAGTATTATGGGAGCTATTTGAGGATATCAAGGACATTGCACAGTTCTACCTATGGGATCCAGGTGGAGAGGTCTTACAGAGGATTTTATTTTGGCAGCCGAGATTGCTTGTGGACAAGCAATTTCAGGGAGGACGGATTGTAATGTCCCCTTATAGTTGACATCAATTGAGAGAGGAGATTAGCCTATAATTTTGACCCTCATAGGCTAATGAGGATGGTTAGAGGGTCTCCTGAGGTTTGTATCATCTCCAGTGTTCAATGGCATTCAATTTTGGCTTTCGTTTGGCGTTCACAGGGCTCTGTATGCATTACTTACTATTTATAGTAAGTCAGAGTTACATTAAGGGGGACCCTTACTATTTTTAGTAAGGTGTGTGGTCATATGTAGCTCCATCAACTTAGCTCCTAGTTCAGACGACACTCAGAGATAATGAGTATTCATGGAGATATTAATGTTTATTTGACTTAAATAAACATTAATTATTTAAAAAGATTATAATATTAAGTTATAACTTAACTTAAAATTGAGGGTCAAGGCATCATAAGAAGGGGCCATTTATTTAATTAATTCATGGGTGCTCAACCCAAGGTGGAGACTATGGAGAATTAAATGAAATATTATAATCATTTTATATGTTTAAATTATTTTTTTTGGGGAAATCGACCTCTCCTGAGAATTATATATTTCAACCTTGTGAAATAAATCATTCATATATTGGATTGAGCATTGGTGTTGATGAGTTTTTTGTCTGAGAGAGGAAGCCAAGGGTTTTCGAATCAGTTGGCCATTGGAGAATGTTAACTCTCCATGTTGCAGCCATTTGAGGTGGTGAAATATCCACTGAATTTGGTATTAGAGAGAGTTTCACACAAAGGCTTTATTTGTGCAGATTGAAGAGATTATCCAAAGGGTTTATGCGCAAATCTCAAGAGACTTTGTTGCAGATTTTGGAGCAGCAGCCTTTCATCATTTGCTCTTGATTATTGGATACTATCAGAGGAAGGACGTCTTGTTCAAGCAACCATTCATTTGCAGCTGGGGTGCCAAAGAGGGCAAGGGCGATTTTGCCTTAGAAGGTGTTCAAAAATTCTCAATAAAATCAATGAGGTGCGCCAAGGGTCTAGGAAGCATTCTACATCAGTCACAGTGAAAAAAGCAAGCTACTTTGGGAGAATCGAATTAGTTTATGAAGTGCTTTTTGGCTGCAATTTGTGAACAACAGCTGCATGTTTTCAAATAACTACAGGTACGATTGTAATAAGCTATTCTCTTTGAATACTAAGCAATAAGATATATTTTGGAGGAGTTGTTTATCATAGTTAGTTGTATTACTTTATGCTTTGCCTTCTGTTACTTTATATTCAAAACACAAAAAGAGTTCATACATTGGCCTAGGGCATGATGAGTGTAAGTTTTTTCATAGCATTAACCATACCTATTAGATTATGCATGGACTACATCACTACAGTTGCATGGTTAGCCTTCTTGGTTGGGTTGGACACCTAAATGAGGCACATAATTTTAAAAGTGTGAGGTAAACTTGGATCCTACTCCGTGGGTTTCTTTACTTGGTGCTTTTAGAGCCCATGCCAATATGGAGTTAGAGGAATAAATTGGATAACATCTTTTTGAGCTAGATCCTACACATTATGTATTGATATCGACATAGATCCTACACATTTGATCTTGTTTGTAGATATGGAAACTCTTATTGGATTTGAATTCACTACAAAAACAAGAGTTGTGGTGCAATAGGAGTCCCTCCCAAATACTGAAAGAGCAAGTCCAGATTTATTTGGTAGTTGTATGCTAGATCAGTTTGATAAGGCTAAAGACAAATGCACAAATGTAATGCCAATGAAAGAATTACTAATTAAATTTACTGAATAAATTTTCTGTAAACAATACTCTTATTAATATTTTTGGCCTCACCTTGGTCTACATAGTGCTACAAAGTCCTCATTTTGTTTAATAAGTCTTTAGAGTCTTAGGTTCATGTCATAAAGGGCACACATTATTTGTAAAATAGGTCTTAGGCACTCAAAAGTTAAAATAACTTTCAAATTTTGCTAAGTCTCCACGCCAAGAAAGGGAAGCATTGAATATTTCCTCCTTTTGAAAGTTTAAGAGCTTGACATGGCACATTGCATTAGAAATCCCAAGGTTTCTATTTTGTTGGCATTGAAGGTGTCCTTAATTTGGCATGGAAGTAGAACCTTTCTGCGTTGGTCTCACCCACATTGCAAGATATGGAGGAAGATCTACCCACGTTGCAATGGCATTGGAGGTTTTCAAGGAGCCCATTTATCTTTCACCCACATTGCAGAGACCAAATAGAAGATATGGCACATTACCAGGAGGAAGGAGAAGTTACAAGGACTCAATTACACCTGCCACATGTGGTCAAAAGCTCCCCATAATGCTAAATCTTCATGGTATGCATTCTACACTTCATTAAGACTCTATTGTCATTTTAAAACTTTGGAAACTGTTCAAGGGTTACTAAAAGATTCCAAAGTTTAGGAGAACATGTGCAGAGTTAATGATAAAAGCATCTTTTATTTCTATCTCGTGGGTCTTCATGGAAATATGCATACTTAAGTTGTAAAATCATGCAAGCCTGTTAGGGTTTTGTGGTCATTCTAGTGTTGCTACTGTCACAGCGAGTTTCCAAGAGCATACTACCGTAACAAGTTACTGAGATGGTCTTATAGTGTTTAATGTTGCCCAATGTTTTTGTTGCCTTACCAAAAACATGTATAAGTGTTTCTCTAAGCTTTCCTCATACCTTGTTTAAACCATGGTTGAAAAAATTGCCAAAAACTCGCATAACTCACAAGTAATCACGCATCAAATCACTAGGCAAGTAAATCACCTAAAAACTCGCAGCCGAGTAATGGGAAAAACTCGCAACGATTAAACCAATAAAAAACGCGAAAAATCACGCGTCTGGGATGAAAAACATGGCTTAAAAATGTGCAATTTTTTAAAATTTCGTTTTCCCTAAAAAACACGAAAAATAAAGATGTCGATGACTGACGCTATCATATTTCATTTTATTATGTGAGTGTGACTGAAGCAGGGAAAACGACCACGCGCAGGGAAGAATAGACACGAAAAACGAAGCAGGGCAAATGGTCGCGTGTAGGGAAGAACAGACACACCCGTGCTAAGAAAGAACAGTGACAACGAAAATCGGGCCAAAGATCAATCAGGTTTTTTTCAATATTTTTGGTCTGCGATTTTTTTATTATTTATTTTTTAATTTTTTGATTTTCATTTGTAAATAATGAAGTATGAACATTAAAAATAAAAGGTTTAAAGATTTTTTTTTTTAAATATTAAATATGAAAAGATTTAAATTTTAAAGATTACTTTTAATTTATTTTATTTATAAAATTTAATACTTATAATTTAAATTTTAGTATATCTGTAAAAAGAATTAATATATAATATAGATATAACTTATAAGCATGAAAATAATTGTATTTTTTTAATTTATTTTATTTTTAAAACCTATAATTGAAAAATTAATATATTTGTAAAAAATATGTATATTATATAAGACTCAAGTAATTTAAAAATTGAATTTTTTTTATTTTTTTTAATTTTTAATTTTAAATTTTAATTTAAAATATTAAACTTAAACTTTAATTACTTGAAGTTTGAACCTTATATAATATATTTATTTTTACAAATATATTAAATTATAAGTTTTAAAAATAAAATAAATTAAAAAATTCAATTTTTTAAATACTTACGTCTATATAATATATTAATTTTTTTAACAAATATTCTTTAAATCTTTTAATGTTTATAAATCAATAAATAAAAAAATAATTAATTAAAATATTATTATTAAATATTACATTTCAAAGTTCAAACCAAGAAAACAAATTTTGTTTCCATAATAAAAAGAATGATTGTTATTAATTTATCTCTTTATGAAACTTCATTATGATTTTTTTTTAAAAATTTAAATGGAATCATGGATTACCTTGTTTTTAATTTTCGATGTTGTCTCCCTTTTGCCAGGTTTATGTTCATAATTTGCTAAAAGAATATGGCTTATGCAAGTAAAAAGAGTGGTGGAAAAACAAGAGATCCTTGCTGGAAACATGGAACACCAGGTGCAATGCGAGGAGAGGTTATTTGCAACCATTGCACCAAGTCTTATTTTGGTGGCATAAACCGGCTAAAATACCACCTTGCGTGAATCCCTTGCCGAGATGTTACACCATGTAAAGAGGCACCCGAAGAGGTTGAGATGGAGGCCAAAACACTCCTTGCAGCATTTGACCAAAGGAAGGAAAGTAAAAAGAGAGCAGCAGAGGCAATGGCAGCCCCATATGCAGATTTCAGTTCTACAGGGTCACAGAGGACTATGGGAGGCTCTTCTTCTCTTGGGCCACAGATACGAGAATTAGGAATTGGAAGTGTGGGCGGCCTTAGTTCTATTTTTTTTGTTTCACGTAATACTCCTAGTGCACAACCTTCATTGGAAGGTACTTCTTGGAATAAAGAGTTGTAAAATGAGGCGAAGTTGGCATGTGCTAAATTTTGGTTCTACAACAATATTCCATTCAATGTTGTCCTTATTGGGAAGGGTTGGTCACTACATTGATCATGGCAGGTAAGGGGTTCAAGGCCCCAAGTTGTTATGAATTGAGTGGGCCATTATTGCAGAATGAGGTCCAAAACACACACAAACTAGTGGAGGAACAAAGGAGAAGTTGGGAAAAGAATGGCTGCACCATTATATCTGATGGGTGGACGGATGGCAGAAATAGGACACAAATCAAATTTCTAGTGGCTTCAAGGGGACAATTGGTATTTATAAAATCAGTTGATGCCTCCAATGAAACAAAAAATGTAGAGACCTTGTGCAACATGTTGGATGAGGTGGTGATGGAAGTAGGAGTTCAAAATGTAATTCAAATTGTGACTGACAATGCAACTGCATATGTGGCAGCTGGTAAACTTCTAATGGCGAGGCATCCTACATTATTTTGGAGCCCTTGTGCTGCCCACTATCTTGACTTGCTCCTTGAGGACATAGGGAAACTAAGTTGGGTGAAGAATGTGGTGGAAGATGGAAGGAATATCACAAAGTTCATCTACAATCACACATGGGTCCTAAGTCTTATGAGAGAGCACACTGAAGGTAAGGATCTTGTGCGATCAGGAGTCACACGCTTTGCCACCAATTTCCTCACCTTGCAGAGTATTTTAACTACATTGCCCAACCTCAAGCGCATGTTTGTGAGTGAAAAATGGTTGGAGAGTCGTTATTCCAAGAAGCCTGAAGCAGATAAAGTCAAGAAGACCATTTTTGATGATAGATTTTCCAAAAAAATGGAGGAGATCATCAATGTAAGTTTTCAAACTTTGATTGATGATTTAGCTTTTTGCTTTCTAATATTACAACTTGCTGATTTTGTTAATTTTTTTATATTTTAGGTGTCAGAATCATTGGTTAGAGTTCTACGATTGGTGGATGGGGATAAAATCCCCATGGGGTATCTATATGAGGCCATGGATAAGGCCAAAGAGGAAATTCAACATTTATATGGGTCAAACAAGACCAAATATGAACCCATATGGCATATAATAGATCGGAGGTGGAACCGACAACTCCACCAACATATTCATGTTGCTGCCCACTTTTTGAACCCCAAGTTTTAGTTCTTTCCTACTTTCGAAGAAGATGTAGAGGTTCTTGTTGGCCTCAACACATGTATTGAGGGATTGGTTAGTAATGATGAGCTTCGAGATCTCATACTTGATGAGATACAAAGCTATAAGAAGGTCGAAGGGCCATTGTTTTCTTCCAAAGATTGCATTCATAGGAGATACACTCTACAACCAGGTAACAAATTCATGTGTTTAATATTGTTTTACTATTTATGTTAATGTACAAGTTTATTAAATCCTTACTAAGTTATAAATGACAATTGTTATCCTTACAGATTTGTGGTGGGAAGATTATGGTGCCACAATGCCTAATCTTTGAAAGCTTGCCATTCGTATTTTATCTCAGCCTTGTAGTGCATCTGGTTGTGAGCGCAACTGGAGTGTCTTTGAGGCCATTCACACGAAGAAGCGCAATCGGTTGACTCAAAAGTGCTTGAATGACCTTGTCTATGTTCGGTACAACCTTCGGTTACATGAGAAGAAGGTACAAGGGCAGAGTTCACATGAAGCACTTGACCTTGATGACATTGATCCATTCTTAGATTGGATTGTTGAGCCTGATGAGGTCAATATGGAACCACGGATAAGTGATGATGAGTTCATTGAGATGGAGAGGGAGGTAGAGGAAGCTAAATGGGAAGCAGAGGTGGCAGCATATGAGGAGGAAGAAGGCAAGCTTGGTCAGTTAGCAGGGGTTTCTTCACACACACAGCTTGATCCTATCCCTATGGATGAGGCACTTCTCGACGCACCTATTGAGGCTCCTATTGAGAACACTACAATTATACCATCTACTTTAGCACCACCCACACAACAGCGACAAAAGCTTTTGAGTTTTAGTCAGAGAAGAAATTTAGGATAGATAATTTTTATTGATATTGAAACTTGAAGTTGATATGTATTGAGAAGTCGAACTTGTTTTTTGGTCTATGATACATTGATGATTGATATGTATTAAGGTTTTAAACTCTAATTTTGATTTATATATGATGAAATCAGTTGATACATTGATGATTGATATGTGTTAGACTCTAATTTTGATTTATATATGATTAAATTAGTAATATGTTCTAAAAATTCAGTTTATATACATGTGTTTTTAAAGAATATTTTTAAAAATTATGTATTTTCAAATGTTCGATAAATTTGCCGATTTATTGCTGAGTTTTTCCCTGAGTTTTTGCCGAGTCCCGAGTTTTTAAATTTTTTGGGTCTGTTGAGTTATTGCCGAGTTCGAGTTTTTCAACTATGGTTTAAACCATTGTCATCAAATAAAGAGATGTTCCAGATTTGTGGTAGGAGAAAGAGGAGATTCTTCAAGTGAACAATACACAATCTACCTGTTTAGGGTGATAAAAGAAGCAATTTATTGTCTATACACAATAAGCATTCCAGTTTCGTCATCCAATGGACAGCGAATAACAAGTGGAAAAGAGGTTTTCAAACAATATGAAGGTACAAGAAACGAACAAATTTTCCCAATGTCAAAGACTATTTGACACATAATAGGAACACAACTTTATTGCTTTAAAATCCCCTTGTTCTTGCTTTGTTACCTTGTTGCTAGATAATGTTATTTTGTACATATTAATGAGGTAATAGTTGTTTTGTTCATTCATGTGAGGATAATATTGGTGTTAATAATATCATCTTGAGAATGAGGTATGTAATGAACTTGTTGAGGTTTAGGGATAGCTAGCATGAAGCTAAACCCTAAGGTTTATGTAATATGAATCAGATTTTCTAAACACGTAAAGACAGTCATTTAAGGGCATATTAAGGGGCAAAAACCATGATAGGTACAAGGACTACGTATGGCTAATATGGTATAGTCATACAAGAGGACAGTGACCTTGGTTTCAAAAGATAGTCCATAAAGTTCTCTAAAACTTTGTGCATAAAAGAAATGAGACAATGAAAAAATTTCAAAGGGGCAATGACATGGCAGTCATGATCAAGAATGGACAATGACCTTCCACATTTGATAGGCCAAGAAGCAATCATTGGAGGTACAACATTATGGTCAAAGGTCAATGTAGATGATGAGTTAATACTGTGATTTTGAATACCATAAAGGCAGTAAGAGATATCATAGTCAAGATAAAAAAAGAGTTGAGTGGATGAGTCTAAAAGAGATGATAGTGAGTTCAATTTATATACAATATTGTGCATTAATGGCATGCACAATACAATCAGTCATAAGGCAATGCCAAGCTTATCCATGAAGATAGTGTTTAAAGAGACCATGACAATTGAAATCTAAAGGGAGAAATGGTAGGAGACATCAAAGGATAGTCATGGAAATCAGATATATTACAGTCATCAAAGGGCTTTCTTATATTGTCAAAGAATCAAGAAAAACCTATAAGTACTATAGAATGCTCCAAATCCATGTGATGGTCTCACAAGATGTTCAAGGGAAATTATAGGGAATATTACCTTAAGTCACTATTTAAGGCCTTAGAAGACAATCAGTAAATGCCTACTATGAACAGTTTGTATACGTATGACAGTGATTTCACAATGAGGAGGACAAAGCTAATAATATTTGAAGACAATCCTTAATGAAGATGATAGTTTTCATGCATGCACAAATTGCCTAAATACAAAGATAGAAAACAATTTGAAAATATTATTAAAGAGTGCAATTCTTGTGAAAATTGCAAATACACTAAGAGAGCATAAGTCTAATCAAAATAGGACAGTGAGTTGCACACAACTAGTACAAGGACAGTTCCTTATTTGGTATGATAGTCTAAACTTAAAGGCTCATGGAAAAAAGATTAGCATGAAAGTCTCATGGTAAGAAGATTAAGTAGTCACTTCATGAAGAGCACAAAAGACTTGTGACACTATAGTTAGGGGGTGATGAAGAGATAGTCTTTGGTACAAGAGTCACTACCCATGACAATTTGAATGTATTTTGCAAGTGAGCAGAGCCATGATAGAGGTAGAAGCCTTTAGGCATCAAGGAGACAAGAGAAGCAACATATGGCAGTGAGACAAAAGACAAGAAAGTCATGGCCCTCGATGGTGTTGTCAAGTGGACAAAGGACATATTTGGTGCCTATATGTCCTAGTTGTCAATCTAAAAAGGTCATAGGCATAATAATTGGTTTTATTGTAGAGAAAGTGGCTGCCAAAGTTGAGGACACTAGCATTTAATTAGAAAGACTATGAGTATGATGACAAAGTTTACAAGGTTTATGGCAAAGTTTATGACAAAGCATGAATGATAGTTTCCATGAAGATGAATGTTCAAAGATAGCGAAGATTGTTGGTGACAATGCATAAAGGTATTGAAGACTGTAATTACAATGAGTAGAGGTGGAAGGCCTCATGCACCAAGAAATTTTTTTCTTGACAGTGACAAATACATGCATGGACAGTTATAGAGAAAAATAGTTATGACAGATGTTCATGAAGACATGATAACCTTATAAAAGAAGTGATAGTACCATCATGACATAGGGTACTTACATGTATGAATAGAGGATTGCCACTATAAAAAGGAGGTAGTGGTACATGCTTGATAATAGGGCAGTCATGAATGCACAATAACAAAATGCAATGATAGTGAACACACTAATCTTCACAGTGGACAAAGTGAGTAATAATCACAATGGATAGTGT
>CM021101.1:179877144-179966213 GCA_007115665.2 Sequoiadendron giganteum | reverse complement strand
TGAATCAATATAATTAATTTTTACCTTTTCAAACTTAAAACCAAAGCATATCAATTGCACTATAACAATAACATCATTTACTTAACATAAATTATCATGTGCATATGAGAAGAACACAATAGCACACAATATTTATGTGGAAACCCTTGCAAGAGAAAACCACAACAAAAATATTGCTTTTATTGATCTTATTTTTACATGTTTTGTAGGCACCAGCCCTTCATTCAATTTGTGAGCACCAACCCACTAGAGGCACCAACCTTCAAAGTACAATATGATAGATGTATGCAAAATTCCTCTTCAAATTTTCTCCATGAATCTACTCACACCGTTGTTGAAGTCTTCACAATACTCTTTCACAAATCATGCATAAGTTTGTTCCAATGTCTTCATAAAAAGTAAGTTATATTTCATGTATATAGTTATAGGATGTTTGAGAGTGGTTTCAGATCTCTAGGAGTTATAATGCAAATTCTAGCTTTTAGAAGATCTTATAATTTTTTAGACTTAGTCAAATTTTAGTAATCAACATGTCAAATTTTAGTGATCAAGAGGTCAAATTTTAGTAATCAGCAAGTTGTATCATCTTTCTCTCTTTTTATCTCTCATTGTTCATCTCTTATACTATAGACCTCTCTCTCTCTCTCTCACCTCTCTCTCCCTCCCTCCTTCCCTCTCTAATTTTCTCTATCTTTCCCCCCTCTCTCTCCTTCCCTCTCCACTCTCTCTCTCTCTCTCTCTCTCTCTCTCTCTCTCTCTCTCTAATTTTCTCTATCATCCTCTCACTATCATCCCCCATTGAGAAATATACTATAAAATCTCCTTACAATGAATAAGTTGGCCAATAGAATCTATGAAGTCAATTGTGCTTATTTCCCAAACCACAACTTCCACTATTATTGGTGATAGTATTTAGTTTTGAGAAATGTGATTTAAATAATCTAAGTGTTGAGTTCGGTTCCTTTAACATATAAGCAACTCTCGATATCATCAATATCATCCCTTATTATTCACACACCTTGGTGTTCCTTTCAGTTGTTCTTATCTACAAATTTGTCTCCTTTGAGCTCCACGCATGCTCTCCTTGTAGTGGTATACTCTTTCTTTTATTGTGCCTTCCTTAATATAGTCGACCTCATCAACTAGGAGTTTACAATTGAATATTCCACAACAAATAGTTTAGACTCAACGATTAGTCATAAAGAGGCAAAAATTATACCATGCCTAAGGCAACGATTAATCAATTAGTTTGGTAACAAAGAGACATGCCCATTCACAAGGATATCTCTCTTCTAAAGAGATGCATCCTTTCATATTAAAACAAAGATATAAGAGGAAATGAAAGGGGGGAGGAATAGATATAGACAAAAGGAATTAGAAATTTGAATAAAATAGAGGATTGGGAATAAATATGAGATGGAATCATATTCAGAAAATATCTACATTTATATCAATAGATTGGGATAAGGAATGGGATATCAATTGGGAATTGGAGCAAGTATCCAGAAGAACTATGTGGGAGTAAGAAGATGGTTCAATGAGAGATATATGAAGATGAATGATAAATGCATAATAAGGGAAGAATATCTTCTAAATATTAGGAGATTGAATAGCAAGAGAAATAGGAGATTAGAAATAAATATCTACAGTCATTAGACAAGGGAAAAAATCAACTATTGTTAATACACTTGCATCTAGAATATAGCAGTCTTATATTTAAGTTTTGTGGTATGCACTAATATGATTATTGTGAATTATGATATGTCTATTACTATATAATCTCTATGAATCTATATATATTTAGTGTTTTTAATTCATATCAAGAAACCATGAGGAGGAGTGGGGGAAGTATGAGTAGGGTGAGAAGATATTAGATTACTTTCTAAGTACGCCACTCCAGGTGGATGGTTGGGGGTCTGCCACTTGGGGTCAAGGGGTTGAGTGACCACACTTGGGCCTAGAAATAGGAATTTGTGAGCCTCCTATTGTAGCTTTCCCCTGTCTCTACATGGATGGGTTGCTCAAAAGGATTCAAGGAGTCTCAATCATAAGAAGGATGGATACAACAATAGGGATAGGGAATGCATATACAATTTTATCCACTAGGTAGACCACCCCATGTGGATGGTCATGGGTCTACTAGTTGGGGCCAAGAGGGATGTTATATTTTCTCTTGAGCTAAGCTTGGATAGATTTGAGTAGACTTATCATCTTTCCCATCCAATTCCTATTATGATTAAACTCATTATGCATTATGGATATGGTGTTTAAATATATTTGGAATAGTTATATATTTACATGGTTCAAATAGATAAGACATTTACTATATATAGTTGATCATATGAATTATATTCCAATATTATCTAGCATGATTGTAGGACCTAAACCAAGATTTATCTTTCTTAAAGTATTTAATTGGTAAGTTATAACCCTAACTACATTAAACTTGTGTTTCTAGGGTGAGATTTAGGGCGAACCCAAAAAGAGGACATTACAATTGGCATCAGAGCTCTAATCCTACCAGCTTGCGGGACAAACTAACTTTAACCACCATTTAATTAGAATTAACTATTTATCCTTCTTCTTAAGTAGGCCAATAATGCATTTCTATATATGTGTTCCTTTCACATGTCTGCTTCATGTCTTACATGTATTCATGTGTATACTTTTTGACTTGCATGTATTCATGTGTATACTTTGTGACTTATGTGTATTCATGCATATACTTTGTGACTTATGTGTATTCATGTGTATACCTTGTGACTTACATGTATTCATGTGTAAACTTCATGGCTTACATGTATTCATGTGTACATACCTTGTGACTTACATGTATTCATGTGTATACCTTGTGACTTATGTGTATTCATGTGAACACCTTGTGACTTACATGTATTCATGTGTATACTTTGTGACTTATGTGTATTCATATGTATACTTTGTGACTTACGTGTATTTATGTGCATGCCTCATATCTTATGTGTATTTATGTGTATACTTCATGTATTGTGTATTTATATATATACGTGTTTGATTCACACCTAATGTGTCTTCAACAACACCAACAAATTAATGTAATTAAAATTAATTATTATTAGTGTCTAAATGCAATAACAAAGAGTTGTAGCTATTGAGGTTAAAAGGTGTGACTCCCTCAAAATTGAGATATAAAAGGGAGAGCATTCCATTTAGGAAAGACAACCATAACATCATTAAAGAATTCACTTGAGAATAGAACTTTAGGTGATTTTACAAGTGAATTAAATTAAGTTCTCAAGAATAATAATGATGTGAGAAAGGATTTGACTTCAAATACGAGGTTGTGACTCTTCAAATGAAAGGTTGTGACTCCTTTATAATAAAGGGTGGTGAATCCTTCAAGGAATAGATATAAAGGAATAAATCTCTCCAATGAATCCACCGACATAGGCCAAGAGAGCTAAGTAATCCCAAAATCAAGACTGAAACAAGTATTAAAACCTAAGTATAAAACATGATTGCACATAATTTATCACTATGTCAAGCTTTTTATGAATATTAAATAGCCAAAAGCATAAATTGTGTTAAGGTACAACTTTCACACAAAAAATTAGGATTCAATAAACGTATTCCTAACATCATAAGGTATCTATTTTATAATAAGCATTACCATAGGGTATGCTCATACCTACTTTATATAACATAGCTATTCCATGTATGATTTCTATTGCAATTAGGGGGAAAATAATTATTTGAATAAGGCAGATAATATCACTTGCAATGCATCACCATAATGTTCCTTGCTTCGTACCTTGGGTGAAGGGGAAAGAAGACCAACATTAATCATCACCATTAAGATCATAGATGTGTGGCATGCTTCTAATCCTTGTCTTAATATAGGTAAAACTACCAAAGGTTGCTTGAAAAATCTAAGGTCTTTGGAAATTCACCTATTACTTTACTCATGCATATCCCCCAACAATCACAATCCTTGAGATCTTTTAAATTACTGAAAAGGCTCAAGGCCTCTTCATGGACTAAAAATAAATAAGAATTTGAACCAGCATCCATGCCAAACACAATATTCTTGAGCAAAGGTAATGAAGACAACTCAACTCTTTAGGAAATAGCAATATAGAAGATATTTGAGATAATTTCATCATAGGCTCTTCTTCTCCTAAGTCAATTTTCTTGCTCTATATCTATGATTTTTAAGGTTAAGGACATCAATATTAAGTATCTGAGATAAATTGATACAAACCCAACTACAATAAAATAACTACATAAGCCTATGCTAAGTTACATTATGGGTCCATAACTCACAAGTCCCAAGATCATTCTCACCTTTTAAACTTTGGGATAAATTGATATTGTTTAAACGAATCAGGTAAATTAAAACACTACTTTCCCAAGATATTAAAATAAATTTAGTATCAAACATGGGGATATATCAAAGAGGAGTAATATCCTCCAATTGTGTTGGATGATGGGACAATAATTGGATATTAGGGTAAACCTATAAATTTAGATCCTTTTATTGCTTGCTAGGAATGCTAAATTACTGTACATCTTTCATTTTATTGACTTGATCAATCCAATAAATTTGTAAAGTATTGTCTAGGAAACATATACTTAAAAGGTTATAATATGTCATTAATTACCTATGGGTATGATAGATGTTTGATTAGGTTAAGTGATGCAAAAAAAAACTTATAAACTATTTTATATTACATCATCATTAGAAATGAATGTGCCTCAAACCTTGTTTGAATGTTTACACACAAACTCTAAGGGAAGTTATCACTCAAACATCTAGATCCTTTACACAAATGTAAAAATGGGTTTACACAAAGGAGTGGGATCTTGTTATTTTCAACACTCACATAATCCATCATGATGAAGGATGCAACATTTTATAATTCAACAAGGGGTAATGAAGAATTTGTATCATTTCCTAGGATCTTTGTGGTAATGAAATGAGAGAAAACTTGTCTTAAATAACGAGACTTGCCAATTTCCACCTCTTAGCTATGTCGTTGAGAGTCCTTGAAAAAAAAATATCCTAGTTCAAAACTACAACTTGAGGTAATATTAGAGTTGCACAAAAAAAACTAATTATATCTCAAGAAAAAATCAAGGATTATAAATCTCAAAAGGAAGGGGGTTGAAACCTTTATAAAAAAACTGGTTAACAAGATTAAAACCATCCTTGCTTGAGGAAAAGCAACCTTGGGCAGGGCGGACTATCATTCCACTCCTAAGAAATATACTATACAATCTCTTTACAATGAATAAGTTGGCCGAAAAAATCTATGAAGTCAACTATGCTTCTTTCCCAAACCATGACTTCAACTATTAGTAGTGATAGTATTTAGTTTTGATAAATGTGATGTAAATAATCTAAGTGTTGATTTTGGTTCATTTAAAATATAAGAAGCTCCCAATATCATCAATATCGTCCCTTATTATTTACACACCTTGGTATTCCTTTATGTTGTCCTTGTCTACAAATTTGTCTCCTTTGAGCTCCATATATGCTCTCCTTGCAGTGGTAGACTCTTTCTTATATTGTTGTGCCCTCCTTAATATAGTCGACCTCATCAACTAGGAGTCTGCATTTGAATATTCCACAACAAATAGATAAGACTTAGCGATTAGTCATAAAGAGGCAAAAATTATACTATGCCTAAGGCATCGATTAATCAATTAGTTTGGTAACAAATAGACATGCCCATTTATAAGGATATCTTTCTTCTAAAGAGATGCATCCTTTCATATTAAAAAATATATATAAAAGGAAATGAAGGGGGAAGGAATAGATATAGAAAAAATCAATTAGAAATTTGAGTATTAAAATAGAGGACTGGGATAACATATGAGATTGTGTCATATTTAGAAAAATATCTACAATCAGATTAGCAGATTTATTCATGAAGAGTGTATAAGAAGATTGGGATAAGGAATGGGATATCAATTGGGAATTGGAGAAAATATAAAAAATAATTATGTGGGGTTAAGAAGATGGTTCAATGAGAGATATATGAAGATGAATGATAAATGCATAATAAGGGAAGAATATCTTCTGAATATTAGAAGAAGATCAAACAACAAGAGAAATAGGAGGAGATCAAAAATAAATATCTACACTCAATAGAAAAGGGCATGAATCAACCATTGTTAATATACTTGCATCTAGAATATAGAAGTCTTATATTTAAGTATTTTGGTATGCCTGATATTATTATTGTGAATGATGATATGCCTATTAATGTATAATATTTATGAATATGTATATATTTAGTGTTTGTAATTCTCATCAAGCAACTTGAGGAGTGGCAGAAGTATGAGTAGGGTGAGAAAATACTAGATTAATTTCTAAGTACACCGCTCCAAGTGGATGGTTTGGGATCTTCCACTTGGGGCCGAGGGAGTGAGTGACCTACCTTGGGCTAAGAAAGAGGAATCTATGAGCCTCTACTATAGCTTTCCCCAATATCTACATGGATGGGTTACTGGGAAGGATTCAAGGAGTCTCAATCATAAGAAGGATGGATAAGGTAGCATGGATAGGGAATGCAAATACAAGTTTATCCACTAAGTAGACCACCCCATGTGAATGGATAGGGGTCTACCACTTGGGGCCAAGAGGTATGGTATATCCACTCTTGGGATTAGCTTGGATAGCTTCGTGTGAACTTATCATGTTTCCCATCCAATTCCTATTATGATTAAACTCCCATTATGCATTATGGATATGGTGTAGTTTAAATATATTTGAAATAGTTATGTATTTACATGGTTTAAATAGATAAGACATTTAATATATATATTTGATCATATGAATTATATTCCAATATTATCTAACATGATTGCAAGACCTAAACCAACATTTATCTTTCTTAAAGAATTTAATTGGTAAGTTATAACCCTAACTACATTAAACTTGTGGTTCTAGGGAAAGATTTAGGGAAACCCCAAAAGGGGACATTACACTCACCCTCTCTCTCTCTCTCTCTCTCTCTCTCTCTCTCTCTCTTCCACCCACCTCCACTCCCTACTTCTCTGTATCTAACCTATCCCTTTATACCTATTTCTCTCTCCCTCCCTCCCTCCCTCTCTAATTTTCTTTATCACCCTCTCTTTATCTCTCTCTCTCTCTCTTCCTTCCACCCACCTTCATCCTCTACTCTCTATCTAACCTATCCCTCTATACCTCTTTCTCTCTCCCTCCCTCCCTCCTTTCCTCTCCCAATCTCTCCACCTTCCTTCTTACCTCTCTGCTTCTCTCTCTATCACCTCTCTCTTTCTCTCACTCCTCCCCCTCTCTCCCTCAATTCCTCTCTCTCTCTCTCTCTCTCGCCTCTCTCTCCCTATCTATCCCTCCTTCCCTCCCTCCTCTCTCTATCTCACATCTCTCTCACCTCTCTCTCCCCCCTCACTACCTCTCCCTCCCTTTATCCTTCTCTCTCTACTTCTGTCTATCTCCCCCTCCCTCTCTTTACCTATCTCTCTTTATTTCTCTCTCACCTCTCTCTCTCTATCCCTACCTCTTCCTCCATATCTCCTTCCCTCTCTACTTCTCTCTACCTACATATCCCTCTATACCTCTTTCTCTCTCCCTCTCTCCCCATTCCCTCTCTCAATATCTCCACCTTAATCCCCCCTCTCTCTCCCCCTCTTTTTATCTCTCCTTTCCCTCTCTCT
This sequence comes from Sequoiadendron giganteum, assembly GCA_007115665.2. NCBI lineage: Eukaryota > Viridiplantae > Streptophyta > Pinopsida > Cupressales > Cupressaceae > Sequoiadendron > Sequoiadendron giganteum. The sequence goes on along the minus strand of CM021101.1, from coordinate 179,958,530 downwards.
TCCCACCTCTCTCTCTCTTATTCTAACTACTCAAATATCACTCTTTACCTCTCCCTCCCTCCCCCCTCTCTCTCTCCCACTCTCCCTCCTCTATCTCTCTTCCTTCCATCCACCTTCACTCTCCACTTCTCTCTAACTAACCCATCCCTTTATACCTCTTTCTCTCTCCCTCCCTCCCTCCCTCCTTCCTTCTCTCAATTTATCCACCTTCCTCCTTACCTCTCTACTTCTCTCTCTATCACATCTCTCACTTCCCTCTCCCTCTCTCCCTCTCCCTGCCTCCATGCCTATGTCCCTCCCTCTCTCTACCTACCTCTCCCTCTCTAATTCTATCTCTCTCAACTATACCTCTTTACCTTGTAAGGAATTAAGGTAGCAAAACAACTTCCCACACTAATCTTGAGAGGGGAATAATGAAAAACTTTAACAATTATAGAAACTTAAACATAAATAAACATAAATATCATGCATACCATAACACAATGATTTACATGGGGAAAACCCTTTTAGGAGAAAAAACCCACATTCCAAAATTTGTTCAATATATTATTCAAAAATCACAAAGATTACAATATACTTGTAGAGCAATCTTCTCATAGGAGTATCACCACCAGAAATCAAGAGATGACACAACCACTATTAGATTCTCACTATACATCATCGTCTACAAACGTAGTACAATGCCTTCATAAATAGGGTCACCTTTTAGGGCAAGATAGACCAACAAAATATCCACCATTAGATCTAAAACCTAATAATTAACGATCTATATTTAAAATATATCATTTATTTAATGTATGTCATCCATTTAGGAGTTTTCTAAAAAAACTAACAAAAAATTGTTAACACGCATCCCACTCCTCCCCTCCACCCCATGCTCCCATTATATATTACACCTATTGGTGTAACTAGGATATATATATCCTATCAACAATAACCTTTATATAATTGCAAGGTTGAGACACATTTTCTTGAAAAAATCTCCCACTTGTCTAACACCTTGCAAGAGCAATGGGAGGGAGTGAAAATTGTCTCTTAATTGCTAGGGGCTGAAAGGCCCATAGTCTATGAACACCATCTGAACTTCTTTGTGCTCATAGGATTAGTTAAAGAATCAACAACATTCATCAAATTATCTACCATAACCAGCTTCACCCTGCCATCTTCAACCATATCTCAAACAAAATGATATTGTACATCAATATGCTTGGTCTTAGCATGAAATGTTGGGTTTTTGGCTTGACATATCGCACTCTAACTGTCACAATAAAATATCACTTCACCTTGTTTTATTCTAATATCTAAACATAGTCTCTTAATCCAAATGGATTCTTTACAAGCATGAGTATCTGTCATATACTCTACTTCAGTAGTGGATAAAACAACCAAAACCTGTCGCTTACTCATCCAACTAATTGCACCACCAAATAATGTACACACATAAGCACTAGTGGATCATCTGATATCAATATCACCTTCCCAATATAAATCCACATAACCATGAATATCAAGAGAAATATCATCTTCAATCATATTACTATGATAACATAAGGAATAATTGGAGGTACCACACAAATATCTAAAGAATCTTTTAACTGCATCTTGATGAACTCTACCAGGATTAGACATATATTGGAAATAACTCCCACTGTTTGGGAAATGTATGGTCTGGTACAAACCATAGCATACATCAAACTTCCAACTACACTCTGGTAAGGCACTCTGCTCATGTCTTCCATCTTTGATGGAGATGGACAATCTAAAATAGATAACTTTGTTCCAACAAAAAAGGGAACACACAATGGTCTACAATCTTGCATATTAAATTGACTTAAAACTTCATATTTTTATTCTTCCCCCTCCCTCTCTCTACCTACCTCTATCTTTTTTGCTCTCTCTCACCTCTCTCTCCATCCCTATCTCTCCCTCCATCTCTCCTTCTCTCTATCTCCCCTGTCCATCTCTCTACCTACCTCTCCCTCTATAACTCCCTACCACTCTCTCTACCTATATCTCTTCTCTCCCTCTCTCTACCTACCTTTATCTCACCTATACCTCTTTACCTCTCCCTCCCTCCCCTCTCTCTCCCACCCTCCTTCCTCTCTCTCTCTAATGTAAAAAATATGTGATACAAAAAGGGGAGGAATGTGGGGAGATTGAGAGAGAGAGAGAGGGAAGGATGGAGGTAGAGAGGAGAGAGTGAGAGAAAGAGGGGAGAGAGAGGGATAAAGTGAGAGAGCAAGAAGAGGGAGTGAGTGAGAGAGAGAGAGAGAGAGGAGGGGGGAGGGAGAGTTAGGGAGAGAGAGAGAGTAGAGAGGGAAGGAGAGACACATATATACAAACAGAGAGAGAGAGAGAGAGAGAGAGGGGGTGAGATAGAGAGAATTAGAGAGAGAGAGAGGTGACATAATTGATGAAGAAAATTTTCAATACCACTTCTAGTCAATATTATAACATAATAAATATACGACATAATTGATGAAGACAATGTTCAATGCCACTTCTAGTCAATATTAGAACATAATAAAGATACAAAATTTTGGGTACACTACTTAACCAAGGTTAAAATGTTTTTATAAAATTTTAGTGTGATTATAAAGAATGAAGTATTAGGGTTTACAAATAATATAGTCTTAGAATAGATGACAATAATTTTATCGGCATATATATTATCATAGACAATATAGTTCAAAATCTATCAGATGAGCCTAGTAAATTGTAGGAGAGATATATTGATATCAATTCTATCTTAAGTGGTTATTTATTATGACATTCAATTATAGTGTTTACTTAAAACATGAACTCAACTTTATGTTGCATCTAGACTAATTTTATATGTTTAATTTCAATGTACAAAAAATATATAAATTAGTCCAAATTCATGTTGTATAGTTATAAACTATTTGAATGTGTCTAAATGATATATTTTAAATGTGTGTTTGATGCGATCTTTAACAAATTAGACACTATTTAATGATATCTTCAACAAGTATCATTTTATTTAAAAATTTAGTGCATTCAATGCTTCATGTTATGTAATTAGTTTGTTGATAATTTTCTTATAGTTTTTTAACATGCAGTGGTCCAATGGAGTGTGTAAGTTGAATAAATGAAGTATATCAACATTGAGTACAAAAATATTAGATATGAGAATAAAAATTATATTAAAAATGAAATTGGAAGACTAAGGATTGCATCCCTATTTTTGAGGTTTCATGCTATTAGTAAATGGAAAGGGATACATAAAGGTTTCTTAAAGTCTATAAGAGATTCTAAAATTATTTTATATTCTTATGTTTGAGAAGGGATAGTTAGATGTACACTTATATTTACAATAGATGTTCATGTTTAGGCCTTTTGAATTATTTATAACTTTTAAGACTTTCTCACCTTATTTTTGTGTCCTTTATTCTCTATATATATTCTAGACATGAGTTTCATATCTTAAAAAACTACCACTTAAAGTTTTTAAGTGTTTTAAATTGCATACCTTTGCAATTTAACCTATGTTTTATGCTCACTTTGGTGTTCATTCCCTTATTATTTGTGTAGGCTCATTTTAGCCCTTGCATCATCCTTTTTCCTTCTCAAGATGCTCAAGCCTTCTATTTTAGGGTCACTTTTTCATGTCACCTTTATGTTAGCCTTCTGATTTTCTTGTCCCATGTCATCTTTTTGCATAAATTGTCTAGACACTAGCACCTAACATAGATGTCCTCATGTAGTGCTAGCATCTCGCAAAAAAAATCATTCAAAAGCCATTTCTAAGTGTTTTTCCGTTAGGGAACGAAGCACACAATCAAAGCCTCACTCTTTTGATTGAAGTGAATACACACTCCAGTATCTTATTGTGATCTTGTGTATATTTTTATTGCTAATTTCTCTTTTGTTTCAAAGTCTAGATTTTGGCTGACATAAGTTATACACGAGGTTTAAGGGCACAAGGAGCGGTGGATCCATTTTTCCAATTATTGCAGTGACATAACATTCTTCCTTATCCTCTGCGAACAAGGTCACTGTTACAACGAACTACAAGTTATCCTCCATTAAAACTAAGATCACCGCTTCCAAGTGAATCTTTTGTTTTCCATAGAGTTCTAGTTCAAGTACTTGTTATTCAAATCACAATGGCTCAACCTCAACCTCCTCCTACTGGACCTTGGGTAAATGATTTTGGCCCTCTCAGCTTGGCAGAACCTTTACATGAACTTCCACATGTTTCACGAAAGAACATCCTAAAATTCTATGGTGATGGAAAGCAACATCCAGATGAACACATTTTTGCCTTCTACATTATTTGCGGTGTTCTTGGTGTAGAACATGAAGATTTTTCTATTAGGTTGTCCATTGAAAATTTACAAGGAGTAGCCGTAGAGTGGTTCTACACTCTTTCTCTTACTGCTATGACTAATTGGAATACTCTCCGCACCAAGTTTGAAGAAAGGTTCAAACCTACTAAAGATGCACACGCTTTGTTAGCTTAGCTTATAACCATGAGAAAAAGAGGTTCATGAACCCATGTGTGAGTTTGTGGTCAAATTTAACAAGCTAGTGACAAGGATTCCCACATAGGCTAAACCAACGTCCCACAATCTAAAGTGCTTCTTCATCAATACGCAACTTTCAGAAGTGAGCTTCTTGTTGTGTAGGGCAGTTATTCCTGATCTTGAAGCTGCTCAAGTGCTAGCAACAAGTATTGAATATGATTTGATACCTACCAGAAAAATGAGAAAAAATAGAAAAGGGCAAGCATCAAATTCTTCATCTTCCAATACCAGTTCCAACTTTGTTGATCCTATGGTTCAAAGGTTGGAAAATTATTTTTTGGCTTTGAAGAAGCAAGTTGCTAATAATAATTCCTACAAGGATATTCCAAGAACTTTCCCTAATTACTCTGAGAATAGAAATCAAAATAATTTTCTTGCATCGCAAGGAAGGCTTGCTCTGGAAGCCCCACCTACCAATGCAGGTATGGGAAATTATGAAACCAAGCAAGACGAGTATGCACAACCAGACTATCATGTGGAAGATAATTATGATCTAATTGAAGATGAAGAAATGGATCTAGTTGGTGACTCCAACATTGGCTATTTACAAGTAGTGAACGAATCTGATGACGAGGATTTAGTAATTGATACATATGTTATTTTTACGTGGTCACAACAAAATCAACTTGATCAAGCTCAAGTTGTTGCTCCTCAAGAAAAAGACAAGCCATCGGTAACCATTACAAAAAGAGTATCTCATTTGCCTTGGCAACCAAAAGACACAACAAATAAACAGGTAAGTGCTCCTCATCCTCCTCCTATAGTTCCTACCATCCCAAAAGCCAATGTTCAGGTTCCTAAGACTATTGTTCCCTTTGTTAAACCCATAAATGAGGTTACCACATCTTCTTTGCAAAGTTCCTTCCAAGCTTTTGACATCATTGACCATGCAAAGAGGATAAAAATCCAAATGTCTGAAGCGGAATACTTGAAGGCTAATCCTGACCAATTTGATAGGCTTGTTAAGTTTGTTAGAGATACAGGGATTACTCCTAGTAGGGATTCCTCTCCTGATGTTCCTGCTGCCCCAAAACCAAAGCCTCCATAGAATAATCTAGTTACTGTTCCTCCTACTACTTCTAAATGTATTGATCCATTCTATATTTCCCTACTTGTTAATGGTTTTAAGTTAAGTAACTATGTCATAGATTTTGGTGCATCCAATAATGTGATGCCAACCAAGGTAGCCATTACCTTGGGTTTTAATCTTACAAAAAAAATTGGCCATTGCTTCTCTATGGAGAACAAGCAAGCACCTCTAATCAGGTAGATTAAGGATGCACAATTCACATTTGTTGTGTATCCAGAAAAGAAGCTCAAGATGACAATCTTGGTAGTAGATGTGCCAACATCTTATGGAATTCTCCTTGAACACAATTTATGTAAAGATGTTGGAGGAGAGATTAACATGGATATGTCAGAGGCTAGGATGCCCGCAAAGGGTGTGATGCAAAATTTTGTTTTTGAAAGGGAGTAAAAATTATCAATAACGAAGTCTAATGATCCGAGAACTCAAATTCTATTTGAGTCTTCGGGTGTTGGAACTTATTATTTGAAAATGGGTGAAGATGTTGAATCTTCAACAAGGAATTCAAAAAATGAGTTGGAAAGTGTTGGTTCTTCTCCATCGGAAAATGAATCATCATCAGATGATGAAGTCACGGATTTTGATGCTATCAACCTTGGTGATCCAAATGAAGTTTGGGGAATTGAGTTCGATGATAGTTGTTCTTCCACTAGTTCATGAACCAGAGTTGTTTTGTCTCGCCAAAAAAAAATATTTTTCCTTTTTCTTTCAAATTATAGTTTGACAATACTAATAATACGACCGAATATGAAGTTTTTTTATTAGGAATGCAAGTTGCAAGTAATAAGATCAAGAATATTCATGCCCAAGGTGATGCTGAGTTGGTGGTCTACCAAATAAGGAGTTTGTACCAAACTAAGAATGATAGAATTAGGCATTACCTCAATCTCATTTGGGATTGCATTGAGGAATTCAATGCTTTCAACATTTCCATGGTTCCAAGGGAGTATAATGATAAAATTGATTCTTTAGTAGTTTCAGCCACACTCCTAATACATCACAAGGATTTTCATGGAACTACCTATACTATTGAGTTGGTCTTTTTCCTATGTTCCTGACAATTCAAATAATTGGAAAATTTTCAATGATGATCATTAGATCGTAGCTTTTCTAGAGAAAGCAAAAAAATTTGAGGAGTTATATTTTGAAGGTAGTGATTCTCCACCCAGAGAATCTGTCTTTGAAGTTGATCTGATTACAAGCAAAGAATTTGTACAGCCCAAAGGAAATAAAATTCCCAAGGGGTTGGTATCCCTTGAAATAATTTTTGACAAACATGATCGTTATGCCAAAAAGCAACACTCCAACTCTGATTCATCTACAGAAGTTGAGCAGGGTAACTTGGGAATTGAAGTAAATCCGAAAATGGTGAATATCGATAAGTGTTGCACTGTTGAAGAGAAAGAACAATTTGTGGAATTATTACAACAATATATGGACGTATTAGCATATTCTTATGAAGATCTGAAGTCTTTTCGTCCAAAAGAGGTGCAAGATGAAATTCCACTCAAAGCTAGTTCATTGCCTTACAAGTAGAAGCAAAGGCAATATAATCCAAAGATTTCTGGAACTATCCTTACAGATATTCAAAATATGTTGAATGCATGAATTATATTTCCTATCCATCATTCAACGTGGATAGCTAATGTTGTTCTTGTTCGCAAAAATAACGGTGAGATTTTCATTTGTGTGGGTTTTCAAAATTTGAATCAGCTATTAGTGAAGGACAATTATCCTCTGTCAGTGATGGATCAAGTTCTACAAACAGTGACTGGATCTAAGATGCTTTTTATTTAGATGGTTTCTCTGGTTACAACTAGATAGAGGTTAGTTCAGATGATCAACACAAGACTTCCTTTACAACGCCATGGGGTAATTTTGTGTATCACATAATGCCTTTCGGTCTTATTAATGTTGGTTCCATGTTCTAGTGGGATATGGATTTGGATTTCTGTGATGTACTAGATAAGTTCATCGTAGTTTACCTTGATGATCTTACTTTTTTTTCCAAAAAGCGTCATGAACATTTCTACCATTTAAGGCAAATCTTGGAGAGATTTTGACAACATGAAATTTCCTTAAATCCTAAAAATTCATTTTTTGGGGTTATAGAGGATAAACTTCTTGGTAGTGGTGTTGATTTTTAGTGCCTCTACATGTCCTCATCTCCTTTAAATGTTAGAGCATTGTTTTTTACCGCTTTTGCATTTTTCATTTATTTAAAGTTTTGCAAATGTCAGGGTGGTGATTTTCACTGCCCCTACATATTCCCACCTTCCACATGCATGGAAATTAATGAACTTGTTTCTCATTAATGACCCTTCATTATTTTCTTTTAAATGAATTTTTAAGCCATTTGCATTTTATTTTATTTTCATTTCACTTGGTTGCTCCCCTCTACCTTGCGCCTTCTTCATTTGAAACCTCCTTCGAGTATTGGCTAGCGGATTTTGCGTGAGATCTTCAAGTTTAGGGTTTTCACATTTGATCTTTCTTAGGTGTGCCATTCTTTTTCTCTCTTGTTTGGTAATCCATAACTTGTGAATAGGAGTGTTTATTTCCTTTATTCATTTTTACCTTTTGCGTTATTGCTCCATATTTTGCTAGTATTTTAAGGGCTGCATTTTTTCTTATCTCTTTCTCTATTCATGGTGTGTTAATTTTGTTAGATTTTCATGCTTTTTGTTTTTAGTTTCCCTACATGCATTTTGTGTTTTATTTCCTAAGTTATTTTGAGTGTTTTAAAGATCTTTCACCGCTCAATGCATTGAAATTTTTTCCCTATGTAAGGGCGTTGAAATTTGATGCTATAACCTTTGTACTTCCCTGGATACCATGAATGTATGTGTGGTATATTTCATTGCTAATACATTTATGCCCCTTGGTGTAATGGTGTTGGAAAGAAATGCCTTACTGTATTTTTTCCCAAGTTCATACACATGTCTAAGTGGAGATTTTTACCGTTTTTACATGTGTATGAGGTTTTTCCCAACATATGTTGAGGTGGTGATTTTTGCCACTTTGACATGTATAATGATATTTGCCAACTCCCAGATGTAGGAGTGGTGAAAATCACGACCCCTACAAAACAAAAGTTATTTCCCCTTATGTATTAGCACTGATTTTTGCCGCTTTAGCATATAATGTTATTCATCAAAAGAAATGTGAAGGCGAGGTTTTTTTCCGCCGGTGCAAATGTAAACCTTCCCAAGCAGGAGATGCAATGGCGAATATTTTTAGCGCCTTGACATAAGTTAAGTTTTTCCTAGGATGCATAAGTGCTAATTTTCAACGCTATTACACAAAGTGCAATTCCTCAAAGTGTAAGGGTGCTGGTTTTCAACGCCCTTGCACAAAAATCAAAAATTTCACTAACACTCAGAATCCTTCCAAAATGCATTTTGAACACTGTTTCTTCCACATTTTCCCAATTTTCATGCTCCATGGCTCATGCCCTCTCACTCCAAAGTGCTCACCTAGCTTTCCACATTGCCACTTTGATGTAAATGCATATTCTTCTAACATTGAATAAATCCATGTTTCCTTGTAGTTATCTCCTATCAAGTATTCTTCAAAGGTGGTTTTCAGTGATCTCTTGTGCACTTAATGACAATGAGATTGAGTCTCCTTCATCATCCAAGAAATACAAGATGAAGTATAAGTATCAAGGTGTCTATCTGCCCATAGTTGTAACATACAAGATCGACGAGATCAAGGATACCGAGATTGGCCACCTTGACATGGAGGGCTTTGTTAAGAGAACAAAAAAGCATCCCTTGGAAGGAGATTTGTAAGCCATTGCTCACAAAAATATTTATTGAGTAGCCTCATTTCTAGTGGCGGTTCACTGCCCAAAATTATTTCTACAAATTGCCTCACACTATGTCAAAGATGATAGGAGTGTTAGAGACTCTTCTGGGAAAATAATGATGAGGTTAGATGCGAATTTATTTGATGTAGTTTTCAAGGTCCCAACCATAGATAAGTATACAAATATGTCCATTCAACGTGCTCATGAGGCTTATGACAAGAACCAAATTGAAGCCAAGAAGTTGATCAACACGTTATGGTTGAAAACTCCTAGGCCCACCATTTCCAGATGGCCTAAGAATCTTCCACATAGTGAATTCAAAGAGGATGTCTATGACATGATCACTCTACTAAGCAGAGTTACAGGATTACCAACCTCATCAAATTTTCATGAATGGATGTACAAATACATTAGGGTCATCGAAAGAAATAAGGCACATATTGATTGGGGTGCACAAATTAGTTATGAGATTCATGAACAACTAATCAATGTTTAATCTACCTTGAAATTCTATATGACCTCATACCTAGTGTATGTTGTGGCTATGATGAGGTAGTATCCAGGTTTGTTAATAGAACGAAATAAGAGTCTTGTGCCAGTACATAAGTTCTATCCTCAAATAACTTAGAGAGGCAACATTAAGCATTTCAAAAGAGTGAACAATGCCTTCTTCACACCATTTATTTTTATGTTTGATCCAACTTTGGAGAAGAAAAGAGTATTTTAAGAGGCATGGAAAGTTGTAAACAAGTATGGATGTATTTTCCTATAGTTTCCCACCTTTACATACTTGAGAGTAGGATGCTACACTGGATGCCCATATATGTTGCCAAGATATCCTTCTGACAAGTAGGTGTTAATGGAGTTATGCAAACAACTCATCACAGTACACACAGAACGCTAGGCTATTCATAAACTAGGCATCAATTTTCCAATTGCTATTGGAAGATACTCAATTCAAAGTGTACAAAAGGCCAAATCAGTAGCCGTAGAGATGCAGATTATGACCATAAGGTCATATAGGTATAGGAACATTTGCATATCATTTTATTTATATCTATTTTTCTATCTTGGTTGCTATGGAAGTGGAAACACCAAAATAGGCATTTGACTAAGAAAAATCCCCAAATAGCCCCAACATTTTTCCTCATCTTGTTGCATTTGTATGTTAGATAGATTATAGAACTTGAACCATGCATTCTAGGATTTTCTGGCTCAACTAATAGAGGATGACAATGCGACATGAGAAAATCCACGTGACGTATTAGTGTCCTTTGTCAAGACTCTCAGATTTCAACCCTAGGTTCCTTAACACTATGATTTTCATTTATTTTGATATTAAATTCTATTTATCTTTTTGTTAGTATATATTTTCACCGTTTTATTTCCTTTAAGAATTTTAGCTAGTTAATTTAATTTGTGTAATAAGTGAAATTTACTCTCAAAGGAACCTAGTTTTCCTTTTGTTAGAGATAAATTTCCTTCATTACAAGTTTAAAGGAGAAAAATGGTTGTATATATATGGGAGATTGTGGTGGTTATTTCCATAGGAAAACTTGTTTTAAAGCCTTAAACATATTTAAAATATTAGGAGTGTATGATCCTTAGGTGTAAGTGTTTGTGGTGTGTCTAATGGTTGCAATGATAAATCCTTCGGATACCTAATATCTATAATATGGTTTATGTAGTGTGATGGAGGAAGAAATAGGGAGGTGGAGAACCAATAGATGTTTCAAGTGGTGTGATAATGGAGATCTAATTTGTGACAATGAGAGGATTTACAAGATGGAGGGTTTTGCAACCTTATACTCAAAGACTTAGAAGGTAAAGATTACAACGTGAATGGGATTTTAGGAAAGGAGATTATAGGAGGATATAGATTCTAGAATGGAAGGAGAGGGAGAAGATCTATAATGAGCTTCAACAATGGAGGATTTGTAGGTATATCAAAAAATGGAAGAGTGCTAGATAGTAGAGAGGAACCAAAATAGGCTAGTACAACATAAGGAAGGAATAATAGTGAATCAAGTTTAGTAGAGTGAGAGAAAGTAGTTAACAAAGTGAAAATGACAGCCAGGCCAAGTGTGAAAATGAGAGTCGGGTTGTTCTAAATAGAGTGTCTAGGAAAGACATGCATTCAGAGAAAACTTATTAAGGAAAGCCCTAGACTTTTAAAGCAAAATAGTGTTCAATTCTAAACTATACATTAGGTAAAATTTTAAACATGTCACATTTTTATAAAGGAAATGACAAAAAATTATCGATTTTTCTTACTTAAATCACTTCAAAGTAACATATATTTTAAACTTCAAGATGATGTAAGCTATTAAAATATGGATTTGTTTAGTTTAGTTTATGATTGCAATTCTTGACAAAGAAAAGTAAATTTTTGTTGGATGTAATTTTTTTAAGGTTGAAACTATAATTTAATTGTTGATGAAATGTAGAAAATAAAATTAATTGGGCCTCCACTTTTTTCTATAGTAAAATTGACTTTTCTTCCTTAAATTATTTCATATTAAAAAATTAAAACTTTAGTACATAAATTAATTCTTTTCATTTTGATAAATATATATTTTTAATAAATCTTTAAATAATAGTATATTGAAAATACAACTACTTGAAGAGGCCTCCATATTTTATCTTAATTTTTTTATCCACTATAAAAGATAATTATATCGTCTTCATATTAAATCTTTAATCTAACACATCATTTTAAAAATAATAATAAATTTTAAAAAAATCAATTAAGTTTTTCAAATATTTTTCTAATGATACTAGATATATATGGCATATAATTTTAATTACGCCGAAGGCATCCCCATGCTTAACATTTGCAGCCCTTTTGATATCGAACGATGCAAAATGGTGGAGAGCTAATCGACTGTGATGGAATGCATCCCAGTTGTTCACCATTTTCCTCGCCTATTTTACCCACTCCTCCAAACTCTTCTTCGTTGGTCTTGACCTTTCGTTTCTCCACCTGGCAGAGGGCAGCAATGTACTAGCAGAGCAGTTATTGCAAAAGGAAATATTTGCATAGCACTTAGTGAGATAAAAATTAGGAGCTTTTGCAACCCATTTTCATGTGGAATGGTGCAGATTGTCGGACACGCGCTGTACTACAATGCAATGAATCATAGCGGTTCATCATTTTTTGCCATTTTCTAGGCCGTTTTTGCCCCTTCTTACAGCTTCTCCAAACTATTCCTCGCTGGTATTGACTTTTGGCTTCTCCACTTGCATTGCAATAAATGTTCCTGTTTAGAGGACGACGATTTAAATATCTGCGTTGAGCATTTACTCTCGCTGCCCGCGATGTAAATATCTACATTGACAACTGGTGTTAACTTGGAGGAGATTGGTTTTGGGTTCTGTCTCATTTAAAAAAAATCAGTGTTGGTAGGGTTTCCTATGCTTTCTTGCAAACTCTGCACATTTTTTCTGATCGGCATCGTTGACAGCATGACATAATTTGTGCAGAATCTTCAGGTAAGTTGCTTGCCCTCTTTTCATTTTATGAAATTTACAGATTTGCTTGTGTAAACTTCCCTGAAGTATGATAAATAGAACAAAATAAATTATCAGAAGTGTATAGTTTATATCCTCAATGTTGTCATGTCTGAGAAATCCAAAGCAGAGACATAGCATGCACTATAGACTCGAATGTGGAACATCGGGGTCACCTCTATCTTTTTTTGGAAAGATTCTTCTATGGTTCCCCTTGCAAGAAGCTTCCTCTTCCTTGGGTATTTATTTTTCTGTAACCTTGGGGATTTCTTTTTCTATAGCTTCAGTGGGTATTTCTTTTTCATAGATTCTTCTATGGTATCGTTGTGGGATTCTTCCTTTTCCTTAGGTCTTTCTTGTTTTGTAGCCTTATAAGTCTCTTGTTTCTTTGTTGAGCTCTCCTCTGTTACACCTGGGGTCACCTCTGCTTCATCCTTCAAGTAATATTTATAGTAGTGCAACTTCATAATGTGAACAAAATTAGTATGCAATTACGTGTTGGATAATTAAGCATAGCAACCCTAGAACAAAATTCCTATTAGCTTCTTTTTGGTGAGGATCAGGATTCATGTGATAGCCTATCTTTATTAGGACCTACCAATCTTTATTTTCTAGAGCCAGAATAACTAGTCTTATATCTTGAAGAATAATTGCAAAAATAACCTGAGTACCTGCAAATACAGAAAGTCTAATCTTTTCAGCTCTGTAGATCCTTATTTTTCTTAGAGTTTGCTTCAATAGTTGCCTTGACTAAAATAAATATAAATAATGGTATTTTTGATTGGTTTAGATATCCAATTCTTTGATATTGGAATCAGATGATAAGTTCCCAATTTTTGACAAAATCAAAAAAAATAAGGATCTGTACCATAGCCACTTCTAAACACCAGTAACCGCGATGAGTATCTGTCCCATTACACATTCATTTTCTCAAGATATAGTCATAACTTTATTTTTGTTACCATATGTTGATTCAAATGGAAATACAACCACCATATCCTAACCTCACATCTTCAGGTGGCTTGGATTTATAGTGATAAACAAGGAATACATCAGCTGTCTAAGAATATTAGCACAATTATTTTGGTGAGTGGTTGCAAAATTGCTTCGTTCAGTTAGAAGAAATATTAGGTTGATTTTGACTTGATAATAATCAGATCTAAAACTCAAACATTGGCTTATTTTTATGCCCCTGTCCAAAGCATTGCTTCCAATGGGTTCTCAAACATGGATATGAACTAGCTTCCATAGGCTTAGTGGTTTTGGTAAACCAAAAATTATAGCCAGTCATAGGAGAAATCACCAAAGTCCTCCAAACAGTAATAGTTTAGAATTCTCATCTTTGTAAAGCATCTAAGAGGATTTTCTCTACTCTGTGTGCTTTCTGGACTATGTAATCCATTATTTTGACTAGATGTCATAATTTCTTTGCCATCTTTAATGTAAAAGAGTGTCTGGTAGATGGAAACCATTTTGTGCTATAGAATATAAGAACAATTGTCAAAGATTACCTTGTAATGATTTTATTTTCATTTGATGCAAAACAACTAATATGTTATCAATCCAACATATGTCCCACAAGATTGGAACGTGTGAAAGGCTTGCTAGGATGAATTTAGGGACTCCTGTGGTGGTAGAAGAGGAGAATAATAGACTGCCACTGCTGCCAGAGAAGGAACACGATACTCAAGCATATGGACACAATGATGCAACCTTATTGGGAGCTATGCTTATTTTATCAACAACAATTATTGGAGCAGGAATCATGGCCTTACCTACCGCAATGAAGATTCTGGGACTCGTAAAGTGGTAACATTTAAGAATGCCATATTGAGCTAGATCTACAATAGCACTTCCCAAAAGTTGCCCCTTTACGTTTAGAGTGGAAATAGGCATGTTATCACATCAAAGGCATCATTTTCTTCTCTCTGCTTGAGAATTTTTGTTTCTCTTCATTTATTGGTTGATGCTCTTCATTCTAGTTTGTTCTCTTGGATGCAACAAAGGTTTTGATATGGTATCATAAATTGAAATCCAAAGATTTAGGAAAAGTTAATTTTTTTTATACTAAAATAGAGTATATGTGAAAGTTAGAAAACTTCAGCCTGAATTTCTCAGGTTGATGACATTCTTTTGGATTTCTTTAATAAACATCATGATATTAACCATGGTTTATTTTAGGATCCATTTACCAAGGCTTGATTATTTTTTTTAAACACCATTTACGGGTTTGAACAATCTATGTTGTGATAGGAAAGGTTTTATTGCACCACTTACTGTAAATGACCTGTTTGGAAATATACAATGATTTTTTTTCGTTCTCAAACACCAGACCCCTTTAAAATGTGCACTTTTATTTGATGCATGTCAAAGTGTGTGTATCTAGATGGAAGATTGTTTTTTTCCTATTCAAAATGATATTGCTATTGGTGGACCTTCATTTCACTTTTCCATGTGACTACCTATGCCAAAACCTCAAGGTGGAAACATATATCTTCAAGAGTTAGCCATGTGAAATACCATGTAAGTTCTCCACTCTGCATCATAGAAATGACAATAATCTTGTATTGCTGCTCATATGACTATTATTTCTGCACTTTTGACAGTATTATTGCTGCTCATATGACTGTATTATTGTTGCACTATTTCTGTACTTTTCATGCCAGTATTGCTGCATTTGTTAGTGCCATTATTTGTTTCTCATATTTCAACATTATTTACTCATTATGTACTCATATTTCTGCTCATTATTTCATAATTATTTGCTGCTCATGAGATTTTGAAATTTTATGTTCATATTTACTGATATCTTTGCTCATATTTCATAATTATTTCTGCTCATGAGATTGTCAAATTTGCTTCTCTTTGATTGTGAAACTTGTTTCCCTTTGTCAAAACATTGCTGCACTTTAACTGCCAAATCATAGCTCACCGATTTTTAGAATACTAATTAAAAAGAAAATCTCTAACCCATATCAGATTTTCCACTTGATAATATAATTTAATAGAATTCCCATTTCCGGTATGCATGGTAATTCTATTTTTCTTATTTGATGGAAGACAATTTGCAAGTCTTTTAGAAATGTAAAAAATTGATTACTTTTCAGTTTGTAATTGAACAAATGTCCTTTCATTCAAGTCATTACTGTAAGGATAGTTTCTACAACTTTTAAAAAATCCATTTTGTTTTCTTTCTAATTTTGCTTGACCTTCTGCAAACCTCATTCAGTTAGAAAACTTTCAAACATATATACCTATTAAATCTTGTACGCACTAGTTGGGTGGCTAGATAAGCATACTTTTCTTCTTTTCCTCACAAACACCAATTAACCCATTTCATTTTCTTGGCCTTAATGTTGATTTAATTGACTCTTACATTCATTGAAGGGATAGTATTTTCCCGCCTGTGCGATTTATGTTTTATTTTGTTTCATTAATAAAAATTGAATATGAGATAAACTACAATACGTTAAGAGAAGGCTACTCGATAGTAGTGGCTTCAAAACTAATGTAAATAAAATAAAAAATGAGGAAAAATATTTCAAAACCAAAACCAAATCTCCCTACAGCTACTGCTTCGATCTAATTATAATAAGGTAAAAGTGAATCAAGATTTTAGAGCTACTCGATTCTTGAGGTGAAAGTAAAACTTTTGTAGACTTTATAAGGAAAATATTGGTTATGAGTTAAAGATTTGATTTGATTTAATTCGGAGATCTGATTTTATTTTATTTAGTTTTAAGATCCAATTTGATTTGTTTAAATTGGAGATCCAATTTTATCTTCACAACAATTTAACGACAACCCAAGATAGTTTACAAATCCATATTGTACATATCCACCAAACAATTTATTGGTAGTGAAACAAAGGATTTGTAGATTAACCAAATTGGTTTGTAGAAGAATTCTAGATACTGTGCAGACCAAATAAGTAGTGTATAAATCTAAGGTTGAAGGGTGAATATACTCCAAAGGTTGTAGTATTATATATAAAGTAATAAGAATGATTTCATTCTAATATGTTAGCAATAGTGCATACATTTTTATAACTATGAAATGAATTTTTTTTGTAACACATATGTTATCTGTGTTTTCATATGTGATATTATTGTAATACAGAATGTTAGATCCCTATTTGCTTCTTCACGTCCAGATTTTTAGAACTGTGATATGAATTTAATGTTTATTTGATAGTTTTCAATTTCTTGTACAGACAATTAGATCCCTATTTGCTTCTTCACGTACAGATTTTTAGAATTGTGAAATGAATTTAATGTGAAGATTAAGTGTGCAATGAATTTTATGTTTACTTGGTGGTTTTCAATACAGACTTTTCAAATTTAAGTGTGTAATGATTTTTATATTTATTTGGTGTTTTTCACTTTTTCCTTTTTGTTTCAGCAAAACCTCTCAATTCCAATATACTTAGATCTACTTTTTGTTTATTGTGAATAGATTGAAACAACAACTCTAAGCAGATTGGTTTTGGTTTGTCTCACTTTTGAGCGACTTCTGCCCCATTTTTTCTCTTCAGCATCATCTTCGGTAGGAAACATTTTTTCCAAAATCTTATGGTAAGTCACTTGCTGCATCATTTTGTGTTGTGTTGTATTCCTTTCTAAACACTTTTGTTGTTACCTATCAAATTAACAGATTTTTAGATCCCTATTTGCTTCTTCACGTACATATTTCCAGAACTTGTGAAATGAATTTTTTGTTTACTAAATATAACACAAAAAACATAGAGGAAAACTAGATGATTTCTAAAAAACACATCATATTGATAGAAAATAATGAAAACAAAGAAATATAAAGTGTTTTATTTCTTTCTAAACACTTATGTTGTTATCTATCAAATTAACAGATTTTTTAAATAGTGAAATGAATTTGATATGTAACACATATGTTACATATCTGTGCCTGTTTTCATATGTGATATTATTGTAAAACATAGTGTTAGATCCCTATTTGCTTCTTCACGTACATATTTTTAGAACTTGTAAATTGAAAACACATCAAATTGATAGAACATGCTGAAAACAAGGAAATACAAAATAGAAAACATAAAAGCATCATCATAAGATTGATATTATGAATTGTCAAGGTATGGCAAGTACGTTTATCACCACTATATGAATCCATCATTACTATACGGAAAATCAACCAGCCATAGCCTACAAACCAATTCAAATATAGTACAGAAAGTCAATTATATCTACTAGCACATTCAAATATAGTTTGCATTTCTCATAAATATTTTCCATATATTTAATTGAAATGTTTTTTTTAAGCCTTGTTCCAAAGTTACCTTGACACCTTTTAGTCCATTATAAGCTTTTTATTTTTGGCCTAATGTAAAGAAACAATATAGCCTTCTATAGTTGTGTCTAATACGCCCTTCCAATATAAGTTTTGTAAATACTGTTTTGAATATGAAACTATTGCAGATTTTCCCTATACTATTTTTCCCCAAAAGGGCTTCAATATTACAAATATATTTGTTTACCATGCACATAGATTGTGTGTTTTCAAATTTCATTCTTTGAAATTAACCTTCAGTAAATACTTAAATGCTTGTTTCCATAAAAAAAAATTAGGTCTTTGTAAATGTTAAAAACTAAACACTCAATACTTTGACATATATTGTTTTTAAAGATAACACTCGAAGAAAGTCTTGTACTATATAGCTTGCATAAAATTTAACCCATTCACAAACCATTGGTTTGATAAACGTATAGATAAACTATGTGAAAATATATTATCAATTGTACGATTCCCTTCTTTACCTTGCAATTGTGGTTTTCCCCATTAACAACAATCATACAATTAAGAAACACCTTTATTTGACATGTCATAAAAGCCAATTCTAACACTCACAACTGCCTCGTAGGCACAAAGCTTCAACTACCTTTCACCTTCTCGATGGCAACTTTAACTCCAAATGTCATTGAAGATATTCTTGCAGGCATGTTTGATCTTGACCCTTCATTACAGGTCACGTCCATAAACAGAATACAACATGCTCATTCAATAGATGTTAAGTACTGGGTTGAACTCTCTGATGGTGTCCATACCCATCCAAATTTTCTTCCTAGCCAATTCAACAATCTTGTTGTCAAAAAAGCAATGGTCACTGGGTCTATTGTCCACCTTATAGAATATACATCCAAAGTGTTCGACAAATACACGTACATCCAACCTTACTCTATTTTTGAATATTGCTTTCATTCACTAATGTGATGTTCCTAAATCATTTACATCATTAAATTGCAGGGCTATAATTATCAATAGTCTTGAAATGGTATCGAATAAAGCACCACTTGTTGGAACTCCAACTCCTCTTCTACAGGCAACAAGTCATTTGCCATCTACTAGCTCCCAAGGCCCATTTGGATTACAACAAGATGCAATATCTACCCAAGAACCAACCATACCCACTTTTGAAATACTTCCCATCAAATCTTTAACCCCATACTATAAGCATTGTTCCATTGAGGGTAGAGTATTAACAAAGAGTCCAATCCATTAGTTTCACAATACTAACCGAGAAGGAAAAGTTTTTGGTTTTGACTTCATTGACAAAGAAGGCACTAGAATTCATGTCACATGCTTCAATGAACTTGTTGATGAATTCTATAATGTTCTGCACTCTAATTGTGTATACATTATTTCTAATGGTGGCATAAAAGTTGCTAATAAAAAATATAGTAGCTCGACGAACCCATTTGAAATTTTCCTACACAAATCATCAACAATTACTCATTCACCATGTGTAGACTCTACAATCCCCATGCATAGATTTCATATCAAAATTATAGATTCCCTACTATCACTATGTATTAATTCCATTGTTGATGTTCTCTATATACTTTTATCTATCTCCCCTACATCAACCATGCGTAAGAGAGATGGGACTGAAACACTAAAGTGCACTGCAACAATCACAAACATGTCATGCTTGAGCATTGATGTTACACTTTGGGGTCGTCGTTGTGAATTTGAAGGTAAATAAATATCTACTTTTCCTCTTCTACCAGCCCCTCCCATTATCTTGATTAAATCTGGATGTATAACCTCCTGGCGTGGAAAATCTCTTGATACCATATTTGCAACTACAATTGTCATAAATCCAAAACTATTAGAAGCGTCAATGTTGCATGACTGGTATGCCACTATAGGGAATGAGACACCCTTCCTTTCACTCTCAATAGATCATCTTTCTTCCAACAAGTTTGGAAATCCAATTGAGATTGCATTGATCAATAGTAAAAACTATCCTGGAGAAACAAATGTTTGTGTAAAAGCAAGCATATCAAAAGTCCACTTGGAAAATTTTTACTACCTCTCTTGTCCTCTTCTGGTGGGCAATAAGAAATGTAAGAAGAAGGTTGTACAAAAGAACCCCAATAGCTTTCATTGCCCAAAGTGTTCTACTGATCTCCTTGGATGTGATTTTAGCTACATGGTCAAAGTGGACTTGGACGATGGCACAGGTTCTCTTGTTAAAGTTACTGCATTCGAAGGACCTGCAAACAACTTGTTTGGAGTTTCCGCTAAAAATATTCAACTACTTATAGCTAAACCTGATGCAGCTAAACATGTGTTGGATCAAGTTCTTGGGCGCCAATTTCTCTTTGAAGTGGTCATCACAATGAATTCATTTGATAGGAAAGAATTACAAAGCTTTGTAATTACAGTGATACAACCTGTCTAAAGTTTGCATGTACCTCTTGTTTTCCACAATATTGTATCGTCTTTGCTTATGTTGTACAAATTTTTTTGCTTTCCATACCACCATATGTAAGGATGTGTGCCTAAAATTACAAATGAATTGAATACAAAGTCTTTTTTGATACGACAATGTTATCTTGTGCACATGTTTCGTAATATGATTTTTGCCTTTTACAAGCTATATATTCTAATTAATTATTAGTCAGTACAAAGGATTATTACTTCAACCATTATTCTTGTTGATTGTACACACCTAACTTAAAATGTGTTATTTCAACTTTTTCATTATCTAATGTAAAATAACATTACATTGGTTTGTTCCTCAGCAACCACTACCATGGAAAACCAAGATGAAAGTATGAAAGCACAATGGTCTCATTGTAACCATCTAAAACGATTACGGTACCATGCAAATAAGGATTCTATTAATAGACGAAGTAGAGAAAACCATCAAAGTAACCTTGCAAGCTCCTCCACACCCCCACCTTGTCTTTCCAATATCCCTCCCCCATTCCAACCACCACCACCTCAAATGCAATCTACATTTCACCCTTGCTCTCCCTCCCAAAACCTCCATCCTCCACCATTTCCTGCAAACTATTACATTGCTAGGAATTCATTTCGTTCAAATTTGGACAAATTATCAAACATATCAACATGCCAAGTATGCATGGAACGATATCCAGGAATAAGAACTAGGCTATTAAATTGTAGGAGTGCTTGTTCAAGATGCATTTAAAAAAAAATGGCAATCGCTTCTCAAAGTGGAACAACATGGATCCTGGAGAGCAGCCTACTTCTTTACAACGCCTATCTTAGATTGAGGAGATGCTTATATCAAGAGTTAGCCTTGTCCTCCAAGTTACTTATGCAAGAGGGGGACAACTAAAATACAATGGCCACACTATTTGTTTCCCTTAGGATATTATAGTGATTGCCAATTAGTTGCCACACCATATACATGACTTGGATATACTCATAGTCAATAAAAAAAATGTTGATTCCCAACAGTACAATTTCTATGTTTGCAGACCACATGTTCATGAGGCTTTGCAATATAAGATCTATTATGACCCCTAATACAAAGATGTCCAATTAGATGAGACCTCTCTCTTATCCTTGCCTATTGCCTCCACTAACATCTATGACCTTCTAAATGCATCAACCTCAACTTCAGACCCCCCTGATTTTAGCTTCATGGAGATAGATAATACAACCGAAGAACGATTGCAAGAGAATGTGGAAGCAACAACTTCATTTGTCACAAACCTGCCCCCTGAACGTACTAAAGTGCAAGAATTCTGAGCTCTATTGCAGTTAGGGGAAGGATGCCCAACTCCTACTATTGATTGGCCACCAGTTTCTCTTACACCTCTCAATGAATACACCACTGAAGGCTTGCTTTTTATGGCATTCTCGACATTTTTTCCAAAGGGTAGAGCTGCATTCAATCAACAAAGTATGAAAGAGGTCAAGCTACATGAATATTCTCTCCATCTTCTTTGATACTATGATAATAGATTCGGCCAACACCCACGATTTAGATACTTCATACATAATATTCTTATGCGTCACCGTAGCCAAGCCACAACTTCCGTATTTGTTCAAAAACACTTTGAAAGTAGACTGCCAACAACAATATTTGAATTGTGCCAAAGACTCAAGAACCTCCCCAATGAACATCTTGCAGACCAAGTTATGCAGTTCGGCTCAAAAATTCATGGTACCTGCCCCTTCTGAACTCTTCGCAAGGGGGAGCTATCAGACATGGTTATTCAAATTGGTTGTCCAACTCTATTCTTCACCCTTAGTGTAGCAGATACTAAATGGCCAGACTTACACAATTCCATGCCATCAACCACACCAACAAACCACACCAACAAATCCTTCAACAGCTGTTCGGTGGAGAATCCAGAATATAGTGCGAAACCCACACCTTTGTGCACTTTACATGCATCACCAATTTACTGCATTTCGTGAGGAGGTTTTGGAAAATATTCTTTGCACAAATGACTACTGGTATAGGTAAATTAACTCCATAATCATTTATATTTATGTCTTTCATTCATCATTTTCTTAATAACATATTTTGTGTCTAGGTATGAATGGCAACACCGTGGCTCTGCACATGTCCATGGTTTCCTTTGGCTCAAAGATGGACCCGATATTGCCAGATTGCAATGGAATAATCTTGGATCAGTACAACATGCAATCGACTACATTGACAATTATATCTTTGCTTGGAACTCGTGTCCCAACCAAAGATCAAATGCAATAGTTCCAAGGTCCTCCTTAAACAACCCCTGCCTAATGGATACAAGAATGATTATGTTGTCCACCCCATCAGATGACTACAATGAACTGCTCAATTGTGTTCAATGCCATACATGTTGTACCTTGCAAACATTCTTGTGGAGAAAAGGAGGTACCATTGAATGCTGCTATAAAGCCCCTTGGACCATGCAAAACAATTCAACACTCTCAAATGAGAGTTGGCAACCAAAGCACACCCCTACTCGTAATGATGACTGAGTTAATCTTCACAACCCCACTATCCTCTCTATTTGGTGCACAAATGTAGATTGCCAGTCTATTCTCTCAATAGATGCAGTGCTCAAATATATCACGAAATATACAGCTAAAGTAGAAACCAAATCCGAAACATACCATGCAATGCTTTCTCGTATTTCAACAACTTTTGATCATGACAAGCCAAAACCAATAGCTTTTAGGAAAATTCTTGTTGACAACCTTATGGATCGTGATATTAGTGCCCAAGAGAGTTGCCACCTTCTTTTGAAACTACCACTCTGCTTGTGTAGCCGAACATTTGTTTCTTTAAATATCAACCAAAAAAACTATCAACGTGTTCCACTCTCAGGTGCATGTACATCACAACACACAAACTACATTGATGCATACATGGCTCATCCTATTACTCTGGAGGCAATGCCATCGATAGAGGTGACTCCAAAATGGAGCTTCAAAACAACACGTAAAGTGAACCAATGGAAAGAGAATTCCTCTAAAGCAATAGTTCGAGTCTCCCCTCGCTTCACAAGCATTCCTTCTAAAGACGACCCAAGATTCCACAACTTCTGTACCCATTTACAACAACTCTTAGAGAAGTACTTTAACTACAACTCTTAATCATTTCTCCCATTTACAAATAAATAAAATCAACAATAATATTTCAATATTTGATCTTCGGCGTACCCATTGCACCCTAGGTGCAATCGCTAGTTATTAAAATTGTTGCCCATATCTATCTTAGTTTAAATGAATTGAACCAAAATATATTGTTAGCCCAAACTAAATTTTATCCTTACCTTACCCAAAAAAAATCTTGAAGGCCTGAATCAGACACACATAGGACCCACCTCATCGCTTCATTAAATATATACCAACCTCCTCCCCACCCCCATTGTGAGACCCACCTTAGGAAAAAGGTCCAAAGTCATGCCGAACCAGTAGTTCATAAATCCCTATCATAGACTCCACAATTTTGCTCCAAACTACCTAGGGGAGAAGACCCAGTCACCGCCCCCCATCCAATAACCGTCACCTCCATGTTCACTTAACCCCCCAAATTTTTTTTCACTTTGATCCATTAAAAAACTTTATTTGATTGAGTAAATAATTACAAAAACACCAATTGCTGCTCATTATAATTACAAAAACACTAATGGCTGCTCATTAAGTGTTAAAGTGCATGTTTTAGAGTGGATTTAAGGCATAAACAGTTATAATTGATGGAAATTAGAGTGGGCGGATACTGGGACATTAGGTGGCAACAACCGGATGACACCTCTAAAAAGAGTCTTTTTGACCTCCGCGCGCATATCCAATGCTCCCGCACTCTACCGAATTGCCCAGAAGCCAAAAGCTTAGTTATAAGCTCTTAACTCATGGGTGAAAAAAACCCATAATTTTTTTTTTCGATTCGATGCATGGTTCACATTCTATGATTGTGCGAAGTTAGCCCTGGTGGGTACTGGGTATTCTCCCCTAATCCTATTCAACAAGATAAATTTATATTCCATGCGTAAATTCAGCAATTATTCTCGACTCTATATTTTATAGTATTAATCAACACATGGATCCTTTTTTTCTAGAAGCATTTTAATCCAATCATTCAAATAATAATTTTAATGTAAAGTTGTATTAATTAGCACGTGGACCCTTTTTTCTAGAAGCATTTTAATCCAATTTCAAATTATAATTTTAATGTATAGTTGAATTGTCTCGATTTTTTAAAAATAATATGATTTTATTTGAATCATAATTTTATATTATAAAATTAAATTTTATTTTAATTATAAAAAAATAGTTTCTAAATTTAAATAATAAAAATTATTATAGTTATTCAAATTATAATTTATGATCATACATCATATTAAAAATACATGTTAATAAAAATTATGATCTCAAATTTTATAATATTTACTTTTACAAAATAAATTTCACTACATAATATTCATTGACTCAAATTTATACATCATAAATAGAATGATTCTTTTTTTTTATAACAACCTACTTATAAATTATCTATTTAAACCTAAACTTTCAAAATCACATCATTAAATATTTTAAATTCACACTTTAAAATCGTATACAATCTTATGAATAAACACAAATCTTAATTAAAAATACTTTTTTTTGTTGTTGGCGGCATTTTGGGCTTCTACAAAAATTTTAATCTTATAAAACAACTTAAAAGAAACCTGTGGTCTTCCATTTGACAAAAAGCCCTTTTATCTTTGGGCGAGTACTTGCCTTTTTAGTATTGTAATTAGAGGTTTGTAGAGTTGTATTATATTTTTTAATTGTTACAAAGTAATTATCATGAATGTGACATTTTTAAATGATTAGTTTTATTCACATTAAGAAAATGTACCTTTTTTATTATATCTAAAATACTATAATTAAATTAGTAGAAAGACAAGTACTAGCTAGTACACGATCAACTATTCTAATAACTATCCAATACCTATCAATAACCCAAAAAACTACTCAAACTACAAACTTTGTATAGTTAATATGCAAGCCATATAGTTTGGATGGATGCAAAACAATATCTCCTCTCTTTTTTAACGACTCATAGAGGGTACTATAGTCATAATTTGATCCCAATTATAGTCATAGTCATAATTTGATCCTTCATGATCACAAAGTTGATTGTACAGGGCCTTAGCAACTGTGGTGTTGCCAATACCACCAAAAAGGGAATAAAAGAATTAATTTGTAGATTACTATCATCAAATTTTATTTTGATTTACATAAGGCCTCATGTTAGTCAAATCTTATGAAAAATGAAATCTTAACCAAAAATATTTTTATATTTTCATGAAATTAATATATTTTTATAAGACATAAGTTATAGAAATATTTTAATAGTAAAATTCTCTCAGCAACAATTATTTGTAGCATTCTTAGTTGGTATGTATAACAAAGAATGGAGTACCATTGTTTTTGAAAATTTAAGCAGCATTTTCAGGGCGCCGTACCCTTCACAACGAGCCACAAGGGCCAAAAATGAGCAAGACTAAAAAGCAAACATTAAGAAAACAAAAAACAGAGATAGCACATAGGCATCACAGAGACCACAAAGAGGCAACCGAAAGAAAGGACACTGACACAGGCAGCAACTAACTGGCGTTCTCCCAGTTTTTGATCAGGAGGTCCATAGCCTCATCACCAACCCATTCTTTGTTCTCCTGACCATTATCTCCCTCCAGCTCCTCCTTTATAGCATTAGATAGGATGCTAGTGACAAAATGGCCCAACTTCATGGTGAACCGAGTCAACCCACATAACCTTTTATTGAGCGTGTCCATTCTCTTCACCAAATCATAGGGCTCCTCCCCAATGTCCATGGTCCCTGGGACCTCTCCAGGATCTTCGACCAGGGGATGCAGAGAGTGAGAGGTAGAGCCATCTTTAGGAACCTTGTTGTCCTCAGGAGTAAACTGGGGCCCCTCCACATTCTCGTCCTCATCATCTTTAGTTTCCTCGTCCTTGTAACCCTTGCTGTCAAACCGCTCCTCCGAATCCTCAATAATCAACCTCTTTTTACTATTTTTTGCAAGCCTCCCAGACCTCCTTCTGACATTTTCCCCACTAGTCATCTTAGTAGTCCCCACCACAATGTCTCGTTTGGAGTCTTTCCTTATTATTTTCTTGCCCTTTCCTTCCCTAGCAATCAGGTCCGATGTACCTTTCTCCTTCCCTTTTTTAGCAGTGGTGGCCTTGTAGGCCAAATCCGCCTGAGTGGATTTCAATTCACAAAGACCTTCCGTCGTGCTGGCATGAGCCTTACCCAAACCACCCTTGAGTTTTTTGGTGGTTATCTTGGCTTTGGGATTCCCCGCAGTGCCCGTATTGGATTTACAAGGAGGGCTTTTAGACTCGGCCAGGGAAATATTCATAGTCGATAGGGGTTTGCAGAGTAAACCAAATTTACTAATTTTATCTTAGTGTATTTTTGGAAGAAATTTACTAGTTTTTAGTCACAACAATTAGAAATCCATTTTGTCATACCAGATATCCGAAAGCACTTGCCAAACAAAGCTCATAATGTCAAATCACACATTTCTATGTGGACAACAATATAAATTCTCTACTAAACATTTGACTAAAATATCCAGAAGCATACTATATTGTCAGATACACCCCCCTACATCTCAGATATGCCTTTTGACCATTTTTGTTTTAGATATATATAATTTTTGATATATTTAGCCGATAGGCTTTTAATTGTGGACTTGCTAGTCCACAGCCCATCGACAACCCTATCTCGCATTGCCTGCAAACTACTTGACCGCTAGTAAACCACTCTCTTTGGTTCTCAGATGCAACAATGATTGTGGGCTATGCACAAAACAGACAACCAGCTGAAGCCTTCAAGTTGTTAATTTATTGCCTCTGACTGTAGGAATGATTGCAGCCTATGGACAAAATAGATAGCTATGCCTCGTGGTTGCTTTTGCAAATGATCAAGGAGGACGTGACAGTGGACATATCTTGCCTCATTGAATGCAAATAAAGTCTAGACACTCCACCATCCAAACACTCCACCTTGAAAATCATTACTCAGTCCAATCTCATTAAGAATAAATCTATCGTATATCTTCTATGTCAAGAAGTCACCGCCTCCCTCCCCCTATAAATTGACTGTGTTGTTCATCAATTTACAATAAGATTTGGTTCGAAGGTCATTTATGCATGTGATCGTGCAATATTGGTGCAGCAGCACCTAGGCTAACCTCCAATTACTATGTCATTTTTGGCTTGTATCTAACATTAGCCAAGTCATAGTGGTTGTGTGTTTGTTTTGGACCTTAGAAGGTCTTGCTTGTGTTTGGACAAGGTGAGTTAGTGCTAGAACTAAGGTCACTAATTGGTCATTGTTTGTTGTTTTGGTTAGCTTAACCTTAGAAGCTTAAAGTTTGGATTTGAGTTTCTTAATGTGTTCTAAACACATGTGAGATGTAGGAAAGATGCTTTAAGGTCATTTATGATGTTATTTCTTTGAACTACATGGCTTAGAGGTCCTATATTCTAGTTGGCCTAATGAATGTAAAAGATGCCACAAAGTGTCATGACAACATTGGAAATTTATTGCAAATGTTGCATGCAACTCGACAACATTGGATTCCCTAAAAGATAGGAGTGGGAGATCAACTAACAAGCCTAGAAACATGGAGAATGACATCTAAGATCTCTGAGGGCTTGTATCTTGAGGAGAGGAGGATTGTAACAATTTTTTTGGAATAGTAAAGCTGCTCTGCAACTCTGTTTTGTGTATATACCGAGCAATTTGGTGTGATAGTGATATTAGATGGATCGAATGCTTTGATTTAGTGATATAATTGTGTTCATAGAATATATATAAGACTTTTCCATTCTTTAAGCAAGTTGATAAGAGTTGATTTAGTGTCTTGAAGAAATAGTTTAACATCTAGAGGTTTTCCTGGTCCTGTCCTGACCAGTTTGTCTTCTTATGGCTCCCCCATGAAATCTAACCATGGGATCTTCCTAAGGGTAGATGAATGTTTTAGGGGAGCCATTGGTCTATATATATTTAGTTTTAGGAGTCATGAAGAGTCGAGCAACTATTTTTAAAGTCAAACACTAGGCGAGCTTAGAGTGCCCGGTTAAAGGTTTGACAGTGATGAATTGAAGAATTTAGGCAGGGGATTGAAGTACAGTATGGAACAATCACAGTTTCAGGTGGGATACAAACATGTCTTGATATGATAGGAGGATTGAGCAACTACCAATCCATTAGAGTAGGATTTGAGTAAGAAACTAGTAAGGTCCTACAAACTAGGCCTATTAGCCCTATTTGATCTAGATAATAGGAAGCCTATGTACGGAAGACCTAGGAGTCTAAAATTTATTGAATCCTTAAGACCATCCAAAAGGGTACTCAAATGTGGAATTATTTTTTCAAGTTGTTTGGGAAGTTTGGGCAAGAACGAGGAAAAAGGGCTCTGTCAAGCACTACAAGAAATTAGGCCTCCTCAAGACAAATTCTTGAAACCGGTAGGAAAAGGGTTTGGAGATCCTCCAAGATGGATCCAAATGGAAGCACATGGCATTTTTTCAATATGTTTGGCACCCCTGCAATCAATTCAATGATTTGTGTGATGATGGCACTTAGAGTCTTCTAAGTGTAGGAGAAAGTGTTGAAGTAAACTAAGGGTGATTGTCCTTCAAGGTTAAGCACAAGGAGTTAGGCTCTTAGAGAAGAGTTAGACAAGGCCTTAGTTAAACATCTAAGCCTTTTGAGATCCTAGAGGAGATTAGGATCCTGGAAGAAGACAAGCAAGGTCTTCTTAGCACTTGTGTAAGCACACCTTAGAAGCACATACACCATATTGGTATCAGAGCTTGTGGTTAATGTTGCAACCTACTAAATCAGTAGGAGAGAATACTTCGTTTGGGTCAGTGGAAGATACTACAATATTGACTAATGCTGAGTTAGCCAAGAAAGTGGACGAGCAAGAAGAGGATAACAAGTCACTAAGAGAAAGATTGGCTCAAATGGAGCAACTCTTGGATGAAGTCCAAGATAAGGAAAATAAGGTGAAGGATAAAATAGATCAGTAGGAAGAGAAAGAAGCCCTAGAAAAAGAGTTGGAATTGGAAGAGGAAGCTCCAACCCCTAACCCTGTTATTCCTAAAGAACCCTTCTTGAAGGCACTAAGGGCTTTAAGTGGCAAAGATTTTGAGGGTGCACCACTTTTCAATGGACAAATGGATCCTGATGCAGTCGTAGACTGGAATGACAGTATAGAGAATCACTTTGAATGTGATGGTATATCAAAAGCCCAAAAAGTAAAGGTGGCCAAAGCTAGGTTGAGAGGTTCAACACTCACCTAGTGGAAGTTTGTTTAGGTCGAAAGAGAGAAGGAGGGAAAGAGCCCTATTGCTACATGGAAAGGCATGGTGACTAAGGTGAAGCAGACCTACTTACCTAATGAGTATGAGATTTAGTTGCATAGAAGAAGACATAATCTTAGGCAAAAAGATTTGGATATCCAAGCATACACCGAGGAGTTCCAAAAGTTGTGTTTGAGGTCAAAGGTGGTAGAGGATGAAAGTATCCGGCTAGCAAGGTATTTGAATGGTCTTAAGTGGTCCATACAAGAAGACACGAGTCTTGTTAACTTCAAGAGTGTACGACAATGCTATCAGATGGCCTTGAAGATTGAGGAGAAAGGCAAAAGAAAACAGGAACAAAACTCAAAGGGAAGAGGTAAAGGAAGAGATAATAGAGGGCAAAGAAGTGGTTATGGTGGAAGGAGTTCAGAGTCAAGGACTCAAGGAGAAGTCAAAAATAATAAACAACAAGAGGGAAGCTCTAGTAGAGGCAGTAGAGGAAGAAGCTCTAACTTTAGAGGAAGAAGTGGTGGACAAGGAAGAGAAATTAGAGGGCAAAGAAGTGGTTATGGTGGAAGGAGTTCAGAGTCAAGGACTCAAGGAGAAGTCAAAAATACTGAACAGCAAGAGGGAAGCTCTAACTTTAGAGGAAGAAGTGGTGGACAAGGAAGAGGCAATTATTTTGCCAATATGAAATGCTATCATTGTAACCAAATGGGACATACTGCCTATAGGTGTCTAGAGAAAGGTAGTACTTCTCAAGGAGGTGACAAGGGAACTAATTTGGTTCATGAGGAAACCAATGCATCAGTGAATCACCCTGAGGTACCACTAACATCATAGGAAGGTGAGAACCTCATGATGAGGAGAACATTGATCAAGGATCCGGTTAAAGAGGAGCCAAGCCAAAGAAGGTCCCTATTTAGAATAAAATGTAAAATGATGAACAAAGTGTGTAGAGTCATCATTGACTCAGGGTCTACTGACAACATTGTGTCAGAGGAAGTAGTCAGAAAGTTAAATATGACAAGGAAACTCCACACTAATCCTTACAAGGTCACATGGCTAAATAAAGGCCAACATGTCCTAGTAAATGAGCAGGCTTGGTTGGAGTTTTCAATTGGGAGGTATAAGGACAAGGTACTATGTGATGTGTTACCTATGGATGCATGTCACTTGCTCCTAGGTAGACCATGGAAATTTGACCCCCAAGCTATGCATGATGGAGTGAAGAAATCCTATACTTTCAAGAAGGATAAGGTAACATTCAAAATTTAGTCACTGTTAGAGGATGTAGAGGTGAAGACAGCAGGTCCTAATATACTCATGGTTGGTGAAAAAGAGTTCTTAGAAGCCTTGGAAGAAGGAGAAGGAATTGGCTATGCACTAGTGTTAAGGCCAAGAGAGGTAAGTGGTGACAAAGCAGCCAAGAAGCCAGAGTTACCTAAAGAGATACAAAGCATGTTGCAGACTTATGAAGGCATTGTAAGTAGTGGACAACCAGTAGCATTACCTCCTAAAAGAGCTATAAGTCATAGGATAGACTTCATACCAGGAGCTACCCTTCCCAATAAAGCAGCCTATAAGATGACCCCTCAACAAAATGAGGAAATTGCTAGACAAATACAAGAACTCCTAAACCAAGATCT
Organism: Sequoiadendron giganteum; assembly: GCA_007115665.2. NCBI lineage: Eukaryota > Viridiplantae > Streptophyta > Pinopsida > Cupressales > Cupressaceae > Sequoiadendron > Sequoiadendron giganteum. Next base: position 179,926,808 of record CM021101.1, on the reverse strand, counting down.
TATTAGGAAGAGCATCATCCCATGTGTCATACCCACTGTCCTAGCACCTAAAAAGGGAGGAGATTGGAGGCTTTGTACTGATTCAAGGGCCATAAATAGGATAACCATTAGATATAGGTTCCCTATTCCTAGGATTGAAGATCTAATGGATTGTCTAGGGGAAGCCAAGTACTACACTAAGATAGACTTAAAGAGTGGTTATCACCAAATTAGGATACATGAGGGAGATGAGTGGAAAATAGCCTTCAAAACCAATGAGGGTTTATATGAGTGGCTTGTCATGCCATTTGGATTGTATAATGCCCCCTCCACATTCATGAGGCTCATGAATGAAGTCCTCAAAGACTACATTGGCAAATTTGTAGTGGTATATCTTGATGATATACTAATTTATAGCAAGACAAGGGAAGAACATCTCAAACACATAGAGTTGGTTTGCAAGAAGCTACATAAGGAGAAGTTGATGATCAATTTAGAGAAGTGTGAGTTCATCAAGACATAACTGGTGTACCTTGGGTTTGTGCTATCTCATGGCAATCTGAAAATGGACATTAGCAAAGTGGAAGCCATCCTCAATTGGCCTACTCCAAGGACAACAACAGAGGTAAGGAGTTTTCATGGCCTTGCTCAATACTATAGGAAGTTTATAAGGTAATTTTGTGATATTTTTGCTCCTATGTTGGATACCATTAAAGGAGTCATAAATACTAAGTTTGTATGGAATGAACAAGCTAACAAGAGTTTTGAGTTGTTGAAGGAAAATATTGCTACACAACCTGTTTTAGTTTTGCCAAGCTTTGAGAAGCTATTCACCATAGAGTGTGATGCAAGCAATGTGGCTATTGGAGCTATTTTAAGCCAAGAGGGTAGACCTATGGCTTTCCATTCAGAGAAGTTGAGTGAAGCCAAGAATAAATATTCTTCTTATGATCTTGAGATGTATGCTCTAGTTCAGGCCTTAAGAAAATGGTGACACTATCTATTACCCAAGGAGTTCATAGTCTATTCAGACAATCAAGCTCTAAGTTTTTTGAACTCTCAAGAGAAACTCAGTCATAAGCACATGAAGTGGGTTGAATAACTGCAAGCATACACATTTAATATCAAGCATAAGAAGGGAGTGCTAAACAAAGTGGCAGATGCCTTGAGTAGGAGAGCTCTCACTATCCAAGAGATACAACTAAAGAGCATGGGAATAGATCACTTCAAAGATCTATATGCTGATGACGAAGAATTTGTAGACATTTACAAGGTATGTGCTGAATATAAGAATCATTTTCATAGCAAATATGTTGAATACACTTTGCAGAGTAACCTTTTGTTTAAGGGAAATCAGTTATGTGTTCCTAGAGGGTCCATTAGAAATAATTTGATTCAGGAAAATCACAATGGAGCATTGAGTGGTCACTTTGGGATCACTAAGACACAAGAAATTGTTCAAAGGTTCTACTTTTGGCCAATAATGAACCTTGATGTAAGGAAGTATGTTGAAAGTTGCATTGTGTGTCAAAAGGCCAAAGGTACTTCTTCAAATACAGGCCTATATCAACCACTACCTATTCCCACTAGGCCATGGGAATGTTTGAGCACGGACTTTGTAGTTGGGTTACCCAAGACAAGACAAGGCATGGATAGTGTTTATGTAGTTGTGGACAAATTCAGCAAGATGGCTCACTTTGTGCCATGTAAGACAACCAATGATGCCAACCAAATAGCCTCTCTCTTCTTCAAAGAGATAGTAAGAATACATGGGTTACCTATGAGCATTGTGTTAGATAGAGACACCAAGTTTATGAGTCACTTCTGGAAGACTCTTTGGCAAAGATTGGGCACAAATTTTTCCTTTGGATCTGCATACCACCCTCAAATAGATGGTTAGACAGAGGTGGTAAACAGGAGCCTTGGAAATCTATTAAGGTGTTTGACCAAAGAATATGGTCAACAATGGGATCAATTGATTGGATAGGCTGAGTATGCATATAATGACACTGTAAACAGGTCCATAGGGAAGAGTCCCTTTGAAATTGTATATGGCCTACATCCTAGGGGAGTCTATGAGCTAAGAGACCTAAGGGATGGAGTTAAGGGAAGTGGATATGCTAATGAGTTTGCCTATGCAATGCAGGAGATTCATGACATAGTCAGAAAGACATTGACTGAGAACACTATGAAGCATAAGACCAAGGTTGATGAGGGTAGAAGAGAAATTCAATTCAATATTGGAGACTTGGTGATGGTGCATCTAAACAAGTCCAGATTGCAGAAGGGTGTCCCTCAGAAGTTGCAAATGAGAAGGATAGGTCCCTATCCTATCTTAGAAAAGTATGGTGAAAATGCTTATAAGGTGAAGCTACCGGAGGATAGTGGATTGTCCCTTATTTTCAATGTTGCAGACCTGGTTCCTTATAAAGGACCCACACCTGATTTAGACCAAAGTTTGATTGAAGTTATCCAAGATGTGGATGACCTCCAGTTAACTTCTACTACAGTGAAGAGAGCTGACAGTATATTGGATACAGGAGTCTACAAAAAGACTAGGAAGAAGGACTACAAGGAACATCTGATCAAGTGGCGTGGTCAATCTAATGCTGATGTAGTATGGATAAAAGAATCAGAGTTCAAGAAGTTGGGAATTGACCTCAACTTACTCAATCCAAGGGTGGATTGAAAGCTTTTACTTGGGGAGGATGGTGCAGGACCACCTAGGCTAACCTCCAATTACTATGTCATTTTTGGCTTGTATCTGACATTATCCAAGTCAGAGTGGTTGTGTGTTTTTTTTGGACCTTAGAAGGTCTTGCTTGTGTTTGGACTAGGTGAGTTAGTGCTAGAACTAAGGTCACCAATTGGTCATTGTTTGTTGTTTTGGTTAGCTTAGCCTTAGAAGCTTAAAGTTTGGATTTGAGTTTCTTAATGTGTTCTAAACACATGTGAGATGTAGGAAAGATGCTTTAAGGTCATTTATGATGTTAGTTCTTTGAACTACATGGCTTAGAGGTCCTATATTCTAGTTGGCCTAATGAATGTAAAAGATGCCACAAAGTGTCATGACAACATTGGAAATTTATTGCAAATGTTGCATGCAACTCGACAACATTGGATTCCCTAAAAGATAGGAGTGGGAGATCAACTAACAAGCCTAGAAACATGGAGAATGACATCTAAGATCTCTGAGGGCTTGTATCCCGAGGAGAGGAGGATTGTAACAATTTTTTTGGAATAGTAAAGCTGCTCTGCAACTCTGTTTTGTGTATATACCGAGCAATTTGGTGTGACAGTGATATTAGATGGATCGAATGCTTTGATTTAGTGATATAATTATGTTCATAGAATAGATATAAGACTTTTCCATTCTGTAAGCAAGTTGATAAGAGTTGATTTAGTGTCTTGAAGAAATAGTTTAACATCTAGAGGTTTTCCTAGTCCTGTCCTAACCAGTTTGTCTTCTTCCCCATGAAATCTAACCATGGGATCTTCCTAAGGGTAGATGAATGTTTTAGGGGAGCCATTGGTATGTATATATTTAGTGTTAGGAGTCATGAAGAGTCGAGCAACTGCTTTTAATGTCAAACACTAGGCGAGCTTAGAGTGCCCGGTTAGAGGTTTGACAGTGATGAATTGAAGAATTTAGGCAAGGGATTGAAGTACAGTACGAAAAAATCATAGTTCCAGGTGGGATACGAACATGTCTTGATATGATAGGAGGATTGAGCAACTACCAATCCATTAGAGTAGGATTTGAGTAAGAAACCAGTAAGGTCCTACAAACTAGGCCTATTAGCCCTATTTGATCTAGATAATAGGAAGCCTATGTATGGAAGACCTAGGAGTCTAAAAGTTATTGAATCCTTCAGACCATCCAAAAGGGTACTCGAATGTGGAATTATTTTTTCAAGTTCTTTGGGAAGTTTGGGCAGGAAGGAGGAAAAAGGGCTTTGTCAAGCACTACAAGAAATTAGGCCTCCTCAAGAAAAATTCTTGAAACCGGTAGGAAAAGGGTTTGGAGATCCTCCAAGATGGATCCAAATGGAAGCACATGGCATTTTTTCAATATGTTTGGCACCCCTGCAATCAATTCAATGATTTGTGTGATGATGGCACTTAGAGTCTTCTAAGTGTAGGAGAAAGTGTTGAAGTAAACTAAGGGTGATTGTCCTTCAAGGTTAAGCACAAGGAGTTAGGATCTTAGAGAAGAGTTAGATAGGGCCTTAGTTAAACATCTAAGCCTTTTGAGATCCTAGAGGAGATTAGGATCCTGGAAGAAGATAAGAAAGGTCTTCTTAGCACTTGTGTAAGCACACCTTAGAAGCACATACACGAAATATTTGTTGTCCACAACCCCAATTTACGCAACATATTGAGGTAAGACACTTGCCATGGTTTCAGTGAGTTTTATTTTGGCTTTCCATTTTGTTACAGTCAATTTCAAACAAAAAAATTCTTGGTTGTGAAATCAAGGTAACTGGTATAATGCATATTGTTAGTCATATTGTGGTCAATTGTTAAGATTTCCAATGCTAATTAGGTCTACAAATGGTAAATGCTTAAATTTCGGTTGCATATGAAATTAGGGAAAATTGTCGCTATCATTCTCCCTGCCTGTGCAAAAATGGGGGCTTTGGAACAGGGTATGGATTCCATCAAAGCATAATCATTAGTTATCCACCCATGTTGCATATGCCATATACCTTGCTGGAAAACTATTCATTCGTGGAAAAAATATCTTCTAATTGCATGAGTCCTGTAACTAGATATTGGAGGAGAAATGTCATATATATTTTGTGGCTTAAAAACATTGGAGACATTGTAGATCTGGAAATGAATTAGTTGTATTGATGATTGGAATGTATCTTCTAGATTTTGTCTTTCTCTCTTAGGAAGAAAGTTCATTTTTTTTCAACAGTAGCTACCCTTTTGTTCGGATTGAGTGCCTTTTGTTCCTTTCTATGTTCTTGGGATATTTCTTTGACAAGTTAGTTCAATTCTGTCCTTATAAGGCCAAGATTATGCATGTGAAATTTCATAAAGTGTCAGGATTGAACTGGTCAAGTTAATTCCATTTAATAAATGCAAGGCATAGTCCAGTGAAATGAATTCAAAAAAGTCTTTGTACTCAAAGCATAAGTTGACACTTTAAAACCAAGAACCCAATTGGACAACATAGACAGGTCCATTGGGCTACTCAATAGAGAAGACTATTTTAATTCAGATCTGAATATAATATTTTTGTTTAATTTCTTAAAAGATATAGAAAGATAGAGTGGCTACTCTAGAAAAAAAGATAGATCAATACCCAGCAGCATAAGTAGCACTTATTCAACGAGCAAGTTCAACATCATATCCAACCACATATGAAGGGAGTAGTTAGGGATTAGTCTATATGGTACAACTGTTTAACATTATCTGTTAAACTGGAAGAGTATGGTGAAATAAGATGGAGTTATATTAACTGGTTCTATTTTCTAAATATTTAGTGGAAACAATGTTTTCTATTTACAATGTGTTAAAGAAAAGTAAATAAAAAACAGATGTTTCTGGATAAATTCACCCAAAATAGGATGGATTTGTCCACTGAGAAGATATGCTTTGATTGTAAAGATGCAATATTATATGTCAAACTGGAAGGGTATGGTCAGATAAGACAAAATTATATACACAAGTTCTTTGTTTTAAACATTTTTGTGGAATTTTCCCTACACTAATTTTAGACAATCTTACTCTTATTTGCTTCTATAAAATAGTATCTATAACAATATGCATTGGTATGCACCACTAAGTTTTGATTTGCTATGTTTTAAATTCTATAGGTTTTATCACAAACTAACATAGTGTAGTATTAATACTATTAACTTTAAATACAAATTAACAAAAACTAACACTTTCATTTGTTAGTGTGGAGATGTTTTAGTGTTTTATGCTACTGCACAACATTGATTATCATTCTTTCTAGCCACCATACTATTGTTTCCAACCATTTATACCATGCTACAATTATGATCATCGCCTTCAACAAATTGATGTACCATTTCAGGGGTTTGGTCAGTTGTACCATCAACATTTGATGTCTTTTTCAGTCATGCTATCAATGAGTTTTAGATATGTTGTATGTCATATTATGAGTGGATATTTGTTATTTTGAAATTTTGAAAAAATAGTTTTCTTGTTCAACATACTAGCATTGGTATTTCTCTCAACTATTACAATAAAACAAAAATCAGATTTGGGGTTTCAATGTTGGTGTTTCCGTGTTTATTGCTGATATCATAATTTATCTAGCAACTCATTATTTAATTATACTTTCATATTTGGTTAATCTCAATGTATAAGGGTTTTATATAAATATTGGTGAATGATAGTATCATTGTCCATAAGAAATTAGTCATAAATCAACTATTATATTTGATATATTTGACAAATGCAATTCAAATATGTTGTTTCCAGCATTATTAGGGACCTTTCCTCCAAAATAAAGCTTCTTGATCATTTGAAACAAATTATACTTTTGAAACACTTTCATTTGTTAGTGTGGAGGTGTTTAAGGGTTTTATGCTACTGCACAACATTGATTATCATTAATGTTGTTTCCAGCCATTTGTACCATGTTATAGGCCTGCTCATTGTCTTCAACAAATTGATGTACCATTTCAGGGGTTTGGTCAGCTATAACATCAACATTTGATGTCTTTTTCAGTCATGCTATCAATGAGTTTTAGATATGTTGTATGCCATCTTATGAGTGGATACTTGTCATTTTGAAATTTAAAAATAGTTTTCATGTTCATATTTTTTTAATTTCAATATACAAGTATTTTATATAAATATTGGTGAATGGTAGTATCGTTGTCCATAAGAAATCAGCCATTAATCAACTTTTATATTTTCTGTTTGGAAGTGTAAGTTTGATTTACAAGGGTTTTGCAATAGTGCATTATTGCTAATTAGCTAGGGTTTCACATCTATATTGGTCATTTGATTATTGCTTCACCTTGCACGTGTATATTAGGATAATATTTTATCTCAGAATATTAAAATCTGACTATTACAGATATCTTGAAGTCAATTTTATATTATTCAGTTAGGAAGGGTAACAATGATGATTTATCCGAAGTGAAATTTTCAACAAAATTGATTGTCAACTAAGATGACTAGCTGATCTAGGTTTCTAAGCTTAAAAAGGCATCAAAAGCATATGAACTTGTAAAAAGAGGGATATTTAAAATGAGGAAGTTTTTTCTATTGAAGCAATGCATTTTGACAACCATAAAGTTGCTTAATTTACAGTCCCCGGATATGCAAATTTATATTCAAGATATACATATACAACTACATTCAAATTATGGAAGTATATTTATATTCAATTATTATACATCTAAGTGTATAGAACATAATTTAAAATATTTTGATTTTTACTTATAAGGGGATAGGATCTAGCATCTACACACCTTAACTTCATGCACTTCAAGATCTTCAAGTGTGTATTGGATTTTTCTAAAAAATTCAGATATTTTGATAGGTGACTTAAGAGCTTAAACGAAAACCTATTTTTTGGACTTCTAGATAGTAACATTGATAGTAGGATGAGCCATTATGAAGGAAGTGCTTAAGTGATCATTTGAAAGCGATAAATGAAATCTTGTCATTTCAAATATGTTTCCTCCCCAAAGGTTTTCTCAGCAGAAAAGTGTAGTCAATTTCAATGGTGATTAACCTTGAATCAAGTCTTACTCTGCATAGTTATAGAACTATTATCTTTAAGCCCTTTGCTACAGATTATAGCTTTCAAATTTAACATAGCAACATGGCATCATGGCCTTTATTAGACCAACCATTCTAACAACCAAATTTCAAAGAGCATTGGAGAGATTAAACAAATTAACAAATGCAACTATCACAAAAAGTCATACAGTGCTGCATACAACATGCCACTTTCCTTCAAATATTGTAGTCCACATTGGAATTTTAGTTGTATCAAAACTTGTTACCAGAAGACTCGTATATAGGTTTGTCCTTTATTAGTTTTAGCATTCCATGAGATCACATTTCTTAGAGGCATTCTATTAGATAGTTCATGTGCCTTGCCTATGCTTTGCCTTCCATGAATTAATGCCTATTTTCATGGGATTGCAGTTTGTGAATATTAGGACTAGGAGGAGGGGATTTGATATCTTCAATGGATTGGGTGGATCTAGTAGTAGAAGATGGGGATTTAATGGATTTGATGGGTTTGACCGGCTCAATCGTTTGGATGGTGTCAGGAATGGTGATGGGAGGGATAGGTGTAGGATGGAGGAGGGCCTCATCACTAGTGACAGTACATGATAGAGTGGGAAGGCATGGTGTCTCTTCTGTCATGAGTCCTTGGGCGATATTTGGAAGGGATGTAGGATCAGGTAGAGTGATGGGAATGGATGGAGGTTTAGGGATGGTTGGAGGACTGGGATTAGGGATTGGTGGATTAGGATTAGATGAGGGGATGGGAATGGATGGAGGACTAGGAGGAGATGGATGATTAGGATTAGGAATTGGTGGATTAGGGTTAGATGAGGGGATGGGAATGGACGAAGGACTAGGAGGAGATGGAGGATTAGGGTTTGGGATTGGAGGATTAGATGAGTGGATGGGTGGATGAGGATTAGATGTAGAACTAGGAGGAGATGGAGGATTATGATTAGATGAGTGGATGGGATTGGATGGAGGACTAGGAGGAGATGGAAGATTAGGGTTAGGGATTGGAGGATTAGATGAGTTGATGGGTGGATGAGGATTAGATGTAGAACTATGAGGAGATGGAGGATTATGATTAGATGAGTGGATGGGACTAGATGGAGGACTAGGTGTGGTTGGAGGACTAGGTGGGTTATGTTTAGATGTAGGATTAAGATATAATGCGATGAAAGGGGGATTGATGTAGGAGGATGTGGATGTTGGATTAGATTGGGAAGATTAGGATAATGAGTGATAGTAGGAAGATGTAGATGAAGGATTAGAATGGGGAGATGTGGAATTAATGTAAGGGAATTGGGATGGGGGATTGTGATAGGAAGGTGTGGATGTTGCATTAGAACATGAAGATTGAGGTGGTGAACCGCCATAGGAGGACACGTATGGTGGGTTGGCATAGGAGGATATGGATGGTAGATTAGGATGAGAGGATTGAGATGGTGGATTAGTATAGGAGGAATATTGGGATGGGGGATTATGATAGGAAGGTATGGGTGTTGGATTAGGATGTGAAGATTGGGATGTGGGATTAAGGTAGAGGTATTGGGATTGTTGATGATGATAAGGAGAGGAGGATATGGATGTTGTGTAGGATAGAGGTTGAAAGGGAGGACATGATGAATATGTCGATGGTGAAGATGTTGGATATCCCTTGTCAAGGGTAGCATAAGGACCATTATTAGATGCAGATGAAGGCATTGTGGGATAGTTTGAAGAAGTAGTGGGATTTTGGGAGGCGATTGGAGAGATCTTGCTAGCAATGATAGCGTCAAGGGGATCTATATAACAATCTTCATGATCAACAAGATTTTTTTTATCGTCATCAACGTAGCTAGGATTCCCCTTGAATACTATTATTGGTGGTGTGAGAGGGGGATAAAGATTCATGATGGATATAGATTAGCAGGAAAGAATAGATGACGGATAGAGAACTAGGATGGATTGGAAGCTCATATGGGGATTGGATGAAAGCTCAAATTGGGATTGAATAAAAGCTCATATTAGGATGATGGGATTAATGCTCAGATTAGAAGTGGATTGGAGCTTAGATTGGGATTGAATCAGAGGATATGATAGGATAAGTTTGTTTTGGATTGGATGATGAATTAGGATTGGTTGATGGAAGGGGTCCTAAACCCAATTCGAAAATCACCCTAGGTGACTTAATACATTGGTTGATTAGATTAAAGGACTGAACCAATGATCACAACACCGAATCCACCTTGAGATGGAAGGGGATTGATTTGGACAAATGATACTGACTTTCAACAAAAATCTGCCTCAAGATAGAAGCAGATTGATTAGGTTGAAGACAATGATTGATATTTAGGACAACGATCAAACTTAATGCCTTGGTCAATTCGGGAGACAACTCCTAAAACAAGGTTTAAGGGATTTTATGTTGAAAGATGATGATGAAAAAGATGGGGGGTGATGCGGAAGTGATCTTTTCGGAAAGTGAAAATGTTTAGGTCACACGTGGTGAAATGGTGAAACGGGTTCCCCTAGTTGTGAAATGAACAATTTGAATGAGAAACGAAAGTTTAGAAGGTTAAATGGAGACTTGAAATGGTCAAATGGATGTTTTAGAAAGATTAAATAGAGACTTGAAATGGTCAAATGGATGTTTAGAAAGATTAAATGGATGTTTGGGATGGTCAAACGAAGACTCGAGGTAGTTAAACAGAGGCTTGGAATGGTCAAACGGGGTGAAATAGTGGATCAAGGGGGAAAATCCACCCTTTTGCAGAAAAATAGTGGATCAGGGGGCAAAACCACTCCTCTGCAGAAAAATAGTGGACCAAGGGGGAAAATTTGCCCCTCTACAAAAAAATAGTGGACCAGGGGGGCAGATCCGCCCCTCTGTAGAAAAATAGGGACTTGGTTTGGATGAGAAAGATTATGGCAAGGACTTGAAATGACTCAATGAAGAAGATTTATCAAGATTTTTTGGTTTCTCACAGAAAGACACTTTAAGCAAGCACAATCCTATGATTGGTGTTAAGAGGTATGGCTAACAAAGGTCTTAATCTAGGATGCACAAGGTTTCTAAGGAGTCATCGATATACTCTCGGTACGTGAGGCACAAACCATGAACACCAGCCTGTCACAAGCATGAGTCAAGAATCCCAACGAGATGCTGAAGGGCTCGAACCAACTCTTCACGTCTATCTAGGTATCACTCTAGCTTCAACGCTCTGCCAAACATAACATGAATAGATTGAAGTATAGCTTTGACTCTCCCCCCTTTTTATACCTCGTCGGTATGCGTGGTTGGGATTAGCCCTTGGGGTGATGAAATCCCTAAGCAGGTCCCTCTAAAAAGAAGGTACTAATCATTTCCAACTACTCCCCAGGTTCACACAAAGTGCAAGGGGAAGGTGCAAACAAACTAATACCCCCTTTGGGTAACACAAAATAGGAAAAACACACAGTAAATATTACTTCCTCCTAATTAAGTTATGTGCCTAGATAAAACAAGAAAAGACTTTAAAATCTGAATAAATGGATGGCCCTGCAAAGAAATTTTAGCTATTTTATCCTTCGTCCTTTGTGAATAACTAGAAAATTCTACAAATTATTACTAAGAAATCCAACTACACCCACAAACAAGCAAGGTTAGGGGGTTAGAACTTCAAAACAGCAAAAAACTGAGCAAAAAATGAAGCTAAAATGCCTGTTTTAACTTCAAAAACGCGTTGTTTAAGGAAAATCCACCCCTTAAAATAAAATGTTAGAAAATAGTGTGAAGAACAGGTCAAATATTAGCAAGAAATCCAATTATACCCTCAAACAAACAAGGTTAGGGGTTAGAGCCTCAAAACAACAAAAACTTGAGCTAAAAATGAAGCTAAAATGCCCATTTTTATCTTCAAAACGTGTTGTTTAGGGAAAATTCACCCCTCTGTAGTGAAAAATGTTGGAACAGCAGGGCGGATCCGCCCTCTATAGTGAAAAATGTTGGAACAGCAGGGCAGGTTTGCCCCTCTACAGTAAAAAGTCAGAAAAAGTTGAAACAGCAGGGCAAATCTGCTCCTCTGCAGAAAAACAGTCAGAAATGTTGGAACAGGAGGGCAAATCCGCCCCTCTGCAGAAAAAAGGTCAGAAACGTTGGAACAGGATGACAAATCCACCCCTCTGTAGAAAGAATGTTAGAAACGTTGGAACAGGAGGGAAAATCCGCCCCTCTATAGAAAAACTGTCAGAAACATTGGAACGGGAGGGCAAATCCACCCCTCTACAAAAAAACTATCAGAAACATTGGAACAGGAAGGAAAATCTGCCCCTCTATAGGGAAAATCCACCCCTCTGCGACCTGGACCTACAAACAACTTTTGACAACAACAAATGTGAAATAAAGGGACCCATTTGTGGGTCCCACCGGGCGTGCCAGAAATGTGATCCCTAAAATTTTCTACCCTTATTCTAAGATGCAAGACTAATTAATGATGCATTAAAAGGAGAAACACAAGAAATACTATTCAAGATTAGCCTAAGGAATGATAAGATGAAATAAAATAAAAGAGTGATTATACCTTCATGCTGCTTATTCCTTGGTTGGCCCTTGATCTTTGGATGTTTTGTGTGCTCCTTGGATGGCTAGTTAGATCAAATATGCAAGGTAGTATGCAAGATGAATGAGAACATGGTAATGGTGAACTAAAATTCTATGGTGAATGCAAAGAAAGCTCAAATGACAATTTTGCAAGAGTTTTGGTAGCAAAAGACTAACTCTTCAAAATGAGAGGAATGAGGGGGTATTTATGAAACAATTTGAATTATCTAGAGAATTCAATGGTTTATATTAATCCAACAAATCCAAGATGGAGGGCTATGGTGAGTTGAGGACACACAAGCCCTCACATTTTGACATGTGGAATGTGAGATGGCTTAGGGTGAGATGATGTGGGAGTGAGGTGGAAGAGAGGTACATGATGTGGAGGAAAGACAAGTACCTTGTAGGTACCTTGGGGGATGAAAAGATTCCTTCGTGGAATAAAAGTGAATTAAAAATTCACAATGATTGGAAGAATCTAGTGGATAAAAGAGGGTTTCCAAAAAGGTTGGGATTTTCCACATGTGAGTGATGTGACAAGTCTAAAGTTCTAGAAGTCTTGGGCACATATAAAATGACAAGTCACATTTTCTAGAACTTGCATGGGGATAGAGTAAGCCTTGGAAGGATAAAATGTGAATTAAAAATTCACATGAGGAAGAGAGGAGCCTAGGATGAATAAATGTGAATTAAAAATTCACATGGGAAAGGGAGTCAAGGCCAAGAAAGGCAAGTGAGAAGGTTGACTAAAGAAGGTATGGCAAATGTGGTCAATGATTTTGATTAGGGTTGTGCAAACCCTTGATTAGGATAGTTAATGAGAGATTAGGAGCAAGTGGGAGGTTATGGAGGATGTGACACTAATCTTGATTAAGTGGTGCACATCCTAATTAGATATTAATTAATTTAATCCAGATTAAGAGAGGATTATGGAGGATGTGACAAGGAGAGAGAAAATGAAGAATTAAAAATTGATTTTAATAAAAAAAGATTAAGTGACTAAATTAAATAAATTGTCTTATTTATTTAATTTAGAGAAGAAAAGGTGTAAGGTAAAGTATTTAATTATTCAATTACATACTTTAGGAACCTTAGGTAGAAAATGAAATAATGATTAAATAAATTATTTAATCATTATTAATGAAATAGATGAATAGAGTAGATAATTTTGACCATATGGAAGTGGTAAAATTTAGATGTTTACAGATAGTACTACTCTTGCTGATGGATATGCTCCTGATGAACGATCGGTGTGACTTGTCGATATGTGAGTTCTTGGTGTTCTTTGGGATATCGGGAAGAGTTGAACCATCGGTGTGACTTTCCAGTCTTTTGTTGATAGCGTTGGTCTTGCCAATGATCTTGAGATTGGGGAGACTTCACCAAGTTTGAGAGATAGACCAGTAGAAGCCAGTGCAGTGTGTGATGGTCTATGTGAATTCTAGCATCGGTGAGACACATTTTGTTGTCTCACCAATGAGCGATACAATTGAAGTCTGTTGACCAAGTGTCTGTCCTACGTGTTCTGTCTTGGACCAATGAGAGAAGAAGAATGCAAACCGATTGGCACTTGAACTATTGTGATCGTTCTCTTGTGGGAAACAAACAAACCGCTTGAGCAGGAATGAACAGTTCGATCGAGGGTCTAGTTGGAGAGTTCGATAGATGAGTGATCAAAATTGTGTGAAATTCATTATATGTTGAATGAAAGCATCGTAATAGTGTAATTCAATACAAGGTTGATCAAGGAAATGTTGTTGATATAGAATTGTCATCTGAAAAGAAGAGTCTGTAACTTTTATGTAATTTTTTTACTGTAATACAAGTGATCTTTCTTTGGTGTGGTGGGTTTTTCTCCTGTAAGAGTTTCCCCACGTAAATTTGGTGTCAATTGTGTTATGTGTTTATTTCTCAATTCTGTTATTTCTTTCGTATGCATCTTAGTGAACTATAATTACAAACTTTAAAAGGCATATCTCTTCCTCCTCTTAGTTTTGACATTAGGAAAAGTTTGTTCCGCAATCAAATTTTTCCTAACAAGTGGTATCAGAGCCTGGCCAGTTGTGTTATCCTTGTGGGTAGGTTGTATTTTTTGTGTCAATTTCTATTAAGTGAGAGTTTTGTAGAGGTCTTGAATTTATCTAATTATAGATTGAGATGGCAATGACAAGTACATATGGAAGAATTGATATTGAGAAATTCAATCGCAGCAATTTTGAGTTGTGGAAACTCAAAATGGAAGATCTATTGGTTGACCGTGATATTTGGGTTGCTGTGTCTGGAATGAAATGTATAAGCATGAAGCAAGAAGATTGGGATCTCACAAATCGAAAAGAAAAAGGGTTGATAAGGCTTTGTTTGGAAGTTTCAATTCTTTTGAATGTTCATGAAGAGAAGACTGCATCTATATGGAAAATACTGGGAGATATTTATTAGGGCAAGTCCTTGGTGAATAAGTTTTTCTTAATGAAGAAGTTGTACTCTTTGAAAATGGAAGGAGGAACATCTATTGTTGATCATTTGAATACCTTTAACATGTTGATTTCTCAGTTAACATCTGTAGGTGTGAAGACTGAAGAAGAAGATTGTTGTATGCTCTTGTTGTGTTCTTTGTCGGATTCGTGGGATCACTTGGTGATGGCGATGTGGAGAATGAAAATCACTATCAAGATGGAAGATGTGGTTTCTTATTTGTTATTAGAATAAATGAGAAGGAAGTCTTATAATATGGAGAAGGAGGATCTGGTTGTTTGAGGTAGGTTGAAAGAAAAAGGCAAGAAGAAATACAAGAAGTCCAAATCAAAATCAAAAGGGAGATTAAAGTCTCCTGGTAAGAATTCCAAGGTGAAGTGTTGAATTGTGGGCAACCTAGTCATGTCTGAAGGGATTCCAAAAAGGAGAAAAAAAAGAAGAAGAAGAATTCTGACAATGATTCTTCTTAGAGCGAAGCAGATGCCTTCATTGCATCCTTGGAAACTTAGGTAGCAAATGATGTCTGGTTGATTGATTCTAGAGCATCTTTCCACATGACATCTCACAAAGACTATTTTACAAAGTATGAAGAATATGATGGTGGAATTAACGGAATTGATGGCGTAATGCATATACCAGGTCTGGCTCAAAATTTACTTTTTGTAAGCAAGTTGAATGATGTTGGAGTGCAAGTCTCATTCTTTGGAAATGGTTGTAAAATGACTAGAGGCTCATTGGTGTTGGCTAGGGGTGCCCGAATTGGTAATTTGTACAAGCTTGACACACTGGTTGTTCAATGCAATGGTATCTCTGCAAAGTCACAAAAGGTTGTTCATGAAGAGAAGAATGAAAATTGTTCCTATTGGGGAAAATTATTTGGAAGTTAAACTTCCAACAGAAAATACTATGCTTTGGCATCAAAGGCTCAATCACATTGGTGAAAAAGGTTTGAAAGCCTTGAAAAATAAAAACCTGGTTGAGGGGCTTGATGATTGCAACCTGGAATTTGAATTTTGTGAACACTATATATATGGAAAACATCACCGTGTTTCATTTTATTCTAGTCCTCATAAATCTTTTGGTGTTCTGGATTATATTCATTCTAATGTGTGTGGTCCCGTGGATGTTCCTTCATTATCGAAGTCTAAGTATTATGTTTCTTTCATTGATAATTATTCGAGAAGGGCATTTGTGTATTTAAAAAAAAGTAAATCAGAAGTGTTTAGTCATTTTAAGGAATTTAAAAACCTTGTGGAAAATCATACTAGAAGAAAAATAAAATGTTTAAGGACTGACAATGGGGTTGAGTTTTGTTCTGATGAATTTGAAAGGTATTGCAAAAACCATGGTATTTAAAGGCATAAAACAACACCTTACACTCCGTGGCAAAATGGAGTTGTTGAAAAGTTGAACAGGACATTGAGCAATGCTGGTCTAGAGCAAAAGTTTTGGGTTGAGGCTGTGGCTATAACATGTTACTTGTTAAATCGGTCTCCTTCATCAACACTTGTTGATAAACCACCTATGGAAGTTTGGTCTGGTAAGAAGCCCTCTCTAAGACATATTTGTGTCTTTGGTTGCGAAGCATATGCTTATGTGTTGGATGTAAAAAGATCTAAATTGGATAACAAAGCTGAAAAATGTATCTTCATTGGGTATGGCCTTGGTGTGAAAGGATACAAGCTTTGGAACCCTGTGACTAAGAAGGTATTGTACAACAAAAGTGTAATCTTCTGGGAACTGAAACCTTCTTTAGTGGATCTGCAGTCAGGGATGGAAGAAGATAAAAAGGATAATGATGTTGTTGGGATACCTCTAACTCCTGAAAAAGAGGAACAACACATTGAAAGTGTACCTAAAATTGATGAGAGTTCAAGCAACTCTAAGAGTTCTGAACAAGAAGAAGAACCACAACCTCATCCTCAACCTATGGGAAGGTCTATATGTGAGAATAAACAACCAGATAGGTATGGATTCTCTATGATAGATTCTAGTTGTGCCTATGCTTTGATTACTAATGTTGATGATCCTAGGACTGCAAAAGAGGTAGTTGAAATGTCTGATTCAGATTCCTGGTTGGAAGCCATGAATGAAGAAATGGCATCATTAAAGAAAATTGATACTTGGGATCTGGTCCCATTGCCTGAAGGTAGAAATCCTATGGGCTACAAATGGGTGTTTAAAAAGAAAATTGGTCTGGATGGTTGTGTTGAAAAGTATAAAGTGAGATTGGTTGTGAAGGGTTATTCCCAAGTAGAGGGAATTGATTATGGAGAAAAAATTTCTCCTGTAGCTAAGCTGACGTCTATTAGATTTCTTTTGTCACTTGCAATAGCGTATGACTTAGAGATTGAATAGATGGATGTGAAGACAACATTTCTTCATGGTGATCTTGAAGAAGAAATCTATATGTCCCAACCTGAGCACTTTGTGAGAAAAGCTAAAGAAAATATGGTTTGCAAGTTGAAAAAATATTTGTATGGATTAAAACAATCTTCTAGAATGTGGTACCAGAAATTTGACACTTTTGTCTTGTCATTGGGATTTGTAAGATCAAAATCAAATCATTATGTGTGCTAAAAGACTAAAAATGATCATTTTCTTATTATTGTCCTTTACATTGATGATACGTTGTTCATAGGCAATAGTAAGTTAATGATTTCTGATCTAAAATTTAGTTGTCTGCAAAGTTCAAAATGAAAGATCTTGGTGCAGCCAGGTATATTCTGGGGATGGAAATAACCAAGGATAGAAAGGGTAGAAAGCTTTTTCTTAGCTAGAGTAAGTATATTAATACTGTTCTAGAGAGATTTGGTATGAATGATTGCAAGCAACTAGTTGTTCCAGTTTTGTAGGGGATGAAGCTATCTGTTGAAGATTGTCCAAAATCTCCAACTGAGATGGAGGATATGGACAGAGTGCCTTATGTTAGTGCAGTTGGAAGTTTAATGTATGCAATGGTCTATAAAATGCCATACATTGCCCAAGCAGTGGGATTTCTTAGTCAATTTATGGTGAATCCAAGAAGGACACATTGGGATGTTGTGAAAAGAGTGTTTAGATATCTAAGGGGCACTTTGGAATATGCTCTATGTTACCATGGCAATTTGGTTGGATCACAGAGGACTCTTAGCATTCGTGGATATGTGGATTTTGATTGGGCAGGGGACATTGACAGTAGAAGGTCCACCAGTGGATATACTTTCATGTTGAATGGTGGTGCAAATAGTTGGATGAGAAAGTGACAAGTTGTACTCACTTTTTCCACTACGGAGGCTTAGTACATGACAACAAATCATGCCTGTAAAGAAGCAATCTAGTTAAAACATTTGTGTTCTAACACTGGGTTTGATGCAGGGCAAATTAGAATTTACTATGACAATTAGAGTGCTATTTGTCTAGCGAAAAATCCAACTTTCCATGCCAGGACAAAACATATCGATGTGCAGTATCACTTTATACGAGATATCGTGGAGGATGGAAAGGTCTCTTTAGAAAAGGTGGATACTCTGGAAAATGTTGTAGATGCATTGAGGAAACCAGTGATCATAGACAAGAACAGGTGGTGTACCAGTTCGATGGGCCTTGGTGCCCATGAATCTCAGTAGTTTTGTTGTGCTTTGGAGGTGTCAGTAAGATCTTCGTCAAGTGGTAGATTGTTGGAAAAAGGTCCTCAATGCTTACTAACATGGAACTCCTAAAAGAGTAGTATCGGTGAGACCCTTGGAATGTCTTGCTGATGAGAAACTATCTTGGAGGGATCAGATCGCTATGACCTTGGACCTGTCTTGCCGACGGAAGTCATCGAGGTGACATGAACTGTCGGAGTGAGTTTCCAAACTCACTTCGACAACAAAAGTCTTGGCGATGTCAGTGTGACCTTGTGGTTGTCTTGGCGATGAGAACCATCGGCGTGACCAGAACAATCAGAGTGAAATTTCTAACTCGTTTTGATGGCAAATGTCTAGGTGATGAACATCGAGGAGACTCTTGGTGATGGACGCATCGGGGAGACTTAGGTTGTCAACATGACTTCCTAATCTCTTGTCGATAGTACTACTCTTGCCAATGGATCTACTCTGCATGAACGATCAGTGAGACTCTTGTTAATATGCGGGTTCTTGGTGTTCTTTGGGATATCTAGAAGACTTGAACCATTGGTGTGACTTTCCAATCTGTTTTTGATAGCGTTGGTCTTGCCAATGATCCTGAGATTGGGGAGACTTCACCAAGTCTGAGTGATAGACCAGTAGAAGCCAGTGTAGTGTGTGATGGTTTGTGGGTAGTCTGACATGGGTGAGACACGATCTGTTGTCTCATCAATGAGTGATATAGTTGAAGTCTGTTAACCAAGTGTCTATCCTATGTGTTCTGTCTTGGACCGATGAGAGAAGCAGAATGTAAACCGATTGGCAGTTGAACGGTTGTGACCGTTCTCTTGTGGGAAACGAACAAACCGCTTGAGCAGGAATGAATAGTTTGGTCAAGGGTCTGGTTGGAGAGTTTGATAGATGAGTGATCAGAATTGTGTGAGCTTCATTGTATGTTGAATGAAAGCATCATAACAGTGTAATTCAAGACAAGGTTAATCAGGGAAATGTTGTTGATATAGAATTTTCATTTGAAAAGAAGAGTTTGTAACTTGTATGTAATTTTTTTACTGTAATACAAGTGATCTTTCTTTGGTGTGGTGGGTTTTTCTCCCATAAGGGTTTTCCCACGTAAATTTGGTGTCAATTGTGTTATGTGTTTATTTCTTAATTCTGTTATTTCTTTCGTATGCATCTTAGTGAACTGTAATTACAAAATTTAAAAGGCATATCCTTCCTCCTCTTAGTTTTGACATTAGGAAAAGTTTGTTCTGCAATCAATTTTTTCCTAACACTTTCCACTTTCCATTTAGCATTCACTTTTCATCTTCATCATCATCTCAACATTTACATTTTAACATAATTTCCATCCTAGGATCATTTATCTTCTATGCATCAAGTTATTGGAAAATCCAAAAAACATAGGCATATAATTCATTTCAAGCATCTCGTTTCTTGAGTTGTCAATCTTTGCAAGTTACTGTGTTGTAATAACAAGATCTAAGAGCATAATTTATAGGACTTCTCAGGATTAGAGATCCATGGGATGAGTTAGAAGGATAGGCTATAGTTTCATTTATTGTTGCTTTTGATTTCCTTTTAAGTAATGAATTCCATGGTGTGTTATACTAACTTTGCAGGACATATTTCATGACACACAGTTGGTACTAGTTCACTAGATATGGACTATACCTTTGATAACTCTTTTTCTATGCCTACTTTACCTACAAGTTTTATTCCAAGTGTTCAAACAATGGTTGATCATGTCCCTCAAGAAAACATAATGAAAATGCATGAAGACCTAGCCCATTTACAAGATAGCATGATTATTGAAAAACATTTACAACACTGTTATACCTATCATAGATAGTATTCACCACATGATGGAAAGTGATGAAGGACTAGAAGTTGGGTGTAACATAGCTCAAATCTTTGGAAAAAATCTTCCTTCGACCACCAATAATGCTCAAACTTCAAACAATGTGCAAAATTAGGATGAAATTCAAATTCCTCCCCGTTTAACCACAACCTCCATTCCCACCTATATAAATCCTCAAGTGATCACAATGATGCAACCAACTAGCAACATCCTTCCTAACTCAAACATTTCCTCTAGTTCTCCTTATACCTATGTGGCATCTAACCTAATATATCCTCCCAAAAGCAATCCATTCACTTGTCCTTCTAACACATACACACCACCACCATATTTACCTCCATCTCAAACCACAAACAATGACACTATCATTAACCACCTCTTACAAAGCCTTTCATACATTCAACATCAAGTTTCCACCATAAATCACATAATCAAAATGGTCCACCTTCATACTATATCAAAAGCAACTCACTATCTTTGGAGATATTGAGAACTTTGGTGCCACAAGTTATAAAGATCCCTAGATTTGAGAAATATGGAGGAAAAGGAGATCTTGATAATCATGTTAATTCCTTTACTACTTTGTGTGGTGACTTTATCCTTGAGGACAAACTTTTGGCTAAGCTTTTCCCCAATCCTTCAAAGATGTTGCCTTGGATTGGTTATCTACATTACCGAATAACTCAATTCGTTCATTTAATGAACTTGTTGAAGCCTTTATTAACCATTTCCAAGTGTATATGGTTCCTGAAATGAAATTAGCTGATTTGATGAGATGTAAGCAAAATGAGGGTGAAAAAGTCACTGACTTTATTTCTCATTACCAATCGCTTTATTCCCAAATTAGTGTAAATATTCTCGATTCTCACCTTCAAAATATGTTCATAGAAAATTTACAAAGAAAGATACAAGACAAGCTTACCATGATGAAATTCCCTTCATGCACTTATGCATTTCCCATCAATATTATCAAAATTTTGTAGGTAGTTGTGAACCAAAAACCGCCTCTACCCATCCTGAAAAGTCCAAATCTTCAAACCAAAACACCCTACCAACCTTTCAAAAGAAAGAACAAAAGTTTCCTTCAACTTAATTCCACCTCCCAACCTACCCAACAAGTTGATACCTAAGTAGCTGCTATAAAAAGAGTAATCCTTATATCTTTGGGGATCTATAAAAATAATTTACTCCCTTACCCAACACACTTCAAAACAGCATGACTCAGCTATTAAAAAAAAACATGCTTGCCTTACCTCCCATTCGACCTCTTGACCCTAGCAAGTTGTTACCTCCAAGATTTAGACACAATGCATATTGTACTTATCACCAACAAAAAGGACATGATACAGAACATTGCAAGTGTCTTAAACATCTTGTGCAAGACCTCATTGATTTTAATCATATCCAAATTGGAGGTGTGAATGACAATGGTACTAAATCTGTAGATCCTAACCAAAAATTGCAAATCTTTACCAATCCCATGCCTAACCATAATATTTCATTTGTTAAGGCTAGTGAAACTAAGCCTGATGTGATGAACCTTGACACAGATGATGATAACATGAAAAAAATCCTATGGATGATGATGAACAAAATACTATGGATACTAATGACCAAAGTCCTATTAGTACAATGATAGGAGTGACAAAAATCAAGCCTCATAAACAACAAACCAAAATGCTTATTGACATTACTTTCTCTTTAGAAGAAATAATAAAAAATGCACTTGATGGTCATCTTTACATAGCTGACAGAATCAATGGCTGGCCCACTCCTGGGATTTTAATTGATCCCATCTGTGGAGAGAATGTGTTCATAGAGGAACTCTTATATGTGCATGAACTCAATCAAGACAAATATGATAAACCGAAAGCTTGAATTAAAACACATGATGGTTTTGCTCATGCTACGATGGGCTTCCTCATACTCCCTTTATAAGTAGGACCGAAAAAAATAAATGTATCATTCTCTATCATCTCTAATTCGAATCAATTTCATGTGAAGTTAGGTTAAAAATGGCTTCGCTCCATGAATGTGGTTCCATCTGTTGTCCATAAGTGCTTAAAGTTTCCAATCAGTAATGAAATATTCACTATGAACCATAGTGGCTTTAGACCTCCATCTTCCCATGGAAATTTTTCTTTAGACTATTTTTTCCCTGAGCCAATGGAACCTATAAGACCCCATGAGGACTTCTTGTTCTATCCTACCAAAATTTTAAAGAAAAATGCATAGCCAAATTATCCCTTGAAAATTTTCCTCCTCCACTCCTTGAAGAAAATAATATTGAGCTTAAATCCCTTCCGACTAACAAAGACCAATCTATAAAAAATCCCTTGCCTATTTCCTACAAAAGGCCAAGAGAAAACCAAACAAGTCCTAATCCGCCTCCTAAGCAAATCTATAAATCCAAAGAGAAAGTGGTTGAACAACCTTCCATGGTTTCTTTTCTTCTTCCCTCACACGAAGAAAAGGAACCTATGGTTGACAAAACCACTCCTACACACAAACAACTTGAAAATTGTAATAAAATAAACAAAAATTCTAGAGAGCATAGGCATAGATGTCATGCTATTGCTTGAAAGATGAACATAGAGAACAACATCAAAAATCAAAATCTGAACTTGATGAAAGCAATAAACAATAAGACTCCTCCATTACCAAAACCAACAGATCCTATGTCTCCAACACAACAAGGACCAACACCTTATATGGATATTATCATTCGTCCTCCTATTGTGATTAACTTGAATGACAATGAAGAAATCGCTAAAATTGATGAGCAAGTGCATAATGAGTTGAATTTTCTATTTTCCTCTTTCATGAGCTTAGAAAATAACCATCATGATGATCCTCCTAAACTGAGTGATTTACCATGTGTTGAACCTAATGATTCTACTAGTACAACACTTGATGTTATCCCTCTAACTAGTGATCTGCATTCCACATATATTGGACAAGACTGGGATGCGGATGACCTCCTAGATGGTTGACTCACATGTGCTTTACTAGTCTTTTTTCTTTCATTTTTTTCTTTCTTTTTGGTTGATTTCATGTGTGTAATGTGATCCCTTGTATTGTTTGATGTTTCCTCTATTTGTACCTTCATTCTTCTATATGTCGTAAGCTATTTCCTTTTCATTGGTCTTTACCTTTCATTTCCATTTTTGTCTCGTGTTTTCCTTTTGGGGATGACGCAAGGCATCGAGACACCCTATGTCTCTTCCATGTTGACCCAAACGATTTTTCATTATCTTTTCTTTTCCCTTTCATTTTTGTCTTGTGTTTTCCTTTTGGGGATGATGCAAGGTGTCGAGATACCCTATGTCTCTTCCATGCTGAATCAAAAGGTTTTTCATTTTTTTTCACTCTTTGTGTCATTCTTCCAGTTTTATGTGTATTTGGGGAATGATGATAGTTCCTAGCTCTCTAATATCATTGCAGCAAAGATAGATACTGACCCCAAATCCATAGATCCCTTATGTGTTTCTAGGGGGCAACCCACTTTTCCTTCTTCATGTTTTGTCTACTTTAAATTAATTTCTCACAACATGGTGTTTAGCAATTCCTTTAAAGTGGGGGCATACATTGGCATTATTTTGGCATGATTTCATTTGCATTTTTTTATTTCATGTTCCTTGATGTGTTTTTCTCTTTGTGGTGACATTAGGAGTAATTTCCTTCAAGAGCTTGATCTGTCATAATATTACATTCCTCTTAGTGGTGATGTGACACACTACATTCACTAAGTTGCAAATCTTTTATCCTTTGATTGGTTCTCTCTTGGATACATTAGGAACAATGTCCCCTAAGATTAAGACCTCACATGAACTAAGAAAAATCCCTTCGAACATCCCTCTTTCTTATTGTGTTGCATATTTTGTACCTTATTAAAGTCATGGAGATATGACTTTGACATGGTTCCGTGGGGAACAACTAGCTTAACTAGCCCTTATGAGCATGTATTTTCTTTTTGTGCCTTATTCAAGTCATGGAGGTATGGCTTTGATATGGTCCCTTGGGGCTCACCTAGTGAACAACTAGCTTGACTAGCCCTTGTAAGCATGCATTTTTTTTGCATAGTGGACAACGCGTTCCACTTGTAAACCTTTTTGGAAAAATAGCCTAGACCCGTTCCACAGTGCATTAGATAGCCAATCAAAACTTGATCCATTGCATTTTTTTTCTATCTTTGATGGTGTATGTTTGCCATCTGGTTATGGCTTCATATATCATCCACAAGCGTGTTCCTTTGTGCTTATGTTGGTTTACCATAGGATCATGATCTTGGGGGCTTGGCCACCCTCTTAGTTATTGTCATCCTATCTTACTAGCATTCATACATTTGAACCCCTCTTGATTGTGTGGTTGGCTAATTTAGTGTGAGTTTGAAGTAAGTTCACCCTCTCATTAAAGTGGGGGCTAAATGTAGTGTATGAAAATGCACACCCTTGCATTTTCACACTTGTTTGGGCCCACCATGCTTTATTTATCCTTATTTATGACTTAATTGGTCCTATCTTACATCCACAAGCCTAATAAATTATATATTTTTATGGTTAATCCCAACAAACATCAAAGGGTAAATGATAATTTGATGATTTTGGTTGTGTGCCCTTGATTTTTGGACCAGGACTAAGACACCACCTAGGGTGTCTTTGTCCTCCAAAGGTCTTGGGACCCTCTTTTTAAATGTGCCTTAAAGAGGCCCCTTTTTGGAGTTTTTAATTCAAATTTTAAGCCTCGGGACTAAGATGCCACCTAGGGCATCTTAGTCTCCCTCAAGTTATTTTTAGGATTTAATTTCAAATCTCGATAGGATTTAGCCTCCTTTAATTAATGAATTCATATGTTGGCTTGCTATGGTGTAATTTTGGGATACTAAGCATGGATGAGTATAAATACAAGGTTCTTTCACTCATTTTATCATCCAAGATATCTAAGCATTCATGAGAGATCTGAGCATTCAAGTGTTCATCCTAATAGCATAATTGAGTTCACAAGAGCACTCAAGAGCAATTCATCAAGAATTTAGAGCCATTATCAAGATTCAAGCATCATGTCAAAGATATTCTTGCATCAAGTGTGTTTTTGAGCTAACATTTGTGATGTAGGATTTTGATTCAAGCAAGCAATTCAAGTCAAGATCTATATTCAAGCTAGCCACTTCACACAAGTTCACAAATTTCATAACAAGGGTTTGGTGAGTTGCAAAATAGTAATTTTTTCATTCATCATTTCCCTTCATTATTTTATTTCATTCCAAGGTTTAAATACCAACAAGGGGTTTGACCAAGGAAACCCCTATTTACTAACAATAAAAAAAAATTCCTCTCTTGTGTGTTAATGTTTGTAGATTTAGGTTGAAGATCATTTGGAGTGAAAATATGTAAAGTTGCATTACAAAGTTGTCATCTTCATGGAAAGTCACCTATAGGCCAAATCTGGAGTTTTCAGGACCTGAGATATGAGAAGGAAGTGCAGACATTGAACCTCAGGATCATATTTCAAAGTTGCAGAAATTCAAATCGAGAGTAAGTCGACAGTAAGGGCGTCTTAGTCCTCCAAGTAGTATTTTGCATAGATTCTTTCAAATTCTATTCTGACACCCGAAGATTTCGCATCTGCCCTAAAAAACAACGAGACTAAGACAACAGTAAGGGTGTCTTAGTCCTCCCTAGCATATTTTGACAATATTTTTGCATTTCTAGAATCGTTATCACATTTCTAGACTTCCCAGGTATATACATCCTAACTTGTTGTTGTTTAATTTCATCATTTGTACTCATTATTTGGCTTGCATTACTAGGTTTTGTGAGTTAAATAATAAGTTGTCTTTTCCAAGATTTTGCTTGGTGGTGAACCCCTTGAAGCCTAAGGAACCTTCCTAGGTCTCCTTTGTTGATAATTAACTCACCTTTGTGTTGATAGTCAATCCAATTTGGGATCCTAGGACATCCTTGAATGATAATAGGAGAATAGTGGTGTTCTAACCTAGGTTATAAAGCATCCATTTTCCAATTGTTCACCCACCATTTCAAATATAAAGAAATAAAAAGCATAAATACTAATCTAGAGGTCACTAAGTTCGAGTATGTCAAAGGGAGGAGGTAGCAGGAACAATTTAGTGGTGTAGATAGCTTGTAAAATGGTACACATTTTCCTCAACTCGCTCTCTCTATTCATGGAAGTTGCAGGTGAAAATGAATCAATGGTCATTTAAAAAAAATAAAAAAGCCTTTTCAAAGTGAGTACCCATTCCTAAATGGGTACTCATTTTGTAACGAGTACCCAAAGCAGCATGGGTGCCCATTTGAATTTAGGTTCAGGATCATATTCCTAAATGGGTACTCATTCCTTTCCATATTTTTTTTTCCAAAACTTCCCTTGTTCGTGGACCCAACTTCTTGATTTTTCTCTAAAAATAGAGATAAGAAGTGATATATATAGAAAGAAGTAGAGAGAGGGAGAGATATAAGGGTAGAGAGAGATGAAGAGCTAATGATATAGATCTAGAGGGAGAGATGGAGGAATAAATATAGATATAGAGGTATAGGAAGAGGGAAAGCAAGTGAGATAGGGAGAGATATGGATGGATAGAGAGAGCATGGATACATTTGTAGAGATAGAGGACGAGAAATGAAGATAGAGGGTTAGCTGGTGATTCTAAGCAAGAGAGGAAGAAGGAGACAAATAAATAAAGAGATAGAGAGAGGTAGAGGGAGAGATAAATAGAGACAGGGGAGATACAAAGGGTGAGATAAAGAGGTAAAGAGATATAGAGGGAGAGAGAGAGAGAGAGAGAAATAGAGAGATATATAGATGGTGATATAGAGATTTAAGGATATATAGAGAGGGGGAGAGGGGAGAGAGATAGATAGAGACAAAAAATAGAGAGAAGTAGAGTTAGACAAATAGAGATAGATAGAGGGAGAGAGAAATAGGGGGATATATAGAGAGAGGGAGAGATAAAGCTATATGGGAAGAGAAAGAGAGAGATAGAGATATATGGGAAGAGAAAGGGAGAGAGCGGTAGAGATAAAGAGATAGATAGGGGGTAGCAAGAGTGAAGGAGGGGAGATGGGGAGAGAAATAGAGAGAGAATACAAAATTAGAGAGATATAGAAAGAGGGAGTGATAAGGAGAGAGGAAGAGATGGGGATAGGAAGAGAGAGAGATGTGAAGATAGAGATAGAGGGGGAAATAAGAGAAGAGAGGTGATAGATAGTACAAGTGGTAGAGAGAGAGATAGAGATAGGGGGAGATATAAAGATAGAGATAGAGATAGGGAGGGAGAAACAAAGTGTGTGTGTGTGAGTGAGAGGGATATAAAGATAGAGATAGATAGGTCGAAATAAGGAGTGTGTGAGTGAGAGAGATATGGAGATAGAGAGGGAAAGAGATATACATAAATAGATAGAGAGAAAGGGAGAGAGAGGGGGAGAGAAATAGAGAGATGATAGAGAAGTAGAGAGATATAGAAAGAGGGAGTGATATGGAAGATAGAAATAGGGAGATATAGAAAGATACTTATATGGGGAAAGATAGGGGAAGAGAGAGATGCAAGAAGAGCTAAGGATATAGATAGAGAGGAAGGTGGAGATGGAGATGAAGATGGAGAGAGATTAATATATACAGAGGGAGATCTATAGAAGGGGAGAGAGAGAGAGGAGGGGAGATGGGGAGAGAAAAATATGATAGTAAAAGAGAGTAAGGGAGAGAGAAAGAGATGAAAATAGAGAAAGATAGAAGAGGCCTAGACAAATATAGAGAGAAATAGGGGAGAGAGAAAGAGAGATTAAGAGATAATGAGAAACATAAATATAGAGAGGTAGATAGAGATATAAAGAGCTCTCTCTCTCTTTTTCTTTTTTCTCATATATATATATATATATATATATATATATATATATATATATATCTTCATTTCTTTCTTTTTTTTCTTCCTTTGCCTCTTTATATCTTATCACTATTTCCCTCTCGCTTCTCTCTTCCTCTCTCTTTTCTCTCTATTTATTTTCCTCCATAATTGTGTAATGTGTACACTGAAGAGGTCCTAAAAGTGAATTATCATATCCTTAATCAAATGACATTCTACCTTGAGCACAACTCCCTAGGGAAACGTGTTATCCTTGGATTGTTGGCACGAAACACCTCATCAAAAAATTAGTTTCTCTCTTTAACTTTTAGTTTAGATTTGAAGTTTTAAACTTATTTTATATAAATATAAATAAAAATAAAAATATAATTATTCTACAATAATTAAAATTTTAATAAGAAAATTAATTAGAAATTAAATTGATTCTAATAACTATTAATTATTTTTTGTAATTTCATAAGAAGACATAAATAATTAAAATAAATTTAAAACTTAAGTAAAAATAAAAATAAAAATAGAATAAAATAAGTGAAATGTCAAAATATATCAAAATGCAAATATTAATAAAAATAATAATTTAAAAAATTTAATAATAAATGATAAACTTATAAATATATATATATATATTAGAAACAAAACTAATTTTAAATTTATTAGAATTGGAATATTAATAAAATATAATTATATTTTTACGTCGAAGGCGTGTCCTATATGAGCTTTCCAAGATCATTTGCTTGTGAATGGTCCAAGACGAAGGATAGGGTTTGATTGAGATTACAATGAATCTCAATCGTCCATCATTTTTCGCTGTGTTTTTCTGCTTTCCTGTGCGCTATCGGTTATGCTTTCTTGACCACTATCGGTTTGCTGAAAATTACAGTCGTAATGAGCACATTTAGGTTTTAACATTACGAAATCCTTTCTTGCTCCAAGGAGATTTATATTTATTTTACCGATATTTTTTTTTTGACAGCGCACAATTGTCTATAGTTATTTACAAAGTTGAGGGTGTAAAGTATTTCCACCAATTGCATGAAAGCTTTTATTTATTGTTTTAACTGGAGGGGTAAAAGTCATTTGGTAAATACATGAAAAATTACTACCCTTTAGAATTTATTTTCATCCCCTATTAGATTTTGGAAAAAAATATTTTTAATCGAGGATTGGATGTTTGCCCACTCTAAATCTTATTTATTAACGAGGGTTTTAGAGTATGTTTATTTAAATGAAAAGTACGATGAGCACATTTAGGTTTTAAAATAAAATGAAAATTACGACAAAGATCTTAATAATGAGCAAATTTATGGATTATAATAAAATAATTATTAATAATATATTATATATTATAATTATTTATAATATATATTTATATATTATATTATACTATATTATTATTGTTATTCATAATATACAGTATAGTTATATATTATTAATAACTATATTATATATATATAAAAAATATCCATTCATAACTATAATATTGATATTATATCTTATAAAATAACATACATATATATACAATAATTATAGTTATTTTATTATATATTATCTATATAACTAAAATATCATAAATATTGTGAACCCCAATTTCATACTTGCACAAATAAGGCAAACAATCACAATATTAGATTGTATGCAAGCAAGAAACAAGGATTCTCCATGAAATCCATTTACAAAACTTAAAATACGAAAATGAAGAAAAAAACATAAAAGATAAATGAAACCCTAAATTAAGCCATGCAAACTCTTGATCCCATGGGGAGTTGGTTCCAATTGATGTGTTGAAATTAGCCCTTTCCCAACTCCTTTGTAAGCTTTGATGATTTGATGAAGATTGATCCACCTTGGTTGAATTTATGCATAACCTAGCTAAGAGCTTGATAAAAACATATGAGAATGGATATGCTTGAAGATGGATTTGAGTATAGTAATTTTACTCAAATTATGGATGATAGAATGAGAGGAAGAGTCTCATTTATAGATTTCCAAATTGGAAGAAGGGTGAAATTGAGCAATGTGAGATCATTCAACATCCAATGGCCAAGTGCCACTTGTCAAGATGTGAATGGTTGAAGGTTGAACACATTTTGATCAATGTGCAAGTTTGAATTTGAATTTGATGAAGTGACATATTTAGGGGGGATGAAACAAATGGAGTTAATGTCACTTGACTCAATGCACAAGGACATGTAAGAGGCCTTCAATGCCTTGTTGGAAGTACCCTTCCCACTCAAATTTGAATTCAAATTTGAGGGAATATTCCCTCTTTATTCCATGTTGAGAGAAAATAGACAATTAAATAAATCAAAGTAATTGATTTATTGTGCAAGTTGCATTCTCTAGAGGATGTGACATAGATTAGGATTAAATTAATCAAAGCTTAATTAATTTAATGAGGAATTAGGAGATGTGACAACTTTGACTTGAATTTATGAGTTAATTTAAATCAAGAATTGAGAAGAAAGATTTAATTAAATAAATGATTTGGTTTATTTAACTAAAGGGAATAATGTTAGATTAAATTAAATAAGGTTTAATTTATTCAATTTAATAAGAAGACTTTAGAGACTTAATCAAATAAAATAAATTATTTAATTAAAGAGGGATTGAGGATTAATTAAATTAAATTGATTAATTTAATCAATAGAGAAGAAAGACATAATCAAATAAATGATGATTTATTTAATTAAGGGATGAAAGGTAGTGATGAGCTGAGAGTATGATTCAAGAAGAAATGATGTTAGTAGCATCAGAATGAGGTGCATGTATATTTTACGTGTCTACAAATATTATTAATAATTATAATATATATTTTATATTATAGTTATTATATATTAAATAAATAAATTTACATATAATACACCTCCTTATAATATATAATAATTTTTTATTTTTTAATAATTATATAATGTATATCTTATATTTACTATTAAAATTATTAACAATATATATTATTTATATATTATTAATAAATATACTATATAAGTAAATTATAGAAACTAAAATTACAATATTCATTTTATAAATTATAAAATAACATATTTATTATATGTTAACTATATATATATTATATATTAACTATTTATATTATATATATATATATATATATATATATATATATATATTATAGAAATATATTAATATTATATATTATAAAATAAGATATATAATATTTATAGGTATTTTATTAAATAAAAAATTACCTATAATACATGCTTAATATTTATTTTTTCTATTTAATAATATAATATATATCTTAATTTTATTATTATATATTACATATTATTTAATAAAAATATAAAATTAATGTTTATAATATATTTTTAACATATACTATTATTTAAATTAATTTATAGAAAATTTAACAATTTATCATGAATCATGGGTCAATGAGTTTGACTCGAAAAACTAAATGGTTGAATCCTTATAGCAATATCATAATTTGACATGCTGTGGAAGAAACCTCCTACTTATCAATTTAACTTAAGTTCAAATTAAATTTTAGAGTTT
Source organism: Sequoiadendron giganteum (assembly GCA_007115665.2). NCBI lineage: Eukaryota > Viridiplantae > Streptophyta > Pinopsida > Cupressales > Cupressaceae > Sequoiadendron > Sequoiadendron giganteum. The sequence continues at coordinate 179,895,201 of CM021101.1, read as the reverse complement.
TTTAAATATTTAAATTAAATATATTTATTTATTATTATATAAGTTCAAATTTATTATTATATAAGTTCAAATTAAATTTTATAGTTTTTTTATATTTAAATTAAATAGATTTATTTATTATTATATAGGATTTATTTATTTTTTATTTTTTTAATTCTAGAAGGTATCCCTACGACCCAACCCAGCGATTCCCACCAGTCCTTGCCTTGGGCTTATTTTTGCTACCAAGTTGGGGAGCCAATGGGGCAAGACTACAGTCCAGCGATTCCCACCAGTCCTTGCCTTGGGCTTATTTTTGCTGCCAAGTTGGCGAGCCAATGGGGCGAGTTGGGGCGAGACTACAACCCAACAATTCCCACCAGTCCTTGCCTTGGGCTTATTTTTGCTGCCAAGTTGGGGAGCCAATGGGGTGAGACTGGTCCCCCTGGGATCCACGCAATAGCCCGCAAACCACACAGATCGGATAAGCACGGGCCTCAGAGTCGACCTCGAGACCTATATGGGACGAACCCAAAGCCCTTAACCGGCTACGCTACCCATGCAAACTATTATATAGGATATTTTAATTTAAATAATAGTATATGTGAAAAAAATATATCTAAAAAGTTCTAAATATATAACTATTTATACAATATATTTATGCCACTCTCTCTCTCTTTCCCCCTTTGTCCTTCTTTCTTTTTATCCATCTCTTCCTATGTCTACCTCTCTCCCTATCGCAAGCATATCATGAGCCTATTGGTAATGGAGCCTTATTTTCTTCTCGATTCAAAGATTTTGTTTCAATTATTCTTGGATCCTTCTAAGTGGATGCATAGTTTCTTTGAAATTTGTTTCAATCCTATTTGGATCCTACCAATGAGAACTTTGTTTCAAAAGCAACACCATTTTCTAATTGGCCTACCAATTGACCTCATGTATTGCACATATTTATGCAAAATATAGACCAATTTTTTTCTTAATTGACCTCTTTGACATACCCATTGCACACCAAGATACGATTGCTAGTTTATTTTAATCTTATCAACTTTTTTTGTTATTGTTTTTAAAACAAAAAGCCTATTTTTAAATTGCTAAATCATTTTAAAAATAAAAATAAAGAATGACAAGAAAAATGTGAACGGTTGAGATTAATTGTATCGTCTTTCATCATTATCCCCAATTCTCAATTGTTGATTTAAAAAATAGGCTTTACATTTTATACAAAGAAACCTTCATAAATATATCTTTAAAAAAAAATCTAATTAAATGATTAAAAATAAATAAAAATTATTACACCCGATACAAATAGAATGTATTATCTATCAAATACTGAATATGCTTATTTGACCATATTTATTATTGTTAAATATAATATAATTTGAATTTCAATTAATTAATAATTAAGGTCGAATATACATCTGTGATCTGAGTGCTGGATACAGGTTGCCCAAATAGAATTGCAATCTTATAAAAAGTTATCCCTTCGAAAAGTACGAAAAACAACAAACATGAAAGAAAAAACAAAGTAAACAGAAGTCAAAGACATTAGAGTGGAAATCGTTGGTCTCCGTGCTGTGGGCTCCGCTTAACAGTACGTGGATTCTAGAATGAGAATATTCCAAGTAAGTGGATGCTGACTCCGAGTTATCTTTGAGTGATGAAACTGAAGTGACGTACTGAATGCGACCCGAAACTAGAGTTGATCGAAAACTCGACTTAAATTTTCCACCGTTTTCTTTGACAGAGTAACTTGAGTTAACCGTGGAAGCAGTGGATTGTTGGAAAGAACTCAAGGAACGTGTGACTGGGGACGCATTGGAAGGTACACTTGAACGAGTTAGGGGAAATTCCCCATGGCTACCGGAGAGATCATGTGGGACACTCGTGGCCAAGCATCTCTATTAATAATAATAAAAATAGTGCCTACAACTTTTTCTAAATTGAAAAGTAGGGGAGAGATCTATAGTGGAGCCACTTAATTTCAGGGGTCTATGTGGATTGTCACGTGGATTAAAAAAAAAAAAATTCTTGTCATTTCAACAATTTCACAATGAATCAAAATAGTTTGTATTTTCATGTGTTCAATCACTTTATCACATGTAAGTTGATGACAAGTGGAGTGGATAAAAAGATTGTTCATTTGGATGGGTGACCGACGGTGGATTAGGACCACCCTCGGTCCGTGCATGGCATAAGAGTGGTACGTATTTGTCATGTCATGTGGCAAGTGGGTAGAGTGCCATCACTCCCGTCCACTTCCTAACATTTAACGTGCACCACATATTCTTTCCCTCTTGGCCAACCATTTAATGTGTGCCTTCCCATTTACTTGTATGGGATGGCACCAACTTTCCAAACATTTGAGCATTCAATGCTTCAAAACCTCGCTTTTCTCATTCATCGACACCTTACTACTGAGACATTTTTTTTCATATGTTTGTTTCAATAGGCACCAAAACATGTTCGGCTTTGCTATGTATTCACTAAGTCTTTTGCAAAAGGAATGGTTGCAAATGCAGGGTTCTTGCTCGTTCCTCCTCTTCAACACCATCGTAATAGCAAAGGTAAGCATGGACCTATGGAATGGTCACCAATGCTTCCTAATTTACATCATTGTTTGTTTGTTTTCGTTTGACTTGGTTGAATGCTTCCTAGTTTCAATATTTGTAGGTTTCCTAGAATAATGGAATGGTCACCAATGTTGCATTGTTGATCATTGCTTTTCCAGGTTGTCGTGGAGCGATGTTCGACCCAGGTGAGGTTTTTTATCCTCATTAAGACAATGAACCATCATAAATCTATTTTGGGTGCTTCTTTCATTAATGGATTTTTGGATTTTCATTCACCTTTGCTTTGTATTCACTAAGTTGAAGGTTCTCTAGTTTTGTGGGCGCTTCTTTGAATAATAGTTTTCTGGTTTTTACTTTTTTTTGACATTTTGTAATTTCAAGTTGAATGTGTTAGGCTTTTTGTTTCTTTAACTTTGTAAAAAAAAATTCAAAAGATCGCAAACTTCAAAAGTGTGTTTGAAGGTGTTTATGAACACGATTGTATTATGTGTTTTGTAACATGTTTATTCTTTATGGGAATTCTAATCGTTTGTTAGAACATCATTGTGACTTACCCAATTTAAGCTATAAATTTAAGCTTGCAGTTCTTTGAATTATTTATGCAAACGAGTTATCAATGGTTGTATTGTTTATTGATAGTATTGTCAAGCTAGTTCATTATTCATTATGGTCTATGAATGTTATTATGCTTGATAATGTTTAAGATGATTCTTTAAACCCTTAATAGGTTTAGAGTTTTCCTACATTTATTCACGAGGTTACTAATAGGGTTTACATGTTGTTAATTTGTTTATTTTACTTTGCATTATATCTAATATGTCAAATATACTTAATAATACTTTTTGTAAATGTTTCAAAGATAATGTTAGACGAACTATGAATCCTAAGTAGAGCATTTTTCCATTTAATGATTGTTAATAACAAAACCCAAAAGACATATCTAACTATTTCTTTTCTATAGTAGAAAGTATTATAAATTATTGCATGTCTTAGTAAATTAATATATTTAATGATAATTTCTAGATAATTATATAAATTTTACTTAAATAAATAAACAATGCAAACGTTAGTAATGATATTATAGGTTTTTAGGTTAGTTGTTGGCAAGTTTCTCATAAGGAATAAAATCCATTTAGGTTTACCTACATTTAGGGTTTTCCTTTTTTGCATATAAGGTTTTTCTTTTCTGCTCACCCTCTCCTTGTCTCATTTGTTGTTTTACTTTTAATATTGATGCATATTTAAGCCATAAGATGCAATATTCCTAGAATCTTCGCTTGGTGTGCCACTTTTGAACCTCATTCTTTCAAGGTTCTCCAAAGATGTGATTCACATAAGTGTAGATTTTATAGAGAATAGATTTGTCTAAAGAATAGACTACATATGTAACCTCATATTTGAGCAAGCAAAAATCATAGTGTAGATTTGTCATAGTCTAAATAGTGTACATTTGATATTAAAATCTCAATCTTGAACATCGAGCACCATATACATTATAATATCCATCCTCTACTATATCGAGTCAAGAAATAAAACTAATCCACTTTCACGTATTACTCATCATTTATATTTAAGTGTTGACATCTATTAATTAATTTATAAGTCTAATTTCATTTATTGCTTGATTATTAGTATCAAGTTGGCCATCATGTAGGGGCAATAAGGAAGGGTTTGTATACAATCCAAGTTTATTGAAGTAAAAATTACTCCAATTGAAAGCTTCCTTTCCTAATAATTGTTTTTTGAATGCTGGCAAGAAGTTCTTTGTATTCTCATCTAGAATGGCTCTTGGCTTAGACACAACTTCAAATTTGTTGCATCTTTAATTTGATGGCATCATCTTGTTAAGTTTAATAATCTTCCTTTGGATCTACTACTCATTATCCAATTGAAAAAATTATTTAAGAGTGGATTCCAAATGATAATGGATCTCTAACATTTATCCATCCAATCAAACTCTCCACAATAGGAACCTACAAGCTTTAGCAATGACACTAGTACAAAAACAACAATATATGACTGAAAAAACTACTAAAAATTGCTTATAAATGACTAAACTTGGTCACGTGACCTTTAGTAGTCTATTGCCACTCATTTATAACGCAACCAAATTGATGACTAAACCATTTTTAGTCATTTATTGGTTGTTTTGATTGATCGATTCAGTAGTATATTTAGTTGTTGATTTAGTCATTGATTGTTGTAATCTGGTCACTTATTTAGTCATTTTTTCAATAATATATTTAGTCATCGATTGTTGTTAATTGGTCACTTATTTAGTCATTTTTATTCACTGATTTTTGTCCATTGTTAGTGTAGTTAATCATCAATTTTAATCATCATTTTGATCAATTTGGTAGTATATTTAGTCATTTTTATTCATTGATTTCATTGGTCATATATTTAGTCATATTTATTTACTGTTCACTGATTTTTGTCAATTGGTAGTATATTTAGTCAATTTATTTATTAATTGACATCAATTACTAGTTTATTTAGTCATTTTAATTGATTGATATTTGAGGATTTAAACATAAAACATAAAACATAGGAATACAAATCAATCATTAATTGCACACAATAAGACAACCATTGAGAAGGAAAAATCGTTGAACTTTATTAAAAGAAGGTGTTCTTATAACTTGCACAAGTCTGAAATATCTATCTTGCTTGAAAAATGCTTAGAAATAGAGTATTACAATGTTTATTTCAGTCATAAGACTAAAAATATGAGTTACAATGCACAAAAATGACAAGAAAGAAACTTCTCCAAACAACTTATGCAATGATGGAAATGCATGCTTGGAGCCCTTCAATGCGAGCACATGCCCCTTTCATCTCTTAAAACTTCTACAATGTGGGAAATCTTCCTGGAGCAAGTTGTAATGTGTAGAATCCAAGAAGGAGAGTGTTGATCGTGTCCCATATATGAAGCTCTCTCCTTCAATGCAGTCAACAATAACCCTAGAATATTTCCTCCTTCATATGCAACATGTCATTTGATATGAGCAACAAGGTGCTACAGTTTCCGCCATGAATGAAGTTGTGCCTCAATACAACCAAAAAAATTACTATTAGTCTCGATTTAGAAAGAATAAAAGTGTTTTGTATATTGCAAGTTTACAAAAGTAAGTCCAAGCACAACAAAAAGATAAATCAATTAAAATTTTGTAGGAGACAAATCACATCCATAAACATGGGAGAGCTATGCAAAATTGGAGAAATTGGCTTGGAAAATGAAACCAGTAAGGTATTTCCAAATTCAAGACTTTTACTTAATGCTCTGGAATAGAAGAAAAAAGAATCATTTATTTGCCACCATAGTGAAAAGTTAGCAATTGCATTTGGTTTGTTAAACATGGCCCCTGGTACAACTATTAGAGTTGTTAAGAACCTTTGAGTATGTTTTGATTTTCACGCTGCATCTAAATTCATCTCCAAGATTGTTGCAAGAGAAATTATTCTGAGAGATTGAACCATTTCCATCATTTTAAACAAGGACAATGTTCTTGTGGAGAATATTGGTGATGTTAATTGAAACAATCTAAAAAATAGGCTTGCACTATAATAATGTGCACTACATCAAATATCCAGTAATAATGAACGAACATCCACCAAAGCATAATAGCAAGGATTTTTTGGTCATATGTTGTAGTTACAAGTGCTCTCCTAGACATACATGAAAATGTGGAAGCATAGACAAGGAAAGTGAACTGTTTCAAAAAATGCCTCAAAGAAATGTGATATCATGGAATGTCATGATTCAAGGATATGTTCAAAATGGGTTTTTCTAAAACGTCCTTAGAAAATTTTAAGAAAATGCAACCAGTGGGTATAAATCCCAACTACTCAACCTTTGAAAGCATCCTTCATGCCTGCGTGTGAATTGGAGCTTTGGATGAGGGTATGAACATCCGTTAAAAGCATATTTGGAAGTGCATTTTTATCATATACTATAGTTGCAAGTCCCACTTTGAATCACCAAATCCTTCACAAAACCTTCTACACAACCACCACAACACTGCACGGTTGTTGTTGGGCCTTTGCGATGATGCAGGGTGCTTTCCCTACATCACCATTAAGGCCCAACAACAACCATGTGGTGTTGCGGTGGTTGTGAAGAAGGTTTTGGGAAGGATTTTGTGATCCAAAGTGGGACTTGCAACTACAATATCTGATAAAAATCCACTTCAAAATATGCTTATGCCTTAATGAGAAATAATCATTCATATAACCAGTTAGTTGGAAGAAAACTGGGAGATAGCATGAGTGCTCAGTTAGCAATAATAATTTTGAAAGCACCTTCCTTGAATGCGAGTGCAATTCAGGAAGTTGGTTTAGACACAAACTTGTCTCAACAAACATTACTTAAGCTTCCTTAGAAATGTGGTGAGTGTGCAAGATTTGCCTCCAAGAGAGTATCAAGGATGATGGGCTATCATGGAGCCATGTATCATCCATTTGTTTTCTCCTTGTTGGCTACCACAACAATTTGTGTCTATATATGTTTGCTATTCAAGGGACCCCCAAAATTTAGTTCAATTCCACCATTCATGAGGGAGAACATTGGTTATGTTGCATATTAAAGCTAAGTTTTTTTGGTTGGGATGTTGGTTCTATATTTTTTGTTGTAAGAAGTTGGATTCTATGGATATCAAGTCTCAAAATTCTTCTCTCAAACTATGCCTTGTTACATTGAACGTGCTACATCACATTGCACATTCAAGTAGAGTAGATGACAATTTATTCCATTAGTAAATGAGGGGAGCTTTCTCATCAATGGATAAGCTATTGTAAAAATCCCACAAATAGTGATACGAGCTCTTGAGGAGTGACCCAGGAAGAATGAGAGCAAGGTTTCTAGCCTTTCAAGGTTCTTGTTGTGTGAATATTATCATAAATGTGTATTTTGAAACTGTTGCAAAAAAGATGTGTATATAATCATAAAGATGCCAATGGAAAAGCCAGGTCTCTCTTAATAGCTTTCTCTTGTGTTGGATCATAAAATTTTGAAGCAGCTTATGGTATTTTGCATAGGTGCAAAAATTCTTTGTAAGGCTTAGTTTTGGGTGGGCACAAACTTTCATGACATACCTTCTTCCTAATTGTGGAAAACCATTAGAAAGACACATTTGGGCTACAAAATATAGGGAACATATACTCTTAGTCATGGCTTCTTTGGGTGGTATGGAAATTAGGTGGATACCATTGAATAGAGTGCATTATACACTATCTTATGTATCAAGGAAACTTATGTCAAGATCTGAGCAAATAAGTGATTATTTTACTGTCAAAACATTATACCTTCCATTCTTAGTGTATGTACTGCCATACCTCTCACTAACATTGTTATTTCATTGACACTATTATCCTATTGCCTCTGCAAAAGAGCTCCATTTGAAGGTATCTTGACTACATATTACGCACAACAAAACTCTACAAGTGCAATAAGATGTTTGCAAGACAAAATATGAATTCACTGAAACATTACTATCTAAGCAACATAATATCTTCAAATAAAGGAGCATTGTAAATGTGACTAAGAAAACACTATGTAGGCATTGTTAGCTCACTAAGAAATGAAGAACATAACACATTGACTTAGGTGACTAAGATCACTGAAAGGAATATCATTATTAGAGAGTTGCAAATAGTGAATTGTCCTTTGCCCTATACCTAGACTAAGAAAGGAATAACACTATCCTATAGTGATTAAATCATAACAAACAATCCAAAAATAATGAGAGTTACTATCAAATGGTGACAAATATCTGTCCTCTAAGTCATTTACACATGGTGATTGAGAACACAGTGAGTAAGAAGTAAAAGAGCATTAGATCATAGCACTGCAAAATGGTCATGAGTTATGCAATGAACTTCACTGTTCTTTTGATCACAAAGGAGATCAAGATAATAACCAACATACTGATGTGCACAAAGAATGTTCATGGAGGAGTGCAAACTTCCTTACAAATCAATTACCACAATAGAGTTTGAGGTGTATTGCACCTGCTATTTTATGCTGATATGGATATGTTTTAACCTTTAGTTAATTGTTTTAGCATAACAGATAGGCTAAGTAGTTCATATACCATTGTTTCTAATTCAAAATTGCGATACCTTATTCTAGGAGAAAATCACAATGGAAGTTTATACATAAGACACCATTGTTTCAAATCCAAAATTGATGGCTCTTTCACAATTGTTTTCTTCATTTATTTGATCTAAGATAGCCTATTGTATAGAAGATGCTCTCAAAATCATAGTAAAATCCTTTATTAATTCGAGAAGACTATTTGAAATCTTCCCATCATAACAATGAACAAAAGCATTAGTCATTAACCTGAGCTTTGCAAGAGCTTCATCAAATTCTAATTTTCCGCTCTCTTTTCCATTCTGAATATTATTCCCACTTTCATCCATGCAAATCTTCCTCAGCTTGTAGATCCTACTGTTAGCCGTAACTTTACCAGGTGTTGAGGATAGCTTCAATTTTTTACCCAAGCAACAATTGACAAAATTCATCCTTACCAAATAAAATGTGTTGAAAATCTCTTTGAAGTTATTCTGGAAAAGAACTTTCTTGAGAGTATAATGTGCAGTTTTGAATTAACCTTTTTGCATGAATTCCACATCTTTGATCGACTATTTCGAGCTTGATGACATTCATCAAGAACAAGAAAAAATTTGTTGTGGTAATTTCTTTGTAAGGAAGTTTGTACTCCTCCATGAACATTCTTTGTGCACATAGCCAAACATTTAAAGTTCTTAACCAAAGCTCCAAAAATGATTATCGTCATTGCATGAATCTTACTTTTTCTTTAAGTATGACAGTACTTGAGATTTTGGTGTTTCTAAACATAACCTATAGTAGCAAAGTGTAATCTCCATCTGAAGGAACCATCTTCAGAGCTCTTCCCTAAAATGAGGGTTGAAAACATTAGAAGAAAAGAAATACCATAATTCTAAAGTAACAATTTATATCAAGCCAAATGTCAAAAAGTATAATTAAAAAGATAAATCCTTACAATTGGACCAAGCATATTTATGATTTTATCTTTAGAATGTACAAAATTTCTCTATTTGATATTCAAGACCTCAAATTGGATCTGAAATTGGACTAGAAAATTTATGATTTTATCTTTAGATTGTAGGAACTTTCTCTATTAGATATTTTGAGCGATAAATTGGGAATCTGAAGTAATCAACTTAATGCTAACATGTAATCAGGTGGAAACTAATGTTTCATTCCATCAACATTTGTATTCCTATAGTCATGTTCTGCTTCCAGGAAAAAGCACCCAAAAGTGTTTCACACTAGGGGTGATCTCACAATAGTGGTTTACAACTTTTGGCCAAGCTGGACATTGAAATTATTATTTTTAACTAAATCTTCACATTCGGGCACCTATAGCGGTTAAACCATGAGGAATTTGAAGATGATGCAAACTAGAGTCTCATCACATTTTGTCTATTGATTCTAAAAATATTTTTTTCAATTTTTTGGAATCAGATTGCATTCTTTTTCCATCTCCCACAAAAACTGGTTTTTTTTAGAAAACAACATTTTTAAAAAGTGACGCTCACTGTATACAACATAATTTTTTTTGTATGCAGGATAAAATTCTAATTTTTTCGAATTTAGATTTTTAACTATGATATCTAGCACTTTCATTTGGTCTCATAGATATTTATTGAATATTTTTTCCTTAATCAAGTTTCAAAGTCAAACCAATTGCATTTCAGACATAGGTGGACTGTATACAACATAACTTTTTCTGTATGTATCGAAATTCAATTTTTTTTTTAATGGATCAAGGACATCAATACCTAGCACCAACATATTTTAAAAAATTTTATTTTGATAATCTGCTATTTTTCCACATGTGCAAAACATAGAGCTTTATTTTCAATGAAAAACCTATGTTTAATAAAACTAAAAAAACACATACATAATAAAAAAAAAACATATTAAAATTTTATTCGTTGGATAGCTCGTTCTGAGGACTACCATCTTCTAGTTGGGTTTGTGAAGTCTCCTCCATTTTCATCCTCAACCTGAGCTTCGAAGGGCAGAAATCTGCTAAAATTTGGTGGAAAAGGGGGAGAAGGGCAAAAAAGGGGGGTTCGAGCGAACCCCCCTTCGCTCGAAAGGGTGAAGGGGGGTTCGTTCGAAGGGGGGTTGGCTCGAACCCCCCCTTTTTCTCAATTTTCCATTCGTTTCTATGAAGAAACATAGAATCATAGGGTTTAAGCGAACCCACCATGCAAAAGGGGGTTAGCTCGAACTAGGGGTTCGACCGAACCCCTCTTTTGGGTTCGTGTGAACCCCCTAGTTCGAACGAACCCTTTAAAACATGAAATTTTGAATGTGTGAGCATTTTTACAAATTTCCTTCCTCATCAAAATTGTACACCACTATTATGGGTTTACCCCTAGGTGAAGGTACTCTCCAACCTGGTTATGTCACGGATAGCAATCCAAGTTTTCTTGAACTATCCATACTCGAACATTGCATCACAAGCTATTCTTCCTACACATAAAAATACCACATATTAAACCCTTCTAAATAAAATATTTAATCATCATAAAACCATAATTAATAAATCATTTCAGTTTTAGAAAGAATCTGATGTCATTTACTATGAAAACAAAAGCTGTATAAATCATAAAAAATCCATGAAGCCTCCTGAATGTAGCTTAAAGCAAGTTTACAAGATGGGTTTCAACATAATAATATTTCTACTATAGCTCTCAATGAATGTATTATAAGAAAAGAAAAAAAAAAAATCACATTTGAAGTAATGTAATCAAACATTTATTCCAAAAGTATGTTAGCAGGTGTTAACTAAAAACATAATGATTTTTTGCTTGGTTTCTTTTATCAATATGCCATGTGGAAATGGAATAATCACTAAGAACCCCTAGCAATAAAAAATTAAGTAAAGGTTCAAGAAAGGAAATTCCAGTGTACTATTGTGTAATGGTAACAAGGGCACTTATATGAGCATGACCTGCATACAAATCCTTGCCATTGAATTGCCATCCATCCAAAGAGAAAATAAGCAATGTAAGGATTTGAGCAATATAAGTCCAAAGGGTTATGTTGTAATGGTAATTGAATCGCCATAAGAGCACAACCAAGGAACAAATTCTTGTGATTGTAATTATGTGATCCATAACTCTATTGGTCATGTGGCATAGTTGTGCTATAACAAATACAAGATGCATTCATGTGTGACCCAAGTTTAATGTGGCTATGTTATGATAGAAACAAAGGCACTCATATGAGCACAATTCATGTACAAATCATTGCCATCACAATTAGGTTTCAATCATTATTAGGTGCATTCAGGTTGACTCAAGTTTAATAGGCTATGATGTCGGTGCTACCACAATAGTGGTTTACACTTTATGGGAGATCCTGATTTTTGCTGAAATCACATATTTTTAGAAAATATAATGATTTAAGCATTGAAAAGTTCCATTTAAAGGATTGCAATTGAAGAGGGTTTGATCAAACCACCTTAGACCAAGCCCCCTTGGATAGAACCCCACTAGTTTTAAACCATACCTATAATAGAGTCTCCTTTACACCTATCAAAATGTTGATAAAAAACCACTTTTGATTTACCTTTGGGGGATCAAATGAATTCATTTAAAATTTATTTTTTGTAATTATGTAGTCCTTATTATAAGCTTCCAAAAAAGCATAATTTTAATTGAATTTAATTTGATTATTATATTTATTTTTTATTTCTTGTGAATGTAGGTTTTTCACCGAAAATCAAGCTCTCTAATCTGCATGTAGAAAAATAGAAGATTATTAAAAAAAATTAAAAAATATGTTCAAGTTGGGTATTGATTTCTTTGATCCATTAAATTTTTTTTTTTTTTTGATACATACATAAAAAGTTATGTTGTATACAATCCGCTTATGTCTAAATTGTAATTGGTTTGACTTCGAAACTTGATTAGGAAAAAATATTTAATAAAACACTATGAAACCAAATGAACTGGTTAGATATCGTAGTTAAAAATCTAAATTCGAAAAAAATAGAATTTTCTCCTTCATACAAAAAAAGTTATGTTGTATAAGGTGAGCATCACTCCTTAAAAATGTTGTTTATTGATAAAAACAAGTTTTCAAAAGAGGTTAAAAAAAGGTGCAATATGATTCCAAAATTTTTGAAAAAACTATATATAGAATCTATAGACAAAACTCTACAAATAACTAGTTTGCATCATCTTCAAATTCCTCACGGTTTAGCTGCTATAGGAGCCCGAAAGTGAAGATTTCTAAGTTAAAAAAATCAATTAAGTGTCCAGTTTGCCCAAAAATTGTAAACTAGTATTGTGGGATCAGCCATGTAATGATAGCATGATCCAAGAGTGATTACCTCTTGTTGCAATAAAGATCCTATAACTCTGGTTGATACATTCAGAGTGGTTGTGTTATATCAATTATGTAGTGCATTCAAGCACAACCCATGTTTAATGGGCTATTCTAGAGAGATCAAGATTTTTTAAACCTTATGAATGTTACTTTAAAGTGTACAGCTTAATCTATAGACCAAGTTTGTTACATACTTGAATGCAATCTTGGGTTACTACAAACTATAATAATGTGATCTACTAATAACCATTATGGGAAGTATTAAAGCAAGACCCATGCTATATAGGATACATTTCCCTGATCAGGTTTACGTACCTTAATGATCAAACACAAGCTTCCCACACACTCTAGGATATAATCCAAGATCATACCACACCTTGTCAAGATAACTAATTTTCTGACCCAAGATTTAAGGTTGTTTTTTAATACCAACAAAAGCATTGGTAAGAGCATGACTAGGGTACAAACCCTAGGCCTTCGTAGAAACATAAACCATAAATCTAGAGAATTAGTGAGGTTGCAATACCAGAAAGATTGAGACATTGTCTGTTTGTCAAAATAATTTTAAGTCGATGGTGAAAAAAATACCCAATACTAGTTTTTAAAAATACCCATATAAAGAAAACACCAAACATCCGTTTTTTAAATACCAAGATAGTCAATAATAAAGGGTTCACCGAACATCAAATTTTTTAATGCTCGAAAAAAATGATAACAAAATCAAAATTTAGAAAACTGTGTGTAATACCAGAAAAGGTCGAGACCTCATTTGTTTCTAAAAAAAAATATTATCTCGATAGCGAAAAATATCCAGTGCCATTTTTTAAAAATACCCATTTCAAGTGAAAATCCAACATCGAAATTACCCAGACAACCAATAAAAAAAATACTGAGCATCAAATTTTAAACATACCTAGATATCCAGTAACAAAATAGCCAGCATCATAAAATTCAAATAGCCAAATAGTACTTCACAAAAACACCCAACATCAAATTTTTCAAATACCCAATAGGCATAACTTATACATCCAACTTTAAAAAAAATTAAGAATGGTTTGCTTACCTCTGAGATGATCCACAACAAAAAGCTCAAAATCCTCAAGACATACCTCCAAATGGGGAGTTGTCTAATAGAAGGATAAATTTGACCACATTCTAGACTTGTACTTTGAAGCACTGCTGGCAAGAGATTCCTCTACTGGGAAAGCCCTTTGATTACTACTCAATATCCCCATCTTCAAAACCCTTCAACCTCTATTTTCCCAAACTATTTCTTCTAACTAAGTAGTAGTTAAAAACTGCGAGAAAATGGTGGTCTTAATTATATCATTTGATTCGTGCATTTAATAAAATTAGTCATTTATTTAGTCATTTACAACTGTGATTTTATCCGATGATCAAATTAGTCATTTATTTAGTCATTTATAATTGTGTTGCAAAAAATGAGTAGAATTTAATCATTTTTAGTTTTCATGACTAAAATTTCTAGTCACATAGTCATTTATTTGCCCAAATTCTACTAGTGTGAGTCATCTCCCTGGGAAATTTCCAAATGCTTTACATTTATGTCTTCTTTGTTAAGGTTCTTGCATGTATGCTTGATTCTAATGTGGATATGGCACAACAAATGAATGCACTTTCACAATAAAAGACCTAAAGTTGACAACAACTCAAAGTAACCTCTCCAAGTCATTGGAAGACTTGAACAAAACGATTGATGCTTTCTCCAATCTGAGTTTCATGTCTCTAAGGACAGGAAAGTGAACTACCAAGGTTGTTAATATATTTTTATTTGTTACAGTGTTGGGATTTTATACATTGTACAAATTAATTTCTAGTAAACTCTATGTAAATGAAGTATTCGCAGTAATTAACCAACACCCACTTGAATTTTTTTTTAAATATATTTTTTGAATTAGAGGCCTCGGGGGGGTTCTGGTTGTTGGGTTTGCGAGAGGTATTGGTTTCCAATTTTCTATAGTGGCAAAGGCTCGTGTGCTACTCAAGGGCCTTCAAATTTTTGTCTCTCTAGGGATTGTGAACCTCCACATTGAAGGGGACTCTAAGTCCATCACTAATGTTGTGAATTTGGGCAGATTGATTGGGTGGAGTACAAAGGATATTCTATTGGATACTAGGTTCCTTTTATCCAAGCTAAGAGCAAAAAAAGTGACACATTTTTAGGGAGGGTAACCAAGTGGCAGATGCTTTGGCTAATTGTGGTACCTATTGGGGTTACTCTAAATGTTGGAGGAATATGGAGAATTTACTGCCAAGGATTCAAGATCTCATCTTGAAAGAACAAAACACCTATTTATTATGATGATCTCAAATCTTCGGTTGATGGGTATTGTTTGGGGGATCCACTTGGTTGTTCTTTGGGCCTGGTGGACGAGTTCTAATGCTGAGGTGGCCTACAAGTGGCAAAATTTAAAATTAAAGGTTAGTCATGTGGTTAATGAAGGCAGCCCTACGAAGGAATTAGAAATGTGCACGACAATTATGATTTTGAGAGGTCGTATTGTGCGATATCTTCTCTTTGGGATTGTTTTAATTCATCATTCCCTCCATAAGACAGTGGTTATGAATGTTGATATGATGTTTCATAATGAGGGAAAGCTCCCTTCTAGCACCTTCGATACTGCTAGTTTAGCGTCGCTTCTAAATATGCTTACAGGTAAGTGCACCAATCTGTGACACAATTTTGTCTCTTAAGATGCCACTTTTTTTCTGAAATCAGCAAAATCTGATTTGCACGAGAAAATGAAGATAGTTACGCTCAAAATTTCAAGATACGGCAAGAAAAAAAGTTGAATTTCTCCGAGTCTAGTTTCTAAGCTACTTTTGTTTTTTGAAATTAATGAAGATTAAGGGTCTCAAAAAGAGGGGGGCCTAAAACAGGTCCTGTTTTTTTAAAAAAAAATAGCATAGCGCCTGAGGGCTCCCCCCTTTTTGGTTAACTTTTTTTTAGAATTTCAAAAATACCAATAGTGAGAAATTAGCTAACACCATGTAGTTTATCCTCCTTCTTTTGGATAATTTTTTTAACGAATATATAATATTTTATGAATTTTCAAAGTGGACACATCTTGAAAAGCTAAAATTTGAGCGTGCTCCCCCCCAAATTTTTTGCAAACTAATCAAAAATTGAATTTTTTTTTTCATCATGTGTAGAATGGAGTCTAGTTTCAAAAAATGTAATTTGTTTCACATTCTGATGAACGTGTAAAAATATATCCTAAACCTAACACATGTTGGTTTTTGACCAAAAAACGAAGGCATTTACAATAAAAGCCATGGATCAAAACCTTAACTAAATCAAAATGAAAAAATAATTATATATTTAGATAGCTAAGAGAGAGGTTAACACTATCATGGTTTTTTTTATAAACTTGCATTGAAAGACATGGAAATGAGACGGGGAGCACGAACGAAAATATGAGAAAATTTGGCAAATCCTATTAATTAACACGTCCAAAGGAGGCCATTTGGCATGCGCCAAATGGCTTGCTTTGCATAGAACTTGATTTTCACTTTCTCTGTCAAAGAAACTATATACATGAAATAGAAATTTAAGTATAAGTTGACATTTACATATGGACATTTAATTTATTATACTTTAAGTTATATTTCATGTATATATAGGCAGGATGTTTGAGAGTGGTTTCAGATCTCTAAGAGTTATAATGCAAATTCTAGTTTTTGGAAGATCTTAAAAATTTCAGACTTAGTCAAATTTCAGTAATCAGGAGGTCAAATTTTAGTACTCAGGAGGTCAAATTTCATCTTTCTCTTTATCACTCATTTTTATCTCTTATTCTCTAGACCTCTCTCTCTCTCTCACTCACTATCGCCATCCCTTTATCTTACAATATCTTCCTTGAGCTCAAGAACTATGTCTCTACATGTCCATCTCTCTCTCCTTCCCTCTCCAATATCTATCTCCCTCCCTCCTTCCCTCTCTACATTTTTCTATCTCTCATCCCTCTCCTTTTATCTCTATATATCTCTATCTACTCTCTATAACTACCTATCCCTCCCTCCCTCCCTCCCTCTCCCCTCTTTCTCTCTCTCTTTTCTTCCCTTGCTCTCTCCTCCCCTCTCTACTCTCTATCTTGCCATTCTCTCTCTCCTTCCCTCTCTAGTTCTCTCTATATCACTTCTCTCTCCTTCCCTCCCCCCTCTCTAATTTTCTCTATCTCCCTCTCTCTCTCCTTCCCTTTATACTTCTCTCTATCTCATCTCTCTATCTCCCCCTCTCTCTCCCTCTCTCTTCCTTTCACCCACCTTTGCTCTCTACTTCTCGCTATCTAACCTATCCCTCTATACATATTTCTCTCTCCCCCATCCTTCCCTCTCAATCTCTCCACCTTCCTCCTTATCTCTCTACTTTTAAGCTCCATCACACATCTATATCACCTATCTCACTTCTTTCTTTCCCCTTCCCTCTCTACTCTCTTTCTCTCTATCTCACCCCTCTCTCCCTACCTATCCCTCCCTCCTCTCTCTTATCTCTCTCACCTCTCTCTCTCCATCCCTACCTCTTCCTCCCTCTCTCCTTCCCTCTATACTTCTCTTTATCTCCTTCTCACTCTATCTACCTAGACCTCTCTTTATTTTTGTCTCACCTCTCTCTCCATCCCTACCTCTCCCTATATCCCTCCTTTCATATCTACTTATCTCTATCTAGTTGTCCCTCTATACCTATTTCTCTCTTCCTCCTTACCTCCTCTCTCTCAATATCTCCACCTTTCCCTCTCTAATTGTCTCTCTATCACCTCTCTCTATCTCTCCCCTCCCTCTCTACTCTCTCTATCTCTCCCTCCCTCCCGCTCTTTCTATCTCTCCTCTCTCCCTCCAACTCTTTCTTTCTCTCTTTGCCCTCTCTCTACCTATATCTCTCTCCTTCTATCTATCTCAACTATCCATCTTTACCTATCCCTCCCTCCTCTCTCTCTTCCACCAAAATTCACTCTACATCTCTATGTCTAGCCTACCCCTATATACCTCATTTTCTCTCCCTCTCTCTTTCCCTCTCTCAATCTATCTACCTTCCTCATTACGCCTCTACTTCTCTCTATCACCTCTCTCTCTCTCCCTTCCCTCTTT
>CM021101.1:179854511-179877124 GCA_007115665.2 Sequoiadendron giganteum | reverse complement strand
CTAACTCCCTATATCTCTCTCTCCTTTACCCTTAACTCTAAACCCTAAACCCTTAGCCCTTAAACCCTTAAGCACTCTACCCTCTACTTCTCTTTATCTCCTCCCACCTCTATCTACCTAGACCTCTCTTTATTTTTTCTCCTCTCTCTCCATCCCTACCTCTCCCTCTATCTCTTCTTTCATATCTACTTCTCTCTACCTATTTCTCTCTCCCTCCTTTCCTCCTCTCTCTCAATATCTCTACCTTCTTTCCCTCTCTACTTCTCTCTCTCTCTCTCTCTCTCTCTCTCTCTCTCTCTCTCTCTCTCTACCCTAACCCTAAACCCTTAAACCCTCTACCCTCTACCCTTAACCATCTAACCTTAACCCTCTACCCTCTATCTCTCTCCCACTCCCTCCCTCTCTCTCTCAAGACTCTCCCTCCTACCCCCTCTCCCCCTCTCCCTCTCTCAGGTCTCTCTTTCTCACACACTCACTCCCTCTATCTCTCTCCCCTCTACCCTAAACCCTAAACCCTTAACCCTTAAACCCTAAACCCTTAAACCCTCTACCCTCTACCCTTAACCTTCCCTCCCTCTATCTCTCTCCCACTCCCTCCCTCTGTCTCTCTTTCAAGTCTCTCCATCCTACCCCCTCTCCCTCTCTTAGGTCTCTCTCTCTCTCACTCAATCCATCTATCTCTCTCCCATCTCCCTTAAACCCTATACCCTCAACCCAATACCCTAAACCATCAACCCTATACCTTCAATTCTCAACCATCTACCCTATACATTAGATCCTGAACCCTCATCTATCTTTGTCCCTCCCTCCTCTTCTCTCCTTATCTCTATCTCACTTCTCCCTCCATAAATCCCACCTTCTCTTCCCTAATCCCTAATCCCTCAACCCTATACCTGTTATGCCTTGCATAACCACCCCATCTTTTGCCTTGGTCAAAATGGGTCCCCCTTTTTGTTTTTTAGCTTTGGTTGTTTTTCAAACAAAGTTTGAAGTCTTTCTTTTCCAACACTTTGTTTTTCTTTGGTTTAGTCTATCGGAACCAGAACCGGAATGGAATCGGGTTGTGAAACTTAGTCCAAAAACTCGTTTCGATTCTCGACAGTCTTTCTTTTTGTTTTTTATTATTGTTTTGTCTCTGTCGGAGCCGGAGCCAGATCAGATACTAACTTGGTATTTATTCAAAATTGCAAAATCAAAATCCATCCCACCTTCGCCTCCGCCTTTTTAAAATTTGGTTTTTAGTCTCGGTTCTTGTGTTAAGTTTTATGTTGGTCTTTTATTTTACCCTTTTTGAGTTTGGTTTCATTTTGTCCTTTGTTGGCAGACCCGGACCCGGAATGGGAATGAAGTTGGGAAATTTCTTAAGTTTCCGGAATAGTTCTCACTCTGGTTCCGCTCCCGCCGTTTCTTGGTCGTTGACTTTTTGCCTGAAGTCAAATTTTAGTGAAGTGTTTGTTCTTCTCTAGTTCTGACTCCTTCTTTACTGCATTTAATACATTAATGACAGTTGCCATTTCTAGGTAGAAACTCTGAGTTTTACCATGATTAGGGATTAAATGAGTGATCATTATTGTTATTAAGAAATCGAAGAGCGAAATAGAGCAGCTGTGGAGTCCTTGTGAGTGAATCGATTGAAGGAGGAAGAGATAATTGCTTGCGAATCAATTTCAGAAGGTTAACCGGGTTTTGCGATCGAGGTAGGGTTCTTACTCTTGAATTTTGTTTATTTGTTTTCATGTTTTCATGTTTTCTTTTGGTGTTTGATTGATTGATTGTTTTTGATCTTTGGGCAAGTTTGCTTTCTTGAAGTTTTGTGTGTTTGTTTTCCTTTCTTTGTTTGTTTGTTGTTCTTGATTTTGGTTTTTTGCTTGTGCTTCTAGTTTTATAGTGAGAGGGCACGGTAGCTTTCACGTTTTGCCATGATCACATCGGGCTGCATTAGGTTTTGAATGCGCAGGTTTAGTTAGGGTTTACTTAGTGAGGTTGATTAAATCTAAGTTTTGAATAGTAAGTTGGGGTTGGTAGGATCTGGTTTTCACTTAGGGTTTTTATTACGCATTCGGTCGGGTTAAATTCATGCCCTAGTTTTTATATCACGTTTTATAGTTTAGGGTTTTTTATGCGTTTCTGTGACCACGTTTTATAATGATATGATGTCCTAGAAAAATAGTCGTCCCCACGGTCATATGGGCATGGTCGGTTTTATGCTATATTTTTAAGCCTTATTTCATTTAATATGACTTTGGTCTTCAATCATGAAATTATCCATTAAGTTTGTTAAAACCTTTGATGACATCATGGTCAATATAGCCGGAAGCGGGATCAGAATTGATTTAGAGTTTTGGATGTGTTTTATGTTTAGTATCAATTCCATTTTTTTATCCCGTCTCCGACTCCACTTATTGCAATAAGCTTCTATTTCATGAAAAAGTTAACCTTGGCGGAAGCAGAACCGAAAGAAAATATGAAAACATAAAATCTAAAGGAAATCGAATCGGTTTCCATTCCGGTTTCGGTTCTGATCACTATTTCATTTCCGACTCCGAGCTCGCTTCTTTTTAATAGAATATCAATGATAGTTTTTGCTCTGAGCTCGGAAGTGTGTTAAAAGAAGATTGTTTAAGATGTTTACTACATGGTTCCGTCTCCGATGTATGTTTGAAAAAGTATGAGTTTAAAGACACATTTTTGAGATGTTTTTCGAGAATTTAACTAGAGGTTTTGTTGCAGGAAAGCTAAGAAGATGCCGGGAACATCAAGAGAGGTCTCCCAAAGAAGTCAGCCAGCAGGAACATCAAAGGCAGCAGCTAAGCCTAAGAAGGTGAAACCTGAACAGTTACCTTATACCTTAATGTATGATTACAGGAGCCCTGTTGTGAAAGTGAGTAAAGTAGAATCAGATTGGGCAGATATCACTAACACAAACTTGGGCCAGTACAACTTTGAGGAGGCATATGCTGAAACATTCGATGAGGATGTGACACCTAGAACCAAGAGAATTGTTGATTCTGGTTTGGCCCATATTACCCTATTTCCTATATCAATCCAGTGCCTGGAGTTAATCTTGATAGTAGCTAGTGCCTACAATCCTGCTACCAGACTATGCATGGATTCACAAAACAATGTAATCATTGATCTCACTCCTCAAGCATTTCAAAATATATTCAATGTCCCAGATCCTAAGAATTTGGTACAGTTGGATGAAGCGGAGGCCTTGGAGAAATATAGTAAGTATAAGGAATCCAATAGGTCTCACTTGAACAAAAGGTGGTTGAAGACAGAAAAGAAGTCTCTAACCAAACTTGCGAACCAACCAAAGAGGGCAAATATTTATAAGGAGGTATTAGATTTAATAATGATGTTGTCTAGGGTTTTTGAGAAGAGAGATGCCTTTCATTTCAAGGAGTGGATGTTTCCCTTCATCCAAACAATCTTAAATGGAGCCCAACAGTTTGATTGGCTGATGATTGTATCAAATGCTATTCATGATCAACTGACCAACATTAGGGGAACTAAATGCTTCTTTATGACTTCCTACATTGTGTATGCAGTAGCAAGATTGGGTATCTTCCCAGGTTTGAATAGAGTAGGGATAATGTGAGTGTTAGATGGACAAAAAAAAGGTATGGGAGCATTATAACCAATTGTCTCTACAGGTTGCTGAGACTCAATTCAGAAGAGTTAATGATGCATTCATATATGTAGTCATTAACGACCTCAACGGAGATGTAGGGTACAGACTGGGTCAAGAGGCCATGGCATTCATTGCTGAATGGGGATGTTGGTACATTCAATACCCCAAGTTTACATATTTTAGGTTAGCTGGTTTTGAGGGCCATCCACATTTGCTTCCAAGGTGCTGCAATAATAGGATAGTGTTGATGGAGTTTGTATAACAGGCTCTTGGGGTAAAACATAAGACCGGATGTCACAAGTTCCCCATGAAGTTGGGTGAGTATAGTTGTCAACACTTGGTAGGAGCAAAGGTGGTTTGCAGTGAATTGATACAGTTAAAGTTAGGTTTGTATACAACCCATAGGTATTTTGAGCCGAAGGGCAAGATGTATGCTTTGTTGTCTTCTGTGTTTTTCAAGCATTTTAATTTATTAGAAGATTTTTGGAGTGCTCGACAGGATGAATATGATTTAAGAAAGAAGAATTAAGAAAGACTACCTGTCGCACTCATGTCAGAATTTGGAGTAAAGAATGACATTCCTGGCACATTGGTGGATGATGGAGTGGTATTGGATCCATCTTATGAAGCTTTGAAGATTGGAACTAAAAGCCTGGATCCAATTGATTGGGACAGTGAGGAAACCATTGATATTAAGCAAATAGGAAGGGCAGTCTTGGATAGAAGTGTTCAAAGGTTGGTTCTCAGAACCAAAACTCCTCAAGAACCAGCTCCTAAAAAGGGGAAAGGGTACAAAAGGCTCAAAAGAAAGACACCTCCTAAGGAGCCCTTGGAGTTTTTACCTCTGGATATTGAAGAAATAGAACTTGAGGCAGCTGCTTTAGAGGAACTAGAGGCACAAGAGAAAGGAGTTTAGACAAGATCTATGGATCCAACACCCACTCTTGGTGAATCTTCTACCCAAACCCCACTAGTAGAGCAGCAAGGTGAGGAGTTTCCTAAGGGAACTCTTCATGATATTGTTGAATCTATGAAGGGAAATGAGATAGAGGTAGAGGTTCATAATATTGGATCAGATTCTGATGAAACTGTGTCAGAAAAGAATGTGCAAGAGAATATGCCTTTAGAGGAAGATACCGAACAGGTATTAACTGAACAAGATCAATGGGAGCTGTTTGAGGAGGCAAAGAGGGCCTCAGATGCACAATTGCATGCTACAACACTAGAGAAACAAAAAGAAGTTGATGCCAAGACACAAGCTGATGCCATACTACAATAACAACAAATTGAAGCCAAGTCAAGAGCTGATGAAGTAGGAATGTAGCAAAGGCAACAAGAGCAAGAGCTCAAGATCAAGGAGGAAAATGACAAATTGGAAATGATACAAAAAATCCATGATCTTGAGGAAGAGAAAGAAAAAAAATGAAGGAAAAATGAAGCTTTAGAGGTTAAGAGCAAGATGCTTGAAGAGACTTACAAAAAGAAAGAAGCTGAAGAAGCTACAAGACGATTGCAGGAAGAGAAGGAAATTGAAGATAAACTGACAGCATTGAAGGTAGAAAGGGATAAACTGGAAGAAGAGAAAAGAGTAGAGGAAGAGCAGGCCAAGAAGAAGAGAGCTCAAAAGGAAAAGGATGTTGAGGCATTGATCAAGAAGCTGCAACAAGAGAAAGAAGAAGCAAATAAACTTAAGGCACTAGAGGAAGAGAAAAACAAAGAACTAGAAAAGAAAAGACAAGAAGAAGAAGATAGAAAGGTGCAAGAGAAAAAGAAAAGAGAGGAAGCTAAAAAGCTTGTGCAGGTACATGCAGAGCGAGAACAACAAGAGGAACCAAGGGTTGATTCTCAACCTCAAGAAACTATGCAACCATCCTTTGCTACTACTATTGCTTCTTCTTCCACTATGATGACTGCTGCTCCAAGTGCTCCCACTTGGCTAAAATTAGACTTATAGAAAAGAACAGTAATGCCTTCACAACCTCTCAATTGGGAGGATATGATGAAGGAGATTGAACATGAGAGGCCTAAAAAGAAGGCCAAGATCTTACACTCTACCAGGCTCACAGACAAGGGAGAGATTGCTGCTGAGTATGCCATACCAATGACAAAAAAGGAGGTAGGGGACATGTAGTTAACAGATTATCAATTGAGTATTGTCAACTTGGAAAGGCCTGCCTAGAATCAACAAATGAATCTAATTGATGTGGTAGCCTCAACAACTAAGACAAGGATGTTAAAGGATAAGCAAAAGAAAGATGAGCTTAAGGCTCAGTTGGATCAATTGCATTCCTTTTTGAAAAGTGTCTCCTCTCCAAGATCACAACAGGTAGTGGCTATTGAGACTCCAATTTTGCTAAGCAAAACAGGGGTAGATGATTTAGTGCAAGTAAGGAGTAAAGCTGAAATGTTGGATAGATGGGTTGACAAGTTGAATCAAGAAGTAGGTGAAGTTTTGGTTGAAGGTTTTGAGGTTTATAAAGGGACATAAGAATTGATAGAGGAAATGAATGAGTATGTTAAAACATTGGAAGCCCAAGAAGAGGAATACAAGGGATACAACCAAAAGTTGAAAGAGGTCAATAAATTGTCCAAACCTACTCTCTTAGAATAGTCAATACTTGAGGAGGATAATAAGGATTTTCTGGAAAAGACTTCTTGCATACTCCGATTCAGGACAAAGTTTCTATACAAACATAGGAATGAGGTTCAAGACTCTGTTAAGGAGTTGAATGAACAGTTTGAGGAGTTAGAAGCCATCATAGCCATCATTGTAAATGTGGATATACTAGTAAAAGAAGGTATACCTTTGGATCAAATAAAAGAGAAATGGGATGAAAGATTTAAAGGACTAATGTAGAAAGGAGATGATGGTGAAGATCTACTAATAGATCGATTGATGGATGTCAATGAAGAAATAAAGGCTGCTAGAAGAGAACTGATGAAGCTAAAGGATATGAGGAGGTTTGCTGCAATAGAGTTAGAAAGAATTAAGTTTGAAGACAGTTTGGTTGATGGGCCAGAATTAGACACATTACAACAAGTCTTCGCTAGTTATGATGAGTTAATTGCAGATCCGGCTTCACATGCATAAAACTGTTGCATGCATGACTTTTTCTTCTTTGCATGTTGCATGCATGACCTTTTTTCTTCTTTGCATGTTTCCTGCAGTATTGGCAGTTCTTAAAACGCATGACTTCTTTTTCTCCTCTATTTTCTATTCTCTAGTTTAACTGAATATCTAATGTAAGAACTCAAGATCAAATTGATCTAAGTTTCCAAGAAGAGCTTTAGTTCCTAGAAAGGTGGATTGACTTTAAAATAGAAGTGGAGTTCAAAGTTTTTGTATATCTATAAATACCCTTTGGGTATGATATTGTAAGGGTCGGCTGATAGAGAATAGAATTGGCCTACCTGAGATTAGGAGATAGAATTTTGCAGAGTGATTACAAAGATACATTGTTATTTACTTTTTGTACAGTTGAATAAAATTACAGGTTTATGCAATATGGTGTTAGAATTGAGTTATGTTACTTGATAAGGTTGATAAGTTATAATCTATCTGCATGCCAGTGATTGTGCTGAAGCATGAATGTTTCTTACATGATGAAAGTCATTAGAGGAAACCGGATTTAAGGATTATCTTGTTAGATTATTGTTGAATTGGATTTATTGAATTTTGTTGATCTGTGATCTTGGTGATGAATGAATGTGTGTTCTTTTGGAATCCTTGAAGTATTTGTGATGTGAAACTGTGATATTAACTAAAGCACCTTAGATGTACGCAATGGTATGGATTAGTCTATAAATTGTGTCATGCTTTGGATTACTTGATCTGTTTGGAAAACATTCATTGTTGAAGATATATGTCCGGATGTTAGATAAGTTTGATTCATGTTTACTGATTTACCCTTTGATCTATCTTTTTCTTTTGTTTACAAATCCTTCATTTACAAAAAATAGTTTGGTAGAAATGAGTCATGGCTTGAATTCTTTGTTACCAACATAGGCTCCTTGAACATTATAGTTGCATGAACCAATTGAGTGACACCAGACAGTTGAGAACCAATTACCAGGACCTTGGGAGTTAGGCTACTATATGTTGTCTTTCTTTTTCAGGAGAAATAGAGTAGAAATATTCTGTTTTAACGTTGTTTGTGTCATTTTTACCATCAATAGAAATTGGCGCTAGAAAGAGGGCTTGAAGAAGCAAGATGGCTCGGATTAACTCATTCTCTCTGGAAAAGTTTGAAAGGATCCTCAGATCCTCCACAAACCCAGAACCATTTTTAGAACTCCAAAGTCTGGATAGATATAGACCACAAGCTCAAAGAGTTTTGATCCCACCATTGCCACCACCACTTACTCTGCCTAGATTTCCATTGAGTCCACAAACTCCACCACCAGTGCAATCACCACCACTGGTATAGTCACCACCACCGGTTTGACTGATTTCACCACCGCCTGCTCAACCAAATCCACCCATGGCTTACTTTGTGAATAATCCCTCTCCGTTAGGGACTATTCCAGGGGGAATACATGATTTACCTAAGAATCCTGAGAAGTTCGGTCTCAAGTACATGCATGGAGAAATAAGAAGTGCTGAAGAACATATACAGGCATTTAAAGATGCATGTACTCGAGCTCAAGTGGCTCATCAAGATGTAGTATGTAGATTGTTCCCATACTATTTAGGGGACATGACATATAACTGGTACTTAAATCTGCCCCAAGGATCCATTTTGAGTTGGGTAGACTTAGAAAATGCTTTTATCAACCAGTTTAGGGTTTATTTAGACCTTGCTATCCTATATCATGAGTTTGCCTCCATAAGGAAGGAGCACCATGAAACATTACCTTTGTTTAACACTAGGTTTCAGAGGATGTATCGTAGACTACAAGACCCTTATTTGATAGTTGAGGCTATTACTATCCAAGCATACTTAAGAGCTATTGATCCTTTGATTGGCTTATTCTTAAAAAGAACTTATAACGCCAATGAAATAGACTCTTTATCTAAAGTGTATCATCTGGCTATCAAATTGCAACAGTAGATAAGTCTGCAATCAGGAAGTCTAGGAACAACTCTTCCTCCCATGAATTACCAAATGCCTGGCCTACCATTATACAACACTATTTTAGGGATGTCTTATTCCCAATATGGACCTATGCCTGAGTTACAAGCCTTGCCAACTATGCCCTTTTTTGGGAATGGTGTGCAAGATACCTCCCAACAAGTTCAAAATCACCAACAACCAATAGGAGGATCAACTCAGGTTCAACCCACACCTGCAGTGCAAAATGTGAAAAATGTGCAAAATGAACAAACTACTCAGTTGACTAATGAGGTGGAAAACCTGAAGAAGACTCTATCTCAAATGTCCAATGACATGGCCTAGCTTAGGTAGAATCCTTCCCATAAAAACCAGAATTACCAAAACCAGGGAAGTTACAACAATCAAGGGAATTATTCCAACCAAAATTCCAACCAGAATATGAATCAAAATTCCAACCGGACCTTTCAGAATCAGAATTCTAATAAGAATTATCAAAACAGAGGATATAACCAAGGGTTCAATAACAATAACAGACAATGGAATACTGGACCTAACAATGGGGGATTTTCTCACAATTATCAACCCGCTGAAGAAAAGCCACAAACTGCTAATGTTGTTGATTTGAATGTCATGACTAATTGGTGCAGGTTACATGATACTTCAACACACTTTGAAGTAAATTGCCTTGAGATGGAGAAAATAGTAAAAATTGTACAAGCTGATGCTTATCCTTCATCATCAAATTCTAATCAGGATAATGGACCTGTCAGTACTGCTATGGCTTTTGAAACTGTCGAAGAGAAATATCAATTTCCCATGTAGGAAGATAATGAACCTCAAGAAGATGTGTATGATGCTCAAGCTTTTCAATCGAAAGGTGGTCATTTTTTGAGAAATTAGAATAAGGGCCCTTTTACTACATCTGCACCTCCAAACAATATGGTCCCACCAAATCCAAATGCAGATAACAATCCTTCACCACCAAAGGGACTTTCTGATTCTCAGAATAGAGCTAATCCACCCCCATTTCCCAAATATCAAGTTAAAGCTGATTCAAAATTTGATTTTATTGCAGAATTGCAGAGGCAGAAGACATCATTAATGTCATTCTTTGACATAATGAAGTGGTGTCCAGCTCAACGTGAAGTGGTATTAAAAGCCCTAGAGGAATTAGATCGCTCGAAAGGAAAAGGTAAAGAGACTTCAGCAAAGGAGACCAATGCCATGATGTACCAAGGTAAGACTAGTACCCCACTTTTTCTTTTAAGTTTAAGGATTTTTGGGAGGAATTTACATAATTGTTTATTAGATTTTGATGCATTGGGTAATGTAATGCCCTTTTCAGTATGCAAAAATCTAGGATTAAGTCCTATCCCTACCAACAAGAAAGTGATCCAATTAGACAAAATAGAGGTCAACGTTGTAGGGGAATTGAAAAATATGCATGTACAAGTTGGATCAGATCCAAGGATCCAAACTTATATAGGTATCCAAGTTGCTGACATACCATAAACTTATGGTATGCTTTTAAGTCGGGAGTTAATGAAAAGTATAGGAGGGTATTTATCTCTAGATTTCTCCCACATGTGGTTACCTTGGAAAGGAATAGTATCCTAGATAAGAATTGAGAGTGAACCTAGGCTCAAGCATATGATCACAAAATATAATGCTCCAAATGAGGTAGCCTATTTTGAAACTGAGATAGGAGTTTACAAACAAGGGGAAGTCCTTACTTTCTCTGTAGTTAGTCCTGAAGATACATTGCCCTTAGAGCATAGTGACTCGATGATTTGCATCAACCAACATGTTCTAATAAGAAAATTGCAACAAGATAGGCTGGTTCTAGGAGGGGAAATTGACTTGTGTAGTTTATTACTTTTTAATTGGTGTAGGATTCACTATCATAATCATTCAGAGTTAACATGTCAGTCATGCCTGGATATTCTAAGTCATATAGATCAGCGCCAACAAAAATTTTAAGAGGAATTTGAGACACCCATCAATGAGTTCTCGTTCAAAGTTAAGGATGTTACCATTCTTACTCGGGCTAACCTTTCTCAACAGGAAGGTTCCTCATCGGTAGAGCAGACTCTGGTTTTATGTTATGAAATTCAAGAAGAGATTAAGGTATCTCAGTGCCTTTTTGATACACTTGCCCTGGATACTCTGCCAATGCCCAAGGTGTTAATGAAAGATGAATTAGATGGTAAATCGACTCAATAAATCATTCAGGAAGTAATTGTTGAACAAGTTGAAAACATAGGAAAATCTTCAACTGAGCCTTGCCTCAAGACAAATTCTAATGATCAGCAAAAGTCTGAGCTACCGCACATCTCAAGAGAGTCATTCCCTGTTACTTCTATAAAGAAAGAACTCCCAGCCAAAGACCAATTATGGACTCTTAAATTTGATGGTTCTAAATCTAAAGCAGGAAGTGGAGCAGGGATTGAACTAACTAATCTGAAAGGAAATACTTATTTTGCTTCTTATAGATTGTAGTTTGGTTGCACAAACAATGTGGCTGAATATGAAGCACTGGCTCATGGGCTTATGTTTTCTCATAAAAAGAAGGTTACTGCTCTCATAGTAATGGGAGATTCAAAGGTGATTGTAAAGCAAGTACGCAGCCAATATACATGTCACAACAAAAGATTGGTTGCATACAAAAATAGGGTTTGGAATTTAATCAAAGATTTTGATGCTTTTGGGATTAGTCTGATCCCTAGGGAGGCTAATCAAATTGCAGATGCTTTGGCTGTGGTTGCTAGTACATTAGAACCTATGTAAGATTCTGATCTGAAGAGGTTTTCAGTTGAATTAATTTCAGTCCTAGTTGTTCCTGATCATGTTAGACACTTTCAGGTATTTGATGATGATCAACACATTTTTAGCCTTTTTGGAAAGTTCTGATGTATTTCAAGGACAAATAATTGATGAATCTAAACGAGATCAGGGAGATTGGGATCTTGAGAAAGAGAATCCAGAAGGGATATTGGATTTAAAGAGTAATAGAATTCCGAAGGGAATGGTTGCTTTAGAGAGGATATTTGATTAGAATCCAAGGGCTCGTCAAAGGATGCCTACAGAGAGTGAGGGAGGTAAGTATGAATCTATAAATTTGACTCACTTAGGCCCGGAAAGGAATGTTCTTATAGGAAAACTTGTCCTCAGGAAATTAAGGACAAGATAGTCGAGGTCTTGGAGCAAAACATTGAAGCTATAGCTTGGAGTTATGATGACTTAAAAACTTTTGACACATCAATCATTACTCATACTATCCCCCTCAAGCCAGATGCCAAGCCTTTTCGCCAAAAGCAACGCCCTATCAATGCTTTAATTGAGCCCTTGATCCAGAAGGAGGTGCAAAAACTTTTATCTGCCAGAATAATTTTTTCGGTTAGACATTCTACCTGGGTGGCTAATTTGGTTCCTGTCCCCAAGAAGAATACTGAGATCAGGTTATGTGTGGATTTTAGGATTCTAAACAAGGCCTATGAGAAAGACAATTATCCATTACCTTCTCTTGATGAAGTATTACAAAAGGTGAATGGGTCCCAGATGATGTCATTCTTGGATGGTTATTCAAGATACAATCAGGTACTTGTTAGTCATGAGGATAGGATGAAAACTGCTTTCACCATTAAATGGGGAACATTTGCTTACAGGTGAATGCCATTTGGTCTTATTAATGCTGGAGCTACTTTTCAACGAGCAATGGATGTAGCTTTCAAAGATCTAATAGGAAAATGTATAATCATTTATGTAGATGATTTAACCATCTTCTATAGGAATAGAGAAGATTATGCTGCAGACCTGGAAAAGGTTCTAAAGAAATGTATAAGTTATGGTGTCTCTCTTAACCCAAAGAAATGTGTATTTGGAGTTTCTGAAGGAAAACTCTTAGGTCACATTATATCAGAGGAGGGGATTTCCATAGATCCTGACCGAGTGGATGCCATCTTGAAATTGACAAAGCCAAGAAGCAAGAAGGAAATGAGGTCCTTCTTTGGAAGGATCAATTTTGTTAGGAAATTTATAACAGGGTTTGCAGAGATTGTCAAACCCCTCAATGAAATGATGAAGAAGGATGCAAAGATTGAGTGGAGTGAAGAGGCTAAGTCTACTTTCATGTAGATTAAACAATCTATATTTGAGGCACCTATTTTGACAAGTCCAGATTATTTAAAACCCTTCTACATTTATTCTTTTGCTTCTGAACATTCATGTGCAACAGTTTTAACACAAAGAAGAGAAGAGAGTGAGGAGAGACCGATTGATTTTATGAGCTCTCCATTTAAGAATGCAAAGGTAAGGTACTCACCACTAGAGAAACAAGCCTTTGCATTGGTACGAGCAGTGAAAAAGTTCAGGCATTACATAATTCGAAGTCAAGTTATGGCCATAGTTCCAGATCTAGCTATGAAGTCTCTCTTGATGCAAAGTGAATTAGGGGAAAAAAGATGGAAATGGATGGCAATCTTACAGGATTTTGACTTAGAAATTCACCCGATGAAACTCGGACAAGGATTGTCAAAGCAATGGTTGAAGTAGACAGAAGCATTACTTGCCAACAGTACATTGTCCAATCATTCACAAAGGATCCCTGGTATACAGATTTAGTCTTCTTCCTCCTCAATAACAAATGTCCAGAAGGAATGAATGCTACTTAGAGGAGAGAATTGAGGATGAAGAGTGCTCATTACATGCTAAAAGGGGGATCCATTTATAGAAAAAAATTCAAGGAATCTACCTACGATGTTTGGATCAGCAAGAGGCCAAGCATGCTATTTCTGAGTTTCATGGAAGGCATGGAATAGGACATGGATCTGCTGATGCTTTGGCTCATCAGATTTTAAGATCAGGCTATTATTGGCCTTATGTATTTAGAGATGCACACCAGCACTGCAGGACTTGTCATGTATGCCAAACTTCTGCATCAAGAGAAAGAAATCCTGCAATGCCCCTACAACTGGTATATGAGGTAAGGCCATTTGCCCAATGGACACTTGATTTTGTAGGTGTTTTTAATGCTAATTCTTCTGCAGGTTATAAATTCATTTTGACTGCAATAGACTACTGCACACATTGGACAGAGGCTCAGCCCTGGAAGAATAGCACCACATAGGTGGTTATCAAGTTTTTGACTGAGAACATCACGACCAGGTTTGGAGTTCCATTTGCTCTAGTATGTGATAATGGCCCTGCTTTTTCTTTTGTTGAGTTTATTTCATGGGCCTATGAACATAAAATTATTTTGAAGTATTCTTCCAATTACTACCCTCAGGGGAATGGAGTGGCCGAATCCACTAATAAAAACTTGTTGGAAGTAATAAAGAAGTTGTTAGAAAACAACCCTAGGGACTGGCACACCCAGTTGAGATTTTCCTTATGGGCAGATCGAACCAGAATCAAAGCAGCCCTAGGAAATTCACCTTTTAAGCTAGTCTATGGCCAAGATCCAATCTTCCCTATACATTTACAAATACTTGTCCTGAAGTTCATGCAAGAATTTTATACTGAGGATGATAGGATCGAAGTTAGACTACTTAATTTGTTAAATGTGGAAGAGCAGAGAGATGCTGCTTTGCAACAATTCTCTAAACATCAGGCTGTCATCAAATGTTGGTTTGACAAAAGAGCCAAGATAAAAGTTTTTAGGATATCAGATCTTGTATTGTTATGGGATAAAGCTAGAGAGAAGAAGGGAGATCACCAAAAAATTGATAGACTTTGGTTAGGTCCTTATCAAGTCGCTGAGATACTAGGTGAGAATGCTTTTCGTTTAAGTACATTAACATGAGAGCCTGTTCCATTACCAGTTAATGGTCAGTTTCTCAAACATTACTTTGGTGCATGAAAGGTCTGATGTTTTGAAAGAAAATGTATTATATTGTATCATATGTAATTTAGTTTAGTTTTAGTTTTGTTTTGTTTCTTTGTTTTATTGGTTTTTGTTTCGGTTTGGTTTTTTTGTTTGTCTTGTTTCGTTGGGGATCTTCATTGTTGCATATCTCAAAAGTATGGGGTTGTTATTCAAAGTATGCTACTGGTACTAGGAGAGAAATTGGTTTAGGTATTTTCATCATCATCATTGAAAAGGGATTTCGTTCTGAAACTCATGTTTTATGATTATTCTAATGTTGGTTTGAAAAGATTTTTAAGGATAAGATGTATTGTGAATATCTCATGAATTGTGATCAATAATCTGCCACCAAATTAGATAAAAAAACATCTGCATGAGTAAATGTCTACCTGTTTTAGGATGGCTCTACCTTTGATTCAAGTGAAAAATCTGATTCCAAGACTATCATGAAATCCATTGTAGTTCTCAACCCCTGTTTCAGATTCATTAAGTCTGAAGTATTGAGGAAGGTGCATGAAAGATTTCCATAAGTAAAATGATATATATATATAAAAAAAAAAAAGGAGAAAAAAGAAGAAGAAGGAAAACTCAATATCAAGTGGGTAATCAAGTATCTCTATCGGGGCTATGGATGCCTGGTTGGCAGTAGAGAAATGCTTTGAGAGAACTAGAGGTATCTCCGTCGAGGCTATGGATGCTTGTCTAGCAGCGGAGCAATACCCAGGATTTTATTGCACGATAGTTAAAGGACTCAACCTATGTAGCTTGGATCTTAGGTATAGTTGTTCTGGAATAGAGAAAGTATTTTATCAAGAAAGATGCACAATATAGGCACACATTCAGATTCATAAATAACTCATGGGCACATACATCTGAGATTCCAACTTGAACTTATTCTAGATATATCTGATCTTATTTAAGTTAAAGTGTCCATAAACCAAGTAGTTTTTGGGTGATTGAAATTTTCTTTGGGTATCTTGAAAATGGGTAAACCATTTCCTCAACCGAGTCGCCATTTGTTATGCCTTGCATAACCACCCCATCTTTTGCCTTGGTCAAAATGGGTCCCCCTTTTTGTTTTTTAGCTTTGGTTGTTTTTCAAACAAAGTTTGGAGTCTTTCTTTTCAAACACTTTGTTTTTCTTTGGTTTAGTCTGTCGGAACCGGAACCGGAATGGAATTGGGTTGTGAAACTTAGTCCAAAAACTCGTTCCGATTCTCGATAGTCTTTCTTTTTGTTTTTTATTATTGTTTTGTCTCTGTTCTTAGTTCTTGTCTTAAGTTTTATGTCGGTCTTTTATTTTACCCTTTTTGAGTTTGGTTTTGTTTTGTCCTTTGTTGGCGGACTCGGACCCGGAATGGGAATGAACTTGGGAAATTTCTTAAGTTTCCAAAACAATTCTCAATCTGGTTTCGCTCCCGCCATTTCTTGGTTGTTGACTTTTTGCCTGAAGTCAAACTGTAGTGAAGTGTTTGTTCTTCTCTAGTTCTGAACCCTTCTTTACTGCATTTAATACATTAATGACAATTGCCATTTCTAGGTAGAAACTCTGAGTTTTACCGTGATTAGGGATTAAACGAGTGATCATTATTGTTATTAAGAAATCGAAGAGCGTAATAGAGCAGCTGCGGTGTCCTTGTGAGTGAATCGATTGAAGGAGGAGGAGATAATTGCTTGCGAATCAATTTTAGAAGGTTAGCTACGTTTTGCGTTTGAGGTAGGGTTCTTACTCTTGACTTTTGTTTATTTGTTTTCATGTTTTCTTTTGGTGTTTGATTGATTGATTATTTTTGATCTTTGGGCAAGTTTGCTTTCTTGAAGTTTTGTGTGTTTGTTGTTCTTGATTTTGGTTTTTTGCTTGCGGTTCTAGTTTTATAGTGAGAGGGCATGGTCGCTTTCACATTTTGTCGTGATCACATCAGGTTGTGTTAGGTTTAGTTAGGGTTTGCATAGTGAGGTTGATTAAATCTAAGTTTTTAACAGTAAGTTGGGGTTGGTAGGATCTGGTTTTCACTTAGGGTTTTTATTACGCATTCGGTCAGGTTAAATAAGAAGGATTAAATTTATGCCCTAGTTTTTATATCACGTTTTCTAGTTTAGGGTTTTTTATGCATTTCTATGACCACGTTTTAAAATGATATGATGTCCTAGAAAAATAGTCGTCCCCACGGTCATATGGGCATGGTCGATTTTATGCTATATTTTTAAGCCTTATTTCGTTTAATATGATTTTGGTCTTCAATCATGAAATTATCCAGTAAGTTTGTTAAAACCTTTGATGACGTCATGGTCAATATAGCCAGAAGTGGGATCGGAATTGATTTAGAGTTTTGGATGTGTTTTATGTTTAGTATCAATTCCATTTTTTTATCCCATCTCCAAGTCCGCTTATTGCAATAAGCTTCTATTTCATGAAAATGTTAACCTTAGTGGAAGCAGAACTGAAACAAAATATGAAAACATAAAATCTAAAGGAAATCGAATCGATTTCCATTCCGGTTCTGGTTTCGATTACTATTTCATTTCCGACTCTGAGCGTGCTTCTTTTTAATAGAATATCAATGACAGTTTTTGCTCCGAGCTTGGCAGTGTGTTAAAAGAAGATTGTTTAAGATGTTTCCTACCCGGTTCCGTCTTTGATGTATGTTTGAAAAAGTATGAGTTTAAAGACACATTTTTGAGATGTTTTTCAAGAATTTAACTAGAGGTTTTGTTGCAGGAAAGCTAAGAAGATGTCGGGAACATCAAGAGAGGTCTCCCAAAGAAGTCAGCCAGCTGATTTCTGAGAAATTGCAAGCATTGAATAAATGTATCCAATTAATATTTTTCCCTTGATACATTGTGTCTCAAAAAATAGGGCCAGGACCCATACACCCTAGGGCGTATGAGTCCTATTCTGCCAGGGTCTAATTTTGGATATGTCGTGTTGACATTTTAACATTCAAAATCAAATTTCAATTGTCATATTTTGAGATATAATTTGCAAGAAATTGAATAAATGCCTATAAATACTTAGTTATTGCATCATTTGAAATCTAACAACTTTTGAGGAGCAAACACTATTGTCAAGAGCAACATTTCAGTGATTTATTACAACAATTCAAAATCCAACATTATGTCAAATCCTATGTGAGTTTATGTTTCTTTATGTTATCATTGTTTTGCGAAGGCTAACACTTTTGTAGGTCTCCAAAGCATTCAAACATTCAAGGAAGTAAGATTGAAGACCTTGAGGTGATTTGTATGACTTTAATCCTTCAAGGAAGCCATTGAAGGGTGGTGAGTTGCAACACTTGGTGATTTCATCATTTTGTCCTATCAGTTATCCATTTTTATCATTGACATTGTCATTGTGGAAGTGGAAACACTTACACGAGGTTTGACTGAGGCAAGCCCCTAAATGACCCAACATTTCTTCTCTCTTTGATTGTGTAGGTTTTAAGATTGAAGGAAGCTTGAAGACAAATTGTGCATTGTTACATCCAAAAACCCTAAACCTTGTCAATGCATGGAAACTCACCTACAAAATTGTCCAACAACATTCTTTATAATATAAATAACATATAAATATAATAAAATATGTAATTAATATATAAAAATTAAATTATATATTGAAAATTATTAAATATAAATATAAAATTATTGTAATTAATAGTTGATATATTTTTATATAATAAAATTAAATTATATAATATTATATATAGAAATTATATTATTATTATATATTAAACATTATTAAATATAAATATAAAATTATTATAATTAATAATTAATATATTTTTATATAATACAAATTAAATTAACATATAAAAATTCTAATAGTTTAATTGACCTTTAGAGGAGAGCAAGAGAGAGATGGGGAAAAAGAAAGAAAGATAAAGGGGGAGATAATTCTAAAATTTATACATATATATACATATCTACATATACACATATATATATACATACACACATACATATATATATGAACAGAGAAACTCAGAAGAAAGAGAATGAGAGAAAGAGAGAGATTTGGATAGATAGATAGAGAGAGAGGTATAAAGAGATAAAGAGGGAGAGAGATAATAAAGAGATAGAGACAAAGAGATAAAGAGAGAGAGATTTAGATAGATATCCCTAAATCTCTTTCCCTATCCCTCTCTATCTCTTTATATCACCCTCTATCTATATCCCTAAAGAGATAAATAGGGAGAGATAAATTCTCTACCTCAATCTCTCTATCTCTTTCCCAATCCCTCTCTATCTCTTTGTCACCCTCTATCTATATCTCTCCCTCTCTTTGTCTCCATCTCCCTCTTTATTTATTGAGCTCTCTCCCTCTCTCCCCCTACCCCCATCTTCTCTCTATCCCTCTCTACATATCTCTCCCTCTCTATAAATGAAGGATAAGGATGACAATTGACACTTCACTTACATCATTTACTATTGAAGTGCCTCGTTTATAGTTACCATGCTTTCAAAACATTTGAATCATTTAATAATCTCCAAAATAGATGATAAGTTCTTCCAAAGCATTTGGAAGCACAATTTTTAATTTCTTTTACAATGCATAAAAGCGAAGGATTTATTGGTGATTTTCTTTTTAAAATGCACTTCTATATGAGCTTCATTGATGTGGCTATGGAAAAGTCTTTGGTCCAATTGTTTCTAATGTTTTAGTTTTCTTCTTTTAAGGGATGAAATTATTTTATTAGATTTATATATTTTAAATGAATTAAGATTAGTTTTTAATAACTATATATATTTCTTATAAACTATATAATTAATATATAGTATAGATAAATATTTTTATATATATTTATAATTATAAATACTTATTAATATATTAATAATAATTAACATATTAGAGTAGATAATACCTATTATCAATAATTTATAATATATAATTGATAATAATTATATACTATATCTAATATATAATTAATTATAAGTAATTTAATATGATTATAGAGATAATTAGAATTATATATATATAATAGTTAAATAGCTGATTTATGGGGCAACACCTTATATTTACCAGAAAAAAAAAACCATTCATATACAAATATTCTCAGCCAACCAACTACAACTTCTGTTAAGCCCGTTGTTAACCAAAAAATACATTTTCGGATTCACCGGACTGGCCACGGACTAGCTTCTGACACCTATTATAGACACAACTACTCGAACCCATTTTATGCTCTTTAATTACACTGCAAGAAACAAAATGGAGACATCAGCGACAACCAAGGATTCTACTCATCACTGTCATTGACCACTTGTATCTTCTTGGCTTCGATTGCATTCAACACCACAGGGCATTTCGCGTCGCAAGCCTAATGTGTAGGGTGACTTGCTTTTTCCTCCATGTCCCTGGGTTCATTTTCAACCTATTCTTCACCCACGCCCAGCTCACAGTCCTCATCATCTGTTGCCCACACTTTTCCTTCCAACTCTTCTGCCTTCACATAGTCCTGCACCCACCCGTTCGGCCGGTTCCTGGAAATGTCCACAACACGCATCATGAACGTGATGCTTCTCTCAATCTCTCCTCGACACTTTTCAAGCTCCGTCAGTGCACACCATAGGAAATTTGATCACCTCCAACCCGTTCTCTAGAGACATATAGTAATTTTGTGGCAGTGGGATGAGCAAGCTGCCATCCACATTGTCCAGGGCCTCATCGATTTCTCCCAACAGCGAGTGATGGAACACCATCTGACAAAGCTTCTTCCCTTTGGCTTTCGAAACCCCCATGTAGAGTAGCATCGTCAGAAACATAGTCATGATATCGGTGTTTACCCTAAACCTCTGGTAAGCCAGCAAGAATTCCCAACCCATAATCTTTTTGACAGCATGAAGCACCAACGGGTGTGATGACACCACAATCCCCTTCAACCGCTTATTAGTGATTTCGCCATGAAACACTTGATGTTTCTTGGTGGTATTCAAGAATAGCGGCATTTCCATCGTACTCAGACACGTGAAATGTTATGAGCCAACCAAATTTTGGGTTACAATGCAGCCACCCTCACCTATTTGATAATTATAGTTATATATTATAGTATATAGAGATATATTAATATACTATCAATACATAATGGGTACACATATATTATTATATATTAATTCATTATAGTGGATAATTATATTTATTATTAATCATCTAATATAAAAATTGTCTCCCCTTCTCTCATTGTCTCCCCTTTCTATCCCTATCTCCCCCTCTTTCTATCCCTATCTCTCTCCCTCTATCCATATCACTCCCTCTTTCTATATCTCTCTACTTATCCTCTATCCTCTCTCTATTTCTTTCCCTCCCTCTCCCTCCCTCTCTATGTATTTATTTATCTTCCCCACTCTCTATTTGTATCTCCATATCCCTCTCTCTCTCACACACACAAACACACGCACTCCCTGGTTCTCCCTCCATGTCTCTATATCTATATCTATCTCTCATCCACACACACACACACCTTGTTTCTCCCTCCCTATCTCCATCACTATCTCTCTATCTCCTCCCCTCTCTCTCCCTCTCTCTATTACTTCTCTATCACCTCCTTTATCTCACTCTTGTCCCCTCTATCTCTATTTTCCCATCTCTCCCTCTCCCTCTCCCTCTCCCTCTCCCTCTCTATCTATATCTCTCTCGTATTCACTCCATCTCTCCCTCCATCTCTCCTACTCTCTCTCTCTCTCTATTTGTCCCTCTCTAGCTCTATTTACATATCACTTTCTATATCTTTATCTTTCTACCTCTCCACCTTCTCCTCTCTCATTTTCTCCCTCTATCTATCTCTATTTCTCCCTCTCCCTCTCCCTCTTCCTCTTCCTCTCTCCTTCCATCTCTCCTTCTCTATATATTCATCTCTCTCACCCCCTCTTTCCCAAGTTATCTCTCTCTCTCTCTCTCTCTCTCTCTCTCTCTCTCTCTCACTCACTCCCTCTTTCTATCCCTTTACTTCTCCTCTCTCCTCTTTATTTCTCTCCCTCTCTCTTCTTCCCTCCATCTATCTATATATATATCCCTCTATATATATCTCTCTCATATACACACACTTCATGTTTCTCCCTCCATATCTCTATCTCCATCTCTATCTCTCTATCTTTCCCCCTCTCTATTCTTCTCTCCCTCTCCCTCTCCATTTTTGTCTTCCTCTCTAGCTCTCTCTCTTATCTCTATCTCCTTACCTTTCCCCACATCTCTCTCCCTCTCCCCCTCTATCTTTCCCTCTTTCTATCCCTCTCTCTCCCTCTCTCCCTCTCTCCCTATCACTCCCTATTTCTATATCTCTCTACTTCTCTATCCTCTCTCTAATTCTCTCCCTACCTCTCCCTCCTTGTCCCTCCCTCTCTTTCTCTATCTCCATATCTCTCTGTCACTCTCTCTCACACACAAACTCCCTATTTCTGCCTCCCTATCTCTATCTCCATATCTCTCCCCCTCTCTCTCTCACTCACACACACATACACACTCACTATTTCTACCTCCCTATCTTTGTTTCTCTTTCTATTACTTGTCTCTATCACTTCCTTCATCTCTGACTCTTGTCCCCTATATCTCCATCTTCCCATATCTCCCTCGCCCTCTCTATCTATATCTCATTATCTCTATCTCTCTCCTATTCATACCATCTCTCCCTCCATCTTTCCTCTCTCTCTCTCTCTATATATATATATATCCCTCTCTACCTCTTTATATATCACTTCCTATATTTTTCTTCTCTCCATCTCCCCCTCTCTCATCATCTCCCTCTTTCTATCTCTATTTCTCCTTCTCTCTCTTCATCTCTCCTTCAATCTCTCCCTCTCTATATATTTAACTCTCACCCCTCTATCTTTCCCAAGCTATATATCTATCTCTCCATATCTCCTTTTTATCCCTCCCCCTCTCTCTCTCTCCCCCTATCACTCCCTCTTTCTATATATCATTATATCTACCTCTCTCTTATTCACCCCATCTCTCCCACTCTACATATCTCTCTATCTCCCTCTCACTCCTCTCTTTAACTCTTCCTATATGTCTCTCTCTCTCTCTCTCTCTCTCTCTCTCTCTCTCTCTCTCTCTCTCCGTCTCTATGTC
>CM021101.1:179525474-179848486 GCA_007115665.2 Sequoiadendron giganteum | reverse complement strand
TTCAATTTTTAAAGCTAGGTCGACCTAGCTCATCCATTGCAATCTTCAAGAGACATCCAGTGTTTTTTCGACCACTTTGAGGAAGGGTTTCTACAATCAACATAACTTTTTTAAGGATATGTCTCATTCTAGTTTTGGTAGCAAGGTTACTTCCCTTATTTTAGTGTTGGTCGTTCCCTTGAGGAGTCATGTAATCTTGTCTAGAAGCTATGAAATCAAGTCTCATATTAGTTGAGTAATTTTTTGTTTTGGCTTGTAAAAATATGAACTTGATGTTATTGAAAATAAATAATTATAAAAAGGAAAAATCCTCTTTCTTTTGCAACTTATCTAGTTATTTTACATTGCAACCTATCATGAAAATCTTGACTTGTTTTTCTCTCAATGATACATGAAACAATCCAACAAGCAAAACTCAGAAAACAACAAATAATAAATTGAAAACAAAAAAAATAGGGGTTCTTTTTATAATGGTATCAGAGCCAAATCCTTCTTGCCATCCTGTGTAGACATTGAAAACAACACCTTCATTCTATGAGTGCAAGAGAACAAAGGTATATTTAGAGAGATATTAGAAAAGTTCATTGGAAACCCCCACCTATTCTAGAAGGTTAGACCTTATCAGGTGTTCTTAAGGCTCATTGGGAGTCTTCTCAAGAAATAGAAATGCAGCTAGACAATCGTGGTGGTGAGGAGAGAATATTTGGTGGTGAGGAGAGAATATTTGGTGGTGAGGAAAGAACATTTGGTAATAGGGATGATAGAGGGAAAGGTAGAGAAAGAACACCAAGTCTTGGAACTAGGATGGAAAGGAAATTTAACATAATGATGGATATGATGTCTCAAATGATGGGAAATATTGGGCAAAACATAGTGGTGCAAACTACTCAACACAATCCATAGGATAATATAGGGCATATAGGAGAGCATAGTGCCTCAAATAAAAAAAATTGGTAATGGGGGATAGCGAACTACAGTTAACACATTCATCTCTTCTAGGCCATTTAGGCCAAATTTCTTAACTTCAGAGGAACCTCAACCCAATCTAGAAGATTTTATGCAATTTGTGGATAGTTTAAGACATAATTATGCTGAGTATAGCACACTCCTCGATGATATTAAGAGGGACTTATCTTACAACGAATTCATGGACCAAAAGAGAAAAAAATGGAAATGGGAGTAGAAATTATTAGAGAGGACCAAAAGTGCAGAGGGACTTACAACATGCCATCAACAAGGTTATTCTTACACATGTTGATGGGAGTGACAATTGTTCAACTAGGGCTTGGATACAAAATCTTGACAATTATCTATCTCTTAGACCCATGGAAGAGGAAGAGGCAATTAAGTTTTCCACATTAAACTTGGATGGGGTAGCACATGAGTGGTGGTACCATGGCCTGGTTACCTCGAGATTAGTTTATCACTACATATGATGAGCTAACCACCAGACTCATTGAAAGATTTGATAAAAATGACCTTGGGATTCATTTTAGAGAGTTGGCCCGACTTAAGCAATATGAAACAGTTGAGACATACATATCAAAATTTCAGAGGCTTTCAGTGATGCTTATAGGAATTTTAGAGAGGGGGTTAGTGGTCTTATTCAGTGAAGGTCTTATGGAACCACTCAAGGGATGGAATAAGGTTTTTGACCCACCAACTTTATAGGATTCTATGAAGAAAGAAAGAAGTATGGAGTGGGCTTCCCCTAAAACAAAAATTCAGTCCAAACCCTTTAATCACAAAAAACATAAGAGACCTTTTACTAAGGACACTTCACAACAGAAAAAACCAGTCATAAGGTTAGATGGAGACACATTAAATGACCTCAGGAAGAAGGACCTATGTTTCAAGTGTAGAGATAAGTGGTCTAAGGAACATGTATTTGTAAAAGGGGCCATAATACATCAAATAGAATACTATTCAATTGAGGAAAGTGCTTCTGAAAGTTTAGACCAACAATCAGATTTAGAGGAAAAAGAGGAAGAAGAGCCACAAGATGAGGTTGAAAAAGGGGAATCAAAAGAGTGTAAGTTGACCCAACTATATAGCTTTCAAAATAATGATTCCTTAAGCATTAGAGGGGTCCTTAAGGGGTAGCAGATGATAACATTGATTGACTCAGGTGCCACACATAATTTCATTGATGAGGGACTTATTGCATGTAGGGGATTACATACACGAGAGGTTGATGGATTTAGAGTGATGGTTGCAGATGGCTTCGCCATTAATTGCACTCAGATGATTCCACAACTTAACATCTAGTTGGGTAACCATGAGTGCAGCGATGACTTCTATGTGGTTGGTATTGGGGATACAAATGTATTGATGGGAATCCAATGGTTACGTTCATTAGGAGAGATCACTCTTAATTTTCAAACCTTAGAGTTGAAGTTTAAATCTGATGGTAAGAATGTGGTATTGAGAGGGATATCTAATGTTGGGCCTTGGGTTGTTTCATGTAAGCATATGGAGAGGATTTTTAGACATGACCAAGTGGAGTGGGCAACAGACTGTGTAGTCATTCTTGTAGTTATAAAGGAGTAGAAATGTTTATATTCACTTGACATACATGCTTTTCTTACTAAGTGAAGCAAGGTATTTGGCAGCATACCTCCTGGGAGGCCACCTGATAGGGGTATAGATCATATCATTGAGCTAGAGGAGGGCACTAAAGGAGTAATCACTACACCATACAAGAACTCAAAGATTCATAAGGATGAGATAGAAAAAGAAATCAAGGAGCTTTTGGATATAAGGCATATCAGATTGAGCAAGAGTCCAT
The DNA here is from genome assembly GCA_007115665.2 of Sequoiadendron giganteum. NCBI lineage: Eukaryota > Viridiplantae > Streptophyta > Pinopsida > Cupressales > Cupressaceae > Sequoiadendron > Sequoiadendron giganteum. Next base: position 179,845,698 of record CM021101.1, on the reverse strand, counting down.
TTGCTTCCTTAGTGGTGTTAGTGAAGAATAAGGATGGGAATATGTGCATGTGCACAGATTACAGGGCACTCAATAAGAAGATAATTAAAAATAGATATCCCATCCCACGGATTGATGAGCTACATGGAGTAGTCTAATTTTTTAAGATAGACTTGAGGTCTGGATATCATTAAATCAGAGTTAGAGAGGAGGACATTGATAAAACAACTTTTAGGTGCCATTATGGACATTTTGAGTTCCTTGTTATGCCATTTGTGTTTACTAATGTTCCTGCTACATTTTAGTCTTGCATGAACAGAGTCTTCCAACAAAAATTGTGTAGGTTTATTTTGATATTTTTTGATGATATCCTTATTTATAGTAGATCATGGGAGGATAACTTGAGGTATTTAGATGAGATATTGGGAATTTTGGAGAGTGAATCATTGTTTTCCTAGGAGTCTAAGCGTGATTTTGGCATGATTGAATTGTTGTATCTTGGCTACATTATCAACTCAAAGGGAGTTAGTGTTGATCTTGAAAAGATCAAGCTTATTCTTGATTGACCTCCACCTACAAATCTCACACAAATGAAATGATTTTTTGGGCTATGTGGCTTCTATCACTAGTACACAAACAAACATATGTGATTGAAAAAACTAATAAAAACTTCTTATAAATGACTAAACATGGTCGCGTGACCAATAGTAGTTTATTGTCAGTCATTTATAACGTGACCGAATTGATGATTAAATTTTTTATTTGTTTGGTTGATCGATTTGGTCGTTAATTTAGTCGCCCGATTGAACAATTTGGTCACTGGTTTAGTCGTTTGAGTGATTGAATTGCTCGTTAATTTAGTCATCTGATTGATTGGTTTGGTTGTTGATGTGGTCATTAATTTGATTGATTTGGCAGTGCGTAATTTAGTCGTTAATTTAGTCATTGAATGTTTTAAACTAGTGACTTATTCCGTCATTTTTATTCACTGGTATATTGTGTCACTAATTTAGTCATTGATTAATGTTAACTAGTCACTTATTTAGTCATTTTTATTCACTGATTTTCGTCGATTGGTAGTGTATTTAGTAATTAATTTTAATCATCATTTTGATCAATTTGGTAGTTTATTTAATTATTTTTGCTCATTGATTTCTATCAATTGATAGGTATATTGATACATTGTTTATTAATTTCATAATCATTATATTTAGTCATATTTATTAACATTGATTTTTTTCAGTTGGTAGTATATTTAGTTAATTGGTAGTTTATTTAATTGTTTTTGTTCACTGATTTCTGCCTATAAGTGTTGGAAATGAGATAATGCTTTAATTGAGGTTTAAACATATAAAAACACAGAAAAACATAATCAATCATTCATTTGCACATAATGAAATAGTTATTAAGAATGCAAAATACTAAAATTTTATTGAGAAAACTTGTTCTTACATTAGATATAAGACAAAAATGTGTCTTTTCTTTGAAAAATGTATTGTTAAAAAGTGTGTTTCTTAGTGTTGTGACTGAGAAAATAGAGTTACAATGCCTTTTTTTTGGTTATGCAAGATATTACAATTTTGATGACAATTCTATGTTGCAACTTAGTTGCAACTGCACATACATGTATGTTGCACTCTCTGCAACTTTTCCTCTTCTCTACACCTCTTTATCTGCTCTGTATTTACTTCTTTTTCTTCACCCTTGTTCTCTGCATCTACTGCTTACACAACAACATATCCTCTCTTCTATAATGCACCAGTTTGAATGAGCGGAACCCAAAAAAAAAGAGAAAAACATAATCAAGGGGTTTTACATTATAGGTTCAGTAAGATAGAGCATTCTCTATTTTGCTCACAAAATGTACACCCAAATCAGATTTTCTAGTTTTTGTTTCGGTTCAACTTATTCAAGCCTAGTACATTCTCTATCTACAACTTCACTCTCCACACTCTGTTGCTACTAACCCTTCTTTTTCTCTTCTGCACTTACAACTAACTTTCTATAATTTTCTTCAAATATTTTAGTAGCCACCATATGAAGGTCCCTAGTTTCTCTTTTAGATGGACAACTCCATCTATTTTGTTTGGATGAGGAAGGGGTACATTACTTGAGACCTGTGAAATACATACATTTTCATCTCATGTTCCTTTCAATTTGACTCCATGTACAATAGATAGTGAGTGAATCCACCCAATGCTCGCAACAACATCATCATGCAGATCGAACACCTCAACTATATCCCCTTCTTGGAGTTTATCAATAAATGTCTTCAAAAACAAAAAAGAAACACATTATATTGTTTTTGACAGCTGTATGTAATGTCTTATGTATTGAAACAAATCGGTTTTTGTATGTGCTTTTATAAAACACTCTATTACAACTAAGCTCTAAGCTTCCATATGTAAGTTATATGTTCTCCCTCAATTCCATAATCTATGTATACTAGCTAATTACACTTCACTACTATTCTAATATCCATCTTCTATCAAATAGGTAATGATTACCCTTATTTACATAATAAAACAACCATTACTTAGTTGAATAGTACTTGCATGTGGTTTCATAGAACTCACCTCGATTTCAACATGACTACCACTATGAATATCATGTGCATGCTCATCAATTTCATCATCATAACCACTATCAATGCCATTGCAAACATTAAGTTGTACAACTTTGCAAAGAGTTCTATTGATAGGGTCTTTTTCTTTTTGTCCTTCTTTCATATAATTTCTCTGCATCATGTAGTTTAATCATCATGCAAAAATTAATATAAGTCAAGTAAAGAATGCAAAAGCTATAAATTTTTATCCAAAAAAACATTTTAAACATGAAGAATAACAAAACATTGGGACATATAATTGACAACTATTATATTAATTACCTCAACTTCAAGACAACTAAGATGACTGTGTTGCACATTCTTGTCCACTTCATCACTATCAATATCGACATCTTTGTTGACACCCTGAAGGAATTTTTGTTTTCCTATTGCTTTGAAATTTTTTATCTACATGTGGTTTAACCATCATGCAAAAAAATATACAAAGAATTCAATAGTCAAGTAAAGAATGAAGCTATAAATTTTTCCAAAAGAACATTTTTTGGATCACTCCAACAATAAAGAAATTGGATTGGATTCTCCTACGCTTAGATTTCAATAATCTACATATTAAGAGACATTTGTATATAGAACTTCCAAACAAGAAGAAATGAGATCAATAGAGCCTCTTACCTCATCTGAATCTATGGATTTATGCTCATTCCATGCAAAAACCATAGGGTTAATGATTTCAACCAACTGTGAAACTTGGTGACTGAGACCTAATATGCAACTCATCACCTTTTGGTACCCTTGTTCATATGAGTTGGCATGATCTATAGAGGCTCCTACTAGGCATTGAATAGATGGTTGTGGAATCCTTGTTGATGAACTAGATTTCAACTTCATCCTACTCTTAGATTTACTAGCATCTAGTGCTACCATATAATTGACAATATCTTTTGCACTTGATTCTCTATTACCATTTTCCACCTAAAATACAATGTCAATTTCAACCTATAGTCATTTCAATAAAAATTAAAAATAAATAACACAATGTAAATTGAACAAAAAATCCATACACTTACTGCAAAGTTGTCCATTTTGGGGTGCAACCTGCCTTGGCCAAATATATATCCAACCCTCACATTATCTCTTGCTCTCTTGCCTCTATTACTCTTTACCAAATATTCTTCAGAATGCATACTTTCTCTCATTGCCTCCCACTCTTTGGGAGATAGACTGGAGTCAAACCTCTATTTTCCCAACATGATTGTTTTTCTACATATGTATCTATAATTGTTAATCGAAACTCTCATCCTTTGCTTGTAATATTTTCTAAAGATTTGTCCACCAATAGTCTCAAAAGCATTTTCAATTTTTTGTATAACATTTTCCACAGCTTGTGGATCTTGCTCTACAAAATTTGATTTGCAAATATCCAAATGGGCCTTACATCTTACACCTAACTCAGTGACCCACTTTGTAGTATTTGGCCCAATGGGCTCATGATATCTCGATACCTCAAGCAAGAATGGATTCTTTCCTTCTAATTTTATTTCTTTTGCATTCCTCTCAGTAGATCTGTACAAATCTTGAATCAATCTATCTTTTGACAAAAGCATCCACATCTTCTATTAAATTACCACTACCAATATTTCTAGCCAATCCACTAGTTCCATCAAAAGTTCTAGATGCAATAGGTGCACTTTGAGGCACAAAAAATGCAAGTGGTCTCTCTTTATGACTTTCATTAACTGAAACTTCATGCTCCTTGGCCACATCAAGTGTGGCATGAGTAGGTAGATCAGTAATGGTGTCTATGGATTCCACATTATTAAACACATCGTTTAATGTTGAAAAAAGCATCTGCAGACCTATTGTTCCTTTGCCTTGATGTTTTTCAATAATCTCTCTTAGATTTAGTCCTAAGAGATCATCACAATGTTGGACATCACCATGTGCTATATCAGGTTGCACATCACCATGTGCTATATCAATTTGCACATTGCCATGTGCTATATTAGGCTACACATCACCATGTGTTATACCAGGCTGCACATCATCACAACAATCATTTTCACCAATTGCATTTGTTGAATAACAAAAGTGTTGGCTTCTACAAGATGGCGACATTGTATCTTTTTTTCTTTTTGTTTTATCTCCATATTTTGTTTGCACTCTTTTTTTTGCCTATAAAACAAAAAAATCATATTATGTCTTATATACATAAAGCTCTTGCCTATAAAATTTGATTAAACACTACTAAAAAAATAACATACTACTTAGTGGATTTACAACTTGTCTTTTCAAACCAAGACAAAGAATATTCGTTATTCTTGGCCATTTTTTTAGTACTCGCAAACTCATATTTTATCTTTGGAATTTGAACATTATGATCAGTATCATCTAATTTGTGCCTTACAGTCCTTGTCTTCATTTCCTGAAGTCCAAATAAACAATAATGTATAAATCAACAACTTGAATCAGTAGAACTTTATTGAATTCATAAGTTGATAAGGGTGTGTGCAAGAAGTTGAGTCCAGTTTTTGGCCACAAAGTGGAAGTGTTTTCCTTGATTTTCATAATTTGACATATTTGACCTTAAAATTTGAAGCACTTAGAGATGGAATCTTGAAAAAAGTCACTGATCATAAAATGTAGTACTTAGAGTCTAGTTTCCAAATATGTAATTTATTTCAATACCCAGATGCTACAAATTGATTTTCAATAGGCGTTTCTAAAAACCACTATTTAAAAGTCACTTTTTTTTACCATACCATGCATGTGTATCATCCATATTTTGACCTAAATAATCATATTTTTTTAAATCCTTTTGGGAAAATATTTGTAACTCACTGGAGCACGTTTTCAATATTTTTTTGTAATTTTTTATTGATTTTTTTTGTTAAATTTTTATTAGCCATATTTGTCGTTTTGAAAAATCATCATGTATGTCACACATAAGATGACCTAAACTTATCATTTTTTGATTTTTTTAAAAATTGAAAATAATTGTCCGAAGTATGTTTTTCGTACAATTTGTTTGACAATTTTTTTTTAATAAAAAATTATTAAAATAGTAAAAACCCTAATATTTCAAGTTTATGGACTAGTTTCATCATAAATTAATTGGAAAATAGAAAAAATAATCCAATTATAAAGAAATTATATATTTGGAATCTGCACTGTCTCTTCTATAATGGGTTTTAATTTCGTAAAAAAATCTATAAAAAAAGTCTTTAGACATATGTCCAAAGTCACTATTTTCCTGTGACATTGTTAGGATCTTCAACTTGTAGGTCAAGCCAGGTCCAAAGCTTAGGTTTGGGTCCACAAGCCTTTTCCTGAACCGAAAAACAAAGCAAAAACCCAGCCAAATTTTTTTTTTTAAAAATGGGTTCCCATTCTAAAACGGGATCCTATTTCATAAAAATATAAAAAAATTATACTTAAATGAAACAAGATCCCATTCTGTAAAACACCTGATCCCATTTCTTAAAAGTATTTTTTATGAAATAGGCCGTTAAAAAATAGGATCATGTTTTAAAATGGGATCACATTTTAAAACGGGCTGTTAAAAAATGAGATCTCATTTTTCAATGACCCGTTTTAAAACAGGATCCCATTTTTTATCGATCTGTTCAAAAAGGACCATTAAAAAATGAGATCCTATTTAAAAAAAAAAGGGGATCTTGTTTCTTAAAAACGAGATCCCACTTTTTAAGAAACGAGATCCCGCTTCTTAAAAATGAGATCCCGCTTCTTAAAAACGAGATCCTGTTTATTAATGACCCATTTTTTAATGGGTCATTTTAAAATGGGATCTCGTTTTCGGCTTGAGACCTTGAACCTAAATGAGATCTCGTTTATTAAAAATAGGATCTCGTTTTCTTGAAGCCAATTTTGGGTTTTTGTCTAAGGCAAAAACTTCCATGTTTTGTGGACTCATCTTCTTGTATTTACCCATAATTATTGACTTTCTAATCCACTGATAACTACAAATAGAAACTTAAAATAAAATTTAGTTTACAAATAAAAAATAATTTGTAGTAAAAAACCAAGAAGATGTTTACAATTACAAGTATCAGACAAATTTTCCTTAGGGATATATTCACTAGAGAAGAACTCACAAAAATATAATAGAAGCATGATGAAAGAAAAACATAGTCTAGTTCATCATGAGGTGTGTTAGAACCTTAAAATTTTGCCTAGTTCCATCATCACAATTAACCTTGAGATCCATGACCGGAGCCATGACCCTTGTATTCCTTTTTATTTTTTACTGAACATATAAATTTTTTAGGTCTGACTGACATTGAAAGACTTATACAAAGCCAAAAATTCATCATATATATACTTAAGAAAAAACATGTCCAGCTAAAAATATTCCATATCCCTTAACAGTCTCTTACCATGAACCCACAACAGTAATATGAACCCTTGGCAAGTTGGCAGTGTGTAATAGACAACATGAAGATGTTTTCTGCCATACCGCATAAGTATTATGATGAGGACGTGGTTGGGAAATATGAGAGAATTTAAATACATCATAAACTGTCATTGCGAGAAGGAAAAATGAAGGGTATAGTATAGCGGGGAATAACCTGCCATCCCATGAGGAAGATCATAAAGGCATGTGGTATGGCGGTAACCGTTAATGTAAACATAGTACCATGGATTAAATAATTCAAGCTTGCAATATAGAGGTAAGGATCCCGCTGCCCCGTGGTGAAATGCAAAGAAGCATGTGGTATAGCGATTTATACCCCTCTATCATGTGGCAATTATAGAAAGTAGTAGTGATAAAGTGGTATTAAATGCACGAATCACATCAACCGTCTAATCTTGTAAAATCAATGGTGCATGTTCAAACTCGAACTACGAGAAAAATATTTGGCGTAAGGTTGATATTAATGTTGACATGACTGAGCTCATAAGCCAGTAAACCAAGAATTCAATATTCTCTTTGTACTCATTTATAAAAATTATCATGCGGGGAGTTGGGATTTCAAGGAGGTTAAGCTCTACAACCATTGTACCTTGGGTAAGTGCATAAAAATCTTGTGAATTAAGTTTTATGAGTACAAGATTGTTTGGAATTCTATATTTTAGAAGTATAGGAGAAGTAATATAGTTAAACTGTGAATTAAGTTTTATGAGTACAAGATTGTTTGGAATTCTGCATTTCAGATACACTAGGAGAAGTAAGATAGTTAAACATCATGATACCTAAGAAGAAAGAACCTGAAACTAAAAAGGACATTATGCCACCCAAGAAGAAAGAACTTGAAACTAAAAAGCAAGAATCTAAGGTTAAAAAGAGTTCCTTACACTAGACTATCATGGATATACTCCCTGAATCAATTGAGAGGGGATTTAAGAATATTTTTAATGATGTGGCTCACGGTAGTAGAGATGCCCTTATCCCTATCTCCAGGTGGGAACTGTTCTAGTACTTTTATGAAAAAAGGGAGGGCAAGATGTCGATGTCAAATCCATGGGCATTAGATTTGGCCAAGTTAATTGTCCCAAATGTTTTTATAGATGTAGAGTTCATCAATGTATTGTCTCAGAGTTATCATCCTGCTACTAGGTCTATGAGATTTCTAGATGATTCACCATTAGTTGTGTTGACTAAAGTGGCCATCATTGAATGTTTTGACCTAAAAAAAAATCCTTGACTAAAATTGATTTGCAAAGAAGTAAAGAAGAATATACTATATTGAGGAAAACCCATAGAAGTGATGAATTCCCCATTTACATGAAAAGGGGTGTGACCAACAAGGTGATTCCTATATCCCCTTCTGCTACTGAACCATTTGAAGTCTCAAATTTCCAATTCTATTTCAAGAAAACCTACTTTTCTCTCTGTCAAGTACTTGGGATAGATGCAAAAGAGCTAATGCTAGTTAGTTTAATGATGATGGCTATGAGGATCCAAAACCCTGAGACAAACATTGAATATGATTTTGCCTCATATCTTGAGAAAGAATTGCATGAAGCATTTCTACAAGGTAGGGAAAATAGAGCCCCCATAACATTCATGCAATATTCTTTGCTATGCTACCTAATATTATACCAGAATAAAGATAGATGGAGCAAAAGGATGTGTTTGGGTCAGATTGACAAGCACAAGAATTTGCTGCCAGTGCAACTATGGTGTTATATATGGGACAATATATGTAAGAATTCAAATTATGTGATATTCTATGATGAGTTTGTGTACAAAATTATGAGATTTCTTGGCCACCAACCACCAAGACTACACACACTTGTGCTACAATTGTTAAAACTTTTGGCTTTGAAACTTGAATAATTCCATACTCATAACTTTAGTGATTGGTTTTTCCTACCTGATGCCACAACAATCAGGATTTATAGATGCCCACAGGCCCCACATATACTGGCAAAGTTTTTCCCCCTTTGATTAGCCTTTTTAGAGTTCATGTGGCAGATTCTATGGATGGAAAAGGATGTCATGAGTAAACAAAGGAAGGGTACATTTCTACCCAATTTGACAACATGTTGGAAACTATCAGTGTGATTTGATACACTTGAAGAGTTATGTAATTATCTAAAATAAAGGTAATCTTTATAGTCTAGAAAGGAAAGAGCTTTTGACCCTGAGGGTCACATGAATTTTGTAAGACACACCATCCTGACCAAGACTATGGTTACTCACCAGATTGACTATGAAGATGTAATCATAAATTATTTCACTCCTCAATAGGTATATGATAGGAGGAGAAAGTGGGAATGTATGAAAAGGCTGGAGGAAGACAGAAAGATGAAGAACAATGATTTCTTGGGTTATTTCATAGAGGAAGAAGATCCTGTAAAGAGGATTGATATGGTAATTGATAAGTTTCATGAATTATATTAGACCGCAACAGATACAAGGAGACTTGCCAAATTTTGTCCCAAAAGGCTGAGTGGTATTGTAATTATAGAACCAACTCCAAATACAATTTTAGTATGTCATGCTTCTCTAGGATCATCTCTTGAACAACCACCTTCTAAAAAGAAAAAGACACAAGAGATAGAGCCACTTGTTTCCTATGAAATAAGTGAGTAGGTTGGAGATACAAAAGAAGCAATTAATGTGTTAAGAAATTTTGAAGGATGATTTTGAAGTGGACCAACCTATGATGTTGAAGAGGGCCAACCTATGCTTGAAACTGAAGCCCATAGGATTGAAGCTAGAGCTGATATTGAGGTACAAGGAGAAAGAGAAATGCATGAGGATGATAGGGTAGTTGCAACTCACAAGTTTTTGGAAGATGATGAATTTGTCAAAACCCCTGAATTTAAATACTTTTGGGTTAAGATGAAAATGAGAGAGTTTGAAGTGAGGGTTTAAATAAGATGGGAGCTGAGGAATCCCAACATGACTAGATAGTAGCCCAAAATTTTAATGAATAAAGGATTGATAATATTGATGTCAACCTTCAAGAGGCTAGAGATGATTTTGAAAAGTAATATACTTATTATCCTTGGTATGGAATTAAAGAAAATGTTTTTACTTGATCAAGTGAGAACATAAGAGGATGTAATGTTGATTTATGAGTTTGACTCAGATGAAGGGGTAAGTGGCATAGGGTATAACCCTAAGATTGAAACCTTGGCATTCTAGGCCAAACAAAAGAGTACACAAAAACCAAGGTTACTAGATGTAGTGTAGGAAATGAAAGGGAAAACTATGGTGAAAAACTTAAAGGATACATCTCCTCTAGAAGCTACAACCATGACAATGCATTCAACTATGTTCACTTCAGCTGTAGTTAAGGAGATGAAAGATAGATTGGGAGAGTACGAAAAGGAATAAAAGTTTTTAAATGATGAAGTCAATAAATTTTTCATGGAAAATGTGAAGTTGAAGGAACAATTGAAAGGAGCGGGCCGCTCACAAAACAAGGAAATAATGTTATACCAATGTCCTCCTGCTCCACTAGCTGATAAAGAAAGTGATTCTATTGAAAAAGTGAGCATTCTTAGACAAGATATTGAAGAGTTAAAGAAAGCCAACAATGAGGGTAAGGAAGAAGTGATTAAGAAAATCTATAATGTTTTAGAGAAGGTCCTCAAGCATAGGATAAAGCTAATTGTGGATAAGTTAGAAAGTGTGTATGATTGCTATAGCTTAGTGCCATAGGAAATTGATCAGATAAAACACATCTACCCATACTAGATCCCCTTTTTAAGATTTGGCAACCCATACACCACACATTGGTAACCTTGTACAAAATATTACAAAGGAGTACTAAGGCTCTTGCAATATTAAAACCTACATAGTAGATGGCCAAAATAGTTATAGATGAATTTGAATATATGCAAGGAGAGGACTAAAAGATCAGAACAAGAATAGATTCATTCCATACTCTAAATCAATGGTTTATGCCAAAACTATTGAAAGATGATGAACACTTGAGGACCTCAATGAATGGAAGAGTGAATTTGGACAAATTGTTCCATAGTGCATCACTCACATACAAAAGGATGGTGAGTTGAATCTTGACAGGTTCGACTTAATCATGGATGGGGTAATAGCATTGGATGTTGGATATCCTAAGTTTATCATGGATGGTAGGGCATTACTAGACATCTGATGGAAGATTCACCTTGCAAATATATTGAAAATTCCAAAATACAAATGGCCACATGATTATACAGTGTATGAGTGGGAGCAAAGATATATGGGTCCTCCCCCCGAACAATAGGCTTTGGGGTTATCACAGTAGAAGAACCACACATTTAGATACACTAATATGGAGAAAGGACCTTGAACATATCTTCAGTGATCACAATTTCCTTATAGAGATTAATAGACTATGGTGTCACAAGTGCTATGGAATTCTTCAGTTATCTACTTTCTTTGTTTTATGGTTTATGAAAAACTAATGTTTAGTCTAGTTTATAAGAAGAGGTATGAATTTTGAAAATATGCCATATTTTGTAATGATCTGAAGCTTGTTGCTTCTCTTATAAAAGACAAACCAAGATCGAATTTTGATATCATCATCATAGGTATTTATAAAAGAATATATGAGGATACTTGTGTTATATTGTAATATCTATTTGAAGCAATCAATGGACAAGAAGATTTAATCTCGTGCTCGAATTATGGTCGCAATTATTTGTTGATAATACTATGTATGATTGAATTTTTTATGTATTTTAGGTTGGAATATAGGGGTATATTATGATTTGGTATCAATTATTTGTTCATAATCATCTACATTGTTGATTACATTTCATTGCAGATCTGTCAAACTCAAATCATTACTTCACATTGCATAACTAATAACTAGATGTTGATAGATGATAAAATTTCAATTACAATATAGTTTTTACAAAATCAACCTAAGTAGTTATACAATTACTTCAAATTTCATAACTAATAACTAGGAGCAACTGCCAATTGCATTTTCTTGTCATGGCATTCCATGAGACCACATTTCTTTGAGGCATTTTTTCAAATAGTTCACTGCCTTGTCTATGCTACCACATTTTTCATACGTATTGTCTACCAAAGAATTTTATCAAACAATTTACTACCTTGTTGCTATGGCTAAAAGCCTAAAACAAGTGCTTTCAAAAAAGCTATGGATGCTTGGAAAAAATCTATGAAATCATAATAGTAAGAAATGTTGAAATGCACAAGACAACTGAGAGGGGGGGGGGGGGTGAATTAGTTGTATCAAAAATTTACTTCCAAACTTAAAATTTTCACTTTATCATCAATCTATTATTAAGTGTGAACATGAAATGAAAACAACAAAAACACAACACTAGAGACACTAGATTTACATGGAAAACCCAATGATGGAAAAAAGACAGTGAGGGTTAACTCATAATATAGATGTAATGCAATACTAGATAGAAAGACTAACTACCAGAGGACTCACTGCCCAAATACAAAGGCTCACTACCTTAGGACTCACTGTCCAGACAAGGAGGCTCACTGCCTATAGAAAAATACAAAGAAATAGATAAAAAATCCACCACTAGGAGTTACACACACTTTGCAACTTGATTAGAGAATTGTTACAATAAATCATTGTTGCCTTGATTCACTCTTCCACACTCTACTTTTCACACTTGTTCACACACTCTACACTTGCTCGAATTGAATGATGGATGGATACTAGATTCACTACAACTTGTCTTGATTTTTATACCATCATCAACCTTAGAAGCATTCATCAAGGTCGACTATACCATTTTAATTCAAATACAAAATAGGTCAGATACTCAACATTCCCGTAGTGGATACAAATGTGAGAGGACCAATTACATATTTAATTTGGGACCCAAACAACATCTTGGATCACGCACACTCTTTATCAAATTGATGCAAAATCATAATGTAACATGTAAACACTAGGTCGGCCAAACCTAATGAAAACACCAACAATCTTTGAATACACACATCAGTAGCAAGATAATCTCATGCAGATAGCACAACACACTTCACCAGTCATTTTGTTGTCTCTAGGAATACCTCATATACATCCGCAACAACCTCAACAAACCTTATTCTCAGGGAACTCATCACCAGTCCAATTGGACCAACTAGTATTGATACCATAGCTCTGGAGCAAGTCTTCTGGAGCACCAAACCACAAGAAAATTTGTCATAACCCATACACCATTAGAAATAGTCTTTTCCCAGATCCGCAAGATCTGAAGCCTCATATCAGAAGATTGGGGAGCCAAAACATTTCTCCCAATCCATAAACAAATAATTTTGACAACTAGTTCATACACCGGTGAACATAAATTTTATTATCCATCAAACCAGAAGCTGAAACTCAAGATATACGATCCATTTAAGCTTAAGATCACACTTACCCATTTTGTACAAGAATAGGGTCAACATAGAGGAAATGCAGACCACAATATCAGATCATATTCAAAACACTCTTCAACATTTCTTTCATTATTTCTCAAATTTTCTCAAAAGAACTTGGCAAAAGCACAAATTACTTAGCTTACTCAACTTGCATTATGTTGACATCAATGACAACATTAATTACAACACCACCAAATACATCCATACTTGCAGCAATCTCCCCCTTTATCATTGATGGCAACACATGATGTGAAAAACCACCAAAGACAACATACATGCTTCTCAAGAGAGACAACCTACCAAGCATAAAATTTTCACATGATCCCTCTCCCATAGGCATACATGATTTTCAGAAGTGATAACCTGCACAAGCATAGAATTTTCACATGCTCTCTCTCTCCCCCTTTGACATCAATGGCAAAGGAAATTCTTGTCATAGAAAGCTCTGTTCACTTCTGCTTTTGTAGTGGATAAAGAAACTGAATCCTATTTCTTGCTCAAACATGAAACTAATCTTCCTCCAAGAAAGAATGCACCACCACTTGTACTCTTCTGGTCATAAACACATATGTATTTCCTTTAATATATTTGAATATCCTTTTCACAGCTGTAACATGTGCTTCCTTCGGTTCTACTTGAAATCTTGCAACTAAACATACTACATGCATAATGTTAGGTCTAGTAGTAGTAAGATACAATAGTCCACCAATCATGGATCTATACATACTCTGATCAACTTTAGCAGATTCATCTTCCTTACTCAACTTGCATCTGGTTATCACAGGGGTACAAACCAGTTTAAATTTATCCATTCTAAACTTCTTCAACAATTTCTTAACATACTTAGATTGTGAAATGAATATCTCTTTGTTAGTTTGATTAACTTGAAGTCTAAGGAAGAAATTAAGTTCACCAATCATAGACATTTCAAATTCTTTTTGCATCTCTTCAACAAAATTCTTACACATACCTTCATTTCCACCAAAAATGATGTCATCAACATGTATCACAATCATCAACATCTTGTCTTTCTCAACCTTGAAGTAAAGATTGTTGTCTACGGACCCTTTGCCGAATCCTTGCTTTTTCAAGTACCTATCCAATCTAGCATACCAAGCTCCGAGAGCTTGCTTCAGTCCATAATGCCTTTTTAACTTACAAACCATGTCCAGTTTGTCTGATAGTGAAAAATCTTCTGGTTGCTCCATATATACTTTCTTTTCCAATTCTCCATTCAAAAATTCCAAGAACATCCGAATGACCTCCATTCTTGCTACAGGCGCAAAGGTTTCTTCAAAATCTATTCGTTCAACCTATGAGTATCCTTTGTATACCAATATTTCTTTATTTCTTCACTTCACCATCTTCATTTAGTTTGTTTTTTAATACCCATTTAAAACCAATTACATTCTTGTTTGCAAGTCTAGGGACTAGTTCCCACGTCTCATTCTTTTCTATCTGTTGTAATTCATCTTCCATTGCTCTCATCTAGCTTTCATCATTACATGCTTCACTCACAGTCTTATGTTCAATATTAGATATTAAACACAAGTTTACCTCAACCACTTTGCTTCTTGTCTTCACTCCTTCACTTTTGTCTCCAATTATCTATTCCTCGGGATGATTTCTTTGAACATATTTAGGATTCTTGGGTGCAGGTTCTGAGATTTCTTCTTCTTCTTCACTTTGTTCTTTCTTTTACTTTTCTTCTTCTTGTATTTGCACATAGATAGGATCATCAGGTTCAACTTCTATTATTTCCACTGGTCTATACATAGCTTCATCAACCTTTACATTAGTACTTTCAATTATTTTTCTCAGCCTCTTATTAAAGCATCTGTAAGCCTTGTTATTTGAACATCCAAGGAAAATTCCTTCATCACATCTAGCATCAAAATTTCCAAGATTTTCTTCATCTCCTCTAATGTAACATCTACTACCAAATACCTTAAATTATTTCATCATAGGAGTCTTACTAGTCCACAAATCATAAGGAGTCTTGGTGCTATTACTTTTGATTTGAACTCTGTTAAGAATGTAAACAACAATATGAATTGCTTCTCTCCAATACACTTCAGGAACATTTGATTATTTCATCATAGTTCTGGCATCTTCTTGAATAGTCTAGTTCTCTCTTTCCACAACTCCATTTAGCTGAGGGGTTTTAGGAGCAGAATAATGTCTTTTTATGCCATGCTCTTCATAGAATGCATTAAACTCACTAGAGGTAAACTCTCCACCTCTATCAGACCTTAAGCATTTAATCCTTATATTTGCCTCATTTTCTACTCTTGCCTTAAACGCCTTGAATCTATCAAGAGCCTGAGGTTTTTCTCTAAGAAATGTAACCCATGTCATCCTAGAATAATCATTAATCAAGAGCATAAAGTACCTGTCACCACTTAGGCTTCCTATTCTTGTAGGACCATAGAGGTCTGTATGAATTAATTCTATCATTTTGGTAGAAGATTGATCTTTTCCTTTAAAATTGGTTCTTGTCTTTTTTCCCATCTGACAACTTCTGCAAATTGAATTTGAAGGCTTTGTGATTCTAGGCAGATCCCTCACAACTTCCCTAGAACTGATTCTAACCAGATTATCAAAATTCACATGTCCCATCCTTCAGTGCAAGAGCCAACTCTCACTAATCTGAGAAACAAGACACTGACCATTACCACCTTTAAGTTGATAGATGTTTCCATGAGTTCTTTTTCCAGCTACTACCACAATTCTGGATCCTTTCTTGATCGCACAAGTGTTATCCTAAAACAAAAGGTTAAAACGTTTGTTGCACATTTTCCCAACACTTAAAAGGTTATGCCTTAAACCCTTTACATAGTAAACATCATCAATATTATGTTTTCCATCAAAGCTAATTGTTCCTTTACCAAAAATATTAGCACTAGAATCATCTCCAAACATGACTATACCTCCATCATACTTCTCAAGTTTAGTAAACTTACTCTTATCTCCAACCATATGATTTGAACATCCGCTGTCAATTAGCCAAAAGTATTCATCCTGTCTAGCATGAAAATCAGTCATTAGAGTACCTTCTATTTCATCTTTCTTGTTCTCCAGACCAGATTCGTTTCCACATTTCTTTTCATGTGCTAGAAACAAACATTCATCTTTATCTTCCTCAATGTCAAATTCATCATTAGAAATTCCTACATCTTCATTGACATAATACAACTTCTTGAACTTTCTATCCTTCTTATCCTTGAAGTTATTGTTATTTCCATCCTTATTCTTCTTTTGTGTAGCTTTATTAGGACATCTTGATGCATAATGACCAATATTTCCACAACTGAAACATGTTAGGGTTAGAAGGAAAATATCTAACAAGTTAAATGCAAATTTTATCAATACACTGAGAAATAAAACACATAGAAAATATAACACAGAGAATTTAACGTGGTTCACCCAATATGGGCTACATCCACCAAACAACAACCATCCAATGATTTTATTATCCAGTGCAAAACATATTACAATATCGTGAATAATGCCATACTACAACTCTCCATCCCAACCGCTTATAACAAGATTTTAGAAGCTTCCAAAAATTAGGGTTTACAAAGTCATATTTTTCTTTTTTCAGTGACGAAGCGACAAAAGGTGCAAAAAAAAAAATCCTCGGGGGCTACCGCCCTTGAACCCCCACTCAGGGCCCAACCCGACCCCAGACCCCGACAAGGATACATGAAGAGTGTACAATACTAAAAAAGTGTACAATATAGCATGATCAGTCGCCACATACCAAAAATCTCCCACTTGGAGACTAATTAGGCTCCACACCAATACAATCTCCCACTTGGAGACTGATCTAGGATGACACTGCTGCACTTACAACTCCCTCTGGAAATAAGCACCTTGGACCTTGTTGCTCTATTATAATTTTAACCATGAAGACCACTCGAAGCTGAAGAGGAGCTCAACTTCTCCCTTGTCACTGCATTTGTAAACATATCCACTGGATTGTCATCTGTATGTATCTTTTCTAGCTTTACCTATCCATCCTCCAATACTGACTGAGTGAAATGATATCTAAATTGTATGTTTTTGGTTTTAGAGTGCAAGGAATAATTCTTTGCAAGATATATAGCACTCTGGTTGTGTGTAAACAAGTGATTTTCAACTTGTGTTTTTCCCAACTCTTCCATGAAAACTTGCAAACATATCATCTCCTTTGTTGCCTTTGTTGCAACCAAATACTCTGCCTCTATGGTAGATAAAGCAACCACCTTTTGCAACTGAGAAATCCAACTCACTGTTGTCCCACCAACTATAAATACATAACCTATGGTACTCCATCAGGTATCTATATCCCCTACAAAATCTGGGTCAACATAGCCTTTTAAATCTATATTAGAGCCCCCAAAACATAAACATTTATTGGATGTACCTCTCAAGTACCTGAGAATCCATTTTATCGCATTCCAATGCTCAACTCCAGGATGACTCATATACCTGCTAACAATTCCTACAACATGTGCAATATCTAGTCTCATGCATACCATGGCATACATTAAACTGCCTACAGATGAAGCATATGGTACCTTGGAAATTTTCTCTTCCTCCTCTTGTGTCTTTGGACACATATCCTTAGTCAATTTTACATGACTAGGCAAAGGTGTGCTGACAACTTTTGCATTCTCCATATGAAATTTTGCAACACCTTTTCAACATAATCAGCCTGAGATAGATACAATTTTCTATTTTCCCTCTCTTGTAATCTTCATACCAAGCATCTGTTTGGCTGCCCCCAAATCCTTCATATCAAATGAATTTGCTAACTATTTTTTTAACTCCTTTATGTGATCCGTGTTAGACACCACTACAAGCATATCATCAACATATAAACATAAAATAATGTAGTTGTCTTCAGCTAACCTCTTAAAGTAAACACAATGGTCTGAATTACACCTATTGTAGCCTTGTTGAGGCATAAAACTATCAAATTTAATAAACCATTGTCGAGGTGCTTGCTTCAAGCCATATAAAATTTTCTTCAATCTACACACTAGTTTGTCCTTACCTTTGACCTTAAATCCTTGTGGCCATTCCATATATATTTCCTCTTCAGAATCACCTTGGAGAAAGGCAGTTTTAACATCAAGTTGTTCTAAATGCAAATTTTTAGCAGCCACAATACTTAAAATAGTACGAATAAGTCATTTTAACAACTGGAGAAAAGATTTTATCAAAATCAATACCCTTTTTCTATGCAAAACCCTTTACAAATAATTTAGTTTTAAATATTTTCTTACCTCCATCCTCCTCTTTCGCCCTATAAACCCATTTTTTTGGTAGAGCCTTTTTCCCTGTAGGCAACTTGCATAATTCCCAAGTCTTATTTTTCAGCAAGGAGTCCATTTCTTCTTCCATTCCATGCTCCCATTGAACCTTGGTATCCACCTACATAGCTTCATGATAACATTCTAGTTAACCAACATCAGTTAATAAAATAGAATACAAAGAGGGAGAAAATATTTCTGGAGGTCTACTTATCTTTGAAGATCGTCTAACATTCACTAGAGTTTGTTGTATTTCTTTCTGCTATTGTTGCAGAGCATGAGGAACCACTAGAACATTGTTGTTTGTAATATCATCCAACACTACATAATCATTTTCTTTCTTCTCATGTTGCTGCAATAAATCTTTGTACAACACTTTCTCATTGAATATGGCATCCCTGCTTCTCACAATTTTCTTATTTTCAAAATCCCAAAGCCTATAACCAAATTCATCAATGCCATATCCAACAAATATACATTTCTTTGATTTTTCATCAAGCTTGGTTCTATTTTGAGAATCTACATGTTCAAATGCTTCACAACTGAAGGTTTTGAGAAATGAATAACTCACCTTCTTACATGTCCATGCTTCCTCTAGAATACCACAACCCAAAGGATTATACGAACCTCTATTAATTAAATAAATTGTAGTGTTTACAGCCTCTACCCACATGTTTAAAGGTAGGCCAGCATGTTTAAAGGTAGCCCAACATGCAATCTCATAGTTCATGCATCCTCCATTATTGTTCTATTCATGCACTCAACCACTCCATTTTCCCATGGAGTCCTTGGAACCATTTCCTGCCTACGAATACCATTAGAGGAAAAATAATCTTCAAACTCTTTGCTGCAATACTCACCAGCATTATCAGATCTGAGACATTTTAAATTTTTACCCATCTCATTCTCAACCAAGCTTCTCCATTTTTTAAAATTTTCAAATACATCATATTTTTTCCTAAGGAAATAAATCTATACCTTCCTAGTTGCATCATCAAGGAATGTAACATAATACTGAGAGCCACCAATAGAAGATACCTGAGCTGGTCCCCATACATCGTATGCACAAGCTCCAATTTCTTATTTTTCTTTTGTTTCCCATCTTTGAGAAAACTAACTCTCTTTTGTTTCCCATAAACACAACTTTCACATAAATCCATATTAACACATTTTAGACCTGGTAAAACATTTTTTGTATGAATTAGTTTCATACCTTTTTCACTCATATGACCAAGTCTATTATGCCATAGTGTTGATTCAGAATCCACAACAACTATCTGATTTTCTACCTACTGAACTACAACAACTGTTCTTGAACATTTATTTTTATCTGCAATAGCTAAAGTAGAAGGAATAGTATGACCTATACAAAGATATAAGGTGCCTACTTTCAAACCTTTTCTACCACTAAGGCACTTTTTGTAACCTTCCAATTTTTATCACTAAATGTAACAACACAACCTTCATCATCTAGTTGCCCTGCTGAAATTAAATTTCTTCTTAACTTTGGAACATGTCTTACCTCATGTAGTAGCCAATGATTCCCATTCTGCAACTTAATCTTGATTCTTCCCTTTCCAACAATCTGACAAGGTTCATTATCTCCCAAATAAACCAGCAAAAAATCCCCTTGGACATAATCAAGAAAATAACTTCTATGGGGCATAGCATGAAATGATGCTCCTAAATCTAACACCCAAGAATCATCAATATTGTCAAGGGAAATAATCAAAGCATCCTCATCAAATTTATTACTTACCACATTTGCCTCTATATTTCCTTCCTTTTTGTCTCCTTTATTTTTCTAAGACCAACAATCTTTCTTTAAATTACCTAGCTTACCACAGTACCAACAATCCCTCTTGTCTCTAGAATTGGGACCTTCTGTCCCTTGATTTTCCTCATGACTTCCCATGAATTCCAAAATTGTTTCCTCTCCTTTGTTCTACCCCTGCTTTCTGTATTCAAAACACTTCCTGATGTGGATGTTCCATGTGAGCTTTTCCTACGAATTTCCTCGCTCAAAATAACACCAACAATATCATCAAATTTCAATGTATTTGAACTAAAAACAAAATTGCTAACAACCATTACCAAGCTATTCCAACTTTCAGGCAAAGAACACAAAACCAAAAGAGCCCTAACTTCTTCATGAAAGTTTATATTTACATAAGTTAATTGACTAGTAACCGTATTGAACTCATTTAAATGATCAGTAAGTGACCCATCTTCTACCATTTTCATATTAAATAAATGCTTCATAAGAAATACCTTATTCGAAGCAGAAGGCTTTTCATATAACTTTACTAAGGTTTCCATCAACTGTTGAGTTATTTTTGATTTTGTAATATTGAATGCCACCGATTGTGCTAGGCATAACCGAATACTGCCAAGTGCCTTTCTATCCAAAATATTCTAGTCCTCATCAGGTATTGTTGATGGTTTCTTTGTTTTCCCTTCCAATGGCCACCCTAAATCCTTCTGATAGAGGTAGTCCTACATCTGCATCTTCCATAACTGATAGTTCTTCCCATTGAACTTCTCAACCTTCAACTTGCCCTCGTCTACCATTGCTCCCACTCAACCGTGAGACTCCCACTCAACCATGATACTCCTACTCAACCGTGAGACTCCCACTCAACCATGAGACCTTCATATAGTGGATAACTGAAAACAACCCACTCTGCTACCACTTGTTAGGGTTACTAGGCAGATATCTAACAAGTTAAATGCAGATTTTATCAATAAATTGAGAATTAAAACACATAGAAAATATAACACAGAGAATTTAACGTGGTTCACCCAATATAGGCTACATCCACCAAACCGCAGCCATCCAATGATTTTATTATCCAGTGCAAAACATATTACAATATCGCGAATAATGCCATACTACAACTCTCCATCCCAGTCGCTTATAACAAGCTTTTAGAAGCTTCCAGAAATTAGGGTTTACAAAGTCGGATTTTTTGTTTTTTGATGATGAAGCAACAAAAGGCGAACGACAAGGATATATGAAGAGTGTGCAGTACTAAAAAAGTGTACAGTATAACATGATCAGTCGCCACATACCAACAAAACACTTAAAGGGAAATTTACCTTTGTATTTACCAATACCTTTCTTCAATCTCCTTGTGAAATTTGCTTCTAGATATTTTGTATCATCATCATCCAGATGATCTTCTATCTTCATTTCTTTAAAGGTTGTTTTAGTCTTCTCCTTATCTCTTGCAAATTTTCTCATATCAAATGCAATCAAGACTCCAAATAGATGCTATAAATGTAAGTTTATCAAGATCTTTTCAATTATATCTTCATCCTTCATGGTACCACCTTGATTCTTGATTTCAGTTGCTATGGTTTCAAATATTTCATTGTAACTAGCAATGCCTTCTCCTTCTTCCATTCTCAAGTTCTCAAATTTTCGCTTATCAGTTAATTTCCTTGACAACTTTACTCTTTCATTCCCTTCATAAATGTCTTTCAATTTTGTCCATATTTCATTAGTTGTACCCAGAGATATGACTTCATTCTTTCATTTTTAGATAAAGCACTAAAGAGGGCATACCTTGCTCTTTCATTATCTTCAAAAGCTGCAACCTCATCACTAGAGGAAGGACCGATTGTTGGTATCATATACTTTGTCTCCACAACTTTCTAGGTATTGAAACTAATTGAAATAAGATAACTCCTCATCTATTATTTCCAATCACTGTAATTAGCTCCATCAAAAATAGGAAGTTGCAACTTATGCACCATATGATCTCCCTCAAGCAGTTAATATTTTCACCAAGGAACCAGAGCTTTGATACCAATTGTTGAAATGCACAAGACAACTGAGAGGGGGGGTGAATCAGTTGTATCAAAAAATTTATTTCCAAACTTAAACTTTTCACTTTATCATCAATCTGTTATTAAGTGTGAACATGAAATGCAAATAAAAACAACACAACACCAGAGACACTAGATTTATGTGGAAAAACTAATGAGGAAAAAACCTTGATGAGGGTTAACTCACAATATAGATGTAATTCAATATCGGATACAAAGGCTCACTTCCAGAGGGCTCACTACCCATATACAAAAGCTCACTACCTTAGGACACACTGTCTAGAAAGGGAGGCTCATGTTAGGGTTAGTAGGTAGATATCTAACAAGTTAAATGCAGATTTTATCAATAAACTGAGAAATAAAACACACAGAAAAATAGCAGAGAATTTAACATGGTTTACCAAATATGGGCTACATCCACCAAACCACAGCCATCCAATGATTTTATTATCTAGTGCAAAACATATTATAATATCACCTATAATTTCATGCTACAACTCTCCATCCCAACCACTTATACCAAAATTTTAGAAGCTTCAGAAATTAGGGTTTACAAAGTTGATTTTTTTCTTTTTCGATGACAAAGCAAAAAAAGGTGAAAAAATCTCCACATACCAACAATATCCCACTTGGAGTCTGATCAGGCTGCACACCAACACAATCTACCACTTGGAGACTAATCATGGATGACATCGCTACACATACAACTCCCACTAGAAATAAGCACCTTGGACCTTGCTGCTCTGTTATACTTTTTAACCATGAAGACCAACCGAAGCTGAAGAGGAGCGCAGCTTCTCCCTTGTCACTACCTTTGTAAACATATCTATTGGATTAACATTTGTATGTATCTTTTCTAGCTTTACCTGTCCATCCTCCAACACTGACTAAATGAAATGATATCTCAACTATATGTGTTTGGTCTTAGAGTGCAAGGCATAATTCTTTGCAAGATGTATAACACTCTAGTTGTCTATAAAAAAGTGATTTTTAGCCTGGGGTTTTCCCAACTCTTCCATGAAAACTTGCAACCATATCATCTCCTTTGTTGCCTCTATTGCAGCCATATACTCTGCTTCTGTGGTGGATAAAGCAACCACCTTTTGAACCGAGAAATCTAGCTAACTGCTGTCCCACCAACTGTAAATACATAACCTGTGGTATTCTTCTTGGTATCTATATCCCCTACCAAATCTGAGTCAACATAGCCTTTTAAATCTGTATTAGAGCCCCCAAAACATAAAAATTTATTGGATGTACCTCCCAAGTACCTGAGAATCCATTTTATCGCATTCCAATGCTCAACTCCAGGATGAATCATATACCTGCTAACAACTCCTACAACATGTGAAATATCTGGTCTCATGCATACCATAGCATACATTAAACTACCTACATTTGAAGCATATGGTACCTTGTAAATTTTCTCTTCCTCCTCTTGTGTCTTTGGACAGATATTCTTAGTCAATTTTACATGACTAGGCAAAGGTGTGTTGACAACTTTTGCATTCTCCATATGAAATCTCTGCAACACCTTTTCAACATAATTAGCCTGAGATAGAAACAATTTTCTATTTTTCCTATCTCTTGTAATCTTCATACCAAGGATTTTTTTTCTACCCCAAATCCTTCATATCAAATGAATTTGCTAACTATTGTTTTAACTCCTTTATGTGATCCATGTTAGACTCTGCTACAAGCATATCATCAATATATAAACATAAAATAATGTAGCTATCTTCAGCTAAACTCTTAAAGTAAACACAGTGGTCTAAATTACACTTGTTGTAGCCTTGCTCAGCCATAAAAATATCAAATTTAATATACCATTGTCGAGGTGCTTGCTTCAAGCCATATAAACTTTTCTTCAATCTGCACACTAGTTTCTCCTTACCTTTGACCTCAAATCCTTATGCCTATTCCATATATATTTCCTCTTCTAAATCACCATGGAGAAATGTAGTTTTATCATCAAGCTATTCTAAATGCAAATTTTCAGCAGCCATAATACTTAAAACGATATGAATAGAAGTCATTTTAACAACTAGATAAAAGATTTCATCAAAATAAATACCCTTTTTCTGAGCAAATCCCTTTAAAAATAATCTGGCTTTAAATCTTTTCTTACCTCCATCCTCCTCTTTCACCCTATAAACCCATTTGTTTGGTACAACCTTTTTTCCAGTAGGCAACTTGCATAATTCCCAAGTCTTATTTTTCAGCAAGGAGTCCATTTCTTCTTCCATTCCTTGCTCCCATTGAACCTTGGTATCTACCTGCATACCTTCATGATAACATTCTAGTTCACCAACATCAATTAATAAAATAGAATACAAAGAGGGATCAAATATTTCTGGAGGTCTACTTATCCTTGAAGATCGTCTAACATTCACTGGAGTTTGTGGTATTTCTTGTTTTTGTTGTTGTTGTGGAGCATGAGGAACCACTGGAACATTGTTGTTTGTAATATCATCCAACATTGCATAATCATTTTGTTTCTTCTCATGTGCTGGAATAGATCTTTGTACAACACTTTCTCATTGAATATGGCATCCCTGTTTCTCACAATTTTCTTATTTTCAAAATCCCAAAGCCTATAACCAAGTTCATCAATTCCATATCCAACAAATAATCATTTCTTTGATTTCACATCAAGCTTGGTTCTATTTTCAGAATCTAGATGCGCAAAGGCTTCACAACCGAAGATGTTGAGAAAAGAATAACTCACCTTCTTACCTGTCCACGCTTCCTTTGGAATACCAAAACCCAAAGAATTAGAGGGACCTCTATTAATTAAATAAACAACAGTTTTT
The DNA here is from genome assembly GCA_007115665.2 of Sequoiadendron giganteum. Lineage (NCBI taxonomy): Eukaryota > Viridiplantae > Streptophyta > Pinopsida > Cupressales > Cupressaceae > Sequoiadendron > Sequoiadendron giganteum. The sequence continues at coordinate 179,820,375 of CM021101.1, read as the reverse complement.
ACAGCCTCTACCCACATGTTTAAAGGTAGATCATCATGCAATCTTATAGTTGGTGCACTCTCCATTATTGTTCTATTCATGCGCTCAACCACTCCATTTTCCTATGGAGTCCTTGGAACCATTTTTTTCCTATGAATACCATTAGAGGAACAATAATATTCAAAATATTTGCTGCAATACTCACCACCATTATCAAATCTGAGACATTTTAACTTTTTACCTATATCATTCTCAACCAAGCTTCTCCATTTTTTAAAAGTTTCAAATACATTAGATTTCTACCTAAGGAAATAAATCCATACCTTCCTAGTTGCATCATCAATGAATGTAACATAATAGTGAGATCGACCAAGAGAAGATACCTGAGTTGGTCCCCATATATCCATATGCACAAGCTCCAAATTTTCATCTTTCTTTTGTTTCCCATCTTTGAGAAAACTAACTCTCTTTTGTTTCCCATAAACACGACTTTCACATTAATCCATATTAACACATTTTAGACCTGGTAAAACATTCTTTGAATGAAGTAATTTCATACCTTTTGCACTCATATTCCCAAGTCTATTATGCCATAGTGTTGATTCAAAATCCACAACAACTATCTAATTTTCTACCTATTGAATTGCAACAACTTTTCCTGAACATTGTTTTTATTTGAAATAGCTAAAGTAGAAGGAACAGTATGACCTGTACAAAGATATAAGGTTCCTACTTTCACACCTTTTGCTACCACTAAGGCACCTTTTGTAACCTTCCAATTTTTATCACTAAATGTAACAACACAACCTTCATCATCTAGTTGCCCTACTGAAATTAAATTTCTTCTTAACTTTGGAACATGCCTTACCTCATGTAGTAGCCAATGATTCCCATTCTGCAACTTAATCTTGATTCTTCCCTTTCCAACAATCTGACAAGGTTCATTATCTCCCAAATATACCAACCCAAAATCCCCTTGTACATAATCAAGAAAATAATTTCTATGGGGCGTAGCATGAAATGAAGCCCCTGAATCTAACACCCAAGAATCATCAATATTGTCAAGGGAAAGAATCAAAGCATTTTCATCAAATTTATTACTTACCACATTTGCCTCTTTATTTCCTTCCTTTTTTTTTTCTTTTTTTTTTTGAGACCAACAATCTTTCTTTAAATGACCTAGCTTACCACAATACCAAAAATCCCTCTTATCTCTAGATTGGAACCTTTTGTCCCTTGATTTTCCTTGCGACTTCCCATGACTTCCAGAATTGTTTCCTCTCTCCTTTGTCCTGCCCCTACTTTCTGCATTCAAAACACTGTCTGATGTGAATGTTCCACCTAAGCTTTTCCTACGAATTTCCTCTTTCAAAATAACACCAACAACATCATCAAATTTTAATGTATTCGAACTAAAAATAGAATTGTTAACAACCATTACCAAGCTATTCCAAATTTCAGGCAAAGAACACAGAACCAAAAGAGCCCTAACTTCTTCATGAAAGTTTAGATTTACATAAGTTAATTGATTAGTAACTATATTAAACTCATTTAAATGATCAGTAACTGACCCACCTTCTACCATTTTCATATTAAATAAATGCTTCATAAGAAATACCTTATTCGAAGCATAAGGCTTTTCATATAACTTTGCTAAGGTTTCCATCAACTCTTGAGTTATCTTTGATTTTGTAATATTGAATGCCACCGATTGTGCCAGGCATAACCGAATACTACCAAGTGCCTTTCTGTCCAAAATATTCTAGTCCTCATCAGACATTGTTGAGGGTTTCTTGGTTTTCCCTTCCAATGGCCACCATAAATCATTTTGATAGAGGTAGTCCTCCATTTGCATCTTCCATAACCGATAGTTCTTCCCATTGAACTTCTCAACCTTCAACTTTCCCTCGTCTGCCATTGCTCCCACTCAACCATGAGACTCCCACTCAACCGTGAGACCTTCATGTAGAGGATAACTGAAAACTATCCTCTCTGCTACCACTTGTTAGGGTTACTAGGAAGATATCTAACAAGTTAAATGCTGATTTTATCCATAAACTGAGAAATAAAACACAAAAAAAAATATAACACAAAGAATTTAACGTGGTTCACCCAATATGGGCTACATCCACCAAACCACAACCATCCAATGATTTTATTATCCAGTGAAAAACATATTACAATATTGTGAATAATGCCATGCTACAACTCTCCATCTCAACCACCTAAAAGAAGCTTTTAGAAGCTTCCAAAAATTAGGGTTTACAAAGTCAATTTTTTTCTTTTTCGGTGACGAAGCGAAAAAAGGTGAAAAAATCTCCACATAGCAACAATTTCCCATTGGGAGACTGATTAGGCTCCACACCAACATAATCTCCCACTTGGAGACTGATCCTGGATGACACTGCTGCACTTACAACTCCCACTAGAAATAAGCACCTTGGACCTTGCTGCTCTGTTATACTTTTTAATCATGAAGACCAACTGAAGCTGAAGAGGAGCTCAACTTCTCCCTTGTCACTGCCTTTGTAAACATATCTGTTGGATTGAAATTTGTATGTATCTTTTCTAGATTTACCTGTCTATCCTCCAACACTAACCGAATGAAATGATATCTCAGCTGTATGTGTTTGGTCTTATTGTGCAAGACAGAATTATTTGCAAGATGTATAGCACTCTGGCTATTTGTAAACAAGTGATTTTTAGCCTGGGGTTTTCACAACTCTTCCATGAAAAATTTTAGTCATATCATCTCCTTGGATGTCTCTATTGCAGCCACATACTCCACCTCTGTGGTGGATAAAGCAACCACCTTTTGCAACTGAGAAATCCAGCTCACTGTTGTCCCACCAATTGTAAATATATGAAGAGTGTACAGTACTAAAAAGTGTACAGTATAGCATGATCAGTCACCACATACCAATAGCTCACTGCATATAGAAAAATACAAAGAAATAGATAAAATATCCACCACTAGGAGTTACACACACTTCACAACTTGATTAGAAAATTGATACAATAAAGCACTATCACCTTGATTCACTCTTCCACACTTGTTCGAATCGAATGATGGATGGATATTAGATTCGCTACAACCTGTATTGCTTTTCATACCATCATCAACCTTAGAAGCACTCATCAAGGTCAGATATACCATTTTAATTCAAATACAAACTAGGTCATCTACTCAACATTCCCGCGGTGGATAAGAATGTGAGAGGACCAATTACATATTTAATTTGGGACCCAAACAACATCTTGGATCATGTACACACTTTCTCAAATTGATGCAAAAGCGTAATGTAACATGTAAACACCAGGTTGGCAAAACCTAATGAAAACACCAACAATCTTTGAAGTAAACACATCACCAACAAGATAATATCATGTGGATAGCATAAAATGCTTCACCAGTCATTTAGTCATCTCTGGGAATACCTCAGATACATTTGCAACAACTTCAACAAAAATTATTCTCAAGGAACTCATCACCATTCCAACTGGACCAGCCAATAGAGGTACCAAAACCCTGGAGCAAGTCTTCTGGAATGCCAAACCACAAGAAAAAATTTCATAACCCATACACCATCATAAATAGTCTTTTCCCAGATCCGCAAGATCTGAAGTCTCATATCAGAAGACTATGGAGCCAAAACATTTGTCCCAGTCCAGAAACAAATAATTTTGACAACTAGTTCACACACCGATGAACATAACTTTTATTATCCATCAACCCAAAAGATGAAACTTAGGATATACGATTCATTGATGCTTAAGATCACACTTACCCACTCATACAGGCATAGATTCAACATAGAGGAAATACATACCAGAATACCATATCACACTCAGAACACTCTTCAACATTGCTTTCATTATTTCTCAAATTTTATCAAAAGAACTTGGGAAAAGCACAACTTACTCAACTTACTCAACCTGCATTATGTTGAAATCAATGACAACATTAATGACAACACCACCAAATACATCCATACTTGCAACAAGCAATATCATAGACAAGGCAATGAACTGGTTGAAAAAATGCCTCAAAGAAATGTGGTCTCATGGTGATGGAATGCCATGACAATCCATAACAATTTTCTTGTCATGGAATTCATCATGGCATTTCATCACCATGAGACCACATTTCTTCGAGGCATTTTTTCCAAAGTTCATTTCCTTGTCTATGCTACCACATTTTTCATACATGTCTACCAAAGAGTTTGATCAAATAGATCACTACCTTGCTATTATGGCTAAAATCATAGAACAAGTGATTTCAAACAAGCTATGGATTCTTGGAAAAAATCTATCAAAGCATAATAGTAAGCAACAAGATATAGTCTCATGGTTCTTTTTTGGCGCAAAAATCAGCATGATTTTATTTGCAGGTTTTAAACACATTTTTTGGTAATTTTGTTGTTTGAAATGGGGAAAAATCTTCATGGTTAGTTTTGTGCATTTTTTAATTATAGGATTCTCACAGTTAGTGAAAAAGGTAGTGTTCATGAAGGAATAGAAAAGATGCATTGAGACTTTGAATTATACCCATACTGTGCAATGACATTGAATCATTTAGCAAACCATTTTTTCTTCAGTGGGCAGCATTTTCTTGTGGAATTGTTGATTGACACAACTCTCGTTTCAACTAACCACCCTCTCATGAAATCTCATTCATTTATAATCTTGCATGATATTATCATAGCAAAGGTGATTATGACACCATTGGCTGCTACTACATGGCATGAATCAAGGAAAGCCACTAGCCACTGAATTTTGTGGACATGTTCAATTGAATCTGGGAGATCTTAAGAGTTCTCTCTCAAATTTTGAAAAGGTTCTAGAGGTCCACCCTGAGAAGTGTGAGAGCTTAAAAGATGTAGTCCATATATATGATCAACAAGGGTAGGTAGAGAAGGCTTTGGAAATTTTAAGAAAGGAAATCACATAGATCCACGTGATGCCCATGCATTTATCAAGATGGGTGAGTTATTAATATTGATAGACCCCTGTGCAACCTTAGATTCTCTTAAGACAACAAAGTCTCTTTTGAAGAAGAGCAGAGAAGAACACATGGAATTTTTAAACAACATTGGGGTTAATTTTGAGCGTGCTGAACTAGAGTTGGCTCAACAAAATTTTATGGAGTTATTAGGAAATGGCATTTGGGTTGAATTCATAAATAAAAGCCCCAGTGCCAATTATGTAGTTTTTTTCTGTGCGCTTTAAGGATATGGAATTCTTCCATCGACTAGAATAAGGTGCTATTTCACTTGAATTACCATGGGATAAAGTCACAACACTATTTAATCTTGTTAGGTTGTTTGAACAACTACATGATACTGAAAAAGTAAATCTTTTATATAGGCCAAAAATTCTTCAAGTTTCTTGATTATATGGATGCATATCTACGTTTTGCAGCCATGGATCAAGCTCAAAATGAGATCCAAATGAGCCTAGAATTGGTTGGGGATGCACTTAAGGTGGATAAAAACTCCTCAAATGCTTTATGTATGCTTGGAAACATGGAACTGAAAACAAATGATTGGCTTAAAGAAAAAGAAACAATTAAAGTAACACACCAACTTGTCTTGGCTAATGAAGCAAATCGAAAAGTTGATGAAGAACGAAGGATTGAAATGGAAAGGAGAAAGAAAGAGGAAAAACTTCCATGAGTGATACAATAAGAGGAGTGATTTGAACACGTGAAGGAATTATGGAAGAGTAAGCATAAGGACAGGGATGATGACAGTGATGAGGCTGGTCAGTTTGAGAAGAAGTAGAAGAAGAAAAAGAAGAAGGATAAGGAACACAAGGCTTATGATTCTTATATGGAGGAACCTGATGTTGCCATGGAAGATGAGACAAATTATGTGAGTGATAAGGCACAAGATGATGCAAAAAATGCCCAATACCTTCTTATAGCTGCAAGTCTAGAAGACTCTGATGATGGAGAGACAAATTCTCTAGTTTCAACAAAATGATGAAGGAGACATGCATACTCTGATTTTGAAGATGAACCATTGCAGAAATAGAGTCTAAGAGAAGATGATCCATATGATGATGATGTCTAGGATTCATAAGATTTATCCAAACCTAGCTCCTATTTTCCAAAAAAGAAATCCCTAGGGCCCATGGGAAATGAATGGTGAGCATTTTAGTTTCAACAAAATAAAGTAGGTTGCCCATAAAAAACAATAAAGAGGAAAATTGAAAAGATAACATATAGATGATGTATTTGAGGTTTTTGATAAGATCTCATTTAACTATGCCTAATGGATTTGGAAGGGACAAAGAATATTTGATTGGCTAAAACTTTGATGTAGCCTATCCATCGTCATTTTATTCATCATCTTCTCTTGGAATCAGTTGAGACTCAAATGCTCATCATTCAGTTCCCATGGGTGTTGGGGATTTTTCTCCTAGAAAATAGGAGCTAGGTTTGGTTAGACCTAAGAAAGCCTAGACATCATCATCACATGGATCATCTTCTCTCATACTCTATTTCTGCAATGGATCATCATATTCAAAATCAGAGTATACATGTCTCCTTCATGATTTTGTTGAAACTAGAGAATTTTTCTCGTCATCATCAAAGTCTTCTAGAATTGCAGCTGCAAGAAGATCTTGGAAATTTTCTACATCATCTTATTCCTTAACACTCATATAATTTTCCTCATCTTCCATGGCAACATCGGGTTCCTCCATATAAGAATCATAATCCTTGTGGCCCTTGTCCTTCTTTTGTTTCTTCTAAGACTGACCAGCCTCATCATCATCATCATCCCTATCCTTACGCTTACTCTTCCATAATTCCTTCACATGTTCAAATTGCTCCTCTTGTTGCATCACCCACCGAAGTTCTTCCTCTTGATTTCTCCTTTCCATCTAAATCCTTTGTTCTTCATCAACTTTTCATTTTGCTTCATCAACCAAGATAAGTTGGCGTGCTACTTTAATTATTTCTTTTTCTTTAAGCCTGCCATCTATTTTTAGTTCAATGTTGCCAAGCATACATAAAGCATTTAATGAGTTTTTATCCACCTTAATTGCATTCCCAATCAATTATAGGCTTGGTGCATTGTATAAATAGATTCCAAGAGAAGATGATGCATACAATGGCGATGGATAAGCTACCTCAAAATTTTAGTCAATCAAATATGCTTGTCCCTTCCAAATCCATTTGAAATAGTTAAATGAGATCTTATCAAAAACCTCAGATGAATCATCTGTATTTTATGTTTTCATTTTTCCTCTTTCTTGTTTTTTATGGGTAACCTATTTGAGTCTTTATTTTAGAATATTTTGCATGTCCTTCAATGTCTTATGCTTTATCTTTCTATCAAATTCTAGATTAAAAGAACCTATGATTGAAAATAGATTAATTCATCTATTTTTATTTTATAGTCCCAAATAGGTGGATTGAATTATTTTGTTGTTAAAAAAATCTTATACAGTGTAATTGTTGCAAGAATGGAAAGAGGAATGAAAGTGTTGTCATTGATGTCAACTAGTCAGCTGGTTATCTACTAGTTTTTGTTGACTGTATATGTTGAGGATATTGAGAAGATTGTATTAAAAGAAGATTATAGGTTGTCAGCTATTGAGGATTTTGGTTTGGTATTTGTGAACTATGTTTTTATGTGTTTTGGCTGAGGTCTGAGAGAAATTTTGTTGGTCTGGATTTCTCTTTGTGGTTCTAGAGTTGTGTTTCCCTGGTTCTATTGAAGATGGTTTCGAAATTTTGAAGCATTGAGATTAATTGATCTATGTGTTTTACACTGGTGTGGTCGCCCGTGTGTCAAGCACTATCTTTGAAGTTGATGAAGTGTGTTGGATCTATTATGGGTCCCAATGAAGCATGTGTTTGGGTTGCCCTCATTCTAATTCTACCCTAGGATGTTTGGTACTGACCTAATTTGAATTTGAAGTTGTATGGCCGAATTTGTATCTTTTCAAAGTTGGAGATGGTATAAATACAAAATATGCTATCAATGAAAAGTATACATAAGAAAAGAAGATAAGTGAAAGAGAATATGTGAATTTGATTCCATTCCGAAAGTGTGTGAGTTGTGTGTGGCTGATTAGTGTGAAGCTTAAAACTGAGTTTTTGGATGCAGTGAGCAAAAGGTGAACCCTGTCATTCATGCAAGTTGATCAGTGATTGTGGTGGAATCCTTTGTTGCATTGGGATTTTTGTCTCTTTGTAACAAGTATTCTTTGTCTTCTTTGTATCTCTGTGGTAGTGAGTTATCCAAGTTGTAGCCCTATGGATAGTGAGTCCTTATCTCAGGTAGTGAGCCTTATTTCAGGTAGTGAGACTTTTTGTAATTGGTTTTGATATTCTCTATAGTGTGAGTTAATCGTCACTGTGGTTTCTCCCTCATTGGGTTTTCCACATAAATCTAGTGTTATTTTTCATTGACATTTGATGGTTATTCACTTAATCAGTTTATGTGTTAGTTCTGGTAATTGAATTTAAGGTTATAATATGTGACAACTGATTCACCCTCCTCTCAATTGTCCTATCCAATAATTGGTATCAGAGCTTGGTTCGTTGGTGAAGAGCTTAACTTCTTGAGGAAGGTCTAGGATGGCTAGAAAAATGATCTATGATTAGTTGAGGTTTGATGGAACTAATTATGGTGTCTGGAAAGTATTAATGGAAGAATATCTGGAGTATTGTGGATATGATGTAGAGAAATCTTATAAGAAACCCTACACTCCTCTTGATAATCATTTGAGTAAACTCTAATAAGGAAAAGTTCATCTTGAAGAATAGTTTGGTACATTCTGACTTGATTAAGGTTTATAATTTAAAGATAGCTAAGGAAGTTTGGGATGATTTAGAAAGAGAACACGATGGTGATGAGAGGGTAAAAGAGGCATAATTACAAAATTTGGAAATATAGGTTGATCTTATACATATGTCCGAAGATGAGAATGTTAAAGCCTATTTACATAGATTGGATGAGGTAGTGGCTGAATGCGATCCCTTGACGCTACATTAGATGAAACTAGAATTGTAAAGAAGATTCTTAGAACTCTTACTGATGCTTATAGTGAAAGGTGAGTGCTATTGAGCAGACAATAGATTATAAGACTTGTACTAAGGATCTTCTGCTAGGATTTTTGGCATCTTATGAGATGAGGAAGTCAAATCTAAGAAGTGGAGGAAAAATAGAGACTACTTTTAAAGCTACAAGAATTGAAGATCTGGATGAAGAAAACTTTGATGAAATCGAGGCTAACTTTGTAAGAAGAATGAGAAAAGGCTTCGGTAAGTATGAAGGTAAATTTCCCTTTATGTGTTTTAGTTATGGAGAAATTGGTTACTATGTTGCAAAGTGTTTGGAAAGAGCTAAAAGGAATAAACAAAGATATGAGAAAGAAAAAAAAGGAAAGAAGATTAATAGAGCTTACTATGTTAATGAGAATGTTAGTATTTCAGATGAAGATTTCAGAATATGAAGATCTAGATGACAATGAATGCTTGTTCTTGGTGGTTAAGGATGAACCAACTTCTACTAATTCAGAAAAATATTCAAAGGAAAGTCATCTAGAGAAGGAGAAGGAGAAGGAGAAAAATGATGGTACAATTATCTCTTCCCTACAGGCTAAATAGGAATATAATTTTTGGGTAGTTGATAGTGGTTGCTCACATCACATGACTGGTGAAAAGAGTAAGTTTATGAAACTTGAGAAATATGATGGAGATCTGGCTATGTTTGGAGATGATACTAGTGCTAAAATTTGTGGGATAGGTTCAGTAAGTTTTGATGGAAAGCATCATACTGACGATGTTTATTGTGTTAAGGGTTTAGGGTATAATTTGTTGAGCATTGGTCAGATGTGCAGAAAAGGATATGATCTTGTGTTTAAGGATGAGAAATGTGAGATCTAGAAAGGATCTAAAAAATTGATTTCCACAAGGAATAAATCTGAAGGGAATATTTATCAACTTAAAGGTGTTGATGGATGATGTTTTATGACTCTGATAAATGACATTTGGTTATGGCACAGGAGAATGTGTCACATGAATTTTGATAACTTGGAAAGAATCAGTTCTATTCAGGCTGTGAGAGATCTACCGAGAATTACAAAGCTCGTAAATTCTATCTACAGGAATTTCCAGTTCAAGAAGAAACCAAGAAATAATTTCAAATCAAGAGAACAATCTACTATTGGATTGTTGGATTTGGTTCATATAGATCTTTGTGGTCCCATGAGAGTGAAAAGTATACTTGGTGAAAGGTACTTTATCCTTTTAATTGATGATTATTCTAGATATACATGGGTTACCTTTCTAAGAGAGAAATTAGTTGCATTAGATAGATTCAAGGCATTCAAGGCAATGGTTGAAAATGAAGTGAATTTGAAGATAAAATTCTTGAGATGTTACAGAGGTGGAGAATTTGCCTTCTATGAGTTCAATATGTTTTGTGAAGTGCATGGTATAAAGAGACAACTATCTACTTTGAGAACTCCTCAGCAAAATGGAGTTGTTGAAAGGAAAAATAGAGTAGTTCAAGAAGCTGCTAGGTCAATGATCACTGAAGCCAGATTACTAGAATTCTATTGGAAAGAAGCTATTCACACTATTGTATACATATTCAATCAAGTTCAGGAAAGATAAAACAATACAAAGAATCCCTATGAGCTATGGCACGAAAGAATTCCTATAGTCAAATATTTCAAGGTATTCAAAAGCAAATGCTATATCAGAAGAGATGAAAAAACTTTGGGTAAGTTTGATGCAAAAAGTGATGAAGGAATATTTCTTGGATACTCTACTAAAAGCAAGGCATACATATGTTTCAACAAAAGATTGAGGAAATTTGTAGAAAGCTCGAATGTGAAGGTTGATGAAACAATGAAGAATTCTATTGATATTGATGGGTATGTGTCTGATATACATGAATGTACAAGAATGGAATAAATTATGGAGGAACAAGATAAAGATGAGCAAGAAAAGTAGAATAAGCATAATGAAAGTGAAGAAGATGCTTGAGTGATGTCCCCTATGACACCAAAATATGTACAGAGGAATCATTCAAAAAGTCATATAGTTGGAGACAAGACAAAAGGTGTGCTAAGTAGAAGAAAAGTTGTTTTTGAATTAAGCTTGTGCTTATTCTCTGAGATTGATCCAAAGTTAGTAAGTGAAGCCTGTAAGGATCAACATTGGAAGGAAGCAATGAAAGAAGAAATTTTGTAGATTGAGAAGAATCAAACTTGAGAATTGGTCCCAAGACCGAAAGACAAAAATATCATTGGATCAAAATGGGTAGTTAGAAATAAGCTAAATGAGAATGGGAAAGTTGTTAGAAACAAAGCAAGGCTTGTGTGTAAAGGCTACTCACAAGTAGAAGGCATAGATTTTCAAGAGAATTTTTCTCTAGTAGAAATAATGGAAGCTATAAGGATGTTCTTGGCATTAGCTTCTTATAAAGATTTTAAAGTCTATCAGATGGATGTCAAGTCAGTATTTTTGAATGGTGAACTAGAAGAAGAGGACTACATGGAACAACCAAAAGGATTTCAGTTAATAGATCAACTAGATATGGTATGTAGATTGAAGAAAGATTTATATGGATTGAAGCAAGCTCCTAGAACCTAGTATGCAAGGCTAGATAAGTATTTGAGTCAACAAGGATTTAAAAAAGGTACGATGGATAGTAATTTATATTTCAAGACTGAAAATGAAAAAATATTGATTGTAGTTGTATATGTTGATGACATTATCTTTGGAGGAAATGAAAATATGTGCAAGATGATTATGGAAGAGATGCAATTTTTTTTTGAAATTTCTATGTTTGGTGAGATGAATTTATTTCTTGGGCTACAGATTAATCAATCAAAGAAATGAATTTTCATTTCACAATCTAAGTATGTGAAAGAAATGTTGAAAAGATTTGGGATGGACAGTTCCAAACCGGTAAGTACACCTATGGTGACTAGTTGCAAGTTGGGTAAAGATAATTATTCACCTAAGGATGATTAGAGCAAGTATAGATCTATGATTGGTGGACTACTATATTTGACTATTTCTAGACCAGATATTATGCATGTAGTCTATCTTGTATATAGATTTCAAGAAGATCCGAAGGAAACACATGTTATTGCAGTTAAAAGAATATTGAGATATTTGAATGGCACTCCAGATTATGGATTATGGAATCCTAAAGACACTAACTTTACACTTAGTGCTTATACAGATGCAGATTGGGCCAAAATTATAGATGCCAAAAAGAGTACAAGTGGTGGTGCATTCTCTCTTGGATGTCAATTGGTGGCATGGTCGAGTAAGAAGAAAGACTTAGTCACTTTGTCTATTGTTGAAGCTGGGTATATCACTACTGCATCTTATTGTACACAAGTTTTATGGATGAAACAAACATTGAAGGATATCACACTGTTGTATGATGATCTTATTTCTATCTTTTGTGATAATACAAGTGAAATTAACATTTCAAAGAATCTTGTAATGCACTCAAGAATAAAGCATATATCTATTGGGTATCATTTCTTGAGAGAGAAGGTCATGGAGAATGAATTCAATCTTGAATATGTTTCGAAAAAGGATCAGATTGCAGATATATTTATAAAGGCTCTTCCTAAAGATACTTTTGAGTATCTCTAGGGTAAGCTAGGGGTTATTTGCCCCTACTTTTACAAACTAAGATGAATTTGGAGATGCATCAGTCTGGTGGATTCATGGTTCTATCTTTTTGGATTGATGTTTTTGGTGCCTACCTCTTAGGGGGAGCAAGCAGTTTAAATTGTTGTCATTATGATTTTTCCATTTTCATGTCAAAGGAAGTTTCAATGAACATATCTTTTGCATTTTCCATTGATGTCAAACAGGGAGAGAGAGAACATGTGAAAGAGAGAGAGATAACATGTGAAGAGGAAATAAAGATAATAAGCGAAAGCAGGTAATGAAGAAGATGATCTTCTAAGGGGAGAAACAAAAGGAAAAATCTTGAGAAGTATTTTTAGAACTAGTGTGTGTCTTTGATGGTTTTTCACATCATGTGTTACCATCAATGACAAAGGGGGAGATTGTTGCAAGAATGGAAAGATGAATGAAAGTGTTGTCATTGATGTCAACTAGTTAGCTGACTATCTAATAGTTCCTATTGACTGTATATGTTGAAGATATTGAGAAAATTGTATTAAAAGAAGATTATAGGTTGTTAGTTGTTGAGGATGTTGGTTTGGTACTTATGAACTATGTTTTTTTGTGTTCTGGATGAGGTCCAGGAGAATTTTGTTGGTCCAAATTTCTTTTTGTGATTCTAGAGTTATGTTGCCCTAGTTTTATTGAAGATGGTTTTGTCATTTGGAAGCATCAAGCTTAATTGATCTATGTGTTTTACACTGGTGTGGTTGACCATGTTTCAAGCACTGTCTTCAAAGTTGATGAAGCATGTGTTTCGATCGCCCTCACTCTAATTCTACCCTAAGATGTTTGGTGTCAACCTAATTTGAATTTGATGTTGGATGGTTGACTTTGTATCTTTTCAAAGTTGGAGATGGTATAAATACAGAATGTGCTAGCAATGAAAAGTGTACATAAGAAACGAAGGAAGATAAGTGAAAGAGAAAACACGACTTTTATGCTATTATGAAAGTGTGTGAGTTATGTGTGTGGTTGATTAGTGTGAAGCTTAACATTGAGTTTCTAGATGCAGTGAGTAGAAGGCAAACTTTTTCATTCATACAAGTTGATTAGTGATTGTGGTAGAATCCTTTGTTGCATTGGGATTTTTGTCTCTTTGTATCAAGTCTTCTTTGTCTTCTGTGTATCTTTGTGCTAGTGAGCTATCTGGGTTGTATCCCTATGAATAGTGAGTCCTTATCCCAGGTAGTGAGCCTTATCTTAGGCAATGAGCCTTAATTTAGGTAGTGAGCCTTAATTCAAGTAGTGAGTCTTCTTGTAATCGGTTTTGATATTATCTATAGTGTGAGTTAATCCTCACCGTGGTTTTTCCCTCATTGGGTTTTCCACATAAATTTGGTGTTATTGTATTTTGAGTATTGGCATTTGATGGCTAATCACTTAATCAGTTTATGTGTTAGTTCTGGTAATTGAATTTAATGTTATTATTCATGACAACTGATTCACCCCCCTCTCAGTTGTCCTATCCAACAATAATGTCCCCTTTTCCAAATGAAACCAAGTTGAAACTCAAATTCTCACCGTTCCTTTCCCATGGGCCTTGTGGATGTTTCTCTTGGAAAATAGGAGTATAATATTAACTCAAGAGGATCTTAATGTCACAAAGGGGCCACTTAAGTGTTGAAACAAAGACTAGGAAATTTTTATGTTGCAAATGGGGCAGCCATTGTGCTAGTTGAAAGGGGTCAATTTGATATTCCAAAGGAAATTTTTACATAGGTACAAGAAGTTGTTGCAGGAAACATCTTTGTTTAGATGCCTGATGTGTGGGAAAATCTAGCACATGTTTACTTGGCACAAGGATAGTTTCCACTTGCAGTGGAAATATTTATGTTGCAAATGGGACAACCATTGTAAAGTGTTGGCACTGAAACTAGGAAATGTTTATGCTGAAAATGGGGTAGCCATTGTGCTAGTTGAAAGGGTTCAATTTGATATTGTAAAGGAAATATTTACATAGGTACAAGAAGCTACTGCAGGAAACATCTTTGTTTAGATGGTTGATGTGTGGGTAAATCTAGGATATGTTTACTTTACACAAGGACAATTTCCACTTGCAGTGAAAATGTATCAAAATGGTTTGAGGAAATTGTATTTTGGCACTGACACCTAAATTTTATTCTATTTAGCTCGAACACATTATGAAGAAAAATAGTGGAAAGATTGTAAAAGAAAATTATTAAGAGCAGTAGATTGTAATGAGTGTTTTGAATCTGTGTTTAATGTAATGAGGGTTTTGAATACCTCTGAATTCACTGCAGAGGTCGTCCCTAAATCCAATTTCACTACAAGGGGCCTCAGCGAATTCAAATTCGTTGTAGAAAACTTCAAATTCCTTGCCCTTTCTCACCTTTTCAGAAGTCTTCAGGTCATCTTTGAATCCTTATTACCCATGCAAGAGTAGCTGCTATAACTAATCGAAACACCTCATGCTAGGCTAATGAATGAAATGAGGTCAAGTGAGACGAATGAATCTACAATGAACGTGAATAATCATGCCAATACATCACGTGCATGAATAAATTGCTCCAATAATTGGTTGAATTATTTTTTAAATTTTTATCTACTTTGGATTTGATGGCTAACTATTTAGTCATTATTATTTCTATGACTAAACAATTTTTTAGTCAAGGACCAAATTAGTCATTTATTTACCCATTTATAGCTGAGTTACAAAAAATGAGTAGAATTTAATCATTTTTAGTTGTTGTGACTAAATTGTTTAGTCACCTAGTCATTTATTTTCCAAATTCTACTAGTGTATAGAAGGTTTGTCAAGGGATTCTCATAGTTGGCTACCCCACTTACTGATTTAACCAAAAAGGGGGCATTTGTATGGTCTAAATTAGTGCAACAATCATTTGAAAAATTTAAGCAATTGATGAGCACGTGCCCAGTCTTAGCCATTCTAGACTTCAACAAGCCTTTTGAGCTTGAGTGCGATGCCTCAGGTGAAGGCATAGGTGTAGTTCTCACCCAAGATAAATACCCTATAGCTTTTGAGAGAAGAAATTTGAGAGGAGGTGAGAGAGCTTACTCCATTTATGACAAGGGGATGTTGGAAATCATGCATGGACTTTCCAAGTTCAGATAATACCTTGTGGGGGTAAGATTTGTAGTGAAGACATATCATATAACAGCCTTAAGTATTTTCTTAATCAAAAGGATCTCAATGAAGGGTAGCAGAAATGGGTGAGAAAAATTTAGGGGTATGAATTTGACATTGGATATGTCAAAGGGAAAAGGAATGTAGTGGTTGATGCTTTATCCAGGATACCACATTTGAGTTCTATTTCAGTCATAGCAGTAGATTAGAAGGAGAATATAGCGGTTGATTAAGATAAGAATGCACTTGCAAACAATATTCTAGATGGATCTTTATAGGAAGATAGATACTAGGTGAAGGATGGCCTCATACATTACAAGGATAGAATATAGTTGACTCTTGATTCGAAGGTGAGAGAGCATGTTTTTAAGGATTTTCATGACACCCTAATGGCTGGTCATCCAGGATGTTATGACTTATAGGCATATTTCTGAGAGATTCTCATGGAAGGGAATGAAGGATGAAATTTTAAAGTATGTATGTGAGTGCTTAGTATGCCAATATAATCAAAATGATCATACCTATCTTGTTAGTTTTTTGTAGCCCCTTCCCATTCCTACTCAGAAATGGGAAAGCATATCAATGGATTTTATCGCAGGGCTTCTAAAGGTGTAGGGGAGGGACAATATATATGTGGTGGTTGATAGATTGATAAAATTTGCTCAATTTTTTGCTATATCAATAGGGTTTTAGTAGTGCAAGTAGAAAATTTATTTTTCCGAGAGGTATTCAGGCTTCATGAGACACCCTTGACCATTTTTAGTGATAGGGACAAGTTTATGAGCTTTTTTTGGTAGGAGTTATTCAAATTATATGGTACACAACTGACCCCTAGCACTAGCTCCCATCCTCAAACTGATGGGAAAACTGAGGTGGTGAACAAATGGGTGGAAGGTTATCTACGCAACTATGTATCAAGGCAATAGAAGATGTGGGTTAATTGGTTGCACCTAGGAGATTAATTCTATTATTATACCTTTCATACGTCTATTCAGATGTCTCCATTCATGGTGTTATATGGTTACGAAACTCCTAGCTTCATTGATTTACTTTCTGGAGATTGCAAAGTGCCTAGAGCCAAAGATCTTTAGGAGAGTCGGGACATCATGAGATCTCTGAGAGAGAATATACATCATGCTTAGAATCAACAAAATTTATATGTTGATCAACATTGTGTTGAGCGTATTTTTGAGGTCGGAGACATGGTTTACTTACAATTGTAGCCCTACAAATAGTCCACTCTCAAGAAGAGTGGGTTAGAAAAGCTTAAGCCTCAATTCTATGGTCCTTTCATAGTTATCAAAAGGGTTTGAGAGGTAGCCTATGAGCTGGAGCTACCTAAGGACATCAAGTGAATAATGTTTTTCATGCTTCTCGCCTTAAGAAAACACTTGGTTAGAATGTGGTTCCTTCTACAGAGTTGCCTCCTTTGGATGAGGAAGGAAAGCTAATATTGATTCTTGAGGCTATATTGGAGGTTAGAGATCGTACACTACACAAAAGGGTGGTCAAGGAGTATTTGATTAAATGGAAGAGTTTTCCAATGGAGGATGCTACTAGGGAGAGGGAGTAGATGTTGCAACATCTTGAGCTACGATTGATTGAGGGTAAGAAATATTGGGAGGGGTAGACTGTAATGTCCCCTTCTCACTCTTAAGAAGTGTAGTATTTCAATTAGCTTATTCTAGAGTTCTCGTAGGCTAGTTGATGTGGTTAGGGGACTCAATTACCAACATTGATGTTCAGTGTTGGGTTTTTTGGGGGGTTTCTATTTATAGCAATGGCCGGTCTTGATGTTGCTATCTTTATTTAGTCATAGTTTTCCTCATCAATCTTTAGTTTCACTTAGTTTGGGTGTTTGGTATATACTTACTATTTATAGTAGTGCTATTTATAGTAAGTCACCTTTGGGGGAGTTGGTCCCAAGCTAGTGTTCTTGCAGCAACATTATCACTCAATTTATTGTCAGAGAGCCTAAGGTTGTAGTTGATATTTGTTTAATTCGACCTCTTAATTTATTTTATAAATTTAAATTATGAACTTATATTAAGGGGAAGAGTGGTCATTGAAGTGTACCTTGTGCCTAATGAAACAACTTCAAGTTATTTTTAAAAGATTTATTATTATTTTATTTCCTTCTTGAAGTGGACGTCATAAGGAGGAGGAGATAGATATTTTAAAGGGGTGAATAATTCCAAGGGAGAATGGCGTTGGATTTCTAGGGTGAAATTAAGTGATTTTTGGAGTCCATCACCCTAGTTTTATATTTTGGAGTTTGGTTCTCATTTGATCATCTTTGCTTTGATGACATAGAGAAATATTGTCAGTTTCATTCTAGTTTGCTTGGGCTGCCTAGTGAGGATGAAAACCTTTCTTTGTTTGGGTTGGTTTTAGTAGTGAAATATCCACCTTAATCAGATATTGGTGTTTATTATCAGTGAAGATCACAAGAGCTTCAAGAGTTCAAATTTGGTGTTTGAGAAGATGAAGATTTATCAATATTTCTGAGAGTTTTTGGTGTGGATTTTCAAAAGTTTTGGTGTGATTTTATTCTTCTTCTGAGTGCTTCTTTTGGGTACCTAAGACCTAGTTTTCTATTCATATCTCTTGGAGAGTTTGGATTTTGCAAATGGGTAATGTCTTAATGGAAGCCTCTCTCAAGGGTGCCCCTTTTGAGTCTTAGTTCATATTTTTTTGGTGAAGAATTCAATTTTTAAAGCTAGGCTAACCCAACTCAACTAGCACCATCTTCAGGAGACATCCAGTGTTTGTTCGACCACTTTGAGGAAGGTTGTCTATAGTCAACAAAGCTTGTTTAAGGAAACGTCTCATTCTAGTTTTGGCAACATAGTTACTTCACTCATTTTAGTGCTGGTCATGACCTTGAAGGAGTCATGTAATGTTGTCTAGAAGCTACAAAATCAGGTATGATATTAGTTGACTAATTTTTTGTTTTGGCTTTAAAAATCTGGACTTGATGTTATTGAAAATAAGAAATTATAAGAAGGAATCTAGTATTTTACATTTCAATCTATTATGGAAATCTTGGCATGTTTCACTCTCAATGAAACATGAAACAATCCAACAAGAAAAACTTAGAAAACAACAAACAACAGATTGAAAACACAAAAAAATAGGGGTGCTTGTTACACTAAAATCTACAAATTATGTTGTATCTTTATTTTCTTCTAAACTAATGTAGGACTAGGTTGTGCCACATGCCTTGGTTTGATATTGAATTAATACCATATATTTTAATCCTTCTATCATGGTTTTATGTTATGTTGGTTTAGACTTTTGTATTATGCTTCTAATTCTACACTTGTTGCTAATTACATTCTCGTGCTAAAAATATTTGTGGTAAAAAAATTTCTTATCCAGAGGGAAGAACGAAGAACATAGGCTTCATTGCTATCAATCAATCCCCTTAATAGTGTTGAACAAGATCTATAGAAATACCAAGAAAGAGATAAAAATCCTTAGGATGCAATTATAATGTAACAATTTTGATTATATTTGTGTAGATGCTTTCCATATGTGATTTTATAGCTAACTTTTACATATGTATTTTGATTATTTGGTGATAAATTATGACCTATGACTATATATAAGTGTATGATCTCAGTTGCTCAAATTGAGGCACTTTTTGAATTTACTAACATTAAAATTCAAGGAAAGTTAGCTTTAAGAGTGGGATACTTGAATTAGTGGGATACTTGAATTTTTAATAAATAGACTAGGCCAAATAACATGACCTATTATATGGATAAGATTGTGATATCCAACCTAGTCTAGGCTAGCGAGTGGATGATGGGTTTATGATTGATTGATTTGTATACCAATTAAGTCAAATTAAACATTAATATATTTATGAAATTTCCCATGTGGTAGTTATCAAAATGAGTCATAGGATCATGAACACTCTACAACACTAAAAGAAATTCCACACAAGAGAGAAATAAAAAAAATGTTATATATCAATAATGATGCAATACATGTAACATTAATAGTGTATAAGAGAACCCTTGTATGTATAGGCACATGGGTGAGACATAGGATTGTGAAAAGTGTCATAATCATATGGCTTGGAGACATAAAAACTAAATTCTTTAAGTAAACTTAACTAACTAGGTGTAAAAAGGACCTAAAAAGGAACTAGTTTGTTATTATACCCCATTCACACCAATACCCCCTCAAGTAAAATTTACAGAGGAAAAATAAAAGAGAAAAATAATCTATAATGGGTTCCATTAATAAGGCCTAAGGAAGTATCCATGAACAAAATATCTCCAAAAATGGAGAAAAGGAGAAAACTTGTAGGGAAAAAGCCTCCCCAAAAGGGATAAAATATGAAAATAAAACATGTAAAAATGAAGGAAGGAGGATTCAAGATTAAAAGCACTAAAAATAAATGAAGATAATAAGGAAATTCCAAGGTCTTATTAAATATGTCTACAACCTAATCCTTAATAGGAAAATTCTCTAAATATTGGATGAGATTTCAAATGAAGTGCATGTGGATCTCAAAATTCTTAGTTTGATGATGCTCTAGTGTGTTGTGTAAAATGTGTATAGAATTTTCATTATCACATAAAAAATAGAGTGATGATTAGAAGGAAAGCTAAAATATACCATCAACTAAAAAATCCAAGGAACCTCTTGGATAGAAAGAACCACACCATGATATTCATCCTCTATAGATGATAATAAAATAGTCATCTACTTTTTACAAGACCATGCAATCAAACTAGAAGCAAGGTCGTAGAAAAAACCAAAAGTAGGATTTTAATCATCAACCTCACTTGACTAGTATGAGTGAGTGAAGTCTATAATCTAAAAAGATCGTAATGCATAGTGAATGCCAAAATTTTAATGCGCAAATTGAATGTACCTCAAGATATGTTCTACTACCTTCCAACGAATTTCATATGTATCCTAAGGGAAATGGGAGACAAGACCAACTACAAAAAAAATATTTGGATGAATATGTGTCAAGTAAAAAAGACTACCAACAAACTACTAATACAATGTGTCATCAAATTTGCATGTAGTAAATTTGGTAGATAGTGTGACACTTAAACATAAATGAATGCGGATAAAATTGAAATC
The DNA here is from genome assembly GCA_007115665.2 of Sequoiadendron giganteum. Lineage (NCBI taxonomy): Eukaryota > Viridiplantae > Streptophyta > Pinopsida > Cupressales > Cupressaceae > Sequoiadendron > Sequoiadendron giganteum. The sequence continues at coordinate 179,799,496 of CM021101.1, read as the reverse complement.
AATCATGTTAAATATATAATGTAAATAAATAGCATTAAAATTTACCAACAAATAGAAATTCCCTTAGAATATTGAGGAACCTAAAGACCAAAGAAAAAAAAAAAATGCCTAGAATTGGATATATCAAAATATTTCATTAATGCTCTTTGTACACAATTTAGGTATATAGATATAAAATCATCCACATATAAAATATTTCAAAATTGCATATATATAAATATTTCATCAATTCTCTTTGGTACAAAATGTAATATAAACATAAAACTATCTCTAAGAATCAAATCATCCACATATAAAATATGTGTCAAAAAATCCTTCCCATATCTTTGAGTGTAAACCTTCAAATCAAATGGTAATGGAAAAAAACCAAAAGTGAGTAAGAATCTATCCATATTCCTCACAACAACATCACAAATTAGTAGAAAATGAGGGTGTGAGTATAAAATATCTATTTTTATCCTTTTCCAATTTCTAAAAGTATTATTTAGCTATTGACTATATTATTGGATAAGATGTAACCAATTTTTTAATTTTTATTATTATCCATAGATAATATTAAAAAAACACAATAAAATATTAATTCCTTTTCTTATTCTAAATTATGGATAACAATGACTTTGTATAGTAGGTAGTAGTTTCTCTTGACATCCACATTAAAAATTAAGAGTACATTGATTGAACATCTTATTTTTAGTCAATTATACATTTATCATTGGTGAGAATATTTGGCTCATAAGAGGCCACCACAAATCAATTATTGGTGAGTGAAAAGGTCTAACACCATAAGGGATGGTCTATGCTTGAGTCTCAAACAAATTTGGTATAATGGATACCCCTTAGTGTTTGGCATTGAGTTAAAGGAGATTGACAATTCATGCACCCAATCCTATAATATATAAATGTTTGATATTGTGGTTGTGTTGTTGATATGTGGTTGTCATTGATGTCAAAACTATTAGCATTGATGTCCTTAAGGCTGAATATGTCGAGGATATTGAGAAAATTGTAATAAAATAAGTTGCAAGTTGTTGGTGAAGCAATGAAGTGCATATGATGGAAAGTTCAATATGTTGATGATTAGTTGTTATGGATTAAAGGGTTTGTTGTTGAGCCTATCTAGTTTATCTACCGTAAGTTTTAGAGGTGCGCATGAAGATTTGAGCAAGTTATGAGTTTTTGTGTTTTGACAATTATTTTGTTACTGTTGTTCGTGTTTCTAGAAGAAGAGAATTTAATTCTGGTAATCTGAGTTGTTGTGTATGATCTTGTGATGTTTTTTGATGCTTCTAGATCATGCTTTATCTATGTCAAATGTCCGTATTGATCATTGCGATCGTGATCCGAGATTTTCTCTTGCGTGTTCATGTTTTTCATGTTCATGGTTGACAAGGTGTTTGAAGTGTGTTGTAGATCTTCGTGGAATAATGTTTGAAGGTGTTTCATGTTAGAGGATGTTTTTTTGGGTCTCTATTATGTTGTGTCCAACTTCGATTGGTACACATTGAGAATTGATTATGAATTGAGACTACAGTTTATTTTCATTTTATTATTTTGTTGATGCCAACATAAAGCAATGAAATTTCTTGTTGTGGATATATATAAGTGATTGTTTATCTCATTTGAGATATGTGTGATGTGAAGTATGTGAGTGCTATTTGTGAATAAGGTTCAGATTATTCGAAAGAAAAGCAGAGTGTGAAGAAGTGTAAAGAAGTGTTAAGAAGTGTCCATGTGCCTAACTGGAACTGAAATAAGGTATTAGCAGATGCTACTTTCTCAGTTCAAATTCTTCATATGGTTTTAATCTGAATATTTCAGTAGGACAATGTGTCTTCCTTTGTATTTGAGCAATGAGCTCTAGGCAGTGTGCCTGAATGCATGTGCATTCCTCATTTATTATTCTTATACTTCTAACAGAGTATAAAAATATGGATTAACCTCCACCGTTGTTTTTCCCCTAACAGGGTTTCCACACAAAAATCTTGGCGTTATGTGTGCTTATTATGTGTTGTTGATTTATGCTTTCGTGGTTGTTAATCACATCTAAGAATAAGGATTAATAATTTTAATAAGTTTGAAATTTGGTGACAACTGATTCACCCCCCCCCCTTACTTATCTGCCCTTGTGTTGCCAACAATTGGTATCAGAGCTAAGTTCCTTGGAAGAATTTTAACATCTTGAGGTGATCTGGGATGGTGACATATAAGAAGGATAGTCCAAGATTTGATGGAACAAACTATTCCCTATGGAAGACTCGAATGGAATGTCATCTAAGATGCATTGGTGAATCTTACTAGAACATTACAAGCAATAGGTATGGTATTCCTCAAACTTGTCCTACTACTACTATTGAGATCAGGGATGTTGAATACAATATCAGGGCTAAGGAAGCATTGTTGAGTGCTTTGATTGATTTTGAGATGACGAATGTTATGGATCTAAAGACTACTTATGAGATCTGGAAAAATTTGGAAACCTTGTATGAAGGTGATGCTAATGTGAAGATTGCTAAGCTACAAAGTCTGAAAGTGAAATATGAATTGTTGAAAATGAGTGTTGATGAGAATATTACCACTTTCATACAAAGAGTGAATGAAATTGTATGTGGTATCAGATGTGCTGGTGGATAGTTGGATGAATTAGAAATTGTTGCTAAAGTGCTTAGATCCTTTCTTGATGCATACAAATTCAAAGCTACAACTATTGATGAGCTCATGACTGTGAAAAATGTAACCAGAGATATGTTGATTGGTAAATTTATTGCTTTTGAGTTAAGTGAATTTGGTGATGCCCTTCCTCAAACATAATCTACATTCAAAGCTACTAGCTCTAGAAGAGACAAGCACAAATATGATCTGGGTGAAAGTTCTTCTAGAAAGGTATTTAGGTATGAGGAAGAATTGAGACAAATTAAAGAAGAAGAAAGAGAACTAAATGAGCTTGAAGCTCTTATTGTCAAAAGAGAATCCAGAGGAGAAGGTAATTATAAAGGGAAATCGCCTATTAAGTGTTTTTATTGCAATAAGATAGGTCATTTTGCATCAAGGTGTTCAAAAAGAGTTCCTAAGTCAAGAAATTACAAGCCTAAATTTCAAAAGAAGTGTTATTATGTTGCTGATGAAGGTGTGACGGATGATGAATCTAATAAAGGGAATGCAAGTGAAGATGAATTTTTGTTTATTGCTATCAAGGAAAATAATCCCATGTCTACTGAATCTACTAGTTGTACAAATGTGGAGAAAGGCCTAGCTGCTCGAGCTGAAGAGAAGGATGAATGGGTAATTGGCAGTGGATGTTCACATCACATGACATGTGATAAAAGAAAATTTGTAAGCCCGGAAAATTATGATGGTGGTGTTGTGAGATTTGGTGATAACAATGGTGGTATAATTCATGGTAGACGATGTATTTCTTTTGATGGTAAGCATAATACTGATGATGTTATATATGTTGAAGGTTTGAAGCATAATCTTTTAAGTGTTGGACAAATGGTTGATAAGGGATATAATATTCAATTCAAGGATGGAAAGTGAAAAATATTGGGAAGTTCTGGTAATGTGATTGCTTCAGGTACTAAAACAAAAGGTAATATTTTTCACCTGAGTGATACTAGTAAAACTTGTCTAATTGCTTGAGTTAATGAAAGATAGTTGTGGCATAGAAGATTGTGTCATGCAAACTTTGACAATATTATCAAGATAAGTTCTATTTAGGAGGTGAGAGATCTTCCTAAGCTGGTAAAGCCTACTAATTCCATATGCAAAGAATGGCAGTTGGGAAAGAAAACTAGAGTTTCATTCAAAAGCAAACAACATTGTTCAAAAGGATTATTGGAGCTTATACATACTAATCTATATGGTCCTACCAGAATCTGAAGTCTACAAGGAGACAAGTATTTCATGTTGCTAATTGATGATTATACTAGACTGATGTGGGTTTCCTTCTTGAAAGAAAAAATTGAAGGTTTGGAGAAGTTCAAGATTTTCAAAGCTAAAGTTGAGATAGAGACAGGTCTGAAGATTAAGTGTCTGAGATCAGATAGAGGTGGTAAATTCACTTCCAGTGATTTTTATTTTTTTGTGAAATGCATGGGATTAAGAGATAATTATCTCATCCACGAACCCCTCAACAAAATGAAGTTGTGGAAAGGAAGAACAAGAGAGTTCTAGATGCTGCTAGGAATATGATGCTAGAAGGAAATGTTGCTCATATCTATTGGAGAGAATTTATGAGTACTATTGTTTATACTCTCAATAGGGTTCATGTCAAAAGAGATACTGGTAATACCCCTTATGAGCTATGGTTTGGTCATAAGCCTACTGTTAGATACTTCAAAATCTTTGGGAGAAAATGTTATATCAAAAGAGATGAAGATATAGGAAATTTTGATGCTAGGAGTGATGAAGGAATCTTTCTTGGTTAGTCTACTAAGAGTAATGCCTACCAGTGCTACAACAAGAGATTGAAGAAAATCGTTGAAAGTGAAAATGTTAAGGTTAATGAAGACACATTTAGACCATCCAGAACCTGTGGATATGATTTAGATGATCAAAATGTCAGTTTAGTGACTCTGAACCAAGTGCAGATCATTATGGTGAATCAAGAAGACTAAGAGAAAGGAGAAACAAGTGAAAGAGTAGAAGAGAGATCACAAGAACCTGAAATTCAAGAATAGACTAAAACTCCAAGGTATGAAAAACTAAATCATTTAGAATATCATATTATAGGTGATAAGAACAAAGGTGTTCAGACTAGGAGAAGAATTGTTGAAGAGTACTATTTGATTTCAAAGATTGAACCTAGTACTGTCAATGAATCATGCAAAGATGAAAATTGGATGGAAGCAATTAAAGAAGAGTTACAACAAATTGACAAGAATAATACATGGATTCTTGTTTAGACCTAAGGAAAAAAATGTAATTGGAACTAAATGGGTTTTTAGAAACAAGTTGAATGAGCAAGGTGAAGTTATCAGAAACAAAGCAAGACTAGTGTGTAAAGGATATTCACAGATGGAAGGGATTGAATTCAAAGAAAATTTTGCACCTGTTGCTAGAATTGAAGTTGTGAGACTATTTCTTGCTTATGCTGCTTACAAAAACTTTAAGGTTTATCAAATGGATGTCAAGTCATTTTTCCTAAATGGTGAGCTGAATGAAGAAGTATATATTGAGCAACCTAATGGATTTCAATTGACTGATCAGGGAGACATGGTTTTCCAATTGAAGAAAGCATTGTATGGACTTAAGAAAGCACCAAGAGCATGGTATGACAGATTGGATAAGTATTTGTTGAAGCTTGGATTTAACAAAGGTACTGCTAATGGTAATCTATATTTCAAGATTAATGATGATAAAGATTTGATTGTTGAAATTATTTTTGATGATATCATTTTTGGAGGAGATGATAGCTTGTGCATGAAGTTTTCTAATGAGATGCAAAGTGAGTTTGAAATGTCAATGATTGGAGAGATGAAATTCTTTTTGGGATTGCAAATCACTCAGTTAGATAAAGGGAATTTTATATCTCAGTCCAAGTATGTGAGAGAATTGCTAAAAAAATTAGGTATGGAAGATTCAAAGCCAGTTGGTACACTTGTGGTGACTGTATGTAAATTGACAATAGATGATGATTCTCAGAAAGTAAATCAGACTAGATACAGATCAACGATTGGTGGATTGCTGTATTTGACTCAAAATAGACCTGTTATCATGGATGTTGTATGTATTGTTGCATGATTTCAAGATGATCCTAAGGAATCTCATGTGACTACTGTGAAGAGAATTTTCAGATACTTAAAGGGAACAACATATTTTGGCCTATGGTATCCTAAAGAAGATGATTTTACATTGAGTGCTTTTACTAATGTTGATTGGGTAGGAGATGTGAATGATAGGAAAAGTACTAGTGGTGGCACATTTTTCTTGGGAAAAAAGTTGATTTCATGGTTGAGTAAAAAGCATAATGCCATTTTTGTCTACTGCAGAGGTAGAACACATTGTTGATGCTAAAAAATGTACCCAAGTATTGTGGATGAAGCATCTGTTAAGAGATATTAGAGTTGTCTATGATGAGCCTACTATTATATTCTATGATAATTCAAGTCCTATAAACATTTCTAACAATCCGATGTTGCATTCGAAGACCAAGCATATATCTATCAAGTTTCACTTTTTAAGAGACAAGGTGAGTGACAAGGAAGTCAAACTGGAGTATGTGCCTACTAAGGAACATATTGCAGATATATTTAATAAACCATTGCCTAAGGATACTTTTGAGTATCTCAGGGGTAAGTTAGGGGTGATTACCCCTCCTAATTAGAACTAAGATGCATTATTTTGCATCAATATGTGCATTCAATAGTTATATCTTGTTTTGGATTGATTTTTTGGTGGTTGCTACTCAGGGGGAGTAGTCAGATGATTCAAATATGTGGTTCAAAGCTTGTATGTACCTTTTCCATTGATTTCAAAGAGGGAGAAGAGTAATGTGATTTTTTTTTGAAGAACTAAGAGGGAGAAGAGTAATTTGAAAAAGTATGAAAAGGGGAGAAGAGTCATAAGAAAAGAGTCATAACCTAAGGGGGAGCAAGCACTAAAGTTAGTTGTGTTGATGGTGTTTTTCACATCATGTTTTCCATCAATGCCAAACTGGGAGATTTTTAGATATTGTGGTGTGTTGCTGATATGTGATTGTCATTGATGCCAACACTATTAGCATTGATGTCCTTAACATTGTATATGTTGAGGATATTGAGAAAATTGTAATAAAATAAGTTACAGGTTGTTAGTGAAGCAATGAAGTGCATATGATGGAAATTTCAGTATGTTGATGATCAATTGTTACGGATTAAAGGGTTTTTTGTTGAGCCTATCTAGTTTATATACCATAAGTTTCAGAGGTGTGCATGAAGATTTGAGCAAGTTATGAGTTTTTGTGTTATGACAGTTATTATGTTGTTGTTTTAGGTGTTTCTGGAAGAAGAGAATGTAATTCTAGTAATCTGGGTTGTTGTGTATGATCTTGTTATGTTTTTTGATGCTTCTAGATCATTCTCTATCTATGTTGCATGCCCACATTGATCGTTGTGCTCACGATCCAATATTTTCTCGAGTGTTCATGCTTTTCATGTTCATGGCTGACAAGGTGTTTGAAGCATATTGTGGATCTCTGTGGAATAACGTTTGAAGGTGTTTCATGTTTGAGGATGTTTTTTTGGGTCTCTATTATGTTGTGGCCGACTTCAGTTGGTGCGCATTGAGATTTGATTATGAATTGAGCCACAATTTATATTCATTTTATTATTTTGTTGATGTCGACATAAAGCAATAAAATTTATTGTTGCAAATATATATAAGATATTGTTTATCTCATTTGAGATAGGTGTGATGCAAATTATGCAAGTGCTATGTTTGAATAAGGTTTAGATCATCTGAAAGCAGAGCAGAGTGTGAAGAAGAGTGAAGAAGTGTGAAGAAGTGTTCATGTGCCTAACCGGAATTGTAATCAGGCATTAGCAAATGCTACTTTCTCAGTTCAAATTCTTCAGATGGTTTTAATTTGAATATTTATGTAAGATAGTGCATCTTCCTTTGTATTTGAGTAGTGAGCTCTAGGCAGTGTGTTTGAATGCATGTGCATTCCTCATTTATTCTTCTTATACTTCTAACAAAGTATAAACTTATGGATTAACCTCCACCATGGTTTTTCCCCTAATGGGGTTTCCACACAAAAATCTTGGTGTTATGTGTGCTTCTGATGTGTTGTTGATTTAAGCTTTCATGGTTGTTAATCGGATCTGAGAATAAGAGTTAATAAGTTTGAAATTTTTTGGCAACTGATTCACCCCCCCTCCACCCCCCCCCCCCTCTTGGTTGTCTGCCCTTGTGTTTCCAACAATAAAATGTACCAATATTTTTATCCTCCCCCCAAAATATCATTTTTGATTATTTAAAAAACAATTTAATTTACCCTAATATATTTATAATTTTTTTTAATTAAATATAACATGCCTTGAAAATATATGTAGACATTTTTTTGTAGTATTACAAATCAATAAACTTAGTCAAAGAGAGAAAATTAATAGACTTGGAATAATTTATTGTGTTGTATACATGGTATACTCTTAAGAAGATGTATATTTTTGTACCTTCCCCTATATTTTCTTATATATTTATTTATCAACTTGCTAACTAATGTTATAGACATACATTTATAAATTACATGGTTGAGAAGACAAAGGGTTGTTATGGAAGTTGAAATGGTAGAATCATATGTGCGACTGTTCATTTCCCAATCATATGGTTATGGATGCATGTTATGTGTCTAGTATATTATAATGAATTTACTCTAAAATTTGTACAAAATGGTTTCTTATGCAAATTAAAATGTTGTGTGGTGATTTGTAGTGTTGCATAAGGCTTTGTGTTTAGTTTTGGACTTTGCACCTTACATTTTGTAGCATGCATAAGTATAGATATATAGTAGAAATAAACAAAATTTATCTTTGAAGTTATGTGAAATTATTTCTATTACATGAATGGTTTATAGTGTAAAGGGATGTGAATGAGATATAACATATCTTATGGCTTGTATTACATGATTGTCAATATTGCATGATTTATGCTTGAGAGGAGCTATATGTAACTATGACATGTTTCTTGACATTGTGAAAGTGACATATGGAGTGGGGATTTGCACATGGTTGCACATCATAATTTATAGTGCTATGTGAATTGTACATGATGTAAGGAGTTGCATGCAATGTTGTGCACTACTATGTGAGTGACTAAGACTAGTGCACAGGCCTATACGGTAGTATTTTAATCACTTTAAGATTTTGATATTGATATTACTATAATAATAAAATTTACATACCCTACAACTTCCTTATTACACTTTTGTGTCCATTTTAGACTCTATTCCATGTGTTTATGTTCTATTTTATTTTAACCCCTTTTTCATTACTATAAATAATGTACATGTCATCATCAATATAGATTTGGTTGTGAAATTTATCATGAAAAATAATATCACACATTTAATTTATAGTAATTGTAATAACATAATTGAACCCCAAAAAATGATTCAATTAAAGGTCCAAAAGGAACTTTGTAATCACTATCACATATGATAAAATAACAATAATTTTCTTACTAGGATTATAATATTTTGAATGTGAGGTTCTCTCCATTTTTTATTTTTTCTCTTCTAACCATCAAGTGGCACCCTTAGGTTGGTAGTCTATTTCATGATGTTTTCTATTTTCTCTTGGTTCAACAAATTATTTATAACCCTTTTCATTCTTTCCAATTCTCTATATCCTATTGGAATTTTATGTTTTCATTGATGCCAACAAACCTTTTTTGTTGCATTGATGTCAACCTATGGAGATGCTTTGATTAGTTGCATTATGATGTCATTAGTAGTATAATTGATGTCAACCTCCAGTGTTGCTTTGATGAGAATATTTTGGTTATGTTCAACCTCTTATGTGATTGAATTTTTGAGAAGGTGTTCTAGATGTTGAGTTTGAGTTTGTGGTGCTTAGTTTCCAAGTGCTTTTGAGAAAACTTGAATACAAGAGGAAACAATGTGGTGAAGAGTGTTTGATGTGACAAAGTGGTATTCTATGTTTTGCTAAAGATATCCTTGTTAATTTTGGATATGTTTCTTAAAGGTGTTCAAAGGTGTTATATCTAGAGTTTCTTTTTCCAGATTGTTGTGCAGAGAAAGTTGTGTTCACCAGGGTGTGAATTGTGTAAGTAGTGTTGTATGGGAGAAATGGTTTTGCTCCACATTTCTCCGCAATTTAGTTTCTGGTCTTGTAGATATGGAAGTGTTCTTATATTTCTAGTATCTATCTTCAGTCTATTTTTTTTGTGTTTTGGTGCTCTACAAGGTTAGATTTAGGTGTTGTAATGTGTGGAAGGTTAGTTGGTTGTGCAAAATGAATATTTTCTTCTGGTGTATGATTTTGTGAGGCATTTTTTTGATTTTAGGGTGTTAATAGATATTGAAAATTTTTTTAAAGTGATGTGTGTGGTTTGTGAGTTGTCTTTGGATCAAAGGAAGTGTGTGCTTAATTGTTTAATGGTGTTAACACAGGTTCGACCAACCTTGGGTGTTTACACCAATTGCGATTGTGCTTTAGTGATTGTGAAAGCATGCCATGGAATGCATGTGTGTATTTGGGTCCAAGTTAAGGTGTGTTGTGGTCCACCTTCATTCCTTTGCACTGTGAGAATGTTTTGGTGCCAACCTAATTTGAATATGCACATTTGAGGTGCATAACCAACCTTGTAGATTGATTTCAAGGTTGAATATGGTATATATGTGTGATGATTTGATGGAGGAAATATGAGTGAAGTGTGTCATTGGAAGTGTTGAGATGTGAATTGAGAAAGTGTGAAATGCAATGTGAGCTTTAATTCCTAAGACTAATGGAAGTGGTGAGAAGAAGGTGTTTACATTCTAGAGAGAGAGCGTGAATGTTTTGGTGAAGTAGTGGTGAAACTTTTATGTTGCTCTGAGATGGATTTCTCATTGTAACAATCTTCTTTCTTCTTCTTTCTAATTTGGTAGTGAGCCATTAGTAGTGAGACCTTCTTTTCTCTTTGGGCAATGAGCCTATTGTATTCAGTGTCGCAATTACTTTATATTGTGAGCTAATCCTCATCGAGGTTTTCCCTTCTTTGGTTTTCTATGTAAATTTGGTGTTCTCATGTGTTTGGATGTTTTTGCATTACTATTTCTCATGTTTACATTATGCTAATGCATGGTATGAGTTTAATGGATGATAAGGGTTTATGGACTAATACAGATCTAAATGCTAATGAGGTTTTTGATGTTTTAATATACAACTGATTCACCCCCCCTCTTAGGTTTCTTGTGCATTCAACAATTGGTATTAGAGAAAGGTTCCTTAGAAGAAATCTTATCCGCTTGAGTTAAATTTGAGATGGCGCACAAGAAGGAGGATCCTTTATTTGTTGGATCCAATTATGCATTCTGGAATATGAGGATGGAAGGTTTTATTATCTCTTTAGGGTTTGGAGTTTCTAAATTTTTTGAAATTGGCTATATAATGTCTGCAAATGGTCCGAGTACTAATGATGAGATCAAGGCATATGAGAAAAATGGTAAAGAAAGGTATAATCTTTTGAGTGGTCTTTATAATTCAAAACTTGTGAAATTTATGAGTCTAAAAACTACTGGTGAATTCTAGGAGAAGTTGGAAAGTATCTATGAAGAAGATGATAAGGTCAAGCAAGCAAAGATACAAAATCTAAAGATCGAGTTTGAAATCCTAAGGATGATAGAAGATGAAGGTATTATAGGCTACATGCACAAAGTGGACAAAGTTTTCAATTTCATCAATGGTATCAGTGGAAATCTAGAAGAAGATGAGGTGGTAAAGAAGGTACTAAGAACTCTTACTAAATCTTATAGTCATAAGATTTCTGCTATTGAAGAAGTTTATAATTTGAATAATTATTCTAGAGATCAATATTTTGGTGAATTAACTACTTTTTAATTAAGATATTTTGGTCCAAGTGACTCAAAAAGGGAGACTACTTTTAAAGTTGGCAAAGCAGAGAAGACTAAAGAATGGGACCAAGATGATGTTAATTATGTAGAAGAAAATTTTGTGAGAAGATTGAAAAAGAGCACTAGAAAATACAAAGGTAAGTTACCTTTCAAATGCTTTAACTATGGAAATATTTGTCATTATGCTTCAAGATCTCCTATCAAAGCTTCAAAAGATAGACCTAAGGAGAATAAAGGAAAATCAATTAAGATAAGTTACTATGTTAAAGAAGATGTTAGTATATCTAATTATGAATCTGATTATCTGAATGATGAAGACGATGAATGCTTATTCATGGTTCTAAATGTTGTAAATAATTCCACTAACTTTGAGATATGTATGAAGGAAAGTGCTTTGAAAGAAGATCATAATATTGGAGGAGAAATGGTGACTAATTTTCATGCTAGAGAGGAGAAGAACAACTAGATCATTGATAATGGATGCTCAAATCACATGACAATTGATAAGAGTAATTTTTTTAAGCTTGAGAAATTTGAAGGTGGTTTAGTTAAGTTTGGTGATGATACATGTACTAAGATATGTGAAAAAAGTTCAATTAGTTTTGATGGCAAGCATAGTATAGATGTTTTTCTTTATGTTAAGGGTATGTAGTATAACCTTTTGAGTGTAGGAAAAATGTGTAGCAAAGGATATAATCTTGTGTTTTAGGACAATGGTTGTGAGATAAAAAAAGGCTCTGGAACTACAGTTGAAACATGAAGAAGGACACATGGAAATGTTTATAAACTTAAGGGTGCAAATGGTCAATGCTTTATGACTCAGATTAATGAAAGTTGGATATGGTATAGAAGAACATGTCACATCAATTTTGATATCCTAGTGAGGATCAATTCAAGTCAAGCTATAAGAGATCTGCCAAAGATTACAAAGCCTATCAATGTTGTCTACAAGGAATGTCAAATTGGGAAGCAAGCTAGAAAGAGTTTCAAATTCAAAGAACAATCTACTACCTATCCTTTGGAGTTTGTGCATTCAGATCTTTGTGGACCTACCATAGTAAAAAAAAATCAAGGTGACAAGTATTCCATGCTATTAATTAATGATTACTCTAGAATGACTTTGGTTACTTTTCTCAAAGAAAAATCAGAAGATTTAGATAAGTTTAAGGCATTCAAATCTATGGTTAATAATGAAATGGATATGAAAATCAAATGTTTGAGACCTAATAGAGGTTGAGAGTTCACCTCCAATGAGTTTAATAGTTTATGTGAAGGTCATGGAATAGAGAGGCATTCGTTAGCTCCTAGAACTCCTTAGTAGAATGGAGTTGTGGAAAGGAAGAATATGACTACTCAAGAAGCATCAAGGATAATGATGAAGGATTAAAATCTACCAGCTGTCTATTAGAGAGAATAAATTCATACTATAGTGCATATACTTAACATAGCACAAGAAAGGAAAAATTGTTCAAAGACTCCCTATGAGTTGTGATATGGAAGAACCCCTACTATGAAATATTTTAGAGTATTTGGAAGGAAATGCTATATCAGAAGAGATGAATAAAACTTGGGAAATTTTGATGCTAGATTTGATGAATGAATCTTCCTTGGATATTCTACAAGAAGCAAAGCTTACCGGTAATACAACAAGAGGCTGAAAAATATTGTTGAAAGTGAAAGTGTCAAAGTGGATGAAGACTTACACAAAATTTTAGTGATGATAGATGGATATGAATCAAATGATTCCTCTTGCAAAGAAGAAGAAAAAGATGATGGTAAGGAAAAAGAAGTGCAAGTTGAAGAGGAAGAAGCTCCAGAAAAGATCCCTAAGACCCATAAGTATGTGTAGAAGAATCATTCAGAAGATAAAATCATTGGTGAAAAAAGTAGAGGTGTATTGACAAGAAGAAAAGTTGTTATGACAGAAGAATAAGTGAACTTATGTTTTCTAAAACAGTGATGCAAATTGAGAAGAATTAGACCTAGGAACTTGTCCCAAGACCTACAAACAAGAATGTGATTAGAACTAAGTGGGTATTCTGGAACAAGATGAATGAGAGTGGAGAATGGTAAGAAACAAGGAAAGACTTGTGTGTAAAGGCTACTCACAAGTAGAATAAATAGATTTTGAGGAGACATTTTCCTCGGTGGAAAGAATGGAAGCTATTATGATGTTTTTGGCTTTTGCAAAACATAATAATTTCAAATTCTATCAGATGGATGTGAAGTCTGCATTCTTGAATGGTGAGCTGGAAGAAGAGGTTTATAATGAACAACCAAAAGGATTTTAGTTATCAGATAATCTTGATATGGTCTACAGATTAAAGAAGGAATTATATGGACTCAAGCAATCTCCTAGATCTTGGTATGCAGGATTGGATAGGTACTTGTTGTAGCAAGGATTCAATAAAGGTACCACATATAGTAATCTTAATTTCAAAGTTGAAAAAGATCAAATATTGATTATAGCTATGTATGTTGATGATATAATCTTTTGAGGAAATGAAATTATGTGCAAGAGATTTGTAGAAGAGATGCAAAAAGAGTTTGAGATGTCTATGTTTTTGGATATGAATTTCTTCCTTGGACTTCAAATCAACTAGACAAGAAAGGAATATTCATATCACAATCAAAGTATGTCAAGGAAATGTTGTAGAAGTTTGGGATGGAAGACTCTAAACTTGTATGTACTCCTATGATTATTGGTTGCAAATTAAGAAAGAATGAAGAATCTCTTAAGGTTGGTCAAAGCAAGTACAAATAAATGATTGGAGGACTGATATTTCTAATTTCTACTAGACCGGATATCATGCATGCAGTTTCTCTTGTGGCTAGATTTCAAGAAGATCCTAGAATCACATGTGGCAGCAATGAAGAGGACATTCCAATATTTGAAAGGCACTCTAGAATATAGCTTGTGGTATCCAAAGGATACTGATTTATCTCTAAGTTCTTACACAGATGCAGATTGGATTGGTTGTGTGGATGAAAGAAAGATAACAAGTGGTGTTGCTTTGTTTCTTGGAAGTAGGTTGGTGTCTTGGCTAAGCAAGAAGTAAGATTCAATGTCATTATCTGCTACAAAGGTAGAGTACATTGTTGCAACATCATGTTGCACATAAGTGTTGTGGATGAAGTAAAATTTAAAGGATATCAGAGTGGTATATTATTATGAACCTATTTCTTTCTTTTTTTGATAATACAAGTTCTATTAATATTTCAAAGAATTCGGTAATACACTCAAGGACAAAGCACACTTCAATATGGTATCAATTTTTGAGAGAGAAGGTTATAGAGAATGAGGTGAATTTGGAGTATGTTTCTACTAAGGATCAAGTTCTAGATATCTTCATGAAGGCTCTTTCTAAGGATACTTTTGAGTTTCCCCATAAGAAGCTGGGGGTTATTTCCCCTCCCTTCAACTAGATGCATAAGGATATGCATCAATCCAGTGGATCTCAAGATTCATTACTTGTTCTAGACTGATGTTGGTGGCTACCTCTCTGGGGGAGCAGGTAGTAATTTTTGGTTGTTGCAGTTAGGAGGAGTAAGTATTTTCATTGTGTTGTGGTGTTTTCCTTTCAAGCCTTGTCAAATGAATTGAATGTTGAGGTTGTAGAACAATTGTTGTTTCTTATAGGTCTTGCCTTTGAGGGAGAGAAAGTATATATGATTGATGTCAAAGGGGATGTTTCCCTTTTCCATTGATGTCAAAGGGGGAGAGAGAGATATTTAACTAAAAAATCATATGAAGTAAAGGGGAGAGAAGTCCTATGAAAGAGAAAGTGTTGAAAAGCATATGCTTGTGTAAGGGGGAGCAGTATGCATTGTGGTGTAGTATATGAGTTGGTGATCAAATTTGTTATTTTTTTGTCGATAGTTTCTCTATGTGTTTCCATCATTGACAAAGGGGATATTTTTGGAAGTTTGTGTTGTCATTGATATCAACAAACCTTTTTTGTTGCATTCATGTCAATCTATGGTGATGCTTTGATTGGTTGCATTATGTTGTCATTAGTAGTATCACTGATGTCAACCTCTAGTGTTTCTTTGATGAGCATGTTTTGGTGATATTCAACCTCTTGTGTGGTTAGGTTGTTGAGAAGGACTTCCAAATGTCGAGTTTGATTTTTTGGTGCTTGGTTTCCAAGTGCTTTTGAGAAAAATTGAATAAAAGAGGAAACTGTGTGGTGAAGAGTGTTCAATGTGATAGAGTGATGTTCAATGTTTTGCTCCACATTTATTCATGGCTAAAGATCTACTTGTGTAGTTTAGATATGTTGCTTAGAGTTTTTTAGAGGTGTTATATCTATATTTTCTTGTTTTAGATCATTGTGCAGAGAAAGTTGTGTTCACCAGTGTGTGAACTATGTAAGCAGTGTTGTATAGGAGAAATGGTTTTGCTCCACATTTCTCTGCAATTTGGTTTCTAGTCTTGCAGATTTGGAAGTATGATTATATTTCTAGTATCTATCTTTAGTATGAGTTGTTTGTGTTTTGGTGCTTCACAAGGTTGGATTAAGGTGTTGCAGTGTGTGGAAGATTAGTTGGTTGCACAAAATGAATATGTTCTTCTGGTGTATGATGTTGCAAAGGATTTGTTGGATTTCAAGGTGTTAACAAAATATTACAGATTGTGTTAAATTGATGTGTGTGGTATGTGAGTCATCTTTGGATCAAAGGAAGCATGTACTTAATTGTTTAATGGTTTTAACATAGGTTCGGTTGACCTTGGGTGTTTACACTAATTGTATTTGTGTTTCAATGTTTGTGAAAGCATGGCATGGCATGTATGTGTGTATTTGGGTCTGAGTTAAGATGTGTTGTGGTCTACCTTCATTCCTTTCCATCACAAGAATGTTTTAGTGCCAACATAATTTTAATTTGCGCATTTGAGGTGCATAGCCGACCTTGAAGATTTATTTCAAGGTTGAATATGGTATATATGTGTGATGATTTGATGGAGGAAATGTGAGTGAAGTGTGTCATTAGAAGTGTTGAGATGTGAAGTGAGAAAGTGTGAAATGCAATGTGAGCTTTAATGCCTACAACTATTGGAAGTAGTGAGAAGAAGGTGTTTACATTCTACAGAGAGTGTGAATGTTTTGGTGAAGCAGTGGTGGAACTTTTTTGTTGCTTTGAGATGGATTTCTCATTTTAACAATATTATTTCTTCTTATTTTTAATCTAGAAGTGAGCCATTAGAAGTGAACCCTTCTTTTCTCTTTGGGTAGTGAGCCTATTGTATTCAGTGTTGCATTTACTTTATATTGTGAGCTAATCCTCACCGTGGTTTTTCCCTTCTTGGGTTTTCCACGTAAATCTAGTATTTTTATGTGTTTGGATGTGTTTGAATTATTTTTTCTCATGTTTACATTATGCTAATGCATGATAAGGGTTTAATGGTTGTTAAGGCTTTATGGACTAATGTATATCTAAATATTAATGAGGGTTTTGATGTTTTAAAGTACAACTGATTCACCCCCCCTCTTAGTTGTCTTTTGCATTCAATAGATCCAATCCTTTTCATAATATTTTGTCTAGGATCTTTTTCTTTTTAAGGATGACTTAGGAGGAGGTGATAATGATGAAAATGATGCATCACTCTAAGGATTGATTTGACACATACACATGTCCTTTAAATCATTATATTACCTAATATGTTTTTATACAAGTAGAAGAATTATTGTATATTTAGATGGATACCATAAGCCTTAATATAAACACAATACTCAATCACATGCCACAAGATGCAACATCTAATAAGATTCAATTGGCACCATGGAAAGCAATGTATTCATGTGCTAAAGGATTTTTGTGTAATGGAATTGTTAGATGTGTCTATTGATTTACATTTGTTGTATGGTTGGGGATATATAGGTGTGCAACAAATCTTTCCTTTATATCAATTTTTTTTAGATGGATATAAATTAGACATAATCACTTTCATAATGTATTTACAACCATTGATTCCTGAGAAGGATATTATATTTTAGGTTTTTGGACATCACATGTGACAATGTATCTAGCTTATGTGTATAATATTGGGTTGGATGAGTTATTGAATCAAAAAAATATCTAGGCATATTCTCAAAACCTCTAATGGTGAGATTTGATGGTTTTGTATTTGACATGTCTACATCTGATTTTTTAAAATAATCTTTAGTGTATATGTTAAGGCTAGATTCATTTTCAACTAAAGATTTTTTGAAGATTGTTTAATGATAACTAATCATGATATTCAAAGGTAATACTTTCTTAAATATTTTCTTCGGTGGAATTTATATTTATCATTGAATTTTATATATCAAGATATTCTATATGGTCAATAGATTCCATCAAAGTTGTTACTAATTATGAAGTAGTATGTGATCCAACTTGATTTTTGTATGGAATTTTTAGCTATTTATCTATAAAGGGATGATGTGCATACTAAATACCATAGACATATTTTATCTTGAACACTTTCCATTTGTTGAAAAATATAATATTCTTTTCTTGGAGATTGAGGTGAAAGAGGTGAATTAAGTGCATTTGTAGACAAGATAGGTGGTGGTAAATTAACATCTTGCTAGATCTTCCTAAAATTTGATGAGTATGCCAAATAAGATTATATCTATGTGAATTAGATGCCATATGAAAGGTAAGTATATGAGATACACAAGCCACATTAATAGATGATGACTGAATATTGAAATATAAATTATGAGAGACCGTCTCTAAGTCCACATTATCCTTATGTGAATTAGATCTAGAAAAACATGCAATAAAGGCACTGGTTAAACTAGGAAAAAAAGTGTAGAGAAAGAGAGATGAATCAAATCATTGTAGTTCTCTACCATGTATAATATTTAAACTCGCTAATCAATAAAAGGTGAGTGAAAGAATTGGGGTCAAAAGGGGGTCAAAAGTGGCTAATTTTTTCCTAAAATAAATAAAAATTAAACTTTGATGAGTAATTTGAGATGTCTATGCTCAAAATTTGGTAACATGATAAGAATAGGAATATTAGTGTTCATAATATAGTTTCTAAAAAAAAAATTAAGTGGTTGAGATTAGGGATTTTTTTTCTAAAAGTATAAAAGAGCATTAGATGTATTCCCCTTCTTTTTTTGAATTTTGGCAAATTATTTTATAAATCTTTTTGGTAGAAAGTTAGCTAAGATAATGTATTAGTTTAGATATATTTTCCCTAATTTTTAATGAATATATTAATTTTAACTAATTTTATAGGTGGATAAAAATAAAAAAATTGAAAACTAAACATGCTTCCCCACTTGATTTTAAGAAAAAAATTCAAACTTTCAATGTGTAAAATGAAAAATAGGAAGTGAAAATGTGATTTATTTTCAAAATTGGATAAAAATTTAAGCAATTAAAGGAACACAGATGTTTTTAAAAAGAATGGAAACTACCAAAATTAAATAGAGATCAAAACCTTAATATATTCAAAGTTAAAAAACACATGGTTAAAAAGCCAAGATGCTTAAGGTCATATTGGATTTTTTAAAATTTTATACTAAACTAAATGAATCTAATGGAGAGCATGCTTTAATTTTTTTTAATCAAAAGGTAGTATGCCTATATATCATTATATTTATAATAAAATGTACATTAGATAAGATTTCATGACTTTCATTAGCCTGTAACCACCCTTGACATATTCCATTTTACAAAACAACAAAATATTTTAGCCCAAATATCCCCAGATATACTATCTGGCTTAAAAGTGGGCTAATCAAAATAGAACATTACAATTTACAATTGACTAGAAATTGGACCGAGTGAGGAAAAATCAGCCACTTGATACAAGAAAGACAAGAATCCAATTTCATACTCTACTCCTCCATGGGCATGATTGGAACAATGAGCGTGACTGGAACATTGATTGCATCTTGATGTTCATGGAGATTACCCACATCTGAATATGCGAGTGGTGTAGCATTCAAATTGAGAGCCAATGTGTTGCGACATAGAGGATAAGTCACTTCAGTAGGTGTATCTACCATGAAAAAAATTATTGATATGTGGCAATTGATCATGCAAATACTGTACACTCATAACGTATCCTCGTTGGGGTTAAAACGACTTTGTAAAACCCTAATACTAGAAGCTTCCAAAAATCTTGTTATAAGTGGTTTGGATGTAAGTTGTGGTGTGTGTAATTCGTGAGATTGTAATATGTTTTGCACTAGATAATAAAATCATTGGATGGCTGAGTTTATGTGGATGTAGCCCATATTGAGTGAACTGGACGTTAAATTTTTGTGTTATTCTTCATTATTATTTCTAGGTTATTTAATCTACATATAATTGTTAATAGTATTGCTCCAATCTTCCAAAATCTTAACAACTGGTATCAAAGTCATGTGTATTTCGGTTGATTGGTAGGAAACCTCTATATTTGAATGGGAGAAATGGAAGAAGGAAAATTCAAGGTTGAGAAGTTCAATGACCAGAACTATAAATTATGGAAGATTATTTGTACCAAAAGGATCTATGGCAGGCATTGCAAGGAAAAGAAAAGAAAGATGCTACAATGTCCAATGAAGAATGGGAGATTCTAGATAGAAAGGAATTGGGAACCATTTGGTTATGCTTGGAACCATCTGTGGAATTGAATATAATAGAAGCAAAGACAACAGTTGATCTAATTGAACATTTGGCTAAATTATATGAAAAACCCTCAGCCTCAAATAAGGTATTTCTCATGAAGCATTTGTTTAATCTAAAAATGATTGAACGTGGATCTATGAAAGATCATTTAATTGAGTTTAATACGATTACCAGTCAGTTTAATTTTGTAAAAGTGAATTTTGATGAAGAGGTGAGGGCTCTCTTGGTTTTATGTTCTTTGCCAGAAAGTTGGAATAGACTGGTAATGGTTGTAAGTAACTATATCTTTGGTTCAAATACATTGAAATTTGATGATGTTGGTGTTATCCTTAGTGAGGAAATGCGATGAAAAAGAATAGGTGAAACTTCAACATCATGTAATTCTTTGACTGTAGAGAACAGGGGAAGAACAAAGGAAAGAGGGGAAAGCCCTAAAAATCGTGGGAAGTCACAAGGAAAGTCAAAGAAAGGAAAATCTAAATCCAGATGAAAAATGGATTGTTGGCACTATTAAAAGCTAGGTCATTTGAAGAAGGATTGTTGGTCGTGAAAAGGAAAACAAGGAGATGGACAATATGATGATAGTAAGGAAGCTAATGTTACAAGTAATAAATTGTAGGATGCTTTCATTCTACGTTTAGATAATGTTAATGATTCCTAGGTAATAGATTTAGGGGCTTCATTTCATGCCACGCCCCATAGAAAATATTTTGTAGATTATGCTCAAGGTGATTTTGGATAGGTATATTTGGGTGATGATGAACCCTACTAGATTGTTGGAAAAGGAAAAATAAAAATCAAGTTGTAGAATGGAAATGAATGGTTTCTACAGGAGGTAAGGCATGCTACAAATTTGAGAATGAATTTAATTTATGTAGGACAATTGGGTAGTGAAGGCTGCATAGTTACCTTTATAGACAAAGTCTGGAAGGTCACTAAAGGTGCATTATTAGTAGCTAAAGGTGAAAATGTAGGCACATTGTATTTGTGTACTGGTAATACTTATTCTATCTTAAAGCTGCTAAAAAAATAGTTGCTACTAAGATAGTTAGAGAACTTGTTGCAGGGATAGAAATAGAATTGTGGCACCATAGAATTGGGCACATGAGTGAGAAAGAGATGAAGATCCTTCACTCCAAAAAGTTACTAATAAGTTTGAGGCAGATTGACTTGGAGTTTTTGTGAAAATTGTGTTTATGAAAAATAGAAAAGAGTCTGATTTCTCAAAGTTGGGAAAGAGAAGAAGAGTGAGAAATTAGAGCTTGTGCATTCAGATATATGGGGACCCACTCAAGTATTTTCTCTTGGAGGATATTTTTATTATGTTACTTTTATTGATGATGCAACTAGGAAAACATGGATGTATTTCCTAAAACAAAAATTAGAAGTATTTGAAACTTTTAAAAAGTGGAAAGCTTCGGTTGAGAATGAGATAGGAAAAAAATTGAAGTGTCTCAGATCTGATAATGGAGGTGAGTATTTCAGCAGAGAATTTGAAAATTATTGTTCATACAATAGAATCTATAGGTAGAAAACCATTCCTAGAACCCCACAATAAAATAGTGTGTCTAAGAAGATGAATAGGACCATTATGGAGCATGCAAGGAGCATGAGATTGCATGATGGACCACCCTTACAATTTTGGGTAGATGTTGTATACCGTTGTTTATTTAATAAATAGAGGACCTTCAAATCCTTTGGATGGTGGCATTTTAGAGGAGGAATGGACAGGTAAAAAGGTAAACTATTCATTTCTAAAAACCATTGGTTGTGAAGCTTTTGTCCTTGTTGATATTGAAAATAGAACTAAGCTGAAGGCTAAGTTTAAAAAATTTACCTTCATTGGATATAGAGTAGATGAATTTGGTTATCGGTTATGGGATTATGAAAATCATAAAATCATTAGGAGTAGAGATGTTATATTCAATGAGAATGTCATGTATAAGGATCAATTGTAGAAAAAGAAGCATGAACATGGAAAAAAGGAATATGTGGTGTTGGATGAAATTGTAGAAAATAAAATGCCAGTGGTACCTAATGCTCAACAACAACAAGTTATCCCAGAAACTCTTGCAAGTGTTAGACGTTCTGCAAGGATAGCTAGACCTCTTGAAATATTTTCTCCATCGTTATATTCTATATTATTAATTGATTCTAGTGAACCTGAAGGTTATGAAGAAGCAATGTAGGTAGATACCAAAAAGCAGTGGGAGGTAGGCATGAAAGAGGAAATGGATTCCTTGTTGCAAAATTAGACTTGGGACTTAGTCCAATTTCCTATAGGTAAAAGAGTATTGCCAAATAAATGGGTTTTATAGATTGGAGGAAGAAGATGGAGGAAAGAAAAGATATAAGGCCAGACTCGTGGTAAAAGGTTTTGCACAAAAAAAAGGTATAGATTTTGATGAAACATTTTCTCCGGTTGTAAAGATGACTTCTATTAGAACTATTCTAAGTCTTGTGGCTGTAGAAGACTTGCATCTTAAACAATTAGATGTGAATGCAATGTTTCTCCATAGGGATTTGGAAGAGGAAATATAAATGCAACAACCACAGGGATATGAGGTCAAGGGTAAGGAGGAATTTTTGTGCATGTTAAAGAAGAGTTTGTATGTCCCAAAGCAAGCACCTCAACAATGGTATTTGAAATTTGATAGTTTTATGGCTGAAAAAAGTTACAAAAGATGTCATTCTGATTATTTTGTTTATTTTACATATTAATGAACTTAAGCAAAAATAGAAAATTCATTTGCTATGAAGGATTTGGGTGCAACAAAACAAATCCTTGGTATGAGGATCACACGGGACAAGACAAACAAAAAAATATTTTTGTCTCAAAGTGAGTATGTAGAGAAGGTATTGAGAATGTTTAACATACAAAATGAAAAAGCAGTTAGTACACCTTTGCCTAGTCATTTTAAGTTGAATAAGGAGATGTGGCCAAAGACACTAGAGGAAGAAGATAAAATTTCTAGGATACCATATGCATCAGTAGTTGGTAGCTTGATGTATGCAATGTTATGCACAAGGCCAGATATTGCACATGCAGTGGGAGTTGTGAGCAAGTATATGAACAATCCAAGAATGGAACATTGGAATGAAGTAAAATGGATTCTCCAATATTTGAGAGGTACTACTTCAAAGAAACTATGTTTTGGAGGAACAAATTATGCTCTAAAAGGATATGTTGACTTTGATTTGGTGGGTGATATTGATAGTAGGAGTACTACAGGGTATGTTTTTACTATATGAGGTACTGCAGTCAGTTGGATTTCAAGACCTCAAAAGGTTGTTGCGCTTTCAATGATTGAAGCTAAGTATGTTGTTGCTATGAAAGCCAACAAGGAGTTAATGTTTTCTAAAGGAATTGGGACAAAAATAAGAAGATAGCCTTTTGTCCATTGATAGCTAGAGTTCCATTCATCTTGCTAAGAACTTAGCTCTACATTCAAAAACTAAGCACATACAACTTAGATACCACTTCATCCAAACAATTTTGGAGGATGGGCAGCTGAAGCTGGAGAAAGTTCACACAAGTGAGAATCCTACAAATATGTTTGCAAAGGCGATTACATGGGAGAAACTGATTTCCTCGTCAGTTTTCATTGTCTTTCATGACTGATAATGGTGGATATAAGAAACTAGCTAGACCTATAATGCAGTGGGAGCTGAAAGTCTAATAGTGTTGTCCAAGATCAACCTCCAAGTGGGAGATTGTTTGGTGTGGAGCCTGATCAGTCTCCAAGTGGGAGATTGTTGATATGTGGTGACTGATCATGCAAATATTGTACACTCATAATGTATCCTCGTCGGGGTTTGGGGGTGGAAACCCTTGATAGCGAGGGTTTGGGAGTGTAACCCCCAAAAAAAATTTCTTGCTAACACATCAAATGAAAAATGACTTTGTAAAACCTTAATTCTGGAAGCTTCCAAAAAGCTTGTTATAATCGGCTAAGATAGAAGTTGCAGTGTGTGTAATTTGCGAGATTGTAATATGTTTTGTACTAGATAATAAAATCATTGGGTGGCTAAGTTTCTGTGGATGTAGCCCATATTGAGTGAACCACGTTAAATATTTGTGTTGATCTCTTTTGTGTTAAAATCTTCATTGTTATTTTTGGATTATTTAATCTACATATATAATTGTTAATGTTATTGCTCCAATTTTCCTGAATCCTAACAAAAATGATAAGAAGATCATGCACATGATTTAACACCACTAAGATTACATTTACCTAAACCTTGATTCTCTCTGAAATATCATAATCCAGCACTACTAAGATTGCATTTACCCAAACCAAGGTCAACGCCTGACTTACATTGTGTCGAAGGGAAGATCATTTTGGTTTCACCGATGATCATCATTCTCCTCGATGAGGAGTCTTCACTGTGTCATAGGGACACAAATTTTGGTCCCAATGATATATGTCTTTCTCTTTCATGAGGTTTCTTCAATTGATGCAGGACTCAAAACATAATCTCTTCAAATCTCCATTGTCACCTTGATGAAGCATTGTCTCTCTTTATTTATCGATTCATCATTCAAAGGGATAGTAAACCAACTCTGCTCAACATGCTGTGGTCTCCCCAATATCTGACAAGGCTTAGACTGGGTCCCATCATAGGTGTTGCAGGCTAACAAGCACCGAAAGATCTCTAAGCCCTGATCACAACCGTTAAACATCTTCACACCATCTACATCGAAGGGACAACAAAGTGACTCCTACCGATGTGGTGCAGTCTCATCGATATGAACACACAGGCTTCACCAACCTTGTTTGCTCCAAAATCACAATTCTAACAAGCCCTTAGCAAAACACCATTATGAAAATACTCCTCATTCACTGCAAAATACATTAGAGAAAACATAACCTTGTCTTTAGCTATATGCCTGCAAAATACATAAAAAATTAGAAAAGAACATGACAACCCTTCACTGATTTTTACATGAAGGTGGCACTGAAGAGGACATGATAGGTGGTATTTTCTATCGATGACATAAACATATCCCCAATCCCCAATTAACATATGTTGATTGAATTTGAATAGATGACACAGTGATTTGGCATTTGGAAAATACCCCATTCCACGCATGTTGATGAGTTTGGATGGCTTAAATTATGAGTTTCCCTATAAATTGACCACCAAACTAATGGGACAATACTGCCAACACATATTACTGAACATTATAATTGAACCCAAATAATAGTTAGACAAATATTTTTAAGGAAATGATAGCTGCCAGCTTTGGATGGCTTTAATTTTTTTTTCTTTTGTATTCCTTTTATAAAACATAGTTTTGGTCCAAAATGAATGTCCAGTCCTTAAGATTGGTGAACTCAAACTTGTTCTAATCCTATAGATGGCATTTGATAGGAATGTACATACCCTAAAATGTCATCATCTATATAAATACAATTAATGAGGAAGAATTATTTCACATGTGTAAGGATGCATTAGTAGATTCATCATAAGCATCATAAAATAGTTATTCAATTAGATCTATAATATCATCATGCTTGATGTAGAACAAGACAATGAAGCATAAAATAAATCTACATGAGAAGCTAGTGAAGTATCATCAAGGAATAACCTATCATCATGTAAGTGGAGGATATGCGAAAGATAGGTATACATAGATTATACATGAGATAAAAAATATTGAGCATTGTGTTTTGCATCCTAATATATGAGAGGAGATATTTTATCTAAAAAAAATGATTTTATGGATCTAAGGTCATCATGACACGTGGAAGAAAGATTGTCATGAGATGCACAACAATGTCACAAGTATATGAAGGAGGTGAAAATATATCATCTGTGCTCATCATTCAAGGTATTGCATGAGATAGATTAGATCACTAGGCATGTGCTCCTCACTATTATAATCAATATGATCAACATTAGGTTCATGGGTTCTAACCTTGAAGCATGTTCTCCTCACTACCATATATGAGTAATAGTTAGGTCCATAAAGGACATGAAATATGAGACATGATATTATACAAAACACATGGAAAACACATGTCCTTATCCTTATAAAATGTGACCTAGATGGATGTTATGTAATGAAAGAGACAAACTTATTAAAATATAAAAAGTATGCATTAATATCATTTAAGGACAAAACCCTAATAAGTGTGGTGATTGGGTGGGAGAGGGATAAAATATAAATCACAATGTATAACTAAATCTTAAGCAAAATATATAGGCATATAAAGATCTTGAACCCCTAATAAATTTGAAAATATATTAAATATTAGAATAGTATTGGATCTAAAACTATCAGTGACAAAAACACAAGGAAATGTAAGGTTGTGAAGGATTGGTTGGGTTCACTAAAGAAAAATAAAGTTTCCTTAAATTTAGTCTAGGCTAATCTAATAAAATGCAAACACATGAGCACGATTAACCTAGACTAATTAATTACATTGTCGAATTTGAATATTGAACTGTTTTATAATATTTGAATTAGGAATATAAATAGAGAATAAACATGCTTAGCTCTATGTTGATGAATACGCTAACTTGAAATAGCTTTGGGATTATGAACATGGAATTTCAGCCTAGTAATTAACTCAAAACTAGAATATTCTATTGACATTGTACGAGGACGATTCCAACTACCTCAAACTAATTTGCAACCACACGCATGTTCTACAACAAGAAATTCATATTGTGTATTCGAAAAAAAATTATTCTTCATTATTCTTGGTCAACCTTGACTTCTTCTTTGTCTTTTGATATCCAATGGATTGGTGATATTTATAAATACTTTTGTGGGTTTGTTACTATGTCACAAGGGACCTTTTCTCCTAGGTCAACCATGAGAAATGTGTATGAATAATTGAAAAACAATAATCTTCAATCATGCAAATGCTCCCATAAATTACTTGTGGAACTATACTCCTTTTAGTGCATCAATTGAAGTGTGTAGATGTGAATGATATTTAGATATAGCTCTCACAATAATTGGATGATAATACTTTGAAATACAAGTACATAGCAATACATCATGCAAATTTGTGTTTAATTGGCTTTAGGTGTGAAGGGCAAAGGCCATAATTGATAAAAATAAATAAAAATTGAATTAGAGTATAGACAACTTTGCAACTAGAAGAACAACCTCACAACCACTAACTTTTAGGACATAAAAGGACTAGAGCTCAATAGTTAATATGTTTTGTGGAAATAAGTGTGATCTAGGGTGTAATAAATAGTTAAATATGATATATGTATATGATTGTGTAAACATACAAATAGAATAAGATAATAAATATATAGGACTGTGTAAAGAATAGAAAGATAACACAAACCCTATAACCTTACCATTTAAACATGACCCCTTATACTTAAATACATTTTTAAATTAAATTATTAATTACATGCTTAAAATAGTCTCCCGTGATGAAGCAGCGGCTTGATCATTATCTCCAACCAATCTTTATGTTAACTCTTTTATCTCCTTACAAAATACTAAATACTCTTCAATTTTGTTTAAACTTAAACTTGTAATTAAGATGTAACCACAATTTATAAACATAGGAATTTAAAGATGAATAGAGACGGGACCAGCAATGACGACCCTCCCTTTCCAATCTGAATCGGCAAAATATAATGAAAAAACACAAGTGTATGCACTAGCGCCAAAAACCTCACAAAAACAAAACTGCACATTTATTTGCTGAGCAAATTAAATGCTAGAGATGGATACAACTTCATCTTCTTCATCTTCAAACCAGAGTTATCAACCCTCTTTGGGTATTCATTTTGAGGTGCAAGAAACACATGAGGAATATATTCCACAGTTCACACAACCTTTTTACAGTTTCGAGCCCTTCATACTAGTCCAACAAAGAGAACACCATAATACCATTATTGAAAAAAATGTCTGCTAGGCATTCCCACTAAACTGGTTGTTGTACTCATGGAAATGTTATGAATATAAAAGCTAGTAGCTCATGGTTTCCATGGAGTGTGCATTATGCTGAGCAGTATGGATGTAATTACTATTACAATGCAGTGACTGGTGAGAGCACTTGGGAAAAACCTGCAGAGTTGCTTTAACTCTTGATTTTTTATTATATGTCTGAAGTCATCTCTAAATGAAGGGCTCAACTAATGGGGGAGATCTGCTTGACTAATAAAAGAGGAATCTATTGGTTCGACCTACTAGAGAGGTCGACTCCACAGGTGGAACAGGCAACAAAGCTCATTTATCACTTGAGAGAAACCTGTAGAATTGTTTTATTCTTGAATTTTGTTTTGTTTGGGTCTCTAAAGGTTTTCTTTAGATGCAAGGCTCAACTTATGGGAAGGACCAAGTTGACTAACATGAGATGACGTCACTGGCTACCCACCGGAGAGGTTTGGCTCTACCAATGTGAGGCATCAAAATTCTTTTGTATTGGCAAAGAAGGGGGTGGTGAATGGTCCAAGCACTATTTCACAAGAGTGTGCATGGAGTCACCAATTTATAGATATAGGCAGGTAATCAATTGTGGGTGTAATATGTTTGATTTTAGAGGGAATTTGAATTGTTCTGATGAAAAGATCAGTCCAGCAAGTGAGTTGAATCGTATTGGTGAAAAAGATTTAGTGCAGCAATAAAAGTTCCATTGTGTTTACTTCTCTTGAAAAGTTAATAAAATAACAACAGATATTTTATTGGTAACTATGATATGACAGGCAATCGATAATGTTTCATAAAGAACCCTGCACAAATTTCACTTAAAATCTCTATTGATATTGTTTGTTAAATCAGAGTAGTTTTTGTTCTTTTCAATGGGAATAGGGACTCTTGCGTTTCTCTTTTGCTGGGAGAAAATAAAAATCAATACTTACATCACCAGTAATACACCACGCTAGAGTAAGCTGTGTATGTTATTAAATCTTTATAGCATATTCAGTGGCTAATGTGGATTTTGAGTTGATATGCACTCCTTATGAGAGTAGTTATCTACTGATATGCCTATTTTGTTAGTGGGTTTCCCTAATTGTCTCTTTGGTATGTTATCGAAGGGAAATAAACATCCTGTATAAAAAAGATCTAGGGTAAAAAATCATAAATGGATTTGATTTTAGATTTCTTCGAAGATTAGAATGTATGTTGAGACAAAGATAATGGAAATTTTGAGATTAAATGATCCAAATTTAAGTGGGGGTCTTGAAGACCACCACCTATTTATGGTAGTCTTAACAATTCTTGTTATACTTCACATTTGTGCATCCGTATAAGCATTCCCCATATCAATAGACAAGTGTATTGACATTAAACACAATACAATGTTGGTGTATTTTATGTAATATAAGGACCACTATACCATGTCAAGTTGATTCATGCCATCTAAATGGTTTACCCTACATTGGCAGCATCATAGTTGGTTATCCTCATTTTACATACCACTTGATTGGTGTACCCCAAGGTAGAGAACAAATGGAAGACCTCTAAAGGATTATGTGTAGGATGTATCCCTTGTGTAAACCCTTGAAGGATAACACACAAATAATATGGATACCCACTACACCATGTCAAGTTGAATCATGCCATCTAAATGGTTTACCCTACACTGGAATCCTCATAGTTGGCTATCCTCATTTGACATATCACTTGATTGGCATACCCCAAGGTATAGAACAAATGGAGGACCTCTAAAGTATTATGTGTAGGATGTAGCCCTTGTCTAAACCCTTGAAGGATAGCACACAAATCATATGGATATTGAACATCACTTATACACTAGTGAAACTCCAAGATAAACCATTATGCAAGAATTTGTAACATTAATGACATTGTGGTGGACTATAGAAATCACCCCATAAGCTCCAATAGCCCTTTGGGCTATTATGTAAACATCTGAATTATTTTGTACAACACTTGGCACCATTCTTGCCACTTAATGAACCTCCACGTGCTCTCTTATCTACACATGTGTCACATGTATGCACCCTTATCTAAAGATTAGAGACCCAAAATTTTGATTGACAAAGGCCTAAGCATCATTTTGGAAGATTAACAATTACCCATGCAACAAGGAAAAAAATAACTATTACAAAAAATAAAATATTTCATAACTACTTTCTTGTTTAATGCTCTTTATATGGTCAACAATTTAACATTGATAAGAGATATCAATGACTCACATGTATTCAGTATCAAGTTTGATATCATTTAGGAAAAATAAATAGAATATGTTACCCCATTTTTTAATAAAGAGATTTTCATTCTCTATGTTGTTATGCATCATATACATATGTGATTTAGCCTATTCTATCAGTAAATAAGAGTAGCTAAGTTATTTTCAATCACTTTCAATTTGAATGTGTAATAATTTCTCTATATAAATTATGTTTTAAGATTCTATTGTATATTCTATAATTTGTAGTTTACTTTTAATAATTTTGCCTCACTTTAAATAGCCATAGATTTTCCTCTATGCATTTCTTCGCCTTGGCTCAGATCATTAGTATTGAAGCCTAAGATTTTGTTGAAAGGAAGTCTAGTGCACGGAAGCAAATTTCCATACCAATCTAAGTAGGAGAGGGTTGCAAAATTTCTTTGAACCCTTAAACTATTACAACTACAAATTTAGATACACATTTAGAGCATTAAAAATAGATAAACAATGCAACACCATAACACCATGATTTATGTGGAGAAAACCCTTTCAAGAAAAAATCACACTCCAAACACATAGCTCACTTGTATTATTCATCAACAAAGAGTTTCAATATAATAACAGAGTCAATGCTCTTTAGAACTTCTCACACAACAACAAAATCATGGAGAAATTCTAGAAGCATAATGACATTAAAAAATATTCAACTTGTTGTACAAAATAACATTTAGACAACTCCAACATGAAGAAAGGGTGCTTAAATTATGCCAAAACCAAAACCCATGCCTAGGTGTGAATATGAGTCCAATATGGCAATCTGCCATAGTTAGGATCCTCAAATTATTCCTTTTTTCCTAATTTCAACACTTGCCTCCTCATCATTGGCTATCACTCAACATGTAGGGTGCCATCACACATGCAATTGCTAATTCAAAAATGGGTGTAGGTCCTTACATGTAGCCAATTTTTCATAGTGTGAATTGGAAATTGGATCATACATGACTCTTATAATTGTCATAACTTATCATAGCAAGTTGTCATTGTAGAGGAGGAAATTTGAGACCTTGAAATGATGTGATATCAAAGTGAAAATGTCCCTCAACTACCTTAGGGATCAAAGCTTAGGTAACGAGATGAGAAGATAAATGGAGTTGTTTATGTTTTATGCAAAATTAAAGGATGAGAATTTTAGAGATTGAAAGAGTAGGTTGCAGAGGTCTCCTAAGAAAACTAGTAGGCTCCTAACCAAAGATGATGTTGTGGAGTTTGGACGTTCTCATGGCATGCTATAGTCTCGTACAAATGAAAAATTAAGTTTTCCTACATTAACAACAAAGAACCTACTGACTATTCGATAACTAAAATCTCAAAGATGTACTTAGCTCATAGAAAACAA
This sequence comes from Sequoiadendron giganteum, assembly GCA_007115665.2. Classification (NCBI taxonomy): domain Eukaryota; kingdom Viridiplantae; phylum Streptophyta; class Pinopsida; order Cupressales; family Cupressaceae; genus Sequoiadendron; species Sequoiadendron giganteum. The sequence continues at coordinate 179,767,815 of CM021101.1, read as the reverse complement.
AGGTAAACAAAATAAAAGAAATGGGCTTAAACTAAATGTGATAGAAAGGAAATGATGAAATGGAAAAATAAGGAGACACTCACAAAAGGTCCATAAATGAAGCTTCCCATAAAGCAATAAATTCAAGACCTGCACAAATGAAGATGAGAAAATAGTTGGTGTTATTTCAAGGGCTTGCCTCAATCAAACCCGGGCCACATAGATGTTCCCACCTCCACAGAAAACCAGATAGATAAAGATAAAATATAATAGTAATAGATGAGATAAAGATAATAGACATGCTAGAATAACAATATGCTATCAAATTAAAAACCTCTATGGAGCTCTCATCAGGTGGTTGCAGTTTCAAATTTTCACAAGGTGGGAAGCCCTGGTTCGAAGGTTTGTGGTAATGGTGGTAAGTGTGTTGATGGTCCGGTGGTGTCAGCTACGTGTCCAACTAATGGAAAAGTTGATGCGACCTTATTTCCTATTCTTTCAGTCTCTGTAGTTGTTGATTCTTGGTTTGAGCAAGTGGGGGGCCCAAAGGACTTTTTTGGTGGAAGTTTGTCATTAGGTATTGGGCCTAAGATTCCTGTTGTTGTCTTTGGTGATGCTTTTCAAAAATGTGTTGAAGGCCTATCCAATGGCAATCGATGGGTCAACCTCTTTGGGTCCAAACCAAAAGGTAAGAGTTATTCCCCTCTGATTGACTTCTTCGCTAATCCTATTTCTAGTGAACACTCTATCTCTATTCCTGACTGTATTATTGAGAAGAGTATGGATTCAATCGATATTTCTCTTGTGGGGAAGTTTTTGGGACCTTGCTCACACATTGAGTTGGTTCGTAAGCTTGGTTTAAATCATTGGAGGCTCAAGGGGTAGGTGGAATTTGTTGTGATGGTAAAGGGGGTTTTATCCTTTTTCTTTTCTTGTGAGGAAGACACTACAACAAACCAAGCAATTAGTGCCTAAAATAGCACCGGATTTTAGTGCATTTGAGTTCATCAATTGGGCACTTTTGTTGTTGCAAAAATTCATGCCAAACTACATTTTACTTTGGTATCAGATTTAGCGTCAGATTTCGTGTTAGATTTAGCATTGACTTTTGAAGCTTCCAGTTTGGCTTTCAATTTTGCTTTTGGTTTTGCTTCTTGTATTGGTTCCAAGTTTGCTTCCAGTTTTGCTTCTGGTGTTGCTTCCACGTTTGCTTCCAGTTTCACTTTTTGTGTTTCTTTCAGGTTTTCTTCCATTTTTGCTACCAGTGTTGCTTCCAAGTTTGCTTCCAGTGTTGCTTCCAGGGTTTCTTCTAGTGTTGCTTCCAGGTTTGCTTCCAATTTTGCTTTCGATTTTTCTTCCAAGTTTACTTCCGGCTTTGCTTCCGATTTTTCTTCTAGGTTTGCTTCCATTTTGGCTTCCGATTTTGCTTCTGGTTTTGCTTCTTGTGTTGCTTCCAGGATTGCTTCCAGTTTTTCTTCCAGTGTTGCTTCCAGTTTTGCTTCTTGTGTTGCTTCTAGGTTTGCTTCTAGTTTTTCTTCCAGTGTTGCTTCCAGGTTTTCTTCCAGTTTTGCTTCTTGTGTTGCTTCCAGGTTTGCTTCTAGTTTTTCTTCTAGTGTTGTTTCCAGGTTTTCTTCCAGTGTTGCTTCCAGATATTCTTCCAGGTTTGCTTTCAATGTTGCTTCCAAGTTTGCTTCCATTTTTGCTTCCAGGTTTTCTTCTGGTTTGGCCTGCAATTTTGCTTCCATTTTTGCTTCTGGTTTTGCTTCTAAAATTGCTTCCATTATTACTTCTTTTTTTTCTACCTGAATTGCTTCTATTTTTGCTTCCTAGATAACTCCAAGTTTTTCTTCCAAGATTGCTTTTGGGGTAAGTACAAGAAGTTGGGTCCATGAAGAGGGGAAGTTTCGGCCAAAAAAAATCTCGCAAAAAACGCATACGCGTTATTAAAAAATGCGTATGCGTTATGCATCGGGTACCCGAGCCTAAAAAAATGTGTATGCACTAAAAAACGCATATGAGTTATAACGTGTATGTGTTTTATAACACGTACAAGTCATTTATTTTAAAAAAAAATGCTTTTTAGAAATGGGTACTTTATTTTTTAAAATAATCAAACAAATAAAAAATGCATATGTGTTTTGTAACGCGTATGCGTTTTTCAAAACTCATATGCATTATTAAAAATTTGAATCTCCAACCCACATGTAGCCTTGGTTTTAGGCTCAGGAAAGGCTAGGCAATCCGACCTTTAGCCTTTGACCTGCAACTAAAAAACTAAGGTAGATTGAAGAAGAATGTCCAACTTTGGCAATATGGCTAATGGACTTTTTTTCTGAATGAATCTATAAAATTAAAACCCATTAGAAAACACGATGTCTAGTTTCCAAATATATAGTTTTTATTAAGATTGGATTATATTTGTTATTTTTTAATTAATTTCTAAGCAAACTAGTCCTTAAACTTGAAATATCAGGTTTTTTTTTGTTTTTTAATAACTTTTTTTGGTTAAGTTTCTTGTAAAAAAAATTATATGGCATCAATCTTTAGAAAATTCTCTACACAATAAAAAAAAATTCAAAAAATGTTTAGTTTAGTTCCAATTATGTTGTCTGTGCACGTTGATTTTTAAAAACAACAATTAAGGCCAATAAAAATTCAATAAATAAAAAATTCTAAAAAAAATTCTAAAAAAATTCCTCATTAATCTTCATGTTGTTAGCTTTCTTTTCCCAAAAGGAATTAGAAAAATACTTTTACTTGGGTCAAAAAGTGGTGTTTGTACATGTGCATGGTATGGTAAAAAAACAGGGACTTTTATAATGTGGTTTTTATACATCTCTATCAAAATTTAATTTCTATCATCTGGGTATTTGAATAAATTACATATTTGGAAACTAGATTCAAATATTAGTGACTTTTTTCAAGATTCATTGTGTAAGTGCCTCAAATTTTCAGTCCAAGTGTGAAAAATTCTGAAAAACAGCAAAAACACTTCCACTTTTTGAGCTTTTTGTGGACCCAACTTCTTGCATCAGCCCTTTGGTTTGCTTCTAGTTTGGCTTCCATTTATTAATTTAATATGTTTTATTTCAATTTAGTTAGTTAAATTTATCATGCCTCTTACACAACTCATATGCTTATAGATTAATTTAATTATTTAACTCATGATTAAATAATAAGATAATTATTATAACATGATTATCATCTATAATTAAAACAAGCGAGTCAAATATCTATAATTTAATTGAATTTGACAACATCCATCCTGAGCAATAAATTAAAATCATCATATGTAATAAATATCCTTTCAAAAATCATTGACCACTTTCAATATATATAAATTGACAAGTCAATACTGATAAGATCATCATCATATATAACTAAAACAAGTGAAAGTCAACTATACTAGTAGATCAATAACATGTCAAAATGATACATGTCCAATAGTCAACATAAGTCAAAATGATACATGTACAAATGATATAAGTAAACATGATAAATTATGTAACTCAAAATTATACAACTCAAGATGATACATTCCCAAATGATATAAGTTAAAATGATACAACTCAATAATATGGTACTATAGGCCATGAAAATGATACATATGAATATAGTAACCATGAAAAGAGGCATCATAATGATATATCAACAATGATACATGATGCAGTCTATATGATCATGAATGTCATTGGCTACTATCAGGAACTACCTCATCAACATCATCACCATCATCATCATCATCATCATTATCATCATTGTCATCATCATCCTCATTGGCCTCGGTGTCTTTTGTATTTGCATCATCATCATCCTCTTCCATATTGTGATTTGTACTAGAACCAACATATTCTGGATCTATATCATGAGGGTCATCTTGATCTTTTGGAAGACCCGTGTTCTACAAAAAACCATTTAAAATGAAAAGTTATTATTTATTTCATGCAATAATTTATTTTTCTATTATATATCTAATATTGCAACATATGAAACAAAACCATAATCATATTACATCATATCAAAGTGCACATACCATAATAAAATTTCAAAAAAGTTACAACTAATATGTCATTCCAATGATGTAAAACATGCAGCAATTCTAATAAACGTTAGTAAAATATGTCAACATTTGGTAAAAGAGGAAGAAAGATGACTAGAACTCTGGAGGCCCACCATAATGGATTTCAATATTCAACCATGAGATCAGAAGAGAATGTTGATATCATGTATCAAAACATTGAGCATGCATTCTTCCAACCAACGTAGAAGGAGATGATTACTTTGCTTCATTTTCATTTGCATAACCATATCATGGTGTGAACCAAGAAGACCAAGGATGTCTAGTTTTATGTGGAGGTAATGGATGTGGTCCAAAATTTAGGAGGGGCAAGAAGGTCAATGTATGATCCTGATGAAATTGAGGAAGAACATCAAGAGAGGGACAAGAAAAATAGAATCAATGCATAGTTCCAAGGATTTGTCAAGCGAGTAACAGAGCTATGGGAGCAACCTCATCTAAAATATTTTGAACTAGAGTTTGATATACCATTTAGAGAGCTTAGTTTTCATGGAGTTCCTTTCAAAGCATCTGATTTTATTTTCCTACGGTAAACTATTTGGTAGAGTTGGTGGAATTACCTTTCTTAGTAATCACTATTAGTGAGATTAAGATTTTTAACCTTGAGAGAGTAGGACTTGGGAAAAAGGCATTTGATATGGATATTATTTTCAAAGACTTCAAGTGGGATGTACTTCGCATTGATTCCATTCCTCAATCTTTGCTTGATGGCATCAAGGAATGGTTGAACTCCATGGATATAAAGTATTATGAAAGTAGAATGAACTTGAAGTGGCGACCAATTTTGAAGACTATTATTGATGATCTAGATAAAATTATTCAAGATGGTGGTTGGGGATTTTTGAATATGGAAGCTAGTGATCAGAGCTAGGAAGACCATGCCAATAAATACAACTTGAATGATGGATTGTGACCTCAAGTTAAAGACAAAGCATAACGTATATTTGGATGATCCAATTTTATATCTTCATTTTGATATCATTTTTCTGTTATATTTATCTAATATTACAACATATGAAACGAAACCATAATCATATTACATCATATCAAAGTGCACATACCATAATAAAATTTCATAAAATTTATAGCTAATATGTCATTCCAATAATGTAAAATATGCAACACAATTCTAATAAACGTTAGTAAAATATGCCAGCATTTGGTGGAAGAGGAAGAAAGATGACTGGAACTCTGCAGGCCCACCATAATGGATTTTGATATTCAACCATAAGATTAGAAGAGATAGTTGATATCATGTATCAAAATATTAAGCATGTATTCATCCAGCCAGTGGAGAAGGAGATGATTACTTTGCTTCATTTTCATTTGCATAACCATATCATGGTGTGAACCAAGAAGACCAAGGATGTCCAGTTTTATGTGGAGGTAATGGATGTGGTCCAAACTTTAGGAGGGGCAAGAAGGTCAATGTATGATCCTGATGAAATTGAGGAAGAACAACAAGAGAGGGATAGGAAAAATTAAATCAATGCAGAGTTTCAAGGATTTCTCAAGCGAGTAACAAAGCTATGGGAGTAGCCTCATCTAAAATATTTTGAACTAGAGTTTGATATACCATTTAAAAAGCTTGGTTTTCATGGAGTTCCTTTCAAAGCGTCTTCTTTTATTGTTCCTATGGTAAACTGTTTGGTAGAGTTGGTGGAATTACCTTTCTTAGTAATCACTATTAGTGAGATTGAGATTGTTAACCTTGAGAGAGTAGGACTTGGGAAAAAGGCATTTGATATGGCTATTGTTTTCAAAGACTTTAAGTGAGATGTAATTTGTATTGACACCATTCCTCAATCTTCACTTGATGGAATCAAGGAATGGCTAAACTCCATGGATATAAAGTACTATGAAAGAAAAATGAACTTGAACTGGTGGCCAATTTTGAAGACTATTACTGATGATCCAGTTAAATTTATTGAAGATGGTGGTTGGGAAATTTTGAATATGGAAGCTAGTGATCAGAGCTAGGAAGACCATGCCAATAAATCTTGAATGATGGATTGTGACCTCAAGTTAAAGACAAAGAATAATGTATATTTGGATGATAAAATTTGATAGGTTCTTCATTTTGATATCATTTTTCTGTTATATATCTAATATTACAACATATGAAACAAAACCATAATCATATTACATCATATCAAAGTGCACATACCATAATAAAATTTCAAAAAATTTACAGCTAATATGTCATTCCAATGATGTAAAACATGCAACAATTCTAATAAACATTAGTAAAATATGCCAACATTTGGTGGAAGAGGAAGAAAGATGACTGGAACTCTGGAGGCCCACCGTAATGGATTTTGGTATTCAACCATGAGAGAAAAAGAGAGAGCTGATATCTTGTATCAAAACATTAAGCATACATTCTTCCAACCAACGGAGAAGGAGATGATTACTTTGCTTCATTTTCATTTGCATAACCATATCATGGTGTGAACCAAGAAGACCAAGGATGTCCAGTTTTATGTGGAGGTAATGGATGTGTAGGGCTAAGCTTATCATCCTCATGAATGCAAACATCATCACAAATAAATACAGTTGTACTCTATTTTCTATTAGAAAGCATATTCATCCAAATACTACTTCTATGGAGGCTTGTGTGAATCCTTGAATATTGTTAGAATTGACCTTGATTTGTGTGACTCAACACATTCTTGAGCCATAGGTCCAATTAACTAACTTATTGCATCCTAGTTACACATTTATCAAGTGTAACTTGTTCAAATGAAGTTCATGTAGGAACACCTTTAGAGGCATAGGTAGCAAGGACATTACTAAACCCATATCTAAGTGTGTGCATGACTATCATTAGGTTTTCGTGAATGATGGTAGGATATGCCTCAATAGAAGACAATCATATAGCTTTTATTATTTAAGTAGCTCTGAATGTTTGGGCAGTGAAGACAAATGGTTTATGACAAGAAGAGAAACAACGGTAGAAATGAGGGTTTTGAGATTAGAAACAATGAAAACTGATTCAAGGTGAAGAAGCGCCCTGTCAAAGTGAAAGAAGGACACCATTATTAAGAAAATACAATGGGAAAAATGAACAATACAATCTTCAAAGTAAGGGTATGTCATGGACAACGTATTATAATGGAAAATCATACATGCTTTTTGAACCTGGGACTGGTATTAATGATGGGTTTTAGGGGCAGCATCAAGGGTTCCATGCAAGACACAAGGTATATAGTGCATGCAACAAATTGAAGAACAACAAAGTAGAGTAGATATTCAAAGGGAAACCATGAGATGCAAATTTGCAAGAAGAATTGCTTTGGTGTTTCTTGTCTTCATGAGGAGATCATGCCATGCATTGTACACGGAGATGGATGCAATAGTTTCCTAGACCCTTCTAGAGTGTTGGTAGACTCACTTGATATGGATTACTTGATTGATGGAGTTAAATGTATATCACAACTTAAAGATGCATAAGAATGACAAATGGTAAAATATACATAAGGGGGTAGGTCTGTGAAGTGAAAGAACAGTCCACTCAAACTATATTTTTTATGATGATGATACAAAAGACTAGAATCCACATTCACATCTTATGCCTTGTGGAAGGATCTATGAATGTAGTGATAGGGTTCAATAATAAAGGGTGTATAAAGATTTCATGATGATAATTAAATGCACAGAGAGAAAGGACTGTCATTATAGAGGCAGAGTACAATGGACTTTCCTTATCAAGACACTGTGAAAGGAAGTAAGCTACAACAAGAGTGAGTATTATGCATGATAAGGTTGCATTCAATAAACAGTTGGTAAAGAGCATGCATAGGAGATCATTGAAGTATTCATGAGTTAAAATAGTCAAGGGGTTAAACAATCAGTTTGATGACACTTATCATCATACAAGTCATAGGCCTGCATTCAAGCAATTATTGCCACAACACAAGAAAATGAATCAAACATCCTTTAAATGGCATGAGAAATGGAAGGGCATAAGAAGGAAATTGAGCACTTGAAACATCAAGTGGAATACTACAACGCTGCAAGGTATGGCATAGGTGATTTCATGGAATATTCATTAGAAATAGAAATGGAAGGGCCAACAGAGAAGCACTTTAGAACTCATCCTACACATTAATAAACAACTCAACACAAAAAATTAAAATTGACATATTAACACAACAGTATCCAACTAAGTTATTGAAAGTCAACTATTGATACCTCCTTCTCCATCCAGATTACAAAATCAATCCACTTTTTGCTTTGTAACATTTCCTTTTCAAATTTCTTTGGATGGCAGCCATATTTCTCCTCTTGTCAAAACATGGCACATGGACTAGTTAAACTAATTAATATGCAATCATTTACTTTTCCTACGAAATAAAAAAATATCATTTAACATATTAAATATACTTACAAATGTACAAATCAAGACCTGTAAACCTTTCTGGTCACTGTGATGTGTGGCATAAAGATTTTTAAGCCTAGCCTTGGAGGCCTTGTCCTAAAATTTATACTAATTCAATTTAACTATGAACAAATAAAATTTTAAAATCGTTTAATAAATTTGATATAATCTTATGAGAAAATTCAAATACCTGCATACTCTCCTCATCAGACTTCTCATATGCTTTTACAAGCTCTTTCCATACTTTCACACTTACGTCAATTGGCCTTTTTTTGAGCCTTAGCTCAGGAGGGAGTTTTTTTATCTTCTTTGTTTGGTTGCACCAAAATCTCTTGTAGTTTTGAGACATTCATAGCTTTAAATTCTTTACAAACCAAACTATGCCAAATTCAGTCTCCATTTCATGGATAACTACTTTTTGCAGGTGCATGGGTATCTTTGAGAATGGAAAATGTAGATGGTCTTTGAACCGTTGAAGGCATGATTCCTTCAACCTATTCACAAACATTTTTCCAGCATCTATCATTTGGACTTCCCTTGAAACCGCATCGTATTCTATCTTGGTATGAAGCTACCAATGCAAGATGCAAAACATGGCATGGTGGAAGAAGTTTGTGTTCCAAGAGTGGTTGGGACATTGGAAGTCTCTACTCCCTATTCCACATTCTTAGAGTTTATTGTTATTGATTTTCTCCTGGATCTTTTGCTCGATCTAGGACTAGTTGGGGAATAAATTGATTCCCTTTGACATGGTTGATTTGTTTGTAATATTTCAAGGGCTTTACTAGATCGTTTTTCTATGTATCTGGCAAGCATTGTCAAGTCCATGCCATCCAATTTGTTCATTGCCTCTACCCCCAATAATGAAGTCAATGCCTCTTTATCTTTGTCAGTCCCATGTCCTTATATATATATATATATAAAATAAATTTCTTCTTTTAAATTTAGAAATAAAAAACTAAAATCTAAAAATCAAAGAAACAACGGAAACATTTAGAAATCTATAAATTGACAATGAATTACCTCATTGTGGCCAGAGTTTGCTCCCTTTGCTCCCTTCCCTCTATCGCTTGACATTTTGAGGCGAACTAGGGCAAATACTCAAAAGTTATTCAAAATGAAAGTTCCCAAGATGTCACATACAAAATGACGCTCAATTCATCTTTTCCTTCACGTTGAGTTCTTCAATTCATCTCTTCCTTTAGGCGGTGCTCTTCAATTCATCTCTTCCTTCGGGCGGTATTTTTCCCTTTTTTCTCCTTTCTTCCTTCATGCACTATTTTTCTCCTCTCATCTCTTCCTTCACATGGGAAGTTTTTATTGTTTGTTTTGAATCATTAGTTGGAACTATAGTTGGTGTAGTTAACTCCAACTTTAGCCTTGACTTTTAGCCCTAAATGTAATCGTTTTGGGGAGAAAAAGGTGGTGCAAAGTGCGCCTAATTTAGCGCCTAGAAGTGCAAAATGATGTATTTTTCTTGGAAGTGGGTCTTCATTTGAAGCTAACTTTTAAATGAAGATATTTTTTATTGTTTTTTGGAATAAAATAAATATTTTTGTTCAAAGTTTACCTTCAAGAAGAGACATTTACTTATTATTTTATCTAATATAATAATATTAAATAATTTTCACTATTTAATTTTTGTATTTTAAGTAGGATGCATGATATAGAAATAGATAATGATTGTATTTTTGAATAGAGAGAAATTTGGACTACTAGTAGACATGACAACCCAATTTGCATAGAGGTTCAAAGGCTTGACATTAAGGGTGGAGATAGTTTGCATGTTCACCTTCAATATTTATGTTAGATTAATAAAATTATATTTTTTCTTCGATTAGTTGCATTTTTTCTAATAACTCAATTACCTTGAACTATAAAGCCTAAAATATAAATGATAGACATGAAAAATATCAAACCCTAAAATATAAACTCTATACCCCAACTATTTACCACATGAAAATTTTTGAGCTATTTTTTTGAATATGCATAATTATTTTTACCTTTATGTATCATTGCTATTATCTTGATTAGGGTTTGGGATTTTTTTGTGTAATCTCTTTGATCCCACTAACCCACCCTTATTTAATGTATTATTGATAGATTATTCATCATGTATTATCATATATATTTTTCTATTGGTCCACAGTTATTATGTGACTATTGTCATTTATTATAGGATCGAGAGGAGGCCATGGAGATAGGACATGGATGGCATAGAACTACTCAATCATAGAGAGGAAAGTGGGTGGAAATAGATATGACAATGAAATCTGAAGATACAATAGAGGTAAGAAGAGAAAACAACCTCAACCAAAGGAGGAAGGTGTTTATGAATTCACAAATGCTACAACATAGAGGAGATAAATTAATTTTTCTCTCCACGAGGCCTCTGAGGTCAAACTTATTGGTTGAAAATGCATAGGAATGGTGATTAAATGTGATTCTATGATCAATGGAAAAGTTTGAAAATTAGGATGGCCAAAACATGATATCAATATGTCAAATATATGACTAAAGTGAGGTTTTGTGTTGGATAGCATATTCATTGAAATGATATAATTTGTGTACTAAACATTATTTACTATGTTGTGTATCATAGGGGCCAGATGAGGCCATGGCAACAGATCGTGTCATATCAAATGAGGACACAATAGATGAAGCAAGACATCAAGTACTCAAATTTTGACTTGACTTAAAGGAAAAAATGATCTGATGGAATTTTGTGATATGTCCATATTCTTTCATAGTATTATTGAAATTTATAATGTATTATCCAAACTTGACATAAATTAATGCATGTTGTTGATTATTTTAGATGGATATTGGAGAAAATGCAGAGCCCGAGCGTTCAACTAGCAAAAAAACAAGATATGTACGTGGACATGGACCTAAAACTATTAAATCGCATAGAGGACAGTGGGTGGAAGAGAATATGACAATGGATTCTGCAGACACAAAAAATGATTGCACTAAACAAGAGGTTGTTCAGGACTATAGTACATGGGATGAATACTTTGAGAAAATTGTTGTTTGTGGATGTTTTGTATGTCGTGGAAATAAACAATTCAATGAGAAATTGTACAAATAAATTACATATATGATGAGCTTCTAGTCGGTTGTATGCCTTCTACAATCAATTCAAATCCAATAGGAATTGTGGTACAAGGAATTTTCCAATTTGATATAAATAACGTGTATACTTAGTTTAAACATTGTTTTATATTATTTAAAAAACTATTTTTTTCTTAATGGATACTTGTAGGATAAAGTTCAAGTGGTTTAAAAAGTTTCCTGGATCATCAACTTCCAGCCTAGAGGGAAATGATCATTTCTTAGATGATACATCTAACAAAAAAATGTGCAAATATACCAGCTTGGAAGATGAGGAATTGAAGAAAACAAGTAACAAAACAAGAACCAATTTAAAGATGCATAATTTTCTTAAAGACAAGGGGAAGGTGGAATACATACCCTATGAGAATGAATTTGATGGAGATGATGACTTGCCCTTGAGTTTGAGATCAATTTACAAAGATACATTTGATCGTCGACTATATTATGCTTGGCCTAGTGATCAAAAACTACCTAGAGTGTATGGGGTGTTTCAATTTTGGGGATACAACTACATGATACGACCCTCCAATATTCATGGAGCGAATCTAGGCATCTTTATTATCCAAGATGTACATGTGGGATCTAAACATAGAAACAATTTAGAAGAAATCACTAGGATATTAATGCCATATTATGGTCCATCATATTACAATGGTGAATGGACAAGGCTAGAAAAATATAAGCCTAGCATGTCAGCATATGGTCTAAATTCGAATATGTATACACATTGTCTCCAATTGGAAAATGGAAAATAAATTAATAGACTCCATCTTATGTATATAGATGGATGTGCATACACACATAAAAATATTGCAGGATTTATAAATAGTAGTAAGGGAAGGGACCCTACTATAAGACCGAATTGTCAATTTGTTGAGGTTATAAATGATAAAGATGGAAATATGGAAAGAGAGGTTGATAGATCTATAATGGTTGAGGCTATTATGGACCTTACCATTGGGGATGAGTTATTAATTGATTACCCCTTCTTAAAACACACTCCTGTGTGAAAGAAGAGGGAAGAACAAGGTCTCCCTAAGGATGTTCTTAATGGCAGAAAACCAAAGAATAATAAATGAGTGTGGACTGATCTTTTATAAACTATGTTGTCAAAATTGTGTTTTATTTAAATTATTGTATAACAAAGGTAGTCTATAAAATAATGTTCAAGTATTCAATTGATGTATATATATTCATACAATTTTTATTTTTATTTTTTAAGCCATATTTGATTAAATATTTCTTTGAAATTGATACATTTATGATTTATCCAATTGTTTCCAAACATTAATGCTTGCATTTGTTGATAAGTAGAAGATGTTGATGAAACACATAGTAATACCCAAGATCCAATTGGGTTATTAAGATTTGGACGGGATGATTCAAACCATCCTTTAAACAATACCAGGGTGAAAAGAGGAAGATTGAAGAGAATACTACCAGCTGAGAAATTTGAAGAGCTGATGAGATCCGCATACATAGCCTTAATGGTGATGATCATGATAGTGAAAATGCAGTGCATGAAGAAGGATTGAATGAAATTCTTACAGGTTTCTTTGGGGATGGAAATAATGATCTAACAATAATGATCATATGGTTGATAGTAATGATGATAGCAGCGGTAATTACCACCAACATAATGTTGATGATAACAACTTGAAAGACTCTGTCAAGCAAGCAGTGAAGACACCCGTGTTCAAATCGGGTGCAAGTAGAAACTCAAAACTGGCATGCACATTAATATTATTAGAAATCAAGTCACTATTTGGTTGGTCAGACAAAGGATTCACTACCCTACTGAAGTGAGTTGAAATCTATTTCTTACTTTGCATTGTCAATTGGTGTACATAATTCGTAAACATTCATCAACTTCATTTATATTTCTTTAAGAGGATTTTAAAACCATATTGTATATAAACAATCCTAGTATAGATTGGCATATCAAGCATGTTCATCATAAGTCAAACATTCAATTGATTTAATCTCTAGCAATCTTATAGGGCACTAAAAACTAAAATATTCCTTGAAGGGAATGTGTTGCCATCAACTTGCAGAGAGGCTCGTCTATTGTTGGTTGAGTTGGGGATTGAATATAAGAAAATTCATTCATGTAAAAAAGATTGCATTTTATACAAACATGAATATCAAAACAAGGTAGAATTCCATGTATGCAAAGATAAGATATATCGTACAGATGTACAAGGTCCTATAGTTCCAAAGAAGGTTTTGCGTCACATGCCAATTATACCTAGATTTCAACGAATGTTCTGCTGCAAGTCACTTGCACAATTGATGGACTTGCATGCAAAGAACATGAGTAAAGATGGATTCATGTTAATTTCGGCCAACTCCAAAGCAATAAAACACTTAGAGGAAAAATGGCCAAGAAAACTCAAAGATGAACCCCGTAGTATCAGGTTTGGTCTTGCAATTGATGGAGTGTGCCCATTCTCTTTCCTGAGTTCAAATTATAGTGTTGGATAGTCAGATTGATAGTATTATATAATTTTCCCCCATGGATGAGTGTTAGAAAGGAGCACCTTATGCTGACTCTCATTGTTCTAGGAAAACATCAAGTTAAAAACATGGATGTTTATCTCGCACCTTTTATTGATGAGATGCAACCATTATGGAAAGGCATACAAATGTATGACATATCACATCCTCCATCAAATAGGTCCTCCATGTTGTATGGTGTGCTATGTTGGACTATTCATGATTTCCCAGAACTTGGTGTTTGTTCTGGTAAGATAAAATATTTACGTATTTACAATCATAATTTATTTTCATCCCAACTTTCATACTTAGTTTTATACTATTTTTTATGTTATTAACATTACTTATTGAATTGCAGGGCTTCAAACAAAGGGGATATTTGCATGTCCACGATGTGCAGAATAATTTCAAGGGCAGTATTATAAAGATCTACATAAATTTATTTACACAAACAACAAGTTTTTTCTACCACTAGATCATAAGTTTAGAAATCGCCTGAAGAATCAATTTCATGGAAAAGTTGAAAATAGAGGCCCTCCCATGATTATGGGTCTAGATGATTGGCTTAAGAAGTATGAAGATATTGAATTGAAAGCTTGGGAGGATTTTTTTGATCGGGGTGATTCAATTGAAGAACTAGAACAAGTTTTAGTTAATATGCCAGAAGGAATGAAAAGAAAATCCATATTTTATGAGCTCCCTTACTGGAAGGATCTATTAATATCTCACCTATTAGATCCTATGCAAATCTTTAAAAATGTCCCAAATTCTATATTTCAACATATATCAAGCAAAGAGAAGGACACCTTGTCTTCAAGGAGAGATATTGCTCTTTCGCGTACCAAAATTGATAGAAAACATTTGTGGCCAAATAGGGAAAATGAAACATATGTAGAAGCTCCATGGATTTTGAAAAAAAAAAAAGCTAGACCAACTAAAAAATTTCATCCTTTCAATAAGGACACCTAATGGCTATGGGTCATCATTGGCTAAAGCTTTTACAGTTGATGGACATGTCACAAGATTTAAAACACATGATTTTCATTATTTTATGAAGGTATTATATATCATTTAACATTTACTAGTAAAATTGATTAAGTACTAAATATATTTTGATATTTTGTTGTGTGATAAAAAATTACTAATGAAATTTTCATAAATGTGTTTGATAGCATATCATGCCATTGGTAATTAGGGGGGATTCCTATCTTACAGTTGACTTAAGGAATGCCATAAGTCGATTGTTAGAATTTACAAGGTATGTTGTTATATGAAATGTTCATGAGTGAGAGACATAGAGATATTATATTGTATTTTAATTTTTTACTAAAGGTTAATACTAATTTACTATTCTTATATTAGGTGGGTGAACTCCAAGGAGATCCACGAATGTGAAGTACCAAAATGGAAGAAGGAAATTGCAGAAATTGTATGTGTATTTGAGAAGGAGCTCCCTACAAGTTTCATGGACCTACAAGTCCATTTACTTATACACCTAGTCGATGACATTGAATTGGCGAGTGTCGTATCAATGAGGTGGATGTTTTTCTTTGAGAGGTATATGAAAACTTTAAAAATATATGTCTGACAAAAGACACATCCAGAAGGTTGCATGGTTGAAGGGTATGTATTGAATGAAGAATTTTTCTTCTTGTGTGAATTCCTTAGTAAGGATTTTGAAGGTGGGCCATGCTTCTGGGATGAAAAATGAGCATCACATATTATTGATGGAGAAAAACCACAATATAATGGTGTTCAAGTAGAAATTAGTGAGTAAATTCATGATTAGTGTGGTTTTTTTCTTGCAATCATTAATTTACTCTGTAATTTATTTGTCAAATTAACAACATGACATTTGGATTTTGAAATAAACATGTTCACATGTAATAGGTGTAGACGAAAGTGCTATACTCGACAAGTTCATTTTGTACCACATGGAATTTATGAACAAATGGATTGATCTGTATGATAAAAAGAGAGAAGAAGTGTTAGAAGCAAGGAGACAGTTTAAGAGATCGAACTCAAGGAATACTCCACTTCCCATTGATCTGCTTGGAGAATGAGGCAAAGATTGCACACTCGAATGGGTTACTGAACAAATTCAAAATCAAATAGAGGATGTAGGTATAGATTCAAACATAACAAAAGATGAAATCAACATGTCTTGAGGATGTGAAAGAAAGGTACAGTTGTAATTTTACAAAATGTTGCTTCCTTACAGTTTTGACACTATTAACTATTTTAATATTCATCATTATATTTGTTTTCACTAAAATAAATGGTCTTTCACAGGCGAGGAAATACCCAACAATGTGGGTATATGGTCGACATTATTGTGTAGAAAGTGTAGATGTAAAGAGACAATCCTTCAATTGTGGCATCATAGTTGACTTCAAGCAATCCAGTCGATCAAGCTCAAAATATAAGAATATAATTGAAGGGAATCTACAGTATGTTGGGAAAATACAAGAAATTATTGAGTTGGATTACCGCTCTTTTAAATGTTGTATTTTTAAGTGTAGATTGTATGAATCATTTGAGAGGACACAGAGACATGATACCCATAGTGGATTGTTTTCTATAGATTCCTCATGGTTCCTACCGAAGGATAAGGAGCCTTATGTTCTACCAATTCATTGTGAGCAAGTATCTCTTTAACTCAAACAAGAAGTGGTAGTGATCACTAATCTATTAATTAATAGCTTATTGCAAATATATACATGTGTTTATTAATCAATAAAATTGTTACAACATACGTCTAATATATGTATGTTGTTCATGTGCAAGTATTTTTCTATGAAGATATTTTGGACCGGAAATGGATATTTGTCATACATTATGATCCAAGATTAAGGCATGTATTTGACGATGCATTAATGGATATTGAGAAAAACAATGATGGCCAACAAAATGAGAGAGAGGGATTAGAGAACATCGAAGAAATTGACATCAAGATGGTTATGTTCAAGCAAAAGAAGACAACAATCCAGAGTTAGATGATGTTATGGAAGACAACAATATGGATGGTATAGAAAATGATGATCCAAATACATCTAGTAACAATATAGATGGTCTACAGTCAAATTTCAAAGATGATGAAGATGATGTAGGTCAAGATGAGGATGATGATAATATTAAATACTTGAAAGAACATATGAACATTGACAATGATGCACTGGATGACATTTTAGTAGACACTAATGTTAATGACCAAGACTTCTAAAGTTTCAAAATTATTTGCAATCCATGTTTAAAAAAGGATGATTCTTATAGCCTAAACTTTGAAATGCTTTAGTAATATTATTTGTGTCTGTATAGGAGAAAATTTACACCCTTTACGTAAATTCCCCTTTTACACATCCTCGCCTTAGAAAACCAAATCCGAAGGTGAAATTCCACATAAGCCTGCTTCCTTTGTTCCACTTGGCGTCTGTTTTGTGTGTCGACAAAGGAATGACTATTGGAGATGCTCGGATAACACACAGACATCCATGTGGTGCGCTTACATCCCTGGTAGATTCCCCCATCTGGAGCCTACAAAGGTGTTACACTTCCCATTGGAGGTTGATTTGTAATGTCCTCTTCGACCAACCAACCTGAATATGGACGCTTTATTCATTCTCTCCTTCAAATTCACTCTTCCTTCCTTCATTCTAGGATCTAAGCATTCAATTCAGCTCTATACACAACATCCATCACTCTCAAGCAACACTTTACACTCCATAGAAGCAACAACAACATTCCATCAATTACGTAGAGCAAGTGTGGAACAAACACCATTGCAGTAGAGGCTTGAGTCCTCTCATTTTCTCCCCCATTGGCTGGTGAGCTCTTGGTGGAGGTGGTAAGCTTTCTACTCCTCTCCTCTATAATTTGGTTGGGTAGCATAATACTGTTTTGTAGTGCTTTTGTGTTCTTTACTTCATTTCCTACTTTATCATACTTTTTCTCTATTATTTTTATCTTGGTTGTCCATGGAGGTGGGAACACCAAAATGGGGGTCTAACTGAGGCAGACCCCTATACATCCCCCAACAATTTTCCTCTCTCTTGTGTGCAGGTGAAATTATTCTTGGAGCTAACTAGCGAATGAGTACCTTTGTGAGATCATTCTTGTCATACTCACTCTTGTATATTTACTTTATCATATTTGTGCATATCTTTCCTACTTCATAGTGTTGTTTTGGCCCTTCAAAAGTAACTAGTTAGGCCATTAGTTAGTTTTCTCACATTCAACATTGTCTCTTTAGTCCTCTAGTTGTATAGATGCCAGTGCACCTAAGAGATGCCAGCACGTCGCATTGTTGTCCTGGAACTGCACTTTCATCTTCACATAGAGAGATCCCTAAGACAGAGTGTTGACCTCGAAAACTAACTCACCTAGCTCCATTTTGAGTTTCAGTTTTGTAGAGTGATTGAAGGACCTTATAATCCTCATCATTCTCATCTTATATTTCCTAACACTCCTTTAAGCAGAGGTAAGTTAGGGTAGCTTTCTACTCTCGACCCTCCATGACCTGGGGCCTTGACATAGTCCGTCCCCCTCTCTTATAGTGTTGAAATAAATTACCTATTGCAATATCCTTAAATTGTTCAATATTTGGTATGAATTGTTGGTAGAAAAAATTAAGATTACTTGGATGCTTCTTCCATTCATTTTGTATCAACATATGTTCGTGAAGACACAAAAGTTAATAAAATATTAATGTGTGTAACTCACAGTTATTTAAATAAGCAACTTTGTTAACTTTATTATTTTTTAATAGTTTCCATTTTTATGTTGAACATGTGACAAGGCAAAATAAGCTCAAATTTTCAAAAAAAATAGCAGCTCTACCAACATCCATAGAAAATTCTTTACTGTATCAACATATTCATTCACATAAGCACAATATTGAGGCTCAATAACTGATGTTCATTCAAATATAAGAAGAAATAAGTATGGAAAACATAAGAAAAATACAAAATGATAACACAGTCATGGAGAATCTTTCATAATAAGATGTTCTCCATTATATTGGTTCAATTGATATACATTAATAATAGAAGTCTTCAAAATGTGAAGGTGGATGAGTGGAATATGAAACCTATCTACTTCTACTGGTGGTGATGGAAATGATATATGATGATGGTGATTTAAAACTAGGCCTTGGTTTCCTATTTATATAGCAAGCAACAAGCTATTGGCCTTTTACAAAAAGAGATGACCTTTCATAACTACTTATTTTACTAACAACTATTTAATTAGCATAATTAAGGAAATAACAACACTTAAGACATTTTGACATATGGTTCCATTATTCAATGTAGAAGACCCATGATCATTGACCTGGCAAAGTATTCCTCTCAATGATGAATATCCAAATGCTCTCGCCTCAATGTCCTATTCTTCTAAAACTAACAACTATTTAATTAGCATAATTAAGGAAATAACAAGACTTAAGACATTTTGACATGTATGGTTCCATTCTTCAACATAGAAGACCTGTGATCATTGATTTGGAAAAGTCTTCCTCTCCATAATGAATGTCCAAATGCTCTCGCCTTAGTGTCCTATTCTTCTGAAACCAAATACTTTTCCTCCCACTGATACACCGTAAAATCTGATGGCCACTTATATTCTTGGATCTTTGGCATGTTTTCAAGATGATTTTGCCATCGACTATCTAGTAATGCCTTTGTATCATTGACAAAATTTAGGTATACTGCATCAAGAACAATCAACCCATCCATGATCTGATTTAGCCCATGAAGACTGGTATCATCATCCTCATGTATATTAGTTACACACTTATGAATAACCTGACTGAATTATTTCTTCCACTTATCCAAGTCCTTCAACTGATCACCATCTCTCATGATTTCAAGTATATACCATTGTTTCAAGGTATGGAATAAATCCATTCGTGTTACAATATTTTTATCTTCCCCTTGTATATACTAAAATTCATCAATAATCATCTTCATAGTTTGTTTAGTTGGATTTAATGTTGTGGGAGCATCAGGGCTTCTTTGTAGAACTTTGCATAACTTAGCCAAAGTGTGGTGAATAGGCTTCCACCTTTTGAACAAAGGATCTAATACAAGCATATGTGTCTTTATTTAATCCATTGCCTACTGAATTGTTTTATAACTATCATGCACATTCTCTAGTTTATCCATAACTGATTTTATCTTGTGCTCAAGAATATTTTCCATAACTTCACAAATTCACCTTTTCACTTCATCCTGGGTTTGATTGTTGGCCTTCTTTACATCATCCATTTCCTTCTCTAGATTTTTCACCTGTTCTACAGAAATGTTCTTCACAATATCCATTGGAGCAATATGAGGCATGTATAACACCATCTTCTTGCTTTGTGAGGGTCCTAATCCTCCTAATGGTTCTTTCAATTTGACATTCTCCATGAAAAAATTATTAACTTCATCATTTAGGAACCTTTGTTCCTTTTCATATTCCTTCAATTTGTCTTCTAATCCCTTAACATTTTCTCGAGTGAACATGGTCGAATGCATGGTCATTATGGTTGCCTCCAAAGGGGTGGTATCTTGTATTGTCCTTACCATCGCTACCCCTTTCATCCCTTGAATTACATCCAATAATTTTTGCTCCTGTGTATTTTTCTATTTGATCCATATGACCAGGGTTTCAATCTTTGGGTTATACCCAGTTCCACTCACTCCTTCATCGGAGTCAAATTCTACAACTAGCATTGGATCTTCCTGAGCTTGCACTTGATCAAGAAAAAACATTTTCTTTAATTCCAAGCTAGGGAAAATGAGCATATTGCTCTTCAAGACCATTTCTCTAGCCCTCTGGGGGCTAATTTCAATGTTTTCAACTCTTAATTCCTAGAAAGTCTATGCTACCATTTGATTTTTCTCTGATTCTTCAATTCTTGCTTCAGCTGATTCCATCTTCTCTTCAAATTCTTGTATCTTCATCTTCATCCAAAAATCCATAAACTCAGGAGTCTTAATGAATTCATCATCTTCTATGAATCTCCTAGCTACGATTTCCCTTTCATCTTCATGCACCTTTGTACTTGTTTTTTCTACATCACCCATCCTTTCCTCATGTTTATGGGCACTTGTATCAATAATGGGTTGATAAACCTTAATATCACCTTTCAATGACTACAATATTGTAGCCACTTCCTCATTATCACCCACCTCTTTAATCTCCTCATAAGGCACTAATTGTTCAATGCTTTCTATCTTCTATCTTTTGGGGGGTAGTTGCTCCATGGGAGGTTCAGAGGTTTCACCTAGGGTATGCTCTGCAGTTGCACCACTATCATGTTCTTGGATATATGCTTCCTTCTTACTGTACAAGTCTGCAAATTTACCCATTATCAAATCTATCCTCTTGATGGGGTCCGTTTCCTCAACAAATTATCCTAGGAAATCCTTGGACCTCCGCTTCATCCTTTCTTCAAGCTTCTTCATATATTCCCATTTTTCCCTTCTACTAAATACATCATTATAAGTAATGCAGTTCCTTATGACATCTTCATAATCCACTTGGTGTGCCATTTTAATTTTGGTAAGAATATTGTGCCTTATTTTATTCATATGATTTTTCATGGTAAAAGGCTCTTCCTTTTCTAGAATTCAATGCATATATCTTGTCTTCAAATAATATTATAACTCCTCTAGTGTGTCTGAGCCTACATTCCAATCTTCATACTTGGTTTGGTTTGGTAGGAAAGTTCCTTTCTTCTGCTTGTGCATTACATCTTTCTCCATCCACATCATTTTCCACATAAATTCAAGAAATGCTAATTTGAGGGGCACAAAATTTGGCAGTATGTGTGGAGCAACAAGGCATCCATAAACTCTTATTATTATAACTTCCGGGAGGAAGAACCAATCTCCAATATTATGTGTATGACCTTGCTCTAGTCTTAAAGCCAAAGGTCTCAATAGTTGCAACATTTTGGTTGACAATCTTGGTATTGCATACCCAAGAACTCCAAGGATTCTGTGTACAAAGTCTTTGTAGAATACAACAAAGCTTGAATTCTTGCACCGACTATCACAAATATAGCACCATTTTTGGATAGGTGTGGGATTCCTTTGCTCATCTACTCTAGCCAAGTCCATTCTTTTAGTCCAATGGTTCCTATTTTGGTACAATATCAGATGAGAGAGTAGGTAATAGTGCCTGAATGTAATTAGTGCTCTATCCTCTATAACTTGAGAGAATTCATCATCTAGCGCCTTCTCAAGGTATGAAGAAAAGTCATATTCAATATTAGTTTTGAAGGGTTTTGAATTCTCATGGCCATCATCATTAGGCCTATTGTCATTTTATCTTGAGCATCCATCCCCAACACTTGATAAAGAGCTAAATATGTATTCACAAAGTAATACTAAAAATCTGTCACAACAAATGGTTCAGTATTGGTAGTAGAGATGGGGATTTTTCTATTACCAATACCTCTTTTCATATATAGGGGTAGCTCATCACTTCTATGAGTCCTCCTTAACCTCGCATAATCCTCCTCACTTTTCTGCTATGAGAGCTTTCGTCCGACGTTGAAGAAGCTAGGATTTCCTTGGAGAGCTGTTTTCGTTATTTTAATTTTCAAATTAGGGTTCTTTGGTAGTGGTTTGGCGGTGCCTCTTAATATGGGTAGATAGTTAATTGTGGCGTACGATCCTTTTAGTTATTGGTTTGGAGTATTAGAAATCCATGTTGTTAATGCTGCGTTAGGGTTACTGCAAAAGGTTAGCTCTCTTGTTTTCGTTGTGTTTTGGTGGAAGTTATTTTTAAATTAAGGTTTGTTTTGGCAATGATTTGGCGACAGTTAATAGGACAGCTATATGGTTTGTTGTGTCGTACAATCCTTTGAGTTGTTTATGGTGGTTTGCAGTAAAGAATCCTATGTCAGTAATGATGTGACAGAAGTTATTACTGAAGGTTAATTTTATTGCGTTAGAGATATTATTTAAATTGTTCGAGTTATATTGGAGATGAGGTCTCTTGTTTGTGACCTCACCGGTTCATAACTCCAAACGTTTACCCTTCTTAGTAAAATAAAAAATGAAATTGTTGAATTATTCTTAATCTTCAAATTTGGATCTAAAAACTTTATTTTTTAATCCAAAATAAAATATAAATATAAATAAACATTTATTAAATTGTTGGATGTGAAAATGAGAGGCATGCGATTCAAACAAAAAAAATATTTATTAAATTTTATTTTCCATTTAACCAAAAAAAACATGATTATAAAGAAAAATACTAAAGAATTATTAGCATGAGTAAGTTGAATTCAAATATTTTGCACAAGTAGCTATTCATTTGATATACTATTTTTTTTGTCAAAATTTAGAGTGCAAGTAACCCTTATCTCAACAAAATGGATCACTAATATTCTTCAAAATCTTCAACTAATCTTTCCAAAACAACTCTTCTTGTTCAAATACACAATGACATCCAATTGTTTTAACTAGATCTTGATTTTGGGAAAATCATGCACTTAAAATCAGCTACTAAAGTAATTATATATCTCATTCTCAATCACTCTTTGTTTGATAGTCTTTTCCTACAGTAGAAAAAGTTTTTCTTTTCTCCAATAGAATAAAACAGAACCATCATAAGTTTTACTTTGAAGGTAATATTCTTGAAGAAGTAATGGAGTACAAATACCTCAAGATTGATTTCAACAAGAAGCTTCGCTAGGAGGGTTGCAGAAAGAAAAAAAACTTTGAGAGGATGAAAAGTGTTAGATGCTCTTCAAAATAGATATAGGGAGGTAGAGATATGGGATTGAGCTTTTAGTGCTTCTAGTAGTGCTCTATGGGTGTGAATTGTGGGCTAGTAGCACCTCAAATTCAAAGTGGAAACGAAATTTGAGAAAATTCAAAAGTGATTGATCACAAGCAAGTTCAAAATAAAAAGCTTGGTTCCTTATGATATTATGCTAAGTGAAACGGGGGAAACTCCAATTGAAGTGATTGTTATGGTGTGTCACATAAGATATTTAAATAGAATTGAATAAATGGAAGTAGGTAGGTGGCCTATGGTTGTTTTCAATGACATATTGAGTGAAAGAAAGAAGAATTGGATGAAGCAAAACAACAAATGGATAAGCAAGTGGAATACCTACTTGAACTCTTGCCCCATGAATAACAAAGATATAAAGGATTTTGTTATGAATAATTTCTTCAAGTGAACATAGGGTAAAGTGTTAGGGAGAAAGAAGAAATATTATATTGAGAAGTTCAACCCCACATGTGATCGTTTTCAAAAAGCGTACACATGGGCTTTTATTTCATGGAAAGCCAAAATTTGTATTGCTCAATTAAGAACTAACTCGAATAAACTTTGATGTGAAACAGGGTGGATGGAAAGTCCCAAATAAGCGTGGGAAGAAAGGGTGTGTATTTTTGCACTATCAAGGTAGTGGAATCAGAAAAACACTTCATTATGAAGTGTGATATCTTTAGGGACATCAAAGAAAAACATGTAAATATCTTGATAGTTGGTTCTTGGTATAGTTTATTTTGTGAGGGGATTGTTAAGACATCGTGGGAGCTCATCATCACCTTTAATAGAAAAAGAATTGAAATGCAGAAGTAAAAAATGACAAGGTTGACTATTCCATAGACTATTTTTAGTCTCGTGGATGTTAAAATTTTTTCTCTAGTTCTTGGTATAGTTTATTTAGTGACGTGATTATTGAGAAGTTGTGAGAGCTCATCATTAACTTGAATAGGAAAATAATTGAAATGCATGCTCGTCAAAAATGACAAGGTTGACTATTCCATAGACTATTTTTAGCCTCATGGATGTTATAAGTTTTTTTTAATGTTGGATGCCTAATCAAAAAATTACACATAGTTCTAATGTTTTATATTTCTTTTCATTTTTTATACAAAAGGAGTTTTTGTTTTTTAATTAGATGAAGGGCATTTCCTTGGAGCCTTTTTTCCATATGCTAAAATCAAACAAAAAATATATTTGGAATCACTTTTGTGAATATCTCATGTGATTTGTTTCCTTAGTAGAACTTTGGTAGGATTATTGGTATTCTTAAATGCTTTATGGGGTATTTGGGGATTGTGAAATCATGGATAGGGTTATTTGTGTTTGATTAGAACTACAAATTTAAGATCAAGAAACATGGTTGAGGCTTGAGCATCTCTATATTCATTAAACCACAACTACAACACAAGTCCATTAGAAATATGTGCCAAAAAATACCATATGAATTGTAGTTACACATATGAAAAAGAGTATATTTAGTGTATGACTTCTATTATTGAGTCTTGCAATACTTTGTAGGGGAACTATTTGGGTTACCTTGTATATGAAAATGCTAATGAAGTGATTTCATATCACCTGAGAATAGTTCATCTATTTGGCCTCTAAATAGGAGCTTTCAATTATGTTAACTTTACACATATAAATTCGTGTAGCATTTGGGATCTATAAATGAAGTACTTAGTTCAAAATCCACAGATAGATTCTTTATTATAAGATTTCCTATATAACTATCTTAGAAAAATAAGTTTTTTATGTTACATCTAGTTGGAGACATGTTTTTGTAGATCTATTTTAATGATTTCAAAATAATAAAGGCATCTTGTTAGATTGTGTTTCTTTTCCTT
The DNA here is from genome assembly GCA_007115665.2 of Sequoiadendron giganteum. Taxonomy (NCBI): domain Eukaryota; kingdom Viridiplantae; phylum Streptophyta; class Pinopsida; order Cupressales; family Cupressaceae; genus Sequoiadendron; species Sequoiadendron giganteum. The sequence goes on along the minus strand of CM021101.1, from coordinate 179,742,143 downwards.
AGAGATCTTTTACTTGGAAGACTAGCATTTTATAGTTTTTTCCTCAGAAAGATGGCTTGCTTTACATTTTTAAAGAATATAAAGGGATACACTACAATTTGGTCAAAAAATTAGTAGGAAGTTGTAAGCATGTTCAATTGAAAGAAAGAAGTAGAGGCCATAGAGTACATAAGACAAGATAACTAAAAATTTCAAATTACCAATGATTGGGAATAGTTAAACAACACATGTCAATCCCCAATCTTGTTCTTTCAGGTCAACAAATTTGACCTTATTTCATTTCCTATTGGGATGAGAATGTCTTCTACCATATATTTTGAACAATAGTAATTTTCAACTTTATGTTGCAGGGAATATAGGATAAAATAAATATTTTTTAATTTCTTTTTGATGGGAGCATTTCACTTGCATTAAATAATTCTTGACTATTTCACCCATGTATTTACCAATTACTAACTTTTCCAGATAAGAAACTTGGGGTTCCTTACTCTCTTCTTGGGAAGAGATAGTCATGTATCCTATTTTTGAACAACAATGGCTTCTAAAGTAACTTTAGATTATGGTCAAGATGTTGAAGAAAAACATGGCCATTTAAAATTAATCTTTCCTAACCCCTAATTTGACTCTTAAAAGAGATGCCAAGTTCATATAGGTCATTAGGAGTAGTACAACCAACTAAAACTTATATGGTTATATATCATCATATTCCAAAATGTGTACATCATGTTCCCAAGATTGAGACATGAACTTGAAATTCCATTTCCTTTTTCTCTGCAATCAAAGTCATGGACGAGCATAAACTGACACATCATATAATGTCATTGATTGGCATCTTGGTAGTTTTTGACATGGCTAGTTAGGTACTTTTGCAAGATCTGTTAACCCATCTTCTTGAGATCTTTGAATCGATCTAGATATGAAGTAAGGGTTTTATGTTCAACATTGGACTGATCATTCTTAGATTAATTTTCTCTGTATTGACCTTGGTGAATGATTGATTTACTTTCTATGTATTTGGATAAGTCTTTAATATTCCTTTTATAGGTACCTAGAAGATGATAAAAGAACCAAAAATATTTTGCCTCATTTTACATGCATAATGATTTTCCAAAACTTGTTTTCATAAAAGATTTCTATAATTTTTTTGAGAAAGATATGATTTATTTCATTTTATTTCATAATAATTTTAAAATATTAAATAGCTATTTAGAGGATAAAACAAACTCATCATGGCTAGAAGCATATCAAATGTTATATCTCATTTTCAAAAAGTGTTGAGAAAAATATGAAGCAAGAGGGTGTGATGGGGCACTTTTTTGGCAGTGGCTATCCATTCCCATATTTGTATTAAGGCATGAATGCATCATTCCATACCATAACTCCTTTTGTGCATAGGTTTTGTACTTTATGTTGGTACATAGTATTTTGTTTTTTAAGATTTTTGTGCAATGTAAATAGTACAATTTATTTTGCTTGTACATTGACTTTATGCAGTGTATTGTTTGATGTAACTAAATTTTTCATCAACGAGCTTTAAAAATAAAATAATAATATCTTATCTAGAAAATAACAATAAATTTTAATTTCATTCAATTGTTTATAGGTTTTGATTTTTAATTTAATTATTTTTTAATTGTTTACATTATTATTATTTTTATTATAAGAAAATAATTATTGAAAAATATAATAATTCTTTAATTTAAAGTAAAATAAATAATATTTAAAATAATATAATTATTGAATAAATAATAAAAGTGTTTTTTCTTATCTATCTACTATCAAAGTGTTTTTTCATTACCTTATTATTTAGTAGTCTTTTTTTCTTTTCTCCTATTGTCCTTGATTGTCTTTATTATTTTAAGTTTTTTTTGTATATTATAATGTAATCTAGATCAATTAATTTTTAATATTTGTATCTTTTTTTTAAATTTTTTAGTTAATCTTATGATGTAATTATTTTACTATTTGTTCAATTCAACCCCTTATATTTTTCTTCCATTATTATTTATTTATTATAATGATTATTGCATTGAAGGTGTCCCTTATATGAAGTGAATGACCTATTTTTAAAAATCAAAGACTGAAAATTGTAGAGAAAGATGCAAGACTATTGAAATGATCTCAACCATCAAATTTTCTAAAATATTAAAAAATATAATATATAATTAAAGAAAAATCAATTGCATTCTTATCTAGTCTTAACTTTAAATTAAGAAAAGATGGGATGGAAATTGTTTTTAATAAATAGATATATTTTTCAAATAATAATATTAATAATAATAAATCAATAAATTACAAATTGACTTTTTGGCTTTCATTTTATTTTCACTTAAGTTTGGTGTTAATCATAATTTTTGATATAAAAGTTAGAATTTTATTTTTAACAATTTTAATATAATTTATATTTATTTTTAATATTTTATTTGAAATACAATTTTAGTATTTAAAATTTAATTTATTTAATAATATTTTTTTTATTTTTAAATATTGAGTTTATGTTAATATTGTTTGAGATATATTAATTATACTTTTTAGTTACATATTCTATTATTATTTCAATTCTAATAAATTAAAAAAATTAAAAAACTATTTATTCATTTATTTACTTATTAAGTTTATTATTTGTTACTAATTTTTTAAAATTATTATGTTTATTCATATTTTGATTTTGATATATTTTGAATTTCCATTTAGTTTATTTTATTTTAGTTTTTAATTTAGATTTAAGTTTGAAATTTATTTTTATTATTTATGTCTTTTTATGAAATTACAATTAATAATCTAAAATTATTAGAATTAATTTAATTTATAATTATTTATCTTATAAAAAATTTAATTATTGTAGAATAATTCTATTTTGGATTTTTGTTATAATTTATATAATAAAATGAATTTCAAACTTAAAATATAAATTAAAATTTATAGAGTGAGGGAGAAGGTAACTTTTGATTAGTTGTTTCATATCAATAGTTTAAGGATAGCACGGCCTAGGGATTCATGCTTAGGGTTGCATGTCATTTGGTTAAGGATATGATAATTCCCCTTTAAAATCTCTTCAATGTACCCATTGCACACTTATGAAGAAAATAGATAGAGATAGAAAGAGAGAATAAAGAGAGAGAAATAGAGAAATGGAGAGGGAGACAAAAAAGATACAGAGAGATAAAAAGAGAGGTAGAGATACAAAAATAGCTAGGTAAAAATATAAAGGAATAAATATGGAGAAAGTAAGAGAGATAAAGAAAGAGAGAGGAAAAGAGAGAAGAGGAGAGACATAGATAGATATAGTCACATAAAGAGAGATAGAGATAAAGAGAAATAAGAGACAATGATATATATAGATTTTGAGAGATCAAGAGATAAAGAGGGAAAGGGGGAGAGAGGAGGGAGATAAATATGGATATAAAAAATAGTAAGGGGAGAAAGGTAGGGAGAGGGAAATATAGACAAAGAGAAGAAATGAGAGAAAGAAAAATAGAGGAAGAGAGAAGGGAAGACAAATATGGAGAGAAATAGGGGAGAGAGAGGAAGAGAGAGATTGAAAGATAATAAAAAATATAAATATATAGAGAGAGAGAGACAAAGATATAAATAAATCTCTTTCTCTTCCCATATCTCTATAATATCTCCTCATATGTACTTCTCCCTACCTCTCTCTATATATCTCCCTCTCTCTACCTCTCTCTATATAGCTTCCTACCTCTATCTTTATATCCCTCCATCTATCTCTCTCTCTTTGTATCCCACTCTTTCTATATCTCTATTTCTCTCTTTCCCTCTCTCCATTTCCATCTCCATCTCTATTTCTATCTTCCTCTCTATCTCTCTCCCTATATTTATCTCTTTACCTCCATCTCTTTCCCCTCTATCTTTCCTACTATATATCTCTCTCTATCTCTCCCTCTTTCTATCCATATCTCTCCCTCTCTCCCTCTCTCCCTATCACTCTCTCTTTCTATATCTCTCAACTTCTCTATCCTCTCCCCCTCCCTTTCTATTTATTTATATATCTCTCTATCTCTCCCCTCTCTATCTCTCTCTCTATAAATTTTCTTTATCACCTCATTTATCTCTCACTCTTTCCCCCTCTATTTCTATCTTCCCATCTCTCCCTTTTCCTCTCTATTTATATCTCATTATTTTTATATATCTATGAAATAAAACTAATTCCCAAATTTAAAATGCAACAATTAAAAAGATTTCACAGATTAATTCCAAGACTTTTATGCACAAATTTTAATATAATATTTAATGTTCCTGTAAAGACTTTGAAATTAAATTGCATATAATAAATTGATCAAAAAATTGCATTCAAATACATTCATTCATGCTGTAAATAGATTATTAATTCAATAAACTCAAATATTTAAAACACTTTATTGCTCAGATAATTCTTCAAACTTTAATACTTATCTTTTAAAATGTGCTGAAGAAATTCCCAACTATTGCTGGAATGGTCCTTGGTTCAGCCTCTTCCGTCTGTGAGTGGTCTGGGAGGAAAGCGGACTTTGCTGCTCTACACGAGTGCTGGTTCCACCGGAACAATGCTCAACACTCGTGCCACAAAGCCATGCCCTGGCCAGGACCATCCTGAGTGCACGCACTTGTACCCCAAGTTGGACACCCACTATAGGAGTGCCCCTTCTCAGTCCTACTCATAGCCTGCTAACCTGGAACCCTATTCCCGCAATGTGTTGTACTTGTTTTTCTCTTTTCTTTTTTTGTTTTTTTCCTGTGTGTTTATTTCCAAGTATCACTTGAATGTTTATACAAGCCTTAGGGGGTGGTTTCCAAACCATCACACCCTTTCACAAAGGTTGCCTTTAATAATTATTTAAATAAATAATTATGTTTCCACCTCCTTAAGAGATATTTTACACATATGCTTATTAATATCTCTTTTAATCAAAGGATCATAATATCCTTTATTCTCCCTTTAATTTTAAAGGGTTATTTCATAACTTTTTATTCTTGGGGAAAAAGTCACATAACAATCTATCTTTGTCTTCTTTACTCCATCCCTCCCTCCATCTCTCATACTCTCTCTTTATATATATATATATATATTTCTCTCTCCATCTCCCCCTCTTTCATTGTCTCCCTCTTTCTATATCTATCTCTCCCTCTCCCTCTCTCCTTTCATCTTTCCTTTATATTTATCTTTCTTTGTCTTTCTCTTTGTCTCTCTCACTCGCTCTATCTTTTCCAAGTTATATTTATCCCCCTATCTCTCCTTTATATCCCTATTTTCCCTCTCTCTCTCTCTCTCCATATCACTTCCTCTTTCTATATCTCTCTAATTCTCTCTCCTATCTCTATTTCTCTCCCTCCATCTACTTCCTTCTCTATCTCTTTCCATATCTCTCTTACTCACACACACACACACTCCTTGTTTCTCTCTCCCTATCTCTAGCTTTATCTCTATCTCTATCTCTCCATATTTAAATTATATATCCCTCTATCTCTATCTCTTTACCCCTATATCTTTCCCTCTCTTCCCCTCTCTATATATCACTTCCTATCTCTATCTTTATAAATTTCCATCTTTCCCTCTCTATATATTTATCTCTTGCATCTATATCTATACATTTGTCCTCTCTCTCTCTATCCACATATCTCTGTCTCTCTCCCTCTATCCCTATTTCAAACATATCATGAGCCTATTGGTAATGGAGCCTTATTATCTTCTCAATTCAAAGGTATTATTTTACTTGTGTTTGGATCCCTATAAGTAGATGCATATTTGATTTTAAGCTATTTGGTGATGAATCCTTATTATATTCCAGATTCAAAGGTATTATTTTAGTTGTGTTTGGATCCTTGTAAGTAGACACATATTTGATTTTAAGCTATCACTTCTCCATTGAGACCTTTGTTTCACAAACATAATCATTTTTAAAATAGCCTACCAATTGACCTCATGTATACTACACAAACGTATGTAAACAATTTAAACAAAAAAATTACCTAATTGACCATCCACACTTCTTTGGTGTACCCATTATACACCAAGGTGTGATTGCTAGCTTTATAGTAAATAATATATAAATCAAATTCATTTTTATCTTATTTAATTAATTTCTTTTTATCTCATTATGTTTATTTTTTAGTTCATCTTAAGAAATAATATTTTTCACCCTTTTTTCATCTCAAACCCATATCAATTTCTTCCTTAATTAATTATTTATTATAATGATTATTTTTTATTAAATAGTTTATAAATCATTTTTTTATATTATATTAATATTAATTTAAAAATGATATATATTAATATTATTTTATGCATAAATAATAAGATTGTTTTATATAGATAATGAGAAAATACTTTCAACTTAAATTAATTCATAATAGTTTTAAATTGGTTGAGAGTATTAAATTCAAACATGATAGAGAAGACTAAAGAAAATAAAATAAAAGAAGGAAGACAAAGGAACAAAAATAACTAAAGAAATTAATTCTTATTATTTCAAACATGTAATATAATAACATAATTTATTATATAATTTAATTAATAATATATTAAAAATCTTATAATAATATTAAATGTTTGATTTTTTTTAACAATTAACAATATAAAAAAAACAATTAGATAAAATAGAAAATCAAACAACATATATATGATAATAAAATAATAATTCTTTCTTCCACCTTTTAATTAATTTCTTTATATTCATTAATTCTTGATTTCTTCTAAACATTATTTACTTTTTCTACTTGGATTTCTCATTCTTACAACATATATTAATACTTACAAGGTTGAAGCTTCCTCTAGTATTACCATAGATGTTAAAACAATAATAGCACTCAATTTAATTTAAGAATATAAATAAAGTTTTTATGTTAGATAATGCTTAAATAATAATTTGATCATCTTAGATAAAAAAAAATTACAACTAGGGGAAAAGACCCAATTGCCGCCCATGATCCAATACCCGTTCACTCCTTGTTCCCCTGACCTCACAATAATCGTTTACATTTTAGTCATTAAATTGTTTTAATTATGCCAATAAAAATTTACAAATTACACCAATATGTTCACTACTGAATGTGTAGTTGAACAAAAAAAATAAAACACATTGAAAACTATTGAAAACACTTTAAATTTTTGTGGGTTTTTATTGTTTGTCTAATGAACGGGTATTGACGAAGTGGTAAAGATGTATGGGACGAAGGTTTAAAAACACCATTTTTGAACACCTTCCGCTTTACGAGTTCCACAAGGCGCGTTTTAAATACCCGAAAGTCAAAAAAAAAATTAAGATCCTAACTCGTTTATGAATAAGCCCAAAAAAATTAAATTGAAATCGGACCTATTTTACACTCTGCACGAATGCACGATAAGGACTGGATAGCAAAGAGGAAAGTGATTGCCATCATCATTAGTGGATAAACTGGCATATTATCAAACAATGGATACACCTTTACCGTACATGGATGTTGTACTTACACTTGCAAGTTGTCATGAATGAACAACTAAGCCCATACTAATCGCAAGTTTATCAAGATCAGTCAATGGACTCCATTTTCTCCAGTGGTGTGGAATTATAAAGACCAAGCCGAGAAAACATCGCCATTTAGTCATATAAAGAAGACTAGCAACCCATTCACTTAAGTGGCCTCAGTTCCAATATTTTCAGTGTGCGTAGCTGTTTACGTGTTTTCGCAGTATAGCGTTTTTTCCGCACTGGGATAGAGGTTCCTCACCACGACCAGGTGTCGGTGCGCAAACTCCTAAGGAAAAGATTAAGCTCATTTTCATTTTATTTTTTATAAAGCCAGACACGAGACAAGGGTCTTTCGCCTTACCTTTCGTTTTAAATAAAAGGAAATAGGTAAATCATATTATATTTTTTATTTTATTTTATTTTTTATTTTTTATTTTATTTTTTTAAAATAAAGAATAATAAGTTCAAGTAAATAGATTATTTAATTACAGTACATTTTAGGTCATATTTACTTTTGTGGAACTAATCTTCATAATTGCATAAATACATTTTATTTATGAAAATGAACTATTTGTGTGAAAATAAATTGTTCCCATCTAAATATCTAGAATCTATTCACCTCATTGCATGGAATTTGTATCTAAGAAATAAATAGTGTTCATAAAAATCTTTGAGAGTTTGCTAGGCAATACTCTTCTCATGTGGTCAAACCCTTGGATTATGATTTTACAATTTTGAACAAGGATCAAAGACAAAGAGGAACCAAGAAAGATGATATATTTCGTCTCTAAGTGCGTATGTTTGTCTAAGTTGATACATTGAATAATATGTTGTTTCAAATAATAATGCTATGTGATACTTAGACGAATCTTGGATTCCCAAAAGTCATTTAAGTGGACTCCCCCCTCTATGTTTTATGTATTTTAATAACACACCAAAAGAAATGTAAAATATTTAGTAAAGGGACACCTTCTCTTTAAAAGGACAACTTGGATCTATCCCCCCCCCCCCCCCCTCTCTCTCTCTCTCTCTCTCTCTCTCACACACACACACACACACACACAATCTTTCCCAAGCTATATCTATATGTTTATCCCCATCTCTCCCTCTTTTTATCACTATCCCTCCCTCTCTCCCTATCACTCCCTCTTTCTATAATGGGTGCATTGAAAAGGTGTGGAAGGTCAATTAGGAAAAAGAGAGAGAGCGAGAGAGAGATAAGCTAACTTTTGATTAGTTATTTTGTGTCAATTATCCAAGGATATCTTTCTCTCTCCTCTCTCTCCCCTTTTCTCTCTTCCTAGACCTCTATATCTAATCATCTTTGCCCCTCTATCTCTATCTCCCTAATTATATTTTCCTCTCTCCCTCTCTCGACCCCCTCTCTCTCTCTATCACTTCCTATCTCTATCTTTTTCTTTCTATATCTCCCTCTCTATATATGTATCTTTTCCATCTCTATTTATCTCTCTCCTCTCTCCTCTCTTTATCTCTCCCTCTCCTTCCTTCCATATCCTTCAATTTAAAAAGTTATGAAATTACAAATAATAATTAGAAGTTAATAGAATTACTTTAATTTATAACTATTTGACTTATTGAAATTTTAATTATTGTAGATTATTTTTTTTTGAATTTCTATTTTAATTTATATAATAAAATAAATTTTAAACTTAAATCTAAATTAAAAGTTAGAGAGAGAGAAACTTTAAGACCTTTTTAGTGTACCTATAGCACATTTTAGGAGGAAAATAGATACAAATAGAAAGAGAGAAAATAGATAGGAAGAGAGAAGGGAGAGGGAGATAGAGATAAGATATAGAGAGGCAAAGGGGAAAAAAGAAAGAGAGAAATAAAGAGGGGGGGGGGGATGAGACAAAGGATAAAGAGAGGCAAATAGACAAAGAGAGAGACATAGAAAGTCAGGGAGAGAAATAAAGATAGAAATAGAGGGATATAGAGAGGGAGAGGAAGATACCAAAGTATAAGAAAAAAATAAAGAGATAGAGAGAGAGAGAGAGAGAAATAAAGAGGTAGAAAAGGAGATAGACATACAAAGATAGAGGTAGAGATATAGAGGAATAAAGAGGAAGAGAGAAAGAGATAGAGATTGTAAGAGAGATAAAGAGAGAGAAGAAATGAGAGAAGAGGAGAGACATAGATAGATATATTAAAGTCACATATATAGAGAGAGAAAAATAGAGAGATAAAGAGAAAAGGAGAAATAGAAGGAGACAAAGATATATATAAAGGTAGAGAGATTAGAAGATAAAGAGGGAGAGGGGGAGATAAATAGGGATATCAAAATATAGTAAGGGAGGGAGAGAGAGAGAGAGAGAGAGAGAGAGAGAGAGAGAGAGAGAGAGAGAGAGACAAATAGAGAGAAATAGGGGAGAGAGAGGAAGTCAGAATGAGAGATAATGAGAAACATAGAGGTAGAGAGGGGACAAAGATATAAAGAGTTTTATCTTTTTCTCATCCCATATCTCTCTATATATATCCCTCTCTCTCTCTCTATATATATATATATCCTATCTCTATCTTTCTATCCCTCCATCTCTTCCTCTCTCCATATCTCTTTGTCTCTTCCTCTTTTTATCTCTATTTATCCCTCTCTTTCTCTCAAGCTATATCTCTATCTCCATATCCATATCTCTATTCCTCTCTATCTCTCTCCCCTATCTCTATCTCATTCTCCTTACATCTCTCCCTCTCTTCCCCCTCTATCTTTCCTACTATATCTATCTCTCTATATCTCCCTCTTTCTATCCTTATCTCTCCCTATCACTCACTTTTTGTATATCTTTGTACTTCTCTATCATATCTCTATTTCTCTCCATCCCTCTCTATTTATTTATATATCTCTCTCCCTCTCCCTCTCTATCTCCATATCTCTCTCTCACTTACACACACACACACTCTATTTCTCCATCCTTATCTCTCTCCCTCTCCCTCTCTATCTCCATATCTCTCTCTCACTTACACACACACACACACTCTATTTCTCCATCCTTATCTCTCTCTCTCTATATATATCTCTCACTAACACACAAAATCCCTAGTTCTCCCTTCCTATCTCTATCTCTATCTCCCTATCTCTCTCCCCTCTATCTCTCTATCTCCCTCTCTATATTATTTGTTTCTATCACCTCCTTTATCTCTCAATATTGCTCATGTATCTTCCCACCTCTCCCTCTCCCTCTCTATTTATATCTCATTATCTCTATCTCTATCTCTCTTATTCACTCCATCTCTCCCTCTATCTCTCCTACTCTCTCTCTCTCTCTTTATATATATCACTCTCTCTACCACTCTATGTATCAATTCATATATCATTACATTGCTAGCTCTCCATCTCCCCCTCTCTCATTATCTCCATTTCTCCCATTTCCTCTTCCTCTCTCCTTTCATCTCCCCCTCTATATATTTATCTCTTTCTCACCCCCTCCATCTTTTCCAATTTATATTTATCTCTTCTTTCTATCCCTACCTCTCCCTCTTTCTATCCTTATCTCTTCCTCTCTCCCTATCACTCCCTCTTTCTATATCTCTCTAATTCTCTCATATCTTTATTTTTGTCCCTCCATCTCTAAATATTTATATATATTTCTCCCTCTCTATCCACTACAACAAATCCCTGTGATTTGCTCCATTTTTTGCTTCCACCCAATGTTTTAATGTATTTTTTGCCAACTTTTTGAAAATGTCAATGCTATTTATCAGGATGGCACTATTTTTGGTGTTTATTTGCGCCGATCAAGACTAGCTAATGCTAATTTAGGCACTAATTTACACTGGAATTAGCACCGCCTTTAACACCAATATTGGCTTCGAGTGTGGCACCGCCGTTAGTGTCGCCTTTGGCTTCAAGTTTAGCGCCACTTTTAGCTCCCGACTTTAGCTTTGAGTTTAGCTTCATGTTTAACGTCGGTTTAGATAGCCCTATGTTGAAGAGACTTATTTATATGTCTCATCAATGATGTAAAACAATGAAATGTCAACAAGATACAGACATATCGAGGAGAGAATCACTTATGTCACATCGACAAGGTATATCTACAAGTGCTCGGTGAAACACAACTCTTGGATATAACGAAGTAATGTTGATGAGACATTGAGATATCGGTAAGACAAATAAGATTGTCTCATCAACACTCTTCAATTAATGATCAAAACCATACATTGCTAGACCGCCGAGAGGGTGAGAAAGATATGCGGTAGAGCGGTATACACCACAACCCTGCAACAAGAAGCCTTGAGCAAGGCGGTAGTGCAGTAAATAGCTGAAGAGAAGGGAAAAACACTACCATTCAACAATGATAATCATGAGTCTCCCCGACATGGCAGAGTTACACTGATATATAAAGAAATACCGTCGAAGGAAAATATCGATGAGACAGTGGCATATCGGTAAGATATATTAACTTGACTCATCAACATTGACAACCAACATCAGAGGAACATAAGATCTAATGTCGATGAGACATTGAGATATCAATAAGACAAAGACGATTTTCGCATCGACACTCTTCAGGTAATGATCAAAATCATGCACTGCTATACCATTGGGAAGGTGAGAAACATATACAGTAGAGCGGTATACATTGCAACCCTACAGCAAGAAGCCTTGAGCAAGGTGGTATTGTGGTAAACAACAGAAGGGAAGGGAAAAACACCACCATACCACATAGGGTATAATAAGAGATGGTGGTATGGTAATCGTGGCAAAAAATCACGTCAGTCACAATCCATTTGAATAAATCATTTAAGGAATCAAGAATATAGCCCACCAAAATACCCTAAACCTCTGATAAACACACTCTAAAAATTTTGTCGAAATCTTATTTTCAAGCATAGCCCGCCAGAATGGAGTTTTCATTTTAATAAACATACAATACAACCTTTGTTGAAACCTTATTTTTAGGCGTAGCCCGCCAAAATGGAGAAGGGTTTCAATAAATAATGATAGAGAATGGTAACGATATGTGCGTGATAGGAGGCATAGGATTCATTGATGTTTATAAATTCCAACTCTAATCAACAAGGGTTACAATGTTCGCGCTACTGTTTGTAATCCAGGTATTTAATTGACATATGTTTGGATAATCTCAAATTCCTTCAGATGCTTTTGAAGTATCAATGTATCCTATATAGGGTTTAGAATGACTTCTTTTAGTTTTAAAAAAAAAAATCAGATGCTTTTAAAGTATCAATGTTTCCTATATAGGGTTTAGAATAATTTATTTTAATTTTAAAAAAATAAATAAATGATGTATTTTCCTGTGATTAGATAATGTGGAGATCTCCTAAATTTTCCCTAGCACACTATCCTCTTTCACACTATGTTCATTACTTCAGCTGCAAGGATTTTGTATTTGACATCTTTAATATCTTCATGATAGTGGCTTTTAAATAGATCTCACTCTTTGCTTTAATCTTTATCATGGTAACCCTTGAGTTCCCTAATCCACCTTCAATCTCTTCTAAGAGCATTGTCTTAAGCTAGACTGCATAGTATGCATATAAAGCAAGCCCTTCATACCTGCCATTGTTCCAAACCACCACTCACTGCCTTGCTTAAAATGTTGCCTCCATAAGCACAATACCATGTTTTAAAATCATGGTTGCCAGTGATTGACCATTAAGATCACTACTTTCATCAAGATACAATGATATTTTTGTCTTCAAACTTAAGGCATTATGCAAGATAACATTGTGAATTGTTTGTTGTGTACAATTTGATTTTATTGCACATTTACTGCTTTTCTAACTACCTTTAAGACTAGATATTGCACCATCATATGCAATCTCAAATAACTCACTCACTGTCACTTGAAGATTCCTTTCATGAGCATCCTTGTATAAAATCAAACTATTCCCTATAGATTGCCTACTTACTTACTAATATAGGGGACTCGTTATTTCATGGTATTTTGAGTTTTATTTAGAAGGGGTTAACATGTGGCATTTTTATGTGCAGGAAAAATAGATTGTGATGCAACGTTCGGGTATGGACGGTTCAAGAAAATATGGATTTCCATCAATGACATAACCATGTTGGATTGTACCTTGAGCTAGTGTGAAACACTTCTGGGTGTTCTCTTTATGCTTTCTCTTTTTGCCCTAGTATGGTTTAAAGGATGGTTTGGATCATCCCATCCAAATCTTAATAACCTAGTTGGATCTTGGGTATTAGTATGTGTTTCATCAAAATATTCTACCTATCAACAAACACAAGCATTATTTAATGTTTGGCAACAATTGGAATCGACCTATCTTTTTAAGTTTCTATGTTATGTTAATTATGCTTTAGTTAAGAAATGATGTAACTTTTTTGAACGAGCCTGAAGCTTGCTGCTTCCCATACAAATAGAGAAACCAAGTTCTGATTTTGATCATCATATCATCATCATTTCAATCCATTAGAATAGATACTAGAATATCTCATCCACTTATTCATATCAAAAGAACTCATGTTATGTATGTTTATATTTTGAGCAATATAATGGAGCAGATACATTATAACTCGTAATCTATCTTCAGTGTTCAATTGTTGTGTCGATTTTCATGATTATTTATTGCTTTGTTGTCTCCAAAGTGGTATTTTCAAGTTGTTTAAATCTGCAAGATTTATCAGGGCACATTTGTTGTTGCTGTTGGTCCAATTTGAGGTGCAATTCGAAGGATTTATCTTTTTTATTATACTTTCTAACATTTGTCTTGATACAAATTGTTACTTTAGAATTGTGGTATTTCTTTTCTTCTAATGTTTTCAACCCTCATTTCAGGGAAGAGCTCTGAAGATGGTTCCTTCAGATGGAGACTACACTTTTTCGCTATAGGTTCCATCTAGAAACACTAGAAGCTCACGTACTGTCATACTCAGGTACAATAGAGTTTGAGGTTACCTTGTTCTCCTTGTTACAAAATGTTGTCCTTCAATCTCTCTTAAGCAACATTCACTATTATGGACTTCATCATTGTACCTTTCATGCATTTGATTTAATTTGTTATGTGGAAACATGTTGTCTCTATCTTTGCAAGTGATGACTATTGTGTAAGCTTTCAATCTAAATGACTGCCCCTCATGTTCAATTCTTGCGACTGTTATGATGCTCGGGGCTGCTTACTTTTAACCAAACTGTTAATGAAAACTATCTTGGAATCCTTGATGATCAGTTTTGTTAGAATCATGGCTATGTTGATAGTGGAATGTTCTTATTAATAAGGATAAATATTTATCAATAAGGAGATTACCCCTTACAACATACTCCACTATCCTTGCAAAGATTGATCTTTAATGCTTCATGGATGATTTACTTGTGACTATCCTTCTCAATTGAAACAATAGGGAAATAGGTTGGGCTTAGCCCTTGTGGGAGCCACATTTCATCCCACATGTTGTAACCAGATAAACAAAACAACAACCTAATTTTATCTATACCTGCACAATGAGAAAACATGTTAGATGAAAATGAGCATATGATAGATATTTTTGATAACTTTCTTGTTTTCTTGGACATCTATGGTATGTAAGTTATTTGAATACACATGATGATCAAATTATATGTTTATAGATGTATGCACATATTTTGACTGGTGATCAGAATTCATTGCTCTAACAACACTCTTCTCACTCAAATGTAGGGAACCTAGGAGCAGCACAGAAGACATCAACTTGGACGCTTAAACAAGCGGGAAGACTAAAGATGATGCAGAACGAAGCAACCAAGATTCGTCATTGAGACAATGATGGGTCCCCTTTCTCTTTATGTGAATTTTTCTCTTTTGTATCTATAAATTTATAGTTTTTCAATTATATGCATTTAAATAGTTAGTTCCATGGCTTGTGTGGAACAACATACATTTGCATTATCAATAAAGACTACATTTTTGAAAGGATTGTATAATCTTTCCTATATTATATGCATCTGCATAAGTGCAGTCTAGTAATGTAATCTTCTTATTTTGTTTATGCACATGAATGTAATGTAGCAAAAATAAAAATGTACCTTACTCTTCATTTGATAATAAAAAAATCTCTACCTGATTGAGCTATTAACTTTTGTGTCTTCACGAACATATGTAGATACAAAATGAATGGAAGAAGCATCCAAGTAATCCTAATTTTTTCTGCCAAAAATTCATCCAAGTAATCCAAGAAATAATAAAAGGAGGAATTGATGCTTGGCATTTGCAGGGTGTGATTAGGAAAATTATTGAAGAATTAGCTTTTTTTGAGTACTTTAAGGTTAGTCATGTTAGGAGAACTAGGAAAACAAAAGCAGATACCCTATTGAAATGGGCTCTATCTTTTGCAGAGGTGGATGAAATAATAATAAAATATTTTAGTGGAATTCCTATGGAGGAAATTTGTCCGTTGTAATTAATGCAGGAAGGAGTTAACGCTAGCAAGTAGAGGAATGTGTGATGGTGTATTTAGAGGCTTTGCAGATAAAGGTTTTGTGTTGATTGGTGGATAGTTCATTGGGAATTATTTGGTCATGTAGGTAGTTGTAAATATCTTGGTACCAGGGAGAATTAGGACCAATGAGTTCACACACCATCTCAAACTCAGGAATGTCAAAGGAGGGAATCAATAGTTGTTCAACCAAGAACTCGAATTGTGGCACATTATCTGGTATATCCAAGAGAGAACCAATTGTGGCCATTGTGTCTGCTACTTTATTTTGAATGCGAGGGAATTGACAAAAGATGATTTTGCCAAATTACAGTCTAAGTCTATCAACCATTCGCTCATAAGGAGTAAGATTTTCTTCTTTAGTTTCATAATCATCATTAACCTATCATAATACCAATTGGGTGTCGTCACATACTTGAAGGATTTTGATTTTCCACTTAATTGCCATGTGAAGTACTATGAGAAGAGCCTCATACTCTTCTATGTTGTTGGTGCATGAGAAATCAATTCTAAATGATTTGGGTATTGTATCTCCTTGAGGTGTGATGAACAATAAGCTTTCTCTTGAACCATGACTTGTGTGAGAACCATCAAAGTATAGCTTCCATGTTTTGGGCATGTCTGGCATGCATATGGACTCATCTAGAAAGGCTAATACCAATGGCTGATCTACTTTTTTTGGTGCATCTTCTAGATGGCTGATGATGACTTGTATTTTAATGGCTTTTCTCTCAACATATTGAATATCATATTTGCTCAATATCATTACCCATTTGGCCAATCATCCTATCAAAGTTGCTTTGCTAAGAAGATACTTTAGTGGATCAATTTTGGCAACAAGCTTTGTTTGATGGTTTAGCATGTAGTGCCTAAGTCTTTGAGTAGAAAAAACTATCGCAAGGTAGGCACATTCTATAGGATCATATTTAAGCTCATAACCCACCAATGTGTGACTGATGTAGTATATTTCTCTCTCTTAGCCTTCATCATCATTTTGTGTGAGTAGTGCCCTCAATGATAATGTGGTTGCTAATATGTAAAGTATAAGATTTCCTTTGTCAATGGTTGGAATGAGGAGTGGTGGTGATAGTAGATAATCCTTAATATGTTGAAAGGCCTCTTGACAATTATCTTTCGACATGAATGGTACTCCTTTTCTAGGCAAATGTTGGAATGGGTGAATCTTGTTTGCTAGCTGTGCGATGAACCTCCTAATAGACTAAAGTATTATTTGCAATGTTGAAATTTTACTTATGTTGGTAGGGGGTGGCATGTCAATTATGGCTTTGAATTTGGTTGGGTCAACTTCAATACCTCTTTTGGAAATGATGTAGCTGAGGAGCTTTCCAAATGTAACTCCAAATACACACTCCTTGGGATTCATCCTTACCTTGTACTCTTCCAATCTCTTGAAAATTTTGTCCAATACTTGTAAATGGTCACCTTGTTTCAATGACTTAGCCAATAATTCATCCACATAATCTTCCATGATAGTGTGTATGAGGTCATGAAAGATTGTTGTCATGGCATGTTGGTATGTGGCCCCAGTGCTCTTCAACCCAAAAGGTATGACATTCCAACAGCATGTTCCCCAAGGACATGTGAAGGCCATCTTGTGTTGATTTTCAGGAGCTATCTTGATTTGGTTATATCCTAAGAAACCATCCATGAGGGAAAGCATCTCGTAGCCCCCTATCAAGTCCACTATGATGTCGATGTTTGGTAGGGGAAAGTCATCTTTAGGACATTCCTTATTCAACTCTCAAGAGTTGGTAAAAATGTGGACCCCCCTTGTTGGTGTTGTTACTAGTACTGAAATGGAGATCCATTCTATGTAGTCGATAGATTGTATGAATCCTACATCCAATAAATTTTTGAGCTCAACCTTGACCAATAGTGTAATCTATGGATGCATCTTTTTGAGTTTCTATTTGACTAGTTTGGCATCAGGAAATAATGGAAAATGGTGCAAAACCAATTCAGGATCTAACCCAAGCATGTCAGCATAGACCAAGAAAAATTGATTTGTCATTTTTTGAAGAAGGCTCAAAACTCGGGTTGCTCTGATTTTGTCAATGATGTTACAAAGTTGACTATCTTAGGGTTTTCATCTGTGCCAATATTGATTTCCATAAAATATTTAATGATCATTGGTGATTTCTCTTGGGTGATGGGAATTAGGTCCAACCCTCCATCCTTGGACGCCTCAGAGGGGTTTTCACCCTTGGATACATCCTTTATTTTTACTTTTTCATGGTCTAGAGGTGCCTTGTGGTTTTCACCTAGAGATCTATCTTTTTTGTTTTATCTTTTTCACTTTTACGATTAGAGGAGTGGATAGACTCCCAAAAATAGGCTCTATGATCCAAGTCTATGGTAAAACTCATTTTATGATCCCCACTTGGAATTCCTTCTTGTAATCCCATGAACTCAACGATAGCTTCATTGTTCTCAAATATGTCTAAGATGGGTGCTCCTTCTTGGTCCTAGTCGATAAGTTGTGGGTATACTAAGGGCATGCCATCATTGGTATTGTAAACGTTTAGCATATGGGCAGAAAAGGTAAAGATGGAAGTGTTGTTAGGATCCTTGGTCATGGTGTTAGATAGGTCAAGCTCTTTAAATGTCTCAGCTAGGTAATAATCGCTAGATGTGTAGGAATCCCACTTCCATTCGTTGGATTTGGTTTCAATATAGAAATCCTCAAATGTCTCAATTTCCTTTGAAGCACATACTTCCTCAGTCGAATGTACCTTAGTACTAGGAGCCTTCACTATTAATGGTACAAATCATAGCCCTAAGTGCTTTGGTCTTGTTGACCATAGCAAAGGTTCTTTCATTCCATTGTTCTACAACCCAAGTCCACTATGTCCATCATAACCTTTGCATCTCGTTATTTCAAAACCTTTGCCATATTGCTCTATTGGGATTTGCTTATGTTCAATGTCTTCTTCTTCTCGATATAGCCAATTGTTAACATCCTCTTCATGAATAGCTTCCTTTCTTAGTTCTCCCCATTTTGTGAAATTGTTCATGGGAGAGACTTGGATAGTGATTTTGGGTTCCTTGACTATTGATGTCCTATCATATGTCTTAGGAGATGTAAGCTTGCTAACACAATATGATGTCTTCATATGGTACTCACCACACCCCTTGGACTTGGATTTTAGGATCAAATGGTGGATTTTTGGAGGTGGATGCCTTGGATAAGGTGGAAGGGTTGATGTAGTGGGATGATGAGGAGGAGGATGCTTCCCAATTTATTGACACTTTTTGTTCCAATCCTAATATGAATGTGGAGATCCTTCAAAGAGTTGATTGGAGAGGGAATTGGACCTGACCATATTGTAGGAACCCAAAGGAGAACCAATAGCCACAAGAAGTGATGGAGCCACCACATGATGAACAACCTCCATTGTGGAATCTTTCGATGATAATGTTGAGGGGAAAATTGAGTGGTACTCATCATTTGGGATCCCATGAGACAACACAAAATAATATTGCACAACCGAAGGAGAGGGAGAATTTGATTTTAAAATGATCTCCTGAGGAGCATGTGAAGAAGTCAAGTTATTTGGAGATCCAAGAGAAATGAAATAATGGTGGGAATCTACCCCAATCCACCAGGAGGGTCTTCCCTTTGAGACTCGATTAATGGTTTTCCTTTTTTGACACTGATGAGTGAAGTGATTAGTTGAAAAAAATGTCCTACATTTGAAGGGAATTTTTTAATAGTCAATTGGTTGCCTCTAGCACCTTTTACCCACTTTTAGGGATAATTCATCTGGTAGCCCTTTAGATAAATCCATCTCCACACATATGTGTGAACAAGTGGAGATATTGTAATTAATTATTTCATTGGAAGTGTAATGGTATTTACCCTTGAGCCATTTCCAGTAGCATGTAGACAATCTAATTCCTAGAATTGGAGGGGGAGATGCAGTAATTTGACCCACAAGAATGCATATGAGAAAGTATCAATATAGGGATCAAAATAAGCATGTCAAGGCTTCATGCATATGAATTCACCTTGAAAGATCCAGGGGGCTGATTTCAACACCAGATCCATGTCTTCAATAGAATCAAATTCCAAAATAAAGAATCCTCTAGCACAAAGATAGATACAAATTTCTTCTTTCATGTATTCCTTCTAATTCTCTATGATCCAAGAATTTAAGTCACATAGCTTGGGCCAAGATTTTTTCAATTTGTAGATGAGAGCATGTTCTTGCAAGTACTCTTGATCATTGACAAGACTATCTAGGCTGACCTCGGGAATGAGCTCAGAATGTCAAACCGAGAGGGGGAAGATATTGGTGGAAATCACATTTTTTGCTTTGGTGTTACCAATATCAATGGTGATGACATGGTGAGAGCCTAGTTCCAAGAAAGGAGGGATGAGAACCCCCATCCCGAGCCCAGTTTTCTAAACCAGGCTTTAAACCCAAACTCACAAAGAATTGATTTGAGGATAGATACTGTAAATCTAGGATACCTGCATGCCCAACGCAAACCATAGCGTCACCCTTCAAGGCATCCTTGAAGTCCAATCACCCTAAAGGGGAGCTTAGGCCCTTATGTTTAAACGTGTTATCCCTAACCTCGTTGCAAAAACTGAGATCTCCACGTGCACCATGCAAAATGTAAGAATCAAGTGCTTCATAGTGCCAAAATTTAGCAGAGCCAAGAAAACAAAAATCAAGTGGGTAAGACAAGATAGAAGATCTTGGGGGCCTCTCAATTATTGATGCAGTAGAGAGTTACCTCGTGAGGATTGAATCTTGGTTGTTGTCACTAGAGACAAGAAGCCCCACTATTTCACCAAAGGGTCACCCCTTAGATTTTATATATATTAATATACATATAATATAATATTATTATATCAATATATTATATATTATTAATATATAAATCTTATATATAAAATCTATATAATAATATATACATTTATATATTATAATATATATTTTATATATATTAATATTATAAGATATTATGTATTATTAAAATGGTTTTGATCGTTGATTTTTTATTAATAGTAGAGGAAATAGATATCTATTTCAAAACAAATATGTGTTTCCTTTTAAATGATTTTTAAAACAAATTGTTGGGTTCATCCCTCAGCTTATAAGGGATGACACTCGATATATTATATATGAGGGTAAGTGCACAAATCTGTGACACAATTTTGGCTCTTAAGATGCCAATTTTTATTTAGTTTTTTTTTTGAAATCAGCAAAATCTGATTTGCACAAGAAAATGAAGATAGTTATGCTCAAAATTTCAAGATGCCAAAAAAAAAAATGAAATGTTCCAAGTCTAGTTTCTAAGCTACTATTTTTTTTTAAATTAATGAAGATTAAGGGTCTCAAAAAGGGGGGGCCAAAATAGGTCTTGTTTTTATCAAAAAAAAATAGCATAGTGCCTGAGGGCTCCCCCCTTTTTGATTGACTTTTTTTTAGAATTTCAAAAATCCCAATGGTGAGAAATTAGCTAACACCATGTACTTTATCCTCGTTCTTTTGGATTATTTGTTTAATGAATATATAATATTTTATGAATTTTCAAAGTGGACACATCCTAAAAAGATGAAATTTGAGCGTGATCCCCCCTAATTTTTTTGCAAACTAAACGAAAATTGATTCTTTTTTTTTCGTCATGTGTAGAATGGAGTCTAGTTTCAAAAAATGTAATTTGTTTCACGTTTCAATGAACGGGTAAAAATCTATCCTAAAACTAGCTCATGCTGGTATTATATATTTACATAGCTAAGAGAGAGGTTAACGCTATCACAATTTTTTATAAACTTACATTGAAATACGTGCAAATGAGATGGGGAGTACGGACAAAAATATGAGGAAATTTGGCAAATCCTATCAATTAACACGTCCAAATCAGGCCATTTGGCGAGTGCCAAATTTGGTGCTCGCCAAATGACTCATCAAATTTGGCATGCACCAAATTCGGCACTCACCAAATGGCCTGCTTTGCATATAACCAGAATTTCCCCTCTTTGGTCAACAAATTTGATAATGCTTAGAGTGCACAATTTATGATTGTAGATGGATAGTCGATGTTTTACCTTTCATACCTTCTCTAATTCATTACTATAACTGGATAACTCTTTATCCCTCTGAATTCTCTATCTCTTAGGTCTCACTCTCTCCCATGTGACCTAGACCGGCTTCCTCTCAAATTCAACTCTTCTCTAACGCCCCATTAATCGATCTGACCGAATCCCGACGGACAGTGGACGCGACGGAACGCCCGGAGCCCGGATGAATGACGGACGCCCGGACGACCATGAAACGCCGGACGGACCCGACGATCGCCGACCCGACGCCGACCGACCGGATCCCGACCGGAAACGGACGCCCGATCCCGCCGACCGACCGCCCGGACCGGACGCCGAACCGATCTGAACTGATCCGATAATTTATTCTGGTCGACTGGATCAATCTGATAATATCGAGGAATCGATATCGACTGATATTCAATTAACTGGCTGTTCAATTAATAATCGACAATTTGATCGATAATTTATCCCGGATCGATAATTTAATTTAATTGATCAATTAATTGATCGATACGATACTGACCAATTTAATTTGATGATTTAAGATTATTTGATCGGTTGAGGGATCGGTTTATTGATAATCGGTTGATATTTATGGTTGAGGGATTAAGATCAATGGGATCAAGGATCGAGGATCGGTCAATCGACTGGCTGACGGGTCGGGTCGAGGATCCGGCTGGCTCATATTGAGGATCGGCTGGTCGAGCAGGAGGGTCTGATAAAAAATTGGCTGGTTCGGTCTGGGTCAGGGTTGGCTGGATTTGACGAGGTTGATGGATTGGTTTGAGCAATTGGTCGATTGGCGGTTGGCCGAGGAGAAGACTGGTTTGATAATGAGACCGACCTGATGTCTCTATATCCAATAGGGACCTCTGTTCTCGACCGGATAAAGATGGATCTGAGAAAGACGACGTTCTTTGAGATCCTTTCGGATTGGGGTTCGATGATTCCCATGACTCGATTCTGACCTTTCTCCTGACTCGACTTCGCCCTGACTCCTTGGACGGACCTTTGCCCTCCTTTTCAAAACAACATATTTGACAAGTGCCAAATGTATTTTACCTTGAAATAGTAAAATAGGGGTTGACCCCATGATTCAAGCCCACATTCTCCTATATTTGTCTGGCCCAACAATTTATCCGAGTTAGAAACACCTTTGTTTATGAAATTGAATTCATATTGTACCAATCTATGCTTGATCCATCACCTTTTTAAGACCAATCTGCATGGTAGACAACATAGAAGAAGACATTTTGAAGTTTCTACATCATTTTACATTATCTAAGGTAATATATTCATTTTGGTAATATTGAAATGTTTATATTTAGTATATTTGTTTGTTTTTGACAATATAAACTAAATTTCTTTAATTATTTTAGTAATCATAACAATTGGACATAGAATTCAACATTGAATTAGATGGGATTTGCATTAAAAAAATCAATTTTTATGAGTTTGAAGAACATAAAAATGCAAAAAATGACATTTAATTAACATAAATTTACTTTGAATTCTATTTGCATTGCTTATAGTAGTCCATTTCCAACATGGCTAGTGGAATTCACTCTATTTCATTTTATTTTCAACTAATTTGGAAAACTTTTATTTTCAACTAATTTGGAAAACCTAATAGCTTTCATCAATGTTAATGCAAGTGTCTATTAATTTTTTTGTTACATAAAAAATTCACCTTCATCACATGTGCTTAGATAAATTCAAGTGAGCTAACATAGTTGTTAATGCAAGTTTCCATTCATTCATAGCATTTACCTTTCTAATAAATTAAAAAATGGGAATTATTTTGCAATTGAGAATGCTTATTGTCTTTCTAAGTTACCTCATTTCCAAAGAAATAGTGAATAATTATAATATATAGCATCACAAACCCTTCTTTAAATTCATATTCTTCATGACTTTGTTGACAATCGAAAATTTGGTTTTGAGAACAATAAACACAAGATTCTCTAGTTTTCATTTAAGTGGCAACAACTTATACCCTAGGTTTGTGATGCAAAGAAAGAAGACAAAACCTTCAACAATCATAATTAGATCAGTTTCAAACAATCTTCAATCTCAAAAACCTCAATTCAATGTTGAGCTGATCAATTCACATTCACTTCCTTGTAGCATTCACAACAAAGAAAATTGTTCATATGTTATCATATCTTAGTCACTGGAACCCTCTCTAATGCATATAAACACTAAACCCTTGCTTTAGGCCTTTCTATTCTTGAAACAAGGAGGGTTTATTCAAAATCAACGTTTTAGGCCTCTGGTGTAGGAGCACCTTGTAAGCTCAATTATGTCAAAAACGTCATCTTTAGTGAGCATGGTCAAATGCTAGGATTTTAGTAAATGTTGAGTATATTGTGTTTAGTAAGGTCAGTTAGACCATTTTATAATGTATTTGGAGCTAAGGGAGTTCAGTTGTGTCATAGCTTGCAATTTGGCTAAATATGGTTAGAAAAGTTTCTAATCAAGTGGTGTTTTGATAAAATGTGGGAAGGACTATCCATTTAATGTATTATTCACTATGTGCAGGGTTTGGTAAGTGTGTTTGGTGCTTTGTATGGGTCTGGTAGGTCCGAGAGATGGGAGTTTCATTGAAACCCCAAGTATTTTGCTTGAAATTGAGGGTTTGGTGTATTAGGGTTCTAGAGTTCTTGGACCTGGAAAAAAATCAGGAAATTGGAGGTTTTGACACATAAAATACTCCTATTTGAGGAGTTTGAGTGAATATGTACTATTTAAAAGGTACTCTCTTTGTAAATTAGGCCAATTGAATAACCTTTTCTAAGGTGGGTCTATTGGAAGTCAATGTTGGTCCAAAGGAGTTAATGTTGGGGTTTACCTCTGTTTTATAACTTCCAAATGGGTATCTTAATCATCACTAATTTCATCAAGTGTTTTGGAAAATCTTGGTGAAAAGGCCCTTGAATCGGGTTACCTATGCTACAAGGGAAAGCTTGGTAGAAGTTGGGATTTTCATTTGAACATCTGATTTTTCTTTGGAATCTAGTTGATTCTCATTAATTTGGTGTATTGAATGGTTTCCACCCCTCTCTGCATCAAAAATGGTGTTTCTTGGTAAGTTAAGTGATCAAGTTGTGTGTAAGTCTATTAAGAGCCTTCCTCTAAATCTTTGAACAAGTTCATTATGGATCCCTACATGTACTGCATCAGCCTCTAGCTACTTTGCCAACTCTTCAAACACACTCAAAATCCCTACTCTAATATGTAACCCTATAGACATCAAACTCCATCATGTATGAAAAATATTGTGTAGCATAAACATGTTTGATAATTCCAAATAGCTCGCTGCCTTCTTTCATAAAATGCTTTGGTGTATTTCATATTTAATGCAATGTAATCAACAATATCAATATTTTTCGTAAAATGCATTACTTACTTTTGTTCTATGTGTGTTTCTGAACATGTAGCATTCAAGGTCATGTCGAGGAAACGACTGAAGCCTCTAACACTGGAAGAATATGCAATTAAAAATTCAAGGAGAAGAGAATCAAAAAATGTAGCTCGTGAAGCAAAGGAATTGCAGCCCATACAACCAAAAATTCCCATGCAATCTAAGAGAGATGTCAAATTGGAAAAACAAAGAGCACAAATGAGGAAAGTTCATGGATACTAAAGTTGGGGGTACATCATCAACCATAGGTGAAGCTCAGTGCACATCTCCAATTGAAGACACATCGACAACAACATGTGGTTTTCCAAGTAAATCAGAAATCACATCTCCAATTGAAGACACACCATCAACAACATTGCGTTTTGAAAGTAAATCAGCAAACACATCTTTATTTGAAGGCACTCCACAAACGACATATCAAGTTGGAGGTAAAACATCATTTACATGTCAATCTCAAGTTATGTCATCAATTGCACCTCTGATTGAAGGTATGCAATCTATCCCTGATGTTGTTGACCTTCCCAATATTGACACAAATTTATATTTGAGAACTCCTCCTAGAGTTTTGCATAGAAAACCTACATTTTTTATTGATATTGATTCCAATGTTTTGAAATGGTTGCCTAATAAGATTCCAAAACGTACATGTCAAATATATGCACAGAGGATATGGAGTTTGTTTTTTGTGAAGCTAAGTAAGGGTGGAATTTTCCAACTATTTGCTGAAATGATGAGGCAACTCAAATTTAGACCCACCGTGAAGGCTCTTCGGCTAAGAGTTTTGAATAAATCAAATGAATATTCCATTGTAAAGAACTTGATGAGTGCATACGAGAGCATGGGTTCCACCTCATGCACGAAGGATAGTTGTGCCACACAAATTGTGATGACAACAACACTGTTAAGCAATCAAAAAAAGAACAAGGTGAACCTTACAAAGGCAAGTAAGTCTTTGAAAATAAGTAGATCATCTCAAATGAGAGCCAAATGAATGCGTGAAAGATTGGAGGATCCAAATAGAAATGAGTTATGGGCATTCTAGGGTAGAGTGCCACAGAAAGACACAAGAATTGCTCAAGGCTTGAGATCTTTAATTGTGAATTATTGGAAGGATAACACAAGGACCTCTCCTAATCAAAGAGATGTTGTAAGAAGGAGAATTGGTAGTAAAAAGCGTGAGCCACATCCAATGCATTATTTGGATACCACTCAAACCCAATTTTTTTCTGATTTTGTACAAAAGTTTCTTGAAATTAAAATATGTCAAAGGTATTTTGAAATGCTAAAGCCTTTTTATGTCAAAATAAATCACACACGCACTAAGTGTTGTTGTAGGGTTCATATTGAGTTTTCTAACCATTATGATGTTTATCGGCGTATATGTGTAGATATGCATACTGACAATGTTTTACAAGAATGTAACATAATGCCTCCATCTAAATCGCCAGGGAAATTTTTGTCTTCCATTTTATGTGAAAGAGAAGATGGTCAATTTTTTAACAAAAAATCATATTTGGATGGCACATGTGATCATTGTGGTGGCATGCAACATTTGCCAATTTTCCAACACATGGCTAGTACACACACAATTGGAGACAAAATTGTGGAATTTGGAAAATATAAGACAATGGCATATAGTCTAAAAAATGGTAAAGAAGCAAAGAAGTGTGAATTGGTCAATGATAAGATTCTAGTGTATCGATTTATGGGCATTTTCCATGATCAGGTGGTCTATGAGTATGCAAGGCATACACATAGAGCACAATGGTTGGACTCACAATTCAAGTTATACAAGGACACATTCCACTTTCTCATATCATTTTAGTTGTCGACTTCGCTGAGAACTACACACTACAACCACAGAACGAGGTGCAATCACAGTACTACAACTCCACGTAGGTTGCTATATTTGTGCATATAGAATTCATTCATGCAAATGATAGTACAAAGGAAAATAGGAAAGTATTGAGGGAGTGTCACTTTTACATCAGTAATGATTGCACACATTCTACAGAGTTTGTGCAAGGTTGCTTTCATATGTTCTATGTTGATATGGCTAGCAGGGGAAAATCATTTAGTCAGCATATCATATGGTCAGATAATTGTACATCGCAATTCAAGAAAACCAAAATGTTTTACTAGTTGAGCAGGATGCATAGGATTAGTGGTGTTCAACATATGTGGAACTTCTCAGAGGTCGGGCATGGAAAGGGGGAGCATGATGGGAAGAGTTAAAGTACACAAATAGTGTAAAGTTGACAGATGCAAGATCAATTGTCCAGTGGTGCAATGGTCCAATGGGTTTAGGTAGTGAAGGTAATTCTTTAGTTCGTAGATTTTTTCATTTAGCAGATGATACTAACATTGCAAAATATGAGGATTGTTGTACACTAACAGGATCAAGTGAGCTACACTCTTTTAGAAGCTCCAATGTAGGTACATAGACTATCCATATAAGGAAGATGGCATGATTTTGTTATGCATGCACATTACAATCATGGAATGATTGCAAGTCAACAGAGTGGGTTGACAAATGGTCTGTAAGAAGTCTAACCCCACTTGACACTTATCAACTCCCAACAGATCTACAAATCATAGAGATGTAATCATCCTGTGACTTTGATCATGTATCGGACCTACTAGAACCAGGTAATATATCCTACTTACAAGTTTTATTATGTTGCTCAATAAATACATCTAACAAGATGAACATATCAATGCAGGGCATGTTTATGTGGTGATTTTAGGTGAAGACAATGAAGAGGGTTCAAATTATTACCTGTTATGTTGTATCGAGGCCAAAAGGAAATTCGATTCCCTAGTTATAGACATAGAAAACATAAAATATCCTACAGGTTCGGTGGTTGTTACTGGAACATGGATTCAAAGGTATCTAGTTTAGAATGTTGCAGTTTGGTTGTTTGAGGACTTCGACATGCATCATAAAATTCTTCACTAATCAAACTTTGTTGTCGCAACCAATGTCCATTTGATCAAATATAAGGTCAGACCTACGAACAAGAACTTGTGGAAAGTGTGTGAGTCTAACCACGAGCCAATACTTGACACAATAAAGAGTAGAGAAGACTCAGATGGTTCCTTGGATTGATTTGTAAGTATGCACATTGAATTTTTAAAGTCATGTTATTGATCACACTTTTGGACCAACACCTTGCAATTAGGATTTTTCATCATTAGTGTTTGATGTCATATGCATTTATGGCTGTCATTGATCCTTTTCTGATTATGACTATAGGTAATACTAAAGTTTGTCAAAGTATATAAGAAAATAACAACATCGGTTGGTGGTGCAAATGTTTAGTGGTATGAGAAACATCGGTTGTCGGTGCATTTTCTGGTTGTCAATCTTCTATTTCTTTTCCATCTCATAGATTTATCCGATTTTTTATATTCTACATGTTTTATGTTAAGCCTCTCAATGATATATTTGAAATTTATACGTAGGATCATCGAGGGATGATAAAGTAGTGAAGGGGCACATCACCATTGTAGGACCTTCAATCGACCTCCTTATCTAGCATGCATGAAGGTGATCGTAGGTCTTGTCAGCGGTATGACTAACATTATTTAGTTATTGCTCTTTTAATTATTTTTATGTGATTCTATGTCTAAGATTGAGAGGCTTTTGCAGGTTTTTTGTGGACCAAATTCCTATGATACTACACAACCACAGAGAGGCTACTACCCATGTGTTTCATAGGGAGTAGGGGATGTACATGTTTTGAACCATTTTGGAATGAAAATAACTGGGCCAACTGAGGTGGAATGGAGAAACGAAACTGGACAGCAACTCCTTTTGTTTCTTCTCAAGTGCAATATATTTCATGATCTGTGCTGCAAATGGGAGGATTTTCAAGATTTTCTTCTATCACTATTGTAATATTTTTCATTGACTTAGTGTATTTTTTGATATACAAAAATTATGAGAAATTAATACATGCAAATGTGTATATTCTTTAATATATATCTTAATTAAATATGTATATTACATTTAAAATTAGTTGTAATGCTTCATGGTTTACATTTAAAGTTGTCTTCAAGGAAAAGCATGTGGATTTATGATTAAGAATGAAATAATGTCTAATATAATTGTAGAAAGGCATATTTTATTGCCCCTATTGATGCAGAGGTGGTGGTAACCCAAGACACAAATTGACACAACTTCTCTCAAGTATGCCAAGCAAGACATCAACTTCTAATTAACTCAACCTTGTAAAATAACATCAAACTCAACAAGGACCCTACATAGGTTGTCAAAATCCAAGCAATGATAATTAAATCAACTTTTTACAATCCCCAAGGTAGATTCATTGAATTCCTCAAAACTCACCTTTTGTCAATCCTACAAAATTGGTAAGCTAGTGAGCTCACTAGCTTGCCAAATTCGTAGGGTTGACAAGGTAGAGGCAAGATATGCCTCATAGAAATTGATGCAACCTAGGTCATCTCTAACATACCTCAATTCCACCTAAGAATCCTTTGGAGCAACTTGCTAAAAACTTGAAAACAACGCTGTCCAACCTCATTTTTTCATGTAAAAACACCCCAAATGCCACCTAGGGCATCACCAAAAATTGATATGCGCACCTCTTGATGTAGAGTGGATTAGCGAAGATGTTATTTGACACAACTTCTCTCAAATATTCCCACTAAGACATCAACATTCACTTGAATCAACAGGGTACCTCAACTTCCCAACCATGGACTCTTCAAAACAACATTAGGCCTTAACTTACTTGTAGCCCTATCAACTAGGATAGTCATCAATAAAACTAGTTGGAGGCAAGAACCAAACAATTGACATAGGTTTCAGATCCCTTATGTAGGCCTCTTCAAACCCCAAGACCTCGGGGTATGACATTTAACAAAACAACTACTATGGACCAATCTACAACACCACAAGGGGACCTAATGAGGTTGTTCCAAACAATAACAAAGGTATCTAGGCACTCCCCATGTTGTAGAGTGGATCAAAAAAATAGGAGAGATGACACATCTTCTTTCAAATATTCCCACTTGGACATCAATTCACCAAACTCACAACAGGGTAACCTTGCCACTTGACATGGGATTTTGGCCAATCAGACTGAGACAGAGGTTTAGACCAAATTTGTTACCCCATAACGTGTTTCTCCAGACTACTCTAGGATATAACACTGTAACCTGCACCTAAGGAATTCCATTTTCTCATCACTCTAGCCTTTAGGCCTCTTTTACCCTTAACCCTTGTAGCACTGCCCGGTAGGATAGTCAAGACAAAAACCACATACAAACCTATACCAAGCCCAAACCACTGAATTTGGACAACAAATGGATGCCCCTACAAAGTCTCAAAGCTTCCCTTCTTGATGAACAAAGGTAAAGTAACAACAAGCCAAAAGGTAACACTACAAGGTAGGCCTAATAGGCTGCTCAACTAACTAAATACCAACTTTTAAAACAAGTAACAGTTGCATTTCAAATTTTTTTCTTTAAGCAACTTACAAATTTGCAACTTTAGACTCCTCCAACCTAATGACTACAACTAATGACCTCTAAACCCACACAAATGGCTTGCAAATAGCTTTATTATATTAACAAAACTCCATTCTTGCACACTCATATACAAATACACAAACTTTCCTTCAAAGGCTACAAAGACAACTTCTACTGCAAGATTGAACTTTTTATATTTTTTATCAATAGACCCAAAACTCATCCTAAAACATACCTAATGGTCTTAATTGACCTTATTCAAGGCAAAACATGCTCTAAATACCCACAACAACTTAGTGACCAACCTATTCACCATCAGATAATCAAATATTGAGGGTGAGGTGTAGGCAAGGGTTTATTCAAAAAGGTCTTCACAAGCTTAAAATTTCAAGAGATATTGCTTCCCCCAAAGATTTCTTCAAACCCTAGCACTAAACAACCATTTTCCACTAAAAAATGCACCATTTGACATCTACGACATCACCTAAAAACCCTCTATTCACCTCCCTTACACACAAAACTTTTCACACATGTTTTATAACCCTAACTAAGCCTTTCCATCAAGTTACATAAGCATACAGTGGGTGGAAGACTTAATATGACATTTTAATGCACTCAAAACCCTTAAAACAGGGTATACAGACTGACCCTCAGTAATTGGCCTCTAAAATGCATAAAATCACTTGAAATCCAACCAAAATAAAACTAAAATGGAGTTAAGTCTATTGCCCACCTAATTCCATTGAAAAAAGAGCACAATCACTCTGAGATATGTTCAACCGACTCAATCCCTCAAAGGTCCAAAGTGCAAAAGGGCAGCAAACTTTAAAGGGTATTACTCGTAAACTGTGGTGATTAAAAAATCTCTATCTAAACCTACAAGATTATGTTGGGCCCCTCTACAATAACCTCTCTCAATTTTTGCTATCTCAAAGGCATTTTCCTTTGATGAAGGATTTTCACTTGGGGAAAAAGTTGTCAAATGCAAGTAGTTGAAAGTTGCAAATTGGTGCAACTTTCATTCTGTAGCTTGTGTGACCAAATGGATTATTCCAACGCATCAGGGTGGGTACGATTACACTAGGAATTGTCCTCTTTCACACCCAAACATGTGAAATCGTTCTGAGCTATGTTCAACTTGATCGATCCCTTAAGGGTACAAAGTGCAAAATGGATGTGAACTTCAACATGCTAGTATTCAGACACCATGATGCTTAGAAACTTCTCGTCCAAGCCTATGGGATCACATTGGGCCCCTCTACAATAACCTCTCTCGATTTTTTCTATCTCAGAGGCATTTTCCTGTGATGGTGAATTTTCACTTGGGCAAAAAGTTGTCAAATGCAAGTAGTTGAAACTTGCAAAGTGGTGCAACTTTCGTTCTGCAACTCATGTGACCAAACAAATTGTTCCAACATGTTCGAATAGGTATTTTTACACTAGGAATGTTCCTCTTTCGCACCCAAGCACGCGGAATCACTCTGAGCTACGTTCAACCAAATCGATCCCTTAAGGGTCCAAAGTGCAAAATCATTGCAAACTTCAGCATGCTATTATTTGGATACCGTAATGCTTAGAAAATTCTCGTCTAATCCCACAATATCTTGTTGGGTTCATCTATAATAACCTCTCTCATTTTTTTCTATCTCAGAGGAATTTTTCTATGGTGGCGAATTTTCACTTGGGGAAAAAGTTGTCAAATACAAGTAGTTGAAAGTTGCAAAATGGTGCAACTTTCGTTCTATAGCTCGTGTGACCAAATGAACTATTCTAACGTGTCTGAATAGGTATTTTTATGCTAGGAATGGTCCTCTTCTGCACCCAAACACGCGTAATCACTCTGAGCTATGTTCAACTGGATCAATCCCTCAAGCGTCCAAAGTGCAAAATGACTGTGAACTTCAACATGTTATTACTTGGACATCGTGACGCTTAAAAACTTCTCATTTGATCTTACAAGATCAAGTTGGGCCCCTCTACAATAACCTCTCTTATTTTTTCTATCTCGAAGGCATTTTCCTGTGGTGGCAAATTTTCACTTGGGAAAAAGTTGTCAAATACAAGTAGTTGAAAGTTGCAAAGTGGTGCAACTTTTGTTTTGCAGCTCATGTGACCAAACAAACTGTTCCAACACATTTGAATAGGTATGTTTATGCTAGGCATGGTCCTCTTTCGTACCGAAACACGCAAAATCGCTCTGAGCTACGTTCAACTGAATCGATCCCTTAAGGGTCCAAAGTGCAAAATGGCTGCAAACTTCAGTATGCTATTACTTGGATACTGTGATGCTTAGAAAGTTTTCATCTGATCCTACAAGATCATGTTGGACCCATCTACAGTAACCTATCTCGATTTTTTGTATCTCGGAGGCATTTTCCTATGGTGGCAATTTTTCACTTGAGAAAAAAGTTGTCAAATGCAAGTAGTTGAAAGTTGCAAAGTGGTGCAACTTTCATTCTGCAGCTCGTGTGACCAAACAAACTGTTCCAATGCATTTGAATAGGTATTTTTACGTTAGGAATGGTCCTTTTTCGCACCCAAACATGCGAAATCGCTCTAAGCTACGTTCAACCAGATCGATCCCTTAAGGGTCCAAAGTGCAAAATGGCTGCGAACCTCAACATGCTATTACTCGGACACCATGACGCTTAGAAACTTCTCGTTTGATCCTACGAGATCAAATTGGGTCCCTATACAATAATCTCTCTCAATTTTCGCTATCTTGGAAGCATTTTCCTATGGTGGCGAATTTTCACTTGGAGAAAAAGTTGTCAAATGTAAGTAATTGAAAGTTGCAAAGTGGTGCAACTTTCGTTCTGCAACTCGTGTGACCAAACGAACTATTACAACACGTCTAAATAAGTATTTTTATGCTAGTTATGTTCCTCTTTCGCACCCAAACACGTGGAATTTGCTTTGAGCTACATTCAACCGGATCGATCATTTAAGAGTCCAAAGTGTAAAATAACTGCAAACTTCAACATGCTATTAATCGGACATCGTGATGCTTAGAAACTTCTTGTCTGATCCTACAAGATTGTGTTGGGCCCATCTACAATAACCTCTCTTGGTTTTTCTCTTTTGGAGGCATTTTCCTGTGGTGGCAAATTTTCACTTGAGAAAAAAGTTGTCAAATGCAAGTAGTTGAAAGTTGCAAAGTGGTGCAACTTTCGTTCTACAGCTCATGTGACCAAACGAACTATTCCAATGCATCTAAATAGGTATTTTTACATTAGGAATGGTCCTTTTTTCGCACCCTAACATGCAAAATCACTTCGAGCTACGGTCAACCAGATCGATCCCTTAAAAGTCGAAAGTGCAAATGACTGCGAACTTCAACATGCTATTACTCGGACATCGTGATTCTTAGAAACTTCTCGTCTGATCCTATGAGATCATGTTTGGTCCCTATATAATAACCTCTCTTGGTTTTTTCTATATTGGAGCCCTTTTCCCGTGGTGGTGAATTTTCACTTGGGAAAAAAGTTGTCAAATGCAAGTATTTGAAAGTTGTAAAGTGGTGCAACTTTTGTTCTGCAGCTCGTGTGACCAAACAAATTGTTCCAATGCATCCGAATAGGTATGTTTATGCTAGGAATGATCCTCTTTTACACCCAAACAAGCAGAATCACTCTGAGCTACGTTCAATCAGATCAATCCCTTAAGGGTCCAAAATGCAAAATGGTTGCGAACTTTAGCATGCTATTACTTAGACACCGTGATGCTTAGAAAATTTTCGTATGATCCTACGAGATCATGTTGGGCCCCTCTACAATAACCTCTCTCGGTTTTTGCTATATTAGAGGCATTTTCTTATGGTGGTGAGTTTTTACTTGGGGAAAAAGTTGTCAAATGCAAGTAGTTGAAAGTTGCAAAGTGGTGCAACTTGCGTTCTGCAGCTCATGTGACCAAACGGATTGTTCCAACGTGCTACAGTGGGTACGTTTATGCTAGGAATGGTCTTCTTTCGCACACAAACATGCGAAATTGCTTTGAGCTACGTTCAACCGGATCAATCCCTTAAGGGTCCAAAGTGTAAAATGGCTGTGAACTTCAGCATGCTATTACTCAGACATCGTGACTCTTACAAAACTTGTCGTATGAGCCTATGGGATCACGTTGGACCCCTCTACAAAAACCTCTCTTGGTTTTCACTATCTCGGAGGACTTTTCCCATGGTGGCAATTTCTCGCTTGGGGAAAAGTTGTCAAATGCAAGTAGTTGAATGTGTAAAAATGACTTTATAGCCATTCCACCCATTGTATCCTACAGTAACTTAGTGGAATGGCATAATTACGGGTGGGGAACATATGTGCATGGTTTTTGGAGTAGGGGAGGCGAGTTGAGTGGTTTGGTGTGATGCCCTAGTTGGCAATTTGATAAGTTTTGGTGAAATTCAGTGGTTTAAGAATGGAAATGGTTGAAATCCTTTGGGGCAGAAATTTGTGAGGGACTTTTAAGCATGTGCAGGTTCTTTTAAGCATGTTTGATGCATTGGCAAGGTGTTATGAGTTATGGGAATAGGATTTTCAATAAACCCACCCATTTTAGGCTTTTAGCCATAGCAGCAAGGCAGTGAACTATTTGATAAAATGCTTTGGTAAACATGTACGAAAAATGTGGTATCATAGACAAGGAAGTGAATTGTTTGAAAAAAATCCTCAAAGAAACATGGTCTCATGGTGATGGAATGTCATGACAATCCATAGCTGTGAGGATTTGTCACTTGAGGATTGTGATTAATGATTGGAATTGTGTTTAGTGACATTGCAAGACCTCCCCAACTGCATCAATGTTTTAGGGTTTTATCCATAGCAGCAAGACAACTAATTATTTGATATAATGCTTTGATAGACATGTATGACAAATGTGGCAGCATAGAAAAGGCAGTGAACTCTTTGAAAAAATGCCTCAAAAAAGTGAGGTCTCATGGTGATGGAATGCCATGACAATCAAAAGCAATTTGATTGTCATGGCATTCTGTCACCATGAGATGGCATTTATTTGAGGCATCTTTTGAACTAGTTCACTGCCTTGTCTATGGCTTGTCATGTCATTCCATCACCACATTTATTTGATGTATTTTTTCAAACAATTCACTGCCTTGTCTATGTTATTTCTTACTATTATGCTTTTGATATATTTTTTCGAAGCATCCATAGCTTGTTTGAAATCACTTGTTTTAGGATTTTAGCCAGAGCAACAAGGCACTAAACTATTTGACAAGATGCTTTGGTAGACATGTATGAAAAATGTGGTAACATAGACAAGGCAGGGAACTATTTGAAAAAATACCTCAAAGAAATTTGGTCTCATAGAATGCCATGATAAGAAAATGCAATTGGCAACTGCTCCTAGTTATTAGTTATGCAATGTGAAGAAATTGCATGACTACTTGGATTGACTTTGTACAAACTATATTGTAATTGAAATTTTGTCATCTATCAGCATCTACTTATTAGTTATGCAAAGTGAAGAAATGCTTTGACTTTGAAAGATGTGCAATGCAATGTAATCAACGATATGAATATAAACTACAAAAATCCATTCTTTACAATTCATTAGTTAAAATATTCATTTTATTTGTTATCTATATCTCTATATGCTATGGAAATACCTTTCAATTTTTAATTTTTTTTTCTCTCTCTTGTTGTACAATTTTTCCCAATTTTTTCATAAACTATTATACTTTTGGTTTTTCAAATTTTTCCCCAAAAGATTTTTGCTACTATGCATTGGAAGCATGAAGCATACACGTGAATACACACAATATAGGTGAAGTATACATGTGAATAAGTGAAGCATACATGTGAATAAGTGAGGCACAAGTAATTAAAGCATTCCAAATGATACAAACCACCACGAATGGAGCTTATTTACACAATACGCTTTAGATGGGGCTTATTGAACATTCGACAATAATTAATTAAGCATTAGATATAAACAAAATCCATGCCTACAACATTCAAGCATACAACTTACACGATACACATGATAACATCATTCAAGAATGGTAGTAGCAAAATAAGAGTTTCTCTAATCAAAAAGCCGAAAGGCTATACAATGATATATATTGATAAAGTATATACAATATATCCAAAAAAACCATACAGGCTTAGTACAAAGGAGCCATATGGACATAAAATGTCACGTATATATCGATAGTACAAAACATATGTTCCGAAATGCCACATAGGCATACAACAAACAACACTAATACATAGTCATTTCCCTCTAGGGGAAGGAAATAGATCTCGTGTTGCCTTCAAAATTCAGTTGGATGGAGTGACTGTTGCTTCTCTTGTCTTTCGAACAAGCTCGCTAGTCCTCCTCTCTTCACTTTGGACCTTCAACTGATACAATAAAAAGTAAAGATGTTAAAACATAGAAATTGAATTGTGGAATGGCATATAACAGAATATATAATCACTTACCACATACATATAGTTATCATGCACATTTACAACATCACCACGTCCACGATTTGAAGTGACAACCACATGTAGCAACCATGAAGATAGAAATTAAACTACATAAAAGTATCGTGAAAATTTTCTATAATAGACCATAAAAGAGAAAATATAATGTCAAATCGACTAATCTATTTCATACCTCTCTCAATGGATCAAAACCGACTATTGTTACAGCAACTCCATGGTCCATCATACCACCAACATCACCAAGGTTGTCTCTTGTCAACATCTGCAAATGAAACAATATCTCAGGTATCATGTTGATATAAAGACCAAAAGGGGATAATGGAACATAAGGTGAAATAAGAGAGGGTAATATGATGGGAATAGAAGGGTGATGCAGAGAGGGGACTTAAACTCGTTCAAAGTGACAACTTGTATTCAAGAGGCATCTAACAAGATTAAAATGGCCTATTAGAGTTATCCAAACAATCATCAAATCTTGACAACAATCGGGAGTCTAACTTCTTACTTTCACCCATGTAACCTAGCAGTAGTACAAACTCAAATTTTGGCCTTTAACTCCCATGTTTTCCAAAACACTTGACAATCAGAAGGTGGATTCAGATACCCATTTCAGAGTTATACAACATATCTCTTAACCAGATTCAAGTCTTTTGGACCACCTTGAAATTAAACCCTCAACGCTGTCCTAGGCCAGATTTACAAAGCAACATACCTTTAAACTTAACACAAACCCTTGAAACCTTGGGGAAGCATTTACTATGCCCTAAAACCTCTAAAACCACAATCAAAACCTAGGGTTGACACCTCCAACATAGCAAACTCCAAAACCCTCAATTTCATGCCAAGTTCAGAGGGTTTATTCAAAGTCCCACTTGCAAAACCTCACAGACCATGCCACCAAATCAAACATGTATATTATGACCCCAATATGCTCAAAATTTGGAAAAAACTCCATACTCTCATTGATTTCCACAATCCTTAGATCCAAGGCTCCATCTTCATGTGTTTTTCTTCACAAAACTCATCAAGACAGCAAGTTTATCTCCTTAGTTCCTTTTCAACAACTCTAATTAGGAAACCTACAACCTACTCATACTCCCTAGGGCCCATTACACTAGTTATAGTAGGTACAACCAGTGTAAGGGACCTTAAATCATGATTTTGGTTACAAAACCCTCAAATAGTGTGTCTTCGGCCTGTCACAAGAAAGCAAGGACATTTACCACAAATCACAATGGATCTCCCTCAAACTTGTTCCAAAAGATTGTTAACACATGCCACCAAAAATTAAAATGATTTACATGGCACAATCAATTTGTGCGGGCTCATACATGCCTACAAATGACAAGAAAACTCAAAAATTTGATGAAAAACAGAGATATTCTTATTGTCAATGCTTCAAACTTCAAGCCAACATTACAAAATGATTTGTCATGCCTTTTTTAAGGCTTCTCCTCATCAAACCAATTCCCAACTACCTTAAAACTACTTTTTAAATCTCTCATGAACGTTGCATTACAAATTTGTTGCATTTATGTAACTCACAAAGTTGACACTTTCAAGTTTTGACTCTTTATATTTTCCTAGACCCTCTTAAACACCTAAACTATTAAAAATATTCTAATGAGACCTTATTCAACTAAGAAATCATGACTTACTCAAGAAAACATCATCCTATCTACCTTGACACCTCTTGTCAACTTTGACAATTCCTTCCACATGATTTGCAAACCTTACAAGAAAAACCAAAAGCCCCTCAAAGTTGATCAATTACAATAGAATGGTCACATTGGACCTTATTAAGACTCAAGGACTCAACTCAAACATCCTAACACACCTTTCCTATCATTAACTTAATGAAGAAACATAGAAAAGAGTGGTGCCCCTGCACCAAAGGGATTAATGGAACATAGGATGGACTAGTATAGATTGATGGGATGGGCTAGGATGGGATAAAAAAATATAAGGTGGACAATTTGAGGTTAATGGGATGCAATTATTAGGGAATATTGCAGCATAGGGTGAATTAGGAGGTGTCTAGGGTTTGACTATAGTACACGAAGTGCGAACTTGACCTATGTGTAGCAATAATAGAGAAGAGTTATCTAGGATGAAATGTGGATAAATATGGTATAACATAGGATGATATAAGGGAACATAGGGTGGAACATAGGGGATCATGGAACATCTAGGGTGATATAATAATGGGTACAATAAGATGGGAGTAGAAGGACATAATGACACATAGCATGGACTAGAAGATATTAGTGGGATGGGCTAGGAGGGGATCATGGAAAATAGGGTGAACTATTAAATGTAAATGGTAAGGGATTAGAAAGGAATAAAGGAAAAAAAAAGTGAATTAGGAGAACATAATGTGACATGATCAAGGAATACTTGAATTCAATGTTTGTGTTTCTCATCAATTTTTTAAATTTGTATATATGAAATTTTGTACAAAAACTAGCTAAAATAGATTTACAACACCATTAATGAATAAAGGCTACCTGAGTGTACATTGTTTGAGGATATGAATTACGAGGTGTGGAGGAAGAAGGTGCACCAGGAAACTATTTGAAATCTGAAGCAGGTTATGAGACAAACATTCAAATATAACGTTCAACTGTTCAAATGCAATAATAATATCTTTAATACTAGTTGCATACCTATGGACTCATCATCGAGAATGTATAAGGGTCTGTAGGAATAGAGC
Source organism: Sequoiadendron giganteum (assembly GCA_007115665.2). NCBI lineage: Eukaryota > Viridiplantae > Streptophyta > Pinopsida > Cupressales > Cupressaceae > Sequoiadendron > Sequoiadendron giganteum. The sequence continues at coordinate 179,702,130 of CM021101.1, read as the reverse complement.
ATGCCTCATGAATAGTGCAACCCTAAAATTTCATCATATCAAAATTCTACTAATTTAATTATTCTTAAATTTCAAAATATAATTTAATAAACAACATTAAAATAACTTCTTAAATTTTACCTGAGTGTCAATGTCGAATGTATCATTCAAAATATCATCTGTGAAAGCCATCGCCTCTGCAATTGATGTAAGTTGTGTAGCTGCATCACGAGCACCCTGATAATCGTACATGCAAACAACACCACAAGTGCCACAATGGTGGGGTAGAGCTTGAGGCCTACACATCTCCTCCACACCAGGCTCTACTAGAAAACTTGCACACTGCAAAATGGCCTAGGTGAGTGAGCCAATCGACTTCATCGTGTCCACCTCTACATTGTCCTTAACAATGAAAGGAACAGTGGCATGCTCCACCATGGGTCTGCCCAAGGCTCTTGGTACCAACTATGGATTACGTTGTGCAATAGGTCTATCGTGTGTGGAGCCCCCACCTCTACCCTAAAAGTCTAAGATGTCAAAATAGTTTGGCATTTTATTGAGGACAAACTCGCAATAGAGTTTCCTCAAAAATTATTGTGACACCTCATGGTTATTACATGGAGGTTGGTCAAATACCATCCACCACTGCTCCAAAAAAAAAATTAATTAACTCATGGTGGCACCAATGGATGGGGAACCTCCTGCATGCATAAGACAAAAGTTCATTGGTTTTCAGGTCTATAAATAAGCCACACAAATCAGCTTTGCTAATTTTTAGTTTTTTGACATCTGCATATGACAAACCACTAGCATAAAATTGTTTCATCTCATGCCCTCTTATTTGACCAAAAATTCATTTGCTCGCTCATTTCTCCTACATGAGTTACAATTGACTTCAATGATTCAACAATCCCTCTCCTATAAAGGTGGGTTTCGGTATGCTCGGTTAATCTTGCAATTAATTGTTAAATGTCTCTTTTATTGTTTTCAATTTGATTTTGAATATTTTCTTGTGTTCCTTGAGGATGCCTATGAATTGATGGAGGGGTTTCAAGTTTTTCTTGTATAGGAGGATCTTCGTGAGGGGGTGATTGTGAATTCTCAATGTTTCGAGGCGAAGATTCATTCCCTAAGAATTAGAACAAAGTTTTATTATAAAAACCTATTTAAATTTGTATTTTAAATCAAATTCAAAATAAATAGAATAAAAATACATACCTCTTTGCAATCTTTGACCTCTCCGACGTGTTGGCGGCATCCTCGTGGAAAACAACAAGCTAAGGATGCAAACAATGGGAGAGATTTGGAGAGCACGAGTTGCAGACCTGAAATTCTCTTCCTCAAGTTGTGGGTTGAAGACAAAATGAGGGTTTGAAACTCGATTTTTGGCTTTTATGTCAAATAAGTCATTTGACGTGCACCAAATGGCTTATTTCGGGTTTTTTTTAAACGTTTTTTCAATTTGGCACCTAAATTGTGTCACAGATTGGTGCACTTACCCATGGGTTAAATATTAAATATATTATATAATTTATAATATATATATTTTAATATTAATATATGATTAAAAATATTATATTATATTATATATAACACATATTATATAATATAATATATAATATAATACATATTATAATATTTTAATATTAATATACGGGGTGAAGCCACAATAATGGTTTACAATTCAAGTGAGGAAGGAAAACTCACAAAAAATGACCCCAAGGCAAACAATGTGATTTTGGGGGTTTGTACAAACCTATTGGTTTGACTAAACCCATAAGAGGTTCGCTCGAACCAGAGTTTGAACGAACCTCTTTGAATCTTGGCTGCCAAAAAAAAAAAGCATTGGAAAGGGGTTTAAGCAAATCCCTAGGCGTTCAAACGAACCCCCCTTATCCCTCATCCCCTCCTGAGACACAAAAAAACCCTAAATTTTGGCACTTTGGAGTTCGGGTTGATGATGAAAATGGAGGAATCTTCACAAACCCAACTAGAATCAAGTAGTCCTCAGAATGAATTATCCAATGAATATAATTTTAATATGTTTTGGTTTTATTATGTATTTGTTTTTTCAATTTTATTAAACATATGTTTTTCATCAAAAATGAAGGTCTTTGTTTTGCACATGTGGAAAAATAGTAGATTATAAAAAAGAAAAGAAAAATATGAGTGCACCAGATATTGAAGTCTTTGATCCAACAAAAATAATAATTGAATTTCAATATATACAAAAACAATTATGCATTATACGGTCGCACTATGTCTGAATTGTAATTGGTTTGACTTCGAAACTTGATTAAAGAAAAAATATTTAACAAAAAACTATCTAACCAAGTGGAAGCACTAGATATCAGAGTTACAAATCTAAATTTGAAAGAATTAGAATTTTATCCTTCATGGAAAAAAAGTTATGCGTTATATGGTGTGCGTCACTTTTTTAAAAATGTTATTTTAAAAAAAAAAAAAAACCCATTTTCGTGGGAGATGAAAAAAGAAGTGCAATCTGATTCCAAAAATTTTGAAAAAAATATTTTTAGAATCTACAAACAAAATGTGACGAGACTCTAGTTTGCATCATCTTCAAATTCCTCACGGTTTAGCTGCTATAGGTGCCTAAATGTGAAGATTTAGTTTAAAATAATAATTTCAATGTCCAATTTGACCAAAAATTGTAAACCACTATTGTGGGATCACCTTATGATTAAAAATATTATATTATATTATATAATATACATATACATATTATAATATAATATATATTTATATCATATATATCATATATCATATATATAATGTAATACATATAAATCATATATTATAGTATTTTAATATATAATATAATATTAATATTATAATATATATTATATATTATTAAAATAGTTTTGGTCGATGTTTTCTTATTAATAGTTGAGAAAATGAATATCAGAATATCTATTTCCTTTTAAATGATTTTTTAAAGAAACCATCAAGTTCGTCCCTTAGGCACCTATTATATTATATATGAGTTAGATATTAAATATAAAATATAATTTACAACATATATATTATATAATATTATTTTATTATATATAATATATGTTATATCTTATATAATAGCATATATTATATATATAATATAATAGTATTATATATTATATATTAATTATATAATATGTATATCATATATTAATATATATATTATATATATATATATATATAATCTATATAATATATATATATATATATTTATATATTATCATATTATAACATATTATTTATTATATATTAATATATTACTGTTATAATATATTATATTATTATAATAATATCATATATTAATATATAAAATATGGCATTCGGCAAATTCATCGTCAACAATTCATCGAAGAAAAATTCACCGCTAAGTAAAATTCACCGCATTAATAGTTTTAATAAAATCAAAGTTTTTGAAATATATACTAGAAAATATTAATGTGGTTAATTTTCTGCCTAGTGAATTGCAGGCGGTGAATTTTACTTGGCGGTGAATTTTCCGTTGGTGAATTTTCCTTTGGGGAATTGTTGGCAATGAATTTTCCTAGAGCCATAAAATATAACTTATATATTAATACATTTTTTATATAATTTCAACAAAATAGATATTCGTTCATAATGATATCCATTTCTAACGGATATATGTCTAAGATATTCATTTGTATTGGATATTTGTTTCACTTTAGTTCTTACCATGGCAACATGTACTTTTTACCCAACCCTAGTAAAATTCAAAGTGAAATTTCACGATTTTGGGCAAATGAAAAATACCCTTTTTGTCATATCGCCACTTTTTGAACCCCCATGATCATGCACAGACCCAAAAAATAGAAAAATTGGAAAATATGAATCCCTTACTGAAAAACCTCCATGAGGTACTATTGGATAGAAAATAAAAAGAATAAAGAATAAAAAATGATGTGTATATTGATGAAAACATCTATAAGGCATCAATCAATGAGGAACTCAACCTTCCCTTGAAATATTCATACTAGCAAGATCAATCCAATGTCTTTGTAAAAGAATCACATGAGGTCAATCTAGGTACAAACATTGATCCAAGAACAATCTTTATTATAACTATTATGTCAAAAGAAGAAAAAGTAATCAAAATCGATAATAAAGGAGAAAATTGGATGGCTAAAATTAGATCAATTTTGGATATGCCACAAAATAGTCAATACTATGAATACTTAGTTGAGAATATTTTGTTCCTTGCATATGTGCCCCTGAGTCAAAGATCATTTATGAATGTGTTGATCCCAACAATCTATTGTATCATGACATATACAAATAGCCCCATAGTAAAAATTTACCACCCAACCCATCCCATATACAAAGCCAAAATTTTATGCATCATTTATCCCATTCACCATCTTTGGTAAAACATAGTAACGAAAGGGCTTCAATGGTACCTTACTTAGACATCTTAATTTAGGAAAATACTATCTCACATATAACACTATTTGTGGTGCACACACTAGCGATATTATCTTAGCCATAAAAATCTTGAGAACATGCTTGCATGAGTTAGAACTTTTGGATAAATGAAACCCCATTGCCATCAATAAAAAAATTTCATACCAAAACCACCTCCACTATAGTTACAATAAGAAGATTAGAGCTCAAGATTTTGAGATTAGTAATCTTGTCCTTAAAGAAAAAAAAAAGAAAAAAAGATAAAGCCAAGAAGGGTAAATTTGAGCATAATTCGTTGGACCCATATATCATCCTTTTCAATTATGGTTCAAGATCATATCAAATAGCCATCCTCGAGGGTCAAGAGATTGATGAACTAATCAATAATGCACACATCAAGTAATTCTATTCTTAATTTTAAAAATATACTAATTGAAAAAATCCCCAAAAAATGATAATAGTAAAGAGAAAAATTGCACTCGAGCATGAAAACCATTTCTATGACACCTTGGGTAAATCACCATGATGAAAACTTGGAAAATAGGTAGCATTTATGACAACCAAAAAAATAGAAAGAAAAAAACACAAAAAAATCAAAATAGTAAAGAGAAAAAATATTTTCTAGTGAAAACCACCTCTAATGGCAACTTGGAAAAGTACCATGGTAAAAACCTTCATGTAGGAAACATGTAAAAAACTGGATGTCACCATATTTCAAGTCATCATCCATTCCTCATCCTATTTCCATGTCATTAGTTCATGCTTCCATCCATTGCATTCTATGCCTTGTTATACATTAGGGGTAGGTGACTACATCCTACATTGGAATAAATCTCACTTTATCTCTTTTGAATCACTTAGTGACTAGAATGCCTCCCACAATAAATAAATTTCATGTATTTCTCATAAATAAATTAATAAATGTAATCACAAACACAAAACATCAAAATATGCTTTCAAACCTTTAAAAACACTCTTGAAATATGACTTTTAATGAAAACTCTAAGAAATATACATCAACCTCAATAACATACAACCATCATATCATTTTCACTATGAAAATTTACATATCATCCATCACTTATCTTAAACGGTATTTTTTCCTTTCATAAACCAAACATGATCCAAATCCATTTCTTAATCTTTTCCACCCTTGGCAAGAGGTAACATTGTTGTGTTTCAATTGATAGTTTCTTGTGTATTTTTTGGTTTATTTTTTTAATCTTTATTTTGACCCATAATATGCCTAATCAAGGTTTCCATAATCATTTCATATCATGGTGTGCTTTGAATGGTATACGTTGGGGTAAGGTCTATTGTTTTTGTGTGTCAAGTTTGAATGTTTTTCTCTCACCAAACCCACCAAGGTTAGGTACCTTGTGATATGTAGGGAACTCCTTATGTTTTTTGGTTGTCTCATAATGTATGCACCAGTAGAATTAAGTTATTTTGAGTGATGGGGAATCCTCTTTTATATTGTTTTCTAGGGAGTCAATCCATGCATTGGATACATCGTCACCTTGGTCTTATATTTTAATGCCCACTTTCTGAAACTTAATGAATACAATACAAATTAAGTAATCTACATTAACTTAAAATGATTTGTAAACAATTTTTTATTTTCTTTTAAAAACAATAACATAATATACTACTTAAGACAACAATCAATGATATCATTTAGTTAGGAGTAAAGGTAGCAATGTATCTTTTTTTTAACAATAATGCCTACTTATTTTAAATCAACACATCGTATATCTTAGATAGAAAAAAAACGTCTGCTCTGAAAGCCTCTACATCTGCTCTAGATGCTCGCAAGCCTTTCCCTGTGAATATCGACTGCGATGGAGCCCTCACGGATGCGAAAACAGCCAAGGCTCTCTCCAATCCTTCTTCCACCAGGATTTCAGATGCCTCTCTTACTGGGCGAGGTCAAGCATGTGGCGGGATCGACTTTCCTGGCAAAAAACCCATGCCCCAGCGAGCTGAACATCTGCATCGGGAGGTTGGCATCACAGGTATTGTTAATCATGGTATTGGTCGGGGCTGGGATGGTGTTGGCAGCTACTCAAGGAGGATGAGCTTTGTTGACGTCCTTGTGGTTATGTCCTCTCTGCACAATGGTACCCAGGGCGTGTGGGATGTTGGTTTGGCCCCATCCAAGCAAAATTTTGAGCCTCATTCACTTCATGATGGAGCTTCACTTAGTCCTCCCTTTATCATTTGCAATTCCTCTACTCGAGAGATTTGCCTTGACAGTCTTGTCCGCGATAGAGAAGATTATTTACAAGATCATGCCCTAATCTGCAGATTCACTAAGGTATGGCCCAAATTATGCGATCTCCATTCATGGATTGCTACAAACTGGAAAGAGTATCTCGAGGATAAAATTAGCATTTACCCATGTGTGAAGGGGTTTTTCATCCTAGAGTTTGAATCTACGGAAGACAAAGAAATGGTGCTTGAAACTGGACCTTGGTTCTTTCAGGGTGATTTTCTGTCCATGAAGCCTTGGACCCCCTCATTTGATCTGAGAACAGAGAAATTTTCATCGGCTTTCTTATGGGTTTGTTTACCATACCTCCCTTTATAGTTCTGGGAAATTGGATGTCTCAAGGTGATTGCCAATAGTCTTGGGAATTATCATAGTATCTCCATAGAAACAATTAACTATGAAAACTCCACTTTTGCTCGCCTGTGCGTAGAAATGGATGTCTCAAAAGGTCTCCCAGCATAATCTTTCTCAAAGTTGGAAATAGACATTGGTGTCAACCGATAGATTATGAAAAGACTGCATTCAGATGTAGAGTTTTCTTTGCTACAGATCATGCTACTGCACAATGTGGAAAAAGAAGATTGGGGGAAAATTCCAAAGCTATCCCAAATAGCAAACCCTCATGGTGGGAAGGGGCTAAGTCCAAACATTATGTTGTTTCTCCTTCAGAAAATTCTTCTAGTGCTCTCTCTCCCACTCTTCAAAATACAGTTCTTGCCCATTCTTTTGTGGACGATGGCCACGACCTTGTGACCACTCTTGGTACAAAGACAATTGATGATTGTAATGCTTCTCCTCCACCCTTGGAGGTTTCCAAGACTACATCTTCTTCAGTCTCGACGACCTCCTCTATTGAATGCATTTTTGGTTCTCCCATGTTGATGGAATCGTGCAAGGGTCCACAGATATCCCCGGATACTGAACAAAATTGGATAGAGGTGAAGAAAAATAAAACCCCATCTTCAAAACAAAAGCATCCAATGTCCCTAATTTTTTCAAAGAAAGTAGGAAATTTGGAATTATAATTTGAGGATTCACCCATTTTCGATCTGTTGATGGCTCTTTCAAGTTAGGAAAGTTGGTTTGGATTGTACAAGTTTATACAAATTTGTCTGTGTTGGTGCACCCTTGGTGGCAAGGGCATGCACTTTTTATTTTTTATTTTTAGATCTTATTTTACGGGAGCTACCCCTTGACAACAATTACCTATAATATATATATATATATATATCGTATATCTTACCTACTTCGATATCTTTTGCATTCCATCACATAGCAATTTCCTCTCTCCCAAAACATGTGCATGCAAGTATCTGCGTGACTAAATGCATAACCTTAAGATCAATGGGTTAGATACATGTTCTTAGAGATCAACCATATTTTTAATTTAAAATAGATAATCAAAAGAGTGGTTTATGACTAGATTGCAATTAGAGATAGTGTATGTAGAAAATCAAGAGAAGTTGGTGGGTTAAAAAAAAATCCTTAGAAAGACAAATCTTAAGGCTCAGACTAATCCTCGGGGGCTCGTCTCAAATGTCCTTGCCTACGTAACATTTGTGTAGAGGCTTCGTAGTTCAACAACTTGAGTTTGTTCCAACTCATTTGACTCACCCACACAAGGTATGTCTACTAGGTTTCAAAAGATGACTCTGCCTCAATCACAACCATAACACAATAGCACTAATATATGCTAAACTCAACCCTCTATTCAAAAGCATCATGTGTCTCATACAAATTACATACTATAAAAGTGGGTACACAACCCTTTCTAGGGTCCATTATCCCAAATAGTTTCACAGTCTATTGCCACCCACTTAGGTAAAGTCGGAGATCATAGACCTAGGTAAGGATATACTAGGCATCACACTCCAAAGATATTTTCTTTGAGTTTGTAAAAGAAATTTTTTTGTTTACTTAGAAAATAGAATCATACACGGTGAGAGAAAGTAGTTCGAGAAATCAATTCCTTGCATACTTATCCCAAATTTGGTAGCAATCTACTTTGCAAATTAAATCATAAGAGAAAATCCACTATAGAGTTCTTAAAATATAAGCCAAGTAGTAAAACTAATATTATTTGACCACTCTCTAATTACCTAGTGCCTCTATTAAACAAGGTGAGAGGATAAGTTGAGTGAATGATCAAAATAACAATTCTAATTGCCAACTATAATATAAAATAAAGTTAAAAGTAATAATGTTTTACAATCATCTTTTAAAATCACTAAGAATATTTATCTAGTATTTTCCATCAATTACTTAATATTCCCTAAAACATTGATGTTGATCTGTTATATTCAATGTTTGCAACTCAACCGCATGATAATAAAACTAATAAAATTAGAGAGATACTATTTGGCCAAAACTGTCTTTAGAATGAAATAAGACAATGTCATACTTGTACGTGGCTTAATGGACACGAGTATCCTAAACCCATTGTGTTATACTACTTTTTTTATATCATTCAATCATTACATCTAACGAAGTTAGTCTTAAAGATGTCTAGGGTGTGCTTGTGCAATGCCACTAGATATCATAAGTCTATCCATCGTTGTGGAATTAAGTCTTCTAACTTTATCAAAGGTTGTTATTTAATTAATAATCCAACAATAATCAAATTATTATCTATTCACATCTTGAACATTTGAATTAAGATAAGGATTATTACTAAGTACTTGAATATAAGGTTACTTAAATTCGGCTATTTAATTGCAAGGCTTAATTGATGTTTGGGGAGAAATATATTATCATGGTTAGATCAACTTGACCAAGAATGATATCAAGCTACTAACTTGCCTTCAAATACAAATTAATCATCAAATGTCCCAATTATAAATCCATACTATGAATATTAATGGGTATTTATTTGAATCCAAATAGGTACCAAGTTGGTAGCTTTTATAACTTTTAGGAAATAATAAGAATAGAATGGATCTTTAAAAAGAAACACATAACCAGTCATCATATGTAGTTGGAAGAGAGATGACGAGAGTTTGAATGGGCATGTTCTTTGGAGAAAACATCCTTTGTAGTGGGTAATACAACTCATCACAAATCCAAATCTACCCATCCTAGAGAAATACAATGGAAATCAAAGACTATAAAATTTATAGGAATGCCACAATTTAGTTCACGATATTGTAAATGCAAATTAGTGTTTTAGGCACTAAGTATTAGATTGTTCCCTCAATTAATATCTTAATCTCTCTCTATCCTTCCATCATTTATATTTTATTTAAATTGCGGGGTGTAGGGCAAGATACACTAGTAACCATAGTTTGAAGAGAAATGAATTGTTTTGACCAAGCCAAACAACACTTATGGTGGATAATAAACAAAGAAATATCATAACAACATTTGATTGATAAACAGTTTCTCAACATGCTACTTTCCATTGTATAAATGTATTTAAAAGACAATATGTTTTTGAAAAAAATGATTATTCATTAAAAAAAACAATCACTTCTCCTTAAAAAAACAACAAATGAAATACTTCAAATATAATTACCAATTTAAACCAAACAAAATATATATATATATAATTTAGAGAGTTAACTATTCATAAAATCAATCAATACATTTTAACGGATTTTACAAACCTATTAGTTATTACCAACTTAAACTAATTACCAATAAATTTAAGACTACGCTGAAGCTCCCAAACACAAAACAGAGTTATTTTAAATTAAAAGAATTCAAAGTCCAAATACAGATCAGGTTAATACGTATGCAGGTATTGGAAACATACACTAGGCACATGAACTGCTCGACAGAATAGCCACAAAGAGATGTCATCTCATGGACGACAACAATTGCAGACTATGCACATACAGTTTATTGAAAGGGTTTTCGGAACTTCCAATGGAATGGATTTGGTAGGCTTAAGGATGCGAATCTACAAATTTTCCAGCGTCTTTCCAAACTCTAAAACAATATTATGGGCAGGGTATGAACGTGAATCAAAGTTTACAATAATAGAACTATTTAACAAGCTAGACCCGCTATCTCTTTACGTATGCCCAAATGGAAAATATCAGAAAATATAAGAATCACCAACAAAGTATAAAGGACAGAGAGATTTATCTGAAGTTGTAGTCGCAACTGTACTGGTAGACATGCATGCAAAAGAGGAAACGTAAACCAGTCACAAGAACTACCTGAAAAAGATTTCCTATGTAACATTTCAGGTCTCTGCTGCTGAATATCCGCCAACGGAGGGTCACCCCGGCCTGGAATTTGACAGCCACCTATGTCTATCATATGGAAATTTTGTGACGGTTTGTTCATTTAAATGCCTGTCACTTTACGTCTTATGAAAAAAAACTATCAAAAAATATTTAATTTATATTATTGTATATAAAATCTTTTATATTAAAACATTATTAATTTTATTAATCATACATATTAAATCAATATATTAGTAATCTATGAAATATTATTTTATAAAATAATTATGTTAGAAACTTTACAAATTTAAGAAATTATGCTTGCACTCAATTAGTAAAATCAATTGCATATAATAAATTTTATTGATAAATAAAAAATTGTATAAATAAATAAAATCTACATTTTGACAATGCATAGATTATTAGTTTAAGAATAATTATATTACACAATATGATTGTTTTTTCCATATATTTATTCTCTAATTTGTAAAATTGTATTACTATTTTATTGATTGATTCGTAAAATTATAAAATTGGAGCGAACATTTAATTTAATATTTAATTAGAATAGATTGAATATAAACTAATTTATTGATTTCATATGTACAAATATCATAAATTCATCCATCAATTTGAAACTCTTTTATTTGAATTAATTTATTTTATATTACAATTTGATTTTATTTTTCATATATATTTTAAATTCAATTATTTAAAAACACATTTAAATATAAATATCAATTTCAAATCTAGCAATAAATAACTATTTAAAATTAAAAATAGTTCAATCCCCAAATTGATCTATATAAAAACACATATATTGTTGTATTATCTTGAAAAAATCAAAACTCACAAGGTCAAAGGCATATTATCTTCAAAAGAATCATCTATCTAAAAACATGAGTTATTTGTAAAAGACATAAAATTTGCTCACCAATAAAACCAAAGGCAGTATTATCTTCAAAACAATGAATGAAAATTTGTGTTATGTTAGTGTGACAATTAATAAGAAGTTTCTAAAATATATAAAAAATAAATCTTGTTAAAATATTCAAAAAATTAAAAAACGATTATATTCTATTTTCAAAAGATTTTGAATCAATATATATTTTTATAATAAATATTATAAATCATATATATTAATATAAAACAATGATAACTATTAATAAAAATGTCAAAATCTTTAAAAAAATTGAAAATATTATATTTAATTTTGAAAAGATTTTATTTTAAAAATAAATCATATATATTAATATAAAGTAAAATTAGAAAAAATTATTTCAATTTTAAATTAATTTATATTTTTATCATAAACATTATATACATACTTACAATAATTTTTTAGTAAATATATTTATAATAAATCATATATATTAATATAAAGTAAAATTAGAAAGAATTATTTCAATTTTAAACTAATTTATATTTTTATCATAAACATTATATATGCCTACAATAATTTTTTAGGTTGTAATATACGTTTCAAAATGCAAAAAAAATCAAATAAACAGAACATTCTTTCTTTGCTTTTTCTATCTGTCGAATCCTCCCTCCCCCTCACGCCTCGTGGAATGCCATGATTCTTCCGTCAAACACGGCATGCGAACTGATTTGTTGAATACCTCACGAGATCCCCCTTACACACAGTGATGCCATGCCTTCTTAATGGCGCAGACTTCCTTTTTCTGACTCACGCCACCTCCTCCATTAATGCCTTCCTCCCCACTTCAACAACTCCCTCAACTTTGGCAACCAGTGTTCTGCTCCCAGCTGCGTTCGTTTCTTGACTTCTGAAATTTTGTTTTGTTTTATTTTATTTTTTTGTTTTATTACCTACACAATGCCCACTTAAACGGGTCAAATACAGCAACCTTCTTTATAATAACAAGTGTCAGAGTTATAGTATTTTAATTATAGTATTTTAGATTTAATAAAAAATAAATGTAATAATTATTAATTTTAATTTAATTAGATTATATAAAAAATCAATTATATATTAAAATATTTTAAGTATTATAATGATATTATAAATATCAAATAAAACAAAAATCAAATCAAATAATAGTAAAATATAATTACAAGAAAAAAAAGATAATTATATAATTATATAAATATAAAATTTATGTAATAATTATGTTACATAATAATATGTATAATATAATATATAAATAATATTTATTAATTATAAAATTTGCAATAAAACGGTGGGTAATTTGTAAGGCACTAAAATAAAAATTGATAGATAGATAGGGTAGAAAAAATAGATAGAATAATAATTATATAGATTTAAAATAATCTATATATAATACTCCCAGAAATATCCTTCTTTAAATATTTATTTTTTATCTTATTTTATTAATATAATTATTAGATTAGATTATCTTATATTATATTATAATATTATATATATTTTTAAATTTTTATGATTTATAATAAAAATTCATTTAAATAATTTAAATTTTAAAATCAACATGTATAATTTATTTTATATTAATAATAATTATATTATAATATAAAATAAATATATTTTAATAATATTATAAATAAAAATTATATAATATTCAATATATAAATTAATAAAATCATATATTAAAATATTATATTAAACATCTCACAAAATAATATAAATCTTTAAAAAGATAGAATTTATTCATAAGACATTTTAACATGCAAGTATTTTTGTTAATATGTAACAGGGCATGATTGGGTATTCATGAAACGAACCATCCTATATTCTAGCAGCCAATATTCCTGCAATACACAGAAATGACGGAATTCAACGGTGACAATTTATTAATTTATCAAGATATAAGGTTGAATTTTTGTTTGTGATTGTAGAAGCTTCTTCATTTAATAAGAATACACTTTCTAATAATTCACTTTTTTAAAAAATAGGTAAAATAATAATTAATTTTCATTTTTTTTATAATTTCTCAATAACACACAAAATAACTTTTTAGTCAATCATATTGACAAAAAATAATTTTTATAATTTATAAAGTTAAATATATTGCAAGTTCACTTTATAAAATTGAATTTTATTTTTACTTTTAAAAAATTATTGTTTTTAATTGGTTGAAAGCCAATTTATTAATAACTATTTAACTAAGAAAAAAAACTCATTGCAATAGTACTATGCCTAAGACAATACTAATAAGGTATGATAGTAGTTTGCATACTATAATATTCTTTTCTTTTTTTTTAAAGTATAATTTCTTTTATTTCTCAATCCTTGTTTTTGCTTCCCAAAATTTCTTCATAATTTTGAATGCATTAACATGGTACCCTTTTCATCCAATTATCTCATTGGTATGATTTTCTTTCTTAGTATATTAGTCAAATTTATACAAATTCTTTAAATTATTTTCTTCAGTCAATTATATATTATTTATGTGTATTATATAGTAATTGTTGATAGATTGTATAGTGTCTTCTAAATTTTCTTTTAGTTAAGATTCATGGGTTATATTAGGTTACTCTATTTTTCTATCTTCCTTCTCCTTTTTACTCGCCACACCTTTTTAGTTCCTGCCTAAGGAACTATAGGCACGGCTCTTCCTTAACAAGTTATTAATAATTTTGATTTAAACAAATGAGAATTCATTTTTATTTTCTATTTGACAAATATTTGTATAACTCTAAAATAAATATGCAAAATATTTAATAAAACAAATCACCAAAATTAATTTTGTGAAATGTAATTGGCTCAAAAGTTTTGAGCAATAAGGGCAATTTTCCCGGTTCCATTATCACAGTTACGATTATAGTGGAAAGGCAAGAGAAAATGGAATGTTTTCCTCTATCGAACGTGCTCGAGAAATTTGCAACTGTTTACATTTCAGTTTGGACAGTTTCAAAATCCATTTCAAAGATTTTCAGTCTACAAATTCTGCCATTGGAACTAACTAGAAGCAGCTGTATTGCTTTTGTAGTATTTGCAAGTTTTGTTTTTGGAAGGGTTTCCCTTCTGGTCTGATAACACTTTGAAAGATTTTTTTTTTTCAATTTATTGAAAATGTTGGTCAATTTTTAAGTTTATGACTGGTCTTCTCACGGGCTGCCTTTGGTTAAGATATCGAGCGTAGATAGGCCAAATACAGAGCTTTTCCCTGACAGATATAACAACAAAATGAAGAAATTTTCAAAGGCTTTGTATTGAGCTGAAGATAATCTTCATTTGGAGCTTTCCGGAAAAACAGACGGTATACTGAAGTTTTTGTACGCCCTCTCATAATTTTGATGAATCTGTGGCTTACAATGTGTTGTTTTTCGATTTTGTTTCTTGCTTAGTTAAAAACTAGTTCATGTCTTTTCAGAAACCGTGAGATGAGATTTACTAAAGTTATTATTTTTCTGTAGGGCTGCGTTTGGTTCAGATATCGAGCGTAGATAGGCCAAATACAAAGCTTTTCCCTGACAGATATAACGACAAAATGAAGAAATTTTCACAGGCTTTGTATTGAGCAGAAGATAATCTTCATTTGGAGCTTTCTGGCAAAACACACAGTATGCCAAAGTTTTTGTACGCCATTTCATAATTTTGACGAATCTATGGCTGAGAATGTGTTGTTTGTCAATTAAGTTCATTTCTTTTCAGAACCCTGAGATGAGATTTACTTAAGTTATTATTTTTCTTTCCTATTCTGGACTTTAAAGGTTTCAAATTTATGCTAGCTGGAAATTAATCTAAATCTTTGCCCAAAACCCTATGGAACACAAAGCAAGCTGAGAAAGAAGTAGTTCCTAAACATTAGTGCCGAGCAATGCAATAATCTATTGAGTTTTAGAAGATTTTTGTGCTCTTGACGGTGAGACCTAAACATAAGAAAAAAACAACCTTGCAGTACAATCTCATACTTAACCTCTTTCACTAAAAATAATTAATTGACCCATGTGCTGGAGGAACAAAAGAGTCTTTTCTAGTGCCCAATCAGAGTGTCCAAGCAGTGTGAGGTAAGGCATACAAGTCTTCCATTTTAAAATCAAACATAGTTATGAAGTGGAATGTCTAACAAAATAACAAAACTTCGTAATTTGCAGCTGAAAGTCTAGAATATGTTAACAAAATGCCTAGATGATGTTTCATAATAGAGTTTGAACATGGTAATTTTGGTTCTGGCAAAACTTAATAAACACAGGCTTGCATATATTTTGTGAAACATTGCTTAAGCATCTTACTCTTTCCTAACAAAAATGCAATAAGATTTTTGTTACTGATACTGGCCGTCAAAATATGTTGTTCTTAGTTTGTATAATTGGTTTAGTTCTCTGTTTGAAGTGGCTCACAAGATCATACATTTGAATCAGACTTCAACATAATTTAAACTGTTTTAACTAAGCCAATTGAGACCTAAGCATTGGGAGGCAAGTTGGCCAAAACAAAAGTGGCTCTGAACAATTTTGCATCTCAGAAAGATCTGAGATTTATTTGGCATCTTAAAACTTTGTGGAAGTGAACACAATTCTTTTTAATCCATCTCTATGTTGTCACGTAATCCTTTTCAGAATTTGGATGAAACTCTTTTTCAGTCTAACGTGAAACACAAATGGTTGGAGGGGAAGCTATATTTGGGAAGTCTTTGTAAGCAGGTGGAAGTCAATGATAAAGGCAAGAAGCTAGCAATTCTTCAATGCTATCAGTTCCTTTAGGCAATAAGAAGATGTTAATAAGATTTACCAAGAAAATAACAAAACAAATATATAATTGACCTTGAAAAGCTGACTTCAACATTCAAGTGTGATTGAGACTGAGGATGTCTTCTGCCCCTCAACTCCCTAGAGAGGCAGAGCTTCTAACCAAGACCTTATAGATAGCATTCTTCCCAACTGTAGCTTATCAGTGAGAGCAATTTTAAAAAGTATTAAATTCCTAGAGAAGTTTGCATCTTTTATGTTGGACCAACCACCATCTACCCAACAAAAAGGAAGACATTGATGGAAGATAGCAAACTAAACAATCAAGTTCTTCCCATCATGCTTAAATTTTAATAGTTGCCAATGCTTCTCAACTAAACTTATCATATGCACACACTGTTAGATATGGTGTTAGTGCTTAAAACTAGAAAAATTAGGAGCATTGTTAAGATCTTATTTTTGTTTGCTTGTGAAGATTGTTCATGGATAGCCAACTTGGATTTTCTGTGTAAGCCTTTTTAATAGCCAATAGGATGTGTGTATCATAAACATATTGAAAATTTTAACACGGGATTGTAGAGGAATGAAATTGTGATTTAAAAAAACAAAAATTAATTAAGAATGTTTGGTTCAGAGTGATCAGAGAAAGTTGGTTGGGACATAGGGTTGCAGTTGAATGAACTAGTAATTTCAGAAAATGAAAAATTAATTGACAATGTCTGGATTAGATTGATTTGATGTATCCTAAAAATGTAAATAAGAACCTGTGGCACTTTAACTTGCCATCCCAAGCACATTGAAGAAGCTCGCAGTGGATGCAAATTCAATCCAATTAATAATTATAGATCAATTTTAGTCCCTTTCCATTGTGATATAGGAGGAGGTGCAATTTACACCTTTGATCCCTTTTTCCTATATCACACCAAGTTTATTTGATATTTCAATATATCACAGCCTCTCGGCAAAACCCAAATCGGGCATTCATCATTGTAGAAGCATATAAACCAACAATAGAGCAACACCAATGGCAATGCCCGATCATGTGAGGGAGCCCTGCCCCGATAGAATTCTTGATGACCTCGGTGGTGCCTTCAGCATGGGGGCAGTTGGGGGTTCAGTTTTCCACTTCATAGTAGGTCTCAAGAATTCTCCCAGAGGAGAACGTTTTCATAGAGGTATACAGGCAGTGGCTCTCAATGCTCCCAGGGTTGGGGGCAGTTTTGCCGTGTGGGGAGGTTTTCAGCCTTTGATTGTGGGATGGTCTTCCTCAGGCAGAAAGAGGATCCATGAAATTCTATTGCTGCAGAGGCTGCTACAGGTATTTTTTTCTTTTTTCTCTTTGAGTGCAGGATATTTCTCCAAATTTTTCAAAAATCTAAATATTCATCAGGGTATTTTCACACATTAGCAAAACTTTCACATAAGTTTCAAAATAATTAGATGGAATAAGAAATCAATAAAAATGGTGGCCAATATTAGCACAAAGTTTTCAACCATACAATATTTTAGTGAGGACAAAAGGACAGATCATACATATTTGCTTGGCTCCACACCGAACATACAAATCAAAGCTATCTACATTATCATCAAACCTTTCTCCTTCTCCTTCACATAACAACCGTGTATTCTTTTGTTTAAGGAATCTCCTAGCAAAAGTAAAGAGAATAACTTTGACCAGCAATATAATTAAGTGTTTGACTGGAGCGTGCCTGGTAAACTTTTTTCACGTGACTGGTGACGCTGGCGCGACACGCCCTCTAGTACCACTGGGACGGTGGGGAGACTAGACCTCGTGACCTCTTGCCTGCAACAGGATGGTTCAGCCAATCGAGCTAGGCCCACCACCCCAAGTCATAATTTTGTCCTTATCACAGCATCTGAATTTCGTTTTTCCAGAGCTCCTACTGTATGCACCAAATTTAGTTCAGTGTTCTTGAAGATCTGTAAAATAGCTATGATGTTTCATAGTGATTCAAAGAGAGCATCATATTTGACAGAGGAAAAGCATAAGGGTTGAATCAAGACAAACTGATAATACATGCTGAAGCACCTGCTGTTTCCCCAAACCTTTCTACAATGCCTCCTGATATGCAGAGCTCGAGAGTCTGTTGGATATTTATAGTGGCTTAGAAATTTTGAATTGGGTGCAATGAGATGTCAGAAAGGTTTGTGTAGCACCTTGATGCTCAATTCATAACTTTTCTAACCAATTTGGTGATTACATGTGCCAATCCAAGGCAGCAACTACATACGGTTTTTCTGCAGATATCACATCCAACCTTTGGCCAGATGCTTTTAGAACATCAAGGAAAATTGTTGATTTGAAGCTTTTCGACATCAACTATATATTTCAATCACTACAACATAATACTGTGTGAAGGAAATATTGCTGAGTTTGCGGTATGCTATCATTACAGGGCATCTTGAAGGTATCCTAATTTACTTACTACATTAAAAGTATAAATAAGCAGGGATTTTGCTAATTCTTGGCATCTAGTTATAACCTATATTTGAGTACATTAAAAATGAGGCCAAACATTTTGCTTATAAAATTAGGGTGCATTTGCTTCCCACCACATGATACATCACAAGTTGGAGTGGGTTGTGACTAGGCTTAAGATCAAGTTCCTGATGGATCTGGAGCCATTGGGCCCAAAGAGGGTAAATTTCTCTTAGGATGGACACATAAAAATTTAAAGGAAGAGATAGCCAATCCACAAGCATTGTGGTATGCATAGGAAACTATTTGCTCTCTTCACTCGAAAATTCTTAGCTTACAATCTGAGGCTCACAAAAACTGCTCATACACCCTTTACAAACCTGCTTTTCAACAATCGAGCTCCTAAAGTCTTCTACATAGAATTTGAAAACAACAGGTTCAAGTCTATCAGAACAGGTCATTTTGTCAACTCTTGTGTCATAAAATCCATCATAACATCCCACCAAATTTGGGTGCTCCACTTTGTACTCATTATCTCACCTAAAAGATGGTCTATGACATGTCACTCTTATGCATGATAAGTTGGTCAAAAGTAATAGTCCACTATGTAATCTCCCTCCTACATGTGTCATATAATCTTCTTACATCTTATTAGGCTCCAAAACCACGAATCCTAAATCCTAGAACTCTTTTCTACTTCAGAGCCAAGGGGTGTCATCAAGAAGGTAAAATAGAAGTTCATCAATGGACTGAGGATGGATGGTTAAAGGCCTCTAAACAAGAGTGGGTAATCTCTCCTACAGTTTGAATTGATAGTTGTGGACTACTGTATTTCTAAAATTAAATGCTAAGCTATGAAAAGTAAATGCAATGGGTAGGGGTATGTAGCTTTACAACCAAAGAATGCTTTCCAAATAAGGATGGCACATGGAGCCTGGCA
Source organism: Sequoiadendron giganteum (assembly GCA_007115665.2). NCBI lineage: Eukaryota > Viridiplantae > Streptophyta > Pinopsida > Cupressales > Cupressaceae > Sequoiadendron > Sequoiadendron giganteum. The sequence goes on along the minus strand of CM021101.1, from coordinate 179,682,265 downwards.
TCTTAACTACAAAGCCTTGAACAAGGGCACCATAAAGTACTATTATCCTCTTCCTCGGATAGAAGACCTATTGGACCAATTTTATTGTGCCTAGTTTTCAAGAAGATAGATCTCAAGTCAGGCTATTGTGAAATTTGAGTTGAACCCTTAGATGTTTGACTTAAAAGTTAAAACTAAAAAGTAGCCATTTTTCCATGAAATATACAAAATTGAATACAAAGGACTGCTAATAATTGAATAATTGAATGTCAAGTGATAAAGATAAATTGAACAGGTTAATATATGTTCAAAATAAAACAATACTTAATGCTTAGGAAATTAATTTTAGGTTTACAATTTTTGTTTTAATTTTCTGTTCAAAGCCAAAAGTTGAATGGTTAGCTCTATGGTTATAGCTTATAGGTACGATAAACAATGTTTTTTGTTTGTTTAATTTTAATTTATATTGCATCTTTGGATTAATATTCTAATTCTTATCATCTATTTGCAAACCTATAGACTTTAACTATGTCACAATGGTGTTGAAAGCATTAAAATGCGTGGAAACAAAATCACCATCAACGATCTTCAAGGAATATAGTTTCTACAACCAAAGAATGCTTTCCTTTGATGAAGATTTTGAACCTTGACAGCTCCTACCCAGAAAATGTGATTCAGTGAAGTACCTCAAAACCTGCACTAAAATTGTGCATTCTGGATCAAGTCTGCAGCTATGGATTTGTACTTTGCATCTGGATTTGACCTTGCACAATTTGGAATATGTGGGAATGTGTGTATGAGAATAGGTTAAGGCTAGGGGAATGAGCCCAATTTCACACAAGATTGCATTATTTCTTGATATTTATGTCCATGTATTAAAATATTAAGATATTTCTAAAATGGGCACAAACATTATACATGGTCCTTTCATTCTTTTGGTGCTTCCCTCATGTGTGATTGCTAGTTCATTTTAATCATTAGACTGTAAACTTACACAGATTAGCTGTGTATATGGTTCCAAATGATTACATTGTTAAAGATTGTGGATTAAAATTTAATTTTCTTGTATTCTTCATAATGGGTAAGAAAGTTAGATTCATATACTAAGTTTGCATTTTCCCTCATCTTCCAAGTTATGGATGGTAAAAGGAATATCAAGGATTCATAGTTTCTGCAATATAGTTGTGGATGATGGAGATCCTTAAAATGACAAAAAATATTCTGTACTAACCATATTTTGTAAGATCTGCTTTCAGCAGTTAGTGATACATTCTTTATTCACTGTTGTGACTCTTTCACCTACCACTGCCCATCACCGGCCTTGGAATTCATCTAGCAGCTCTGTCTTGAAACCACCTCTGCCATGGATAGAAAATTCAAACTTGAAAAGGCCAAAGACAACCTCTAAACCTTTGAAGATGGATTGACTGTCACTACATTGGCATGTTTTTCCTGCATAAGTTTAACTTGCATTTGCTAATGTGTATTTTTATGTTTTCTGCTACCATGTGTTTGCTAGGATAGTTTCATTGTGAGTGGACTTGCACAAGCAACTCCTGCATTTTTACGCAAAAACCAGTTAAATTGAGTTGTTTCATGCATTGTGTGCAAGCTTTGGCAAGCACAAATCAACCCCCTCAGCTCACATGCTACTACTCAAGCTTTTGCACAACCTTTGCAATATTTAGTGTTGTTGTGTAAGTTGGTGGATGGTTTTTGGTTGTTGCACAGGTCACTTCACAGAACTTTGTTTTTTTGCAAGCCTTTGTGCCATTTTTCAGTTTCTATGCAACTCATGTGCAAATTTCCTAGTGCTGCACAACGATTGAACATGAATTCCAATAGTGCCAGATGTTTAATTATGTTTGTGCAAGGCACTAGCCTCATGAGTGGGTATTTATAAAATCTTATAATCCATCAATTTCTTTCATTAGATAGCCTAAATTTGTTTGCAAACTCCCTTGTTGTCAACAAACCTGCTTCTTTCAAAATTTGAATTGGTGACTCCTAGGAGTGTTAGTTGCACTCACTTCTTGAAGTGGGAGTTACATCAGACTAGTAAGTAGGAGACACTTATATTGCAACTATCCTCAAAACTGCATCCTTGAAATGGCTAGTCCCTCATCACCCCATTAACCTTGGAAACCATTGTCACGACTCTCACTATGTAACTATCCCTTTGTAGTTGTTCATACACTGCCCTTTGAACAAAATTTTGTATACCTCCTGTCATGTATTATTTTGCATATCAGCACTAACATTTGTTTCATTAATGTATGTGCAAACCCTTACATCTTCATGCATTGCACATTGCAATAGTTATGATAGCATTTGTTTATGTAATGTTCAATATTTTAAACAATATTGGACCAATAATTCTGACTTTAAAGTTGTTAGTGTTGATGATGACTACCCATAATTAAATGAAATGTATTCCTTAGAAATGAGACTTACATGCTAACCCTGCTCATAAACTTGTGAGCAAATGGTTAACTATTTATTAAAAAGTGATAAACTATTTATTTATTGATTTAATGTTATAAAAATTTGTGATTTCTTGATTTAATCTTTGATGATGTGTTTAATTTTCTTATTTTGCAAAACTTGAGCATTGAAAAGCAAAGCAACAATAGTATCTACAAATACAGTTCAACAGCATATAGAATTTGACAAGTAACATATTACGCCTATTTTGTTTATTTTAATTTGTAGTGTGTGTTTTTATTTTGTGCATAAAATGTCAAAAAATTGTGAATCAAAAAAATCATTGCATACTATCATAGATGTAGAAAGTTATGAACCAATGAATACGAAAGAAGAACGAACAATAGATGAATTATTGAAAGACAATAATCTTTCTAGAATAAGTCCATTTGTATACAACATAGGGGATTGTCTTTTTGACTCTTTGCAATATTTGTTACATATGAACTTCACTTCCATAGAATTGCGAAATGGTATGGTTGATTACTTTCTTGATTGCCTAGCAAAAAATGATGATGACGCTTTGTTTTCATGTACACATGAGCTAAATCCTGAAACATTGAATGAATTGCATCAAATTGCTGATGTTAATACATACTTACAACGTATGCACCTATCTGCGGTTAAGAAACCAAATTCTAAAGAATATGGCCTTTGGGGTGACCAATTTTGTATTAAATGGCTAGCAAAGTGGTTAGGTATCCAAATATGTATTTGGTCATCAACTAGAAAAGTAAAGTACTTGAATTTCAATGAAGATTCAGGAAGTACTACATATTCTATTTTGTTCCATGATGAAAACCATTTGAATGGACATTTTGAACCACTTGTTTCCAAAAAAAGAAAGCCATTGGAACAATGTATTAACCAAGGTAAGCACTCAAAAACAATTACTAACATGAGAAAACAAATTGTGGAGGATAAGTCAATAGATTTAGTGTCCAAGTTCAGTAAATATGCATCATCATCAACAAATTTTGCATTGGATAATATCATAGATGTAGACAACTATCAATCAAAAAATAGACAATGAGATATCTCAATTGACGAAGTATTACAAGACAATAACCTATTTAGAATAAGGCCCTTTGTATACAATGTAGGCGATTGTCTATTCGACTCATTACAACTACTATTACATATGCGATACACATCTGTTGAACTAAGAAATGGAATAGTTGATCATTTTCTAAATCGTCTAGCAATTGATGATCCTTACGCTTTGTTTTCACTTCAAAATGAGCTAGACTCCCACACACTATCTAAAATGCATGGCGTTCATGATGTTAGTACATATTTGCGACGCATGCGACTATCTGCAGTTCCAAAGCCAAATTGTAATGAGTATGGTCTTTGGGGAGACTTGTTTTGTATTAAGTGGCTATCCAAGTGGTTAGATATTGAGATATGTATTTGGTCTTTAACAAGAAAAACAAAGTACTTGCATTTCAATGAAAATTCACAAAGTACAACATATTCTATTCTTTTCCATGATCAGGATCATAAAAATGGACATTTTGAACCGCTTGTGAGGAAAAAATTAACACACCTGAACAACAGGCTCACCAATCTAAACAATTTGGAAGAAATATATACTCCCTAAAAAGAATTCCAAAAAAAAAAAAGAAAGAAGATACAATGTCTAGATTATGCAAAAATGCATTATCAATATCAGATTGTGGTGACAGTCTTTTCAATACTATTGCAAGTTTGACTAAAAATGAATATGACAGCCCATGTCTTAGACGCTACATGGCTCAATCCTTTTGCAATGCAATTCTAAATGGAGACAACATAGCAAATGAATGTCTTCTAACATGCTTAAAATCTGAGTTGAAAAATACTTGTGGTGTGAGAAATTGGCAAACATTTATTGCAAAAGTTGGAGATCCATTTGAACAAAGTGAAATTGAAGGTTCTGAATTTTGTTTTGAATGGCTATCCTACATTTTGAAAATAAAAATTCAAGTTTCTTCACAAAACAGTTCGATGCCAACCAAAGTATATTGCAAATGTCTACAACCAACAAAAGTATGCAATGCCATATGTTACAAATTAAATGACATGCATACACATTATAAGCTAGGTGAAGTCAAGATAATAATGGTAAACAACATTCATACTGCACAACCAAAAAAAATAACAATAATGAAAAGCAAAGAAAGGCTTAATATGCACAAATTGAAAGAATCCATTCGAAACAGTAAACAAGTAAAAACTCGCAACTCTACACATCTCAGAAATGGCTTCACCACTATTCTCCATAACTCACTTCGTAAACTAAAACAAGAGATACACAAAAAACCTAAACAAAACATCACTATGCACAAATTGAAAGAATCCATCCAAAATAGTGAATAGGTAAAAACATGCAACTCTACACATTACAGAAACGGATTTACTACAACTTTCCATAACTCACTTCGTAAACTAAAACAAGAGATACGCAAAAAGCCTAAAATACAAAACATAGAAAAAAGAGGGAAAAAAAAAACACCCGTTGAATCTTACACGGAGAAAATCAAAGACACACCGAAACATATGTGTGCAATTTGTGGGCAATTGCATTTCAAAAAGAATATTATAAACCTAAGCCAACAAAAAATGGAAATATATGGTCTAGTTTTATTAAGGCCACAAGGATTTTTCGGAAACAAAATATGCAACTTTTGTAACCACCAATTGAGGCAAAACAAAAAACCAATATACGCAACACCAGAACATATTTAAAACAAATAAGACACTACAATACACTGCTACACTTTCAGAACTCGAAGAAAGGTTAGTGTCCCTTCGACTTGCCTTTGCACAAATTTGGCAACTAGGATACAAAAGACCTCAATTTGGACTAAGTGGAACAATTATCAATGTCCCAACAGACATGAACATTATACAAACAGTGTTGCCATGTTCTACCAATGAAACATGGACAATTGTTATTGCATTAAAGAGATGTTTGCAATATCAAAATACATACCAAAAAGGAAGAGTTCGACCAGATGTTATTATGAATTCTTTAAACGAATTGTGTAAAACAACGTTGTACAAAACACAAAATGTTAAAGTGAACAAAAATTGGCATGATCATTTAGAAGAGCACACTACATGCACCGAATCTTCATCAAGTGATAGTGACAAAGAAAATGACACAAATAATCCAATGGAAATGGAAACGGATACCTTGATCCATGGCTTTACTGAGTCAAGAACTATACATTCAATACAAGACAAAGTCATTGAAATTGCACCTATTGAAGGAAAACAACCTCTTGGAATATTCCAAGACAAATATGCTGAAGAAATGAATTTTCCAACAATTTTTTTCGGAGAACCACGTGATGAACGAATTGAAAAGAAAATTTCATACCAAAAAATTGCACAATGGGAATTACAAAATTCAAATTGAACATTTGCTTATCATACCACCAACTTATTTTTCAAAACCATTAAAATTCTAATTGCCCAAGTATTTTCTACGCTTTGGATAAGAATTCGCAAAGGGAAATTAAAAGGTAGGACCCTACTAGCAAAAGATGTCAAGCACAAACCAAACCTTGAAAAGATATTGCAATCAGACATTGGATATGTAGATTTCAAAAAAATAAGAAATTCACCAGACTATTTACAACACCTGAAAAGAAATCTTTTTGCAATGATACGACAGTTGGGTCCACCTACTTTTTTCATAACTTTCACTAGTGCAGAACAAAATTGGGAGCCATTAAAGGAAACATTGAAAGAATTATACATCTCACACAAAAAAAAAAAATGAAAACCAAGAAGAATTGCTTAATGAAGTTGACATTACCTATTTGATTAAAAAGGATCCAACCACTTGCACTCGCTATTATAAACATAGGATTAATGCAATGAAACAATTAATATGCTCAGATGATACATTTTTTGGAAAGGTATTGGACTACTTTTTAGTTACAGAATTCCAAAGTCGAGGAAATGAACATGACCATTTCATGCTATGGGTTAAAGATGCACCTATATATGGAAAAGATACTAATACTAGTATTGAACATTTTGTAGACAGATACATAACTTGCAATACTAAAACTTTAAATGAACAAATGGCTAAAATACACATACATCACCATACTAAATAGTGTGGGAAGACCAAAAAAAAAAATGTCGCTTTGGTTTTCCACAACCACCAATGAAAACAACAAGAATTCTTGAACCATGTATCGACGAAAAAAGAAACATGTGTTTTGCAGAAAAACTTAGATTCACTTTAGAATGTTCAAGTTATGATTGTTGTACATCTTTTGAGGAATTCCTACTGAACATAAGCATGGATGAAGAAGAATACATATTAGCCATACAATCTACATTGCTTAGACCAACAATGTTTTTGAAAAAAAAGCCAGCTCACATTTGGAACAATACATTTTGTAAAAAAATTCCTCATCTATGGCAAGCAAATACAGATGCACAATTCATTATAAATGCATATGCTGCAGCAATGTATTGTAGCTCATACATGACAAAATGCAATGCCTCAATAACAAATGCATTTAACAAAATACGCACAAAGCACAAAGAACATAACATTGATGCAATTAAAATGATAACAAAACTTGGCAATGCTTTGCTCAATCTACAACAAATGTCTACTCAGCAAGCTGTACACATTGTGCTTTCACTTCCTCTTAATTATAGTTCAAGAAAATGCATATTCATAGACACATCAACTGCTGAAAACCATACATTTATTTTGAAAAATTCCACACAGCTAAAAAATGAGCCAAATGATTCACAAAATGTTGCTTGTAAAAATGTAATTGACCATTATATTGCACGTCCACAAATATTGGCAAATGTTTGTCTAGCAGAATTTGTCGCAGAATACAAAAGAACAGGAAAAGGACAATTAAAAAAAATAAAGAGACCACAAATTATTTGATATATAAGATACAATAAACATGTTGACATCGAAAACTATTATAGGGAACAACTTTTACTGTATATCCCATTTTCCATAGATGAAAACATGTTGAAAAGAGGCTTCACAACATGGGAAGAGGCTTTCATTGCTAAAGAAAAAATAGTAAAACTTAATCAAGCAAAGTACACGTACCATATAAATGAGCTATGGGGTGATTTGGACAATGCTATTAATGATGTCAATATTGAAAATGAGAACCATACAGAAACAAACAATGTTCACAACTTGAATAGTGATTACAATGAACAATACAATTTACAATCGGATTTAGACACACTTAAACTTAAATTCTATAACAAACAAATCAGAAGGCCATTTGAAATTGCTAAGCATCCAAACTTAGCTGACAACACAGAGTACTACAATCTTCGAAGAATGCTAAACAAAGAGCAACAAGCCATAGTAAAGGACATACTACTAAAAAAACAAAATAAATTACTTGAACCATTACATTTATTTCTAACAGGAGGTGCTGGAATAGGAAAGACATTCACTGCCAAAGCCATATACCAAGGCTTACTGCGTATATACAATAACTCTATTGATAGTGACCCAGATAAGATAAAAGGCTTGTTACTTGCATACACAGGTAAAGAAGCTTACAATATTGGAGGCACAACTTTGCACTCTGCACTTTTCATACCATTTAACAAATCCACTACTATTCCATTAAGCTCGGAGAAATTAGATATATTGACAAAAGAATATCAACAACTGCGTATTATCCTTATTGATGAAATCTCATTAGTTGGAGCCAGACTTTTGCGTTGCATAGATAAAAGATTGCATGACATCATGCAAACACCTACTAAATATTTTGGTGGTTTAGACATTATTTTTTGTGGTGATTTCTTCCAAGCAGAACCTATACATGACTGTCCAGTGTTCCAAACATTGAAATTAGACACCCAACTAGTTCCATACAATTTCTGGGAAAACATCAAATGCTATACCTTACACACAACAATGACACAAAAAGATGAAGTCTTCATCAAAATTCTAAATAGAATATGAACAAACTCTCAAACAGATAGTGACATAGCATACCTGAATAACAAATGCTTACGTCCTACATCTATTGATCCAACATTTCCATTCCTCTTTGACAAGAGAAAAGATGTTAATGCACACAATCAGAAAATATTATTTTCTCTTCCTGGAGAACGAATAACAATCAATGCAATTGACGAACATGATAATTCTGTTAATTTAGAATAAATTTTCAAAAATAATACAAATCTACCAGACCATATTATGTTAAAAAAAGACATACTAGTTAAAATTTACGGTGGAAACTATGATACACAGGATGGTCTCATAAATGGATCAGATGGAATATTCAAAACATATAGTCATCATGCTGACATTGACATTATATGGATTGAGTTCAATGATTGTCGTATAGGAAAAGCTCAAGCCAAAAAACAATCACATTTAAACCAAACATATATTAACAGTGGATGGGTACCAATACTCCAAGTTGCCAGACCAATCTTAAAACTAAATGCTCAACATAAAAATATTGTTAGAAAAAAATTCCCGGTACAATTAGCATGTGCTCGAACAATACATAGATCACAAGAACTTACAATGCATGGCCTTGCATTTGAACCATTAGGCGTACACCAACATGGGTTAACTTACACAGCCCTTTCCTGCACATCAACAATTGAAACATTATTTTTTTTAAGCCCTCTAATAGCAAAAAATTTTAAAGTACGAAGAGAAATCATAGATGAAATGACACGATTACAATCAGTAGCAAAGTGGACTCTACAAAATGACACACATTACAAATCTCAAACATCATGTATTACCATATCTACATTAAACACTCATCATTTCCAGCCACACAAACAAGACATTGAACATGACAAAGATTTAATGTCATCGGACATTATTTGTCTCCAAGAGACATATTTGGAAAACAATTTAAAAAATGATGTGTTATTAGAATATAATTGCTCTACAGCATACCATATACATGGAATAATGACCTGCACAAAAAAACATATACAAGTAGCAAATGCAATTCCACTTACAGAAGACAATGTTGAAGCAATATTGAGTACACTAATATTAACTAAACAAACCCTTTATATTTGTAATATCTATGCCAGACCAGCAACATCGCTTACAAATATCATAAAAATTGTTAACAAAGCAATGACAATTGTTCCCATTGGAAGCCTTATTTATATTGCAGGTGACTTTAACATTGACATTTCCAACACTTCAAAAAAACTAGACATGCTAAAAGAAAACATGGAAATACACAAGTTGTTCTTATTACAGGAAAATACAAAACTTTTGTCAAGGACCATTATTGATCATGTCTAGACAAATAATTATGAAAATACAACAAACATTGAAAGGTACGAGTCGTACTGGACGGATCATGACACTTTTTTATTCCATGTTGCCAACATCATGTAGCCATGCTCTGCATTCTATAAAAGGTAATCACATACAACAATTTTATATGAAATTTTGATTTTTTTATCTACATACATTAACTCTTACTCAAAAAAAAGTACTAAAATTCATTACTTTTACTATTCTACAGATCATTATTCATATAACGAAAAATTTAGCAAATATTGTTTTGCAGGTGACTTGCAATAATGAACATTGAGAAAGAAAAAGTATCTACTGCACTACCTGCAACATCACAACATGGAACAAATAAAGAGTAAGTTACGTGGAGAACATACACAATTTTTTTTCTTTAACAAAATATCCTTTTGAAAAACAATACTTCACTAACCTCTTTGTTTTCTCAAAGCCAATTGGACATTGTCAAATTTAACAACACTCTACCAATAGTTGTGCATACAACCAATATTACATCGGATGAAAGGTATTTATACCAACGAAAAATCAATTACAAAACAATTTCCAATTATATAAGGAATATATGCAAATGTAATAGAAAAAACTCTACTTTAAAAATACATTACTATAGAAGTTAAAAAAATGTATCGTACAGCTTTTTCAAAAACATGGAAATCAATGAAGAGGACCTCGATGTAGATGATCTTGATGATTCTTTCTCTACACCTAAAAAAGAACGCATAACAAAACGGTAAGACATGTCATATCTTGCAACCTAGTTAAACATTAAATACTGGTTTCCACAAATTACATGACTAACAATTGCATTTATTGCTACAGGCACTTGGAAGACATTGAACTAAATACCACTTCTCCCACAAGATTGAGCATTGAAAGCAACAAAGAAAGGTACTCATTTTTTATAGTCTTCTTCTCTACCAATTTTTATGAATAAGCTATGTATTTAGAAGTACACCTTCCAAAGAATTCTATAAACAGGAACATACTTAAACAAAAAACTTTAATTTATGTTCACACAATTAAGAATCGCATACATTTTCAGTAAGTACATAAGAATACTTAACAAAACGGTTACAATTGTCAACTCTTCCAAAATAATGAAATGTTAAATAGTAACATCTAATAATTTCATAACTAACAATTTCATTCCCTATTACAGCCGGTTGAAAAGTATTGAACTAAAAAGCACATCACCAACAAAAACGACTACTGAAAGCAAGAACCAAAGGTATTAATTTTCATTACTCTTCTTGCAATCCATAATTAGTAAAAAATATATGTATATGGTTGTACATTTTCCAAATATTTCTAGAAACAGTAACATACATTGTGAAAAATCTTCAATTTACATTTGCAATATTAAGAATAATATAAATTTTCAATCCTTCAATGTTTACAACTATAATACATATTTAGAATACATAATTAACTACACAATATATTTTTGACAATCTAATTTCAACAAAGCAAAAACCCAGTACAATATTGGAAATTTCCATAGAGCAAACTGGTTCAGTACTCGAAGGCGATGTCCTTGTTGTCTATGGTCCCGCTTCTACAAGAAACAACAACACTCCAAAAAAGGCAGAAATAGTACATGTGGATCTAGTAGATGCCTATGGTCAAATGACTATTACTGTAAACATTAGCAACAATCTGATCAATACATTTTTGCCCCGTATGTTCGTTGGGTCTAGTATTCGCATCACCAATTTCCTAATAAAAAATAAAACTCAATATGAAAGAGGTGATGCAAACTGTTGTCTTGCCTTAACCAGTAGAAGCATAGTAGAAAGCATACCTACTGTTTGTAAAAAACGTAGATTAACTCCAGATGTCACTATCTCCCAATTAATACAAGTAGACTCTAACTATTCTATTGGCTCGTTTGGAGCAATTGCGACATTTTATCATTTCAACAAAATCCAGTTTGAAGTACATGTGAAAGATGGAGACCTCCAAGGAGACATGGCAACTGTAAATACCTAACTATCTTCCTTTTATTTTGTTATGCAATTGAACTTATTTACTTAAATTCATTAACAATTTTCTTTTCTAGGTTGTTATCCCAACTGCCAACACAAATTTGTGTGCATTTTTACATCAAATGTTTTCAAAAATAGACATGCCACTGCTCCTTTTCAAAAATGTTGTTAGAACTGGTTCGCAAGGTTCAAATCTAATGCACGCAACACAATCAACATTTTTTGAGGAGCTTAATGATACATGTACAAGAACACAGTTGCAAAGTCTTGCAAAATCTAACATTTAGGCAAGACTGCATAAATTAAGAATTATATTTTTTTATGAAATATTTTTATGTTTCCTACACAATACATAACATGCTATTTTTATTGACAGGTACTTGGGACACTGAAACCAAAGAATGTCTACTTGCCCCCATTTGAAGCTTGTTGTAGCACATGTCATCACTCCATGCTACTAGACAAGTGTCTTCAAAAAGGATCTGCCAATTGCACATTCTGCAAAAAAAGCACTCAACTTTCCTTCCGTCACAATCTCGCTTGCACGCTGTTTAGGAAAGAAGGAAACATTGACTGTTGGTGTTGGTTAAGTGGACAGCTGTTTAAACAAATTTTTCCCAAGCTTCAAGAGATCTCATATGAGCAATATAAAGAAGACATCTCACCTACAGTGTTCTTATTACGCAGATTCCAAATTCAAGGAACTTTTACAATTTCTGTTAACAATTTCATTCTGAGAATTCTCCAACAATGACTTTCTTACTATTTCCACAAATTGCAATTACACAAACAATCTGTCATACTCAACTACAAATTTTGTTGTGTTATGTAAATAAGTAATTTTGCTGTGTTTCAATTTTACAACAATCAATTTAAAGACACTACCTCAATAAGCCTTCAATTTTGTTGCTTTCGGTACAAAACTTTATTGTGCAGCCTTTACATTTTATCAATTTTGATTTTACAAACACTAATGTCAGTGAATACTGTTTTGATTGCCTTCAATGAAAAACTTAAACAGGTCTCTGCTACTTTCATTGGTTTCACATAAAAAAAAACTTCTTACACTTAAACCCCGCTACTGTTGTCCTAGCTTGTACCTAGCTGTTTCCTTGTTGTTAAGCTCTGTTATGATATTCTATAGGCAGTTTTGGTTTATCAATGGGGCCTGTGGTTAGCTGTTTTGCTGGTTTACTCTTTAATGCCTTTTACAGATTTTATGTACTTTGTCTATTTCATAGATAAAGACCCTAATAGATCCCTTCTTAATGACCTGCTTTATCTACTATTCAATTTGTACATGTTTTGAAGTGAAAAGCTAATATAGAATACTATTTTTTGAATTGTATGTTTTAGTTTGATATGTCTGGCATGGCCCATTCATTGAGTTGAGTACAGAAATGGCATAGTGTCAATGGAAATGCTTGGCATTGGCAGTATGTTTGGCAATGTGTTGGAATATGAGTGTGGGTTCAAATGAGTTTCGAGTAGGAGGGCAAAGAGGCTGGTTTGAACCTCTAGGGAATGAAACAAAGACCTATAAGTATAACCAGTGGGCTGAGCGCAACAGGTTTCAAGTTAATGATAATCTTTGTAAGTTATTAGACCTAATTTGAAAGTTTTTTCTTTCTCAAGAATGTAAGAGCATTTGTTTACTGTGCTTCTTTCTTTTTCAAGTCCTCAAGTAGCTGACAACTTCCAGTTTCTAAGTGCCTGTAAAACAGTAACACATTTTTTTCTCTATTTGGTCTTAAAAGAAATTGTTGTTTCTGTGTGTATATGGGGATTCTAATCAATGTTCATGGTATTATGATATGATTAATTAAAAAATTCAGAAGTAAGCAAGTTTAATAATTTAATTAATTGCATTTCTTAGACCACACTTAGCATGCTTCTATTTAACTTATTAGCAAATACTATTACCAATAAAAGGCTTCACTTCATTTGGCTTTGCTACATAGAAAGAAAGTCATGGATGGACACCTGCCAGATTACATATTTTTCTCTCTTAATTTGTGCTATTTACTGACATTGTCAGTAAGAAGTTGTAAGAAATTGCATTCTCAAAGACGCCTTACTTACTTATTCTGTTTGAAGAGAAATGATATATGTAAGTTTGGATTCTGTTTGGAGTTTGTGGATGCCAATTCTTAATGACCTGCTTTATCTGCTGTTAAATTTGTACATGTTTTGAACTGAAAAGCTAATATAGAATGCTATTTTTGGATTGTATGTTGTAGTTTGATATGTCTGGCATGGCCCATTCATTGAGTTGAGTGCTTGTGTGATTCCGTTTGCTCTAACAGAGTCTTATGTGGGGAGATAGAAAAAGGAAACACAATCAATATAATGTTTGGCATCCTTCATGCAAAATCTTGGGGTCATGTTTTTCGTATAAACATGGCATTGCAATTGCCATGTGTCATAGTAGTAATTATTCAAAGAAATGAAATGTGATTTATTTTTTCTAACTGTTATATTGTTTACTTTTGGCCTACGATCTTAGGCCTGGAGCTGTACCAGATGAAAACGGTTACCAGAAGCAAATATGGGGTATGTTGTGTCTTAATTTTCTTTATGAACACTATTTTTGATATGAACATGAAATCAGTGAATGAACATGAAATCGGTGAAAATAGTGAGCCTGACAAGATCTAACTACTCTTCTCATTCAGATGGGTTATCTGATGGTGATTGGGTCTGCCCCAAATGTGGCAATACTAATTTTGAATTCCATACAATATGTAACATGAGGAAGTGTAGTACCCCAAAGCCAACTGAGCATGTATGTCTGCTTGTAGTTTGACGGGTATCCTTTTTGTTTGAACTATTACATGTGTTGCATTAAGCTTTGGCCCTTTATGTTGTGACTCTAAATTACGTTATGTTGCAATTCTATTTAAATTTTGGAATTTCAGCATCCATTGTTTGTTTTTTAGATTAACATGTTCAACTATTGTTGTCTTCTTTCAGACCGCTAAATCTTCTAGTGAAGCAGCCAAAAATTCATCTAGTAAGTCCCCACTTCACCCTTCGCTAATTGAAATTTTATTGCCAATTGAAATTTTAATTTGCTTATAAGGGCATATCTATGCAACTTTTTTTTTTGTGATATTTATTTCTGGTATAATGCATTCTTCAGAAGCCCCTTCACCCTTCACTAATTGAAATTATGCATTCTTCAGAAGCCCCTCCGGAAGGCGGCTGGACCTGTGAGAAGTGTGGTAATGTTAATTATCCTTTCTGAACTAAGTGCAACAGGGCGAACTGTGGTGCAGAAAAGCCATCAGATAAAAATGATTCTCCAAAATCAAATGATGATGATCAGGTTTGCTGTAAATCCCACCTTCTTTCTGTTATGACATCTTCTATTTATGCTGTTAGAAATTCAAATTATTCTATGCTTTTTAATTATGTTCCTTTTGATGCTATAATTTAAGAATTTAAGAACTCCTTTGTATTACTCTGTCGAGGAAATAGGTTAGCAACTTTGAATTAGCTCTGGCGGTAATATTAATTATGTGTTCTACTTCTTATGTAACCATATAATTATTATAATTTATATCATAAAATAGATCTACCAAGTTTAGGTATTTTGGTAGCCTTCAAACTCATTCGCTTAGATTAGTTTCTGTCTCCACATTGCTATTTCTATTTTTAGGTTCTAGAGCTCTGCTTTGAATTAGCCCTTTCCAAGGCAAATCATTTTCATGGGTGAGTAGAGGTGTAAGTATTGGGCCTTCATTGTTCACAGGGCTTGGACCATCTATATAGCAATTTGGAGTATTTCATGTGTCATGAGATCTCTCACCAATGAGTGATGTGTATCCTTCTATTAGATACTGTGAACAGACTGGCAATTTGGTGAATTAAGCTCTGAACCTCATCGGCACAAAATGGTAGAAAATCTCCCTGGAATAGCTTGCCTGGCATTCATATGAAAAGATGCTTTGTTATTAATTTAGAGCATATGGTTTCTTATCTACTGTTTGATTTTTAGAGGAACTACAACCTTGTATTGCTTAGTTTCATTGTCTGATTTTGGTTACTAGAGAATATTGATATAATTTCTTTCTGGTTTCTATCCAGGTGCTATTTATTCATCAATATTCTGGAGGAATAACTGTGGACACCACTATCAATGTATGTTTTTTCAATAGTTTTAGTACTGCCAATCCTCTTTACGCAATGCAAATATCCGAGGGCTTACCATCACCATCCGTGACAGTGATGCTAACTAAATTAACAAAGTTTTTCTAGAAGCAATTGTACTCATTTTTATGGACTGTGAAAACCTCTATCTGCAAGTTTTAGTGATTTTAAAATGTATCTCAGATCAACTATTTAGTCTAATGTTCAAGTAAAACATTTTAAACATGCAGCCAAGAAAATTTACAATCTACAATCATTGAAGTGATTGTAATTTTAGTACTATGGGCTTACTTTGTATTCATGGCTATACAAATCTATAGTCCCAGAAGAGAGAGTCCTCAAAATACTGTAGGCCCATGATTTTGTGAAATTAAGCTATTTAGTCCAAGGATGTCCAATTTTGGAGAGGGTGCAAGGACATCCACTTGTAGTGATTGTTCAGTTGATCATTGAATGACTTAGTAGAATCTATGCGAATTTTTTTTTTGCATTGGAATACAACATTTTTTTCATTATTATTTCTATATAAGTTTGTTCTTATGTATTTCTGAAATTTCAGATCTTTCATTTTTAAAGGTTCTTGGTTTTTCTTATTTGATTGAAAAAGCCCAAAATGAATGTTGGAGATCAAAGCTCTAAATCATTTGTTCTTGTTACAAACCAGTCCCATCTAATCAATAATTTCATTTCAAACTTTTTAAAACATAACTTTTTTTAAAACATAACCATTTTATAACTTTTTGGCAGGAACTTCACTGCCCTACAGCTCTTGTTAATTATGTCTACTTGTTCCAATGTGTTAGTAAGTTTAATAGGTAGAGTAGGGAGTTTAGACATAATGTTGTGGTTAACTTATTTTATAAAAATATCACATCTCAATTCTCCCTCAAAGTAGTTAGGAGCATTTTTTTTTTTTAAACTTATTTCTCACTCATATCTTATGAGTTTAATGTATCATGGAATCAATTGTAATCTTTATTACTTCCAAATTTCTATATTGTTATTTCATTCTTCCTACAATGTTTATCATATCTAGTTTCTTTATTTTAGTATCTCTCATCAATATTAAAATCTATTCATATCACACTTTCAAAAATTGGATTATAATTTCCATTACAAATAATATATACTTTAAAATTTATTTATTTTTCATTTAATTTAGATTACCTCTATCATTTTCATATTTGGTGATATGAGATGCTTAGATGTGAAACCCCCATAACTAAAGCCACCTAGATCACATTGTCACATCCAATAGCCTCACATCAATTACGACTTTCTTAGATCATACATGAATTTAGGGAAACTATAGTTGGTGAAGATTTATTATGGTTTTATTTACATTATGTTACTTACTCTTCATGTTCATGTCTCCTACACATCCTTTCATTTTATATGAGTAATGGTGTGGGCATGTTATTCTACATTTTGTTACTAATATTATTTATGATTATTTCACTACACCATAAGTAAATAATGACAAGAAAATTATTAGACTTCCAACTCCTCCACATCTAATATTTAGAGAAACACCTTCTCAATTTCCTCTTGTCAAGCCCCTTGATACATCAAAACCTATGACAAAATATTAGGTTTCTCATGCTACTATTATGACTACCATTAGATGCATGAATATACCTATACAAGGTAATATTTTCCTTCTTTAAATTTCTATGCTCCCAAAAACTAATATCTTGTTGTTGCCATGCTCCTTGCCCAGAAATAAAATTATAGATGAGCTAGAAGTCCCACATATGTAAGGTTAATGGTTTCATAACTAAAGAACATGTCTAGAAATAAACAATATATTAATTTAATGTTTCCACTAAAAGAACTTTCAAATATAATATATAATATAAAAACAATGTTGGAATGGTCAACAATAGGTGGGGCCTCACATATATACCTTGGTGCATAACATCCAAATTACTATATTAAATAAAGCTTACAAACATCAAATTCAACATAAAACATCATTATAATACATCCATTATCATCATCATGTCATCCATAATCATGAATTTTGAACCCACTTCCAAGTGATTCAATAGAGTAGTCATAGTGGGTGAGGGAGAAATGAAAGACATAAGAGGGAGGAGGCTCGCTCCATGGTAGGTTTGCACAATGAATATGTACACAAGTTTGTAAATCACTGCTTTATTTCAATCCATACACCACCTAAGCTACACACATTTATGTCACTTTTTTACGTCGAGAGGCGTAACCCTATAATGACAGCACGACCCTTATAGGAGGCCAGCAAAAATAACGGTGTAAAAATAAAGAAACCATTCGCATTCTGCTACCAGTTGTTACGGAGGAATATATAGTGGATTAAAATAGATAATGGATTAAATTAATGCAATTAATGAACACAGCAGGGCGACGCTTCAGGTAGAGGATTCGACTGGGAAGCAGGAACAACTGGAAAGAATTGTCTCTGTTGTAACATAACATCAAGAATCTGCACCATAGGCTCTCTTCTTCATCTCAAATTTGCTTTATTTGTATAGGGCGTTACTGATTTGTTTATTTTGCAGCGTGCGGATATCCCGTTTGTGGAGAGGGTTCCTACCGGTTAGACTATAG
This sequence comes from Sequoiadendron giganteum, assembly GCA_007115665.2. NCBI lineage: Eukaryota > Viridiplantae > Streptophyta > Pinopsida > Cupressales > Cupressaceae > Sequoiadendron > Sequoiadendron giganteum. The sequence goes on along the minus strand of CM021101.1, from coordinate 179,663,764 downwards.
CTACGGTTGTAATTGCGAGCAAGGATACAAAAACCTCCTGAATATGACAGCAAGCCCCTGTATTAGAGCATGTAAGCTCTCTCGCCTCCTTTGAGACTGACCTTTAGCTTGAATGGCATTAAACTCATTAACATTTGGTTTTTTCAGGTTCCATCGGCACCGACTGTTCACACTTGGGTATAAACGTGGCCAGGATTCAACCACCAACCACAACACCATCTCCATCTCGGGCGGACAGGAGTGGCAATATTAATAAAGGTACTTCAACTTTAACCCCATCTTCGCTCGCTACTCTACCTTGCAAGATTAAATCTATGTACTATTCTTTAAAGCAGAAGGGATTCATTTATTTAAATCTCTGTAGCATTGCGGAAGGAGATGATTTCTCTGTCTTAGTTATATTTCTCATTTGTGCATTATGCTCCACATTTTTTTCCCCATTTGAAGAAATGTTGTTGGAATGATTTTAAATACTTAACAATTGCCTCTAATGTTTTTTATATCATCTATAATGGAAAAGAGGAAAAATGTATGGCGATTTTTAACTTTGTATTTTTCCTTTCTATAAAACAAGGTGGATGATGTTGGTGAACTCCGTACCTCAAATTGGTGTGAGAAGAACAACTTAACAGAATGACCAAGGAAGCATAATGGATTATTCCACATATTTAAAACCAGCAACTCTTAGCAACTCTTTTCTTTTTTTAGTATTAATTTTGTTTCTTAATATTATTTTAATTATTTGAATTTATCTGCATTATTCATTTGATTTAGACAAGTATCTTATGCTTTCTATTGTATAATTTCAGGTACCACATGAGGAGCCCATGTTTAATAGTCTTTTGGCAAATTTACATGATGTTTGTATATATATAATAATGTAATTGTATAATTGTATGTATCTATTGTTTTTAAATAATTATAGAAAGTTAAATAAATGAAATTTCTTGTGGTTGATATTTTTTAAATTATTTTTAAAAGTTTTTATTAGATTAACATTTTTAAATAGAAGTTTAGAAAGGGTCTCAAAATTATCTAAGAAAATCATAAAGATGTGATGATGAATTTAGTTCTATATTAGTAGTGAACATTTAACAAATCATAAAGATGTGATGATGAATTTAGTTCTATATTGTTTAATGAATATTGAGATAGAGTGGTCTAGGATCCTTCAAGATGCCATTATCGAATCTTGATAGTGAATGAAATTATATTATAGTATGGGGATTAAATAGATACAAAAATTAAAATCCATCATAGATATAAGTGAATGAGGGAATGATTGATTTCATTTATAAATTCATCATGATAATTATAAAGGTATCATCTAACCTTAAAATTAATGAATCAATTTTTTAAGTCTTTTATCATAAAGCATTTTATTCCAAGCTAGGTTATTATCTCTATAAAAATAATCTTCAATCCAAGATCTTTTTAAAAATGATATCCATGTTAGACATAAAAAAAAGTTTCTAATATTTAAAATCTTAAGTATGAAAGAACTTTTCTTAAAAAAAAGTTTGTAGAATTTAGAAACTTGAGTATGAATTTTTTTTCCTTAATTTACTACTGCATATTAAAATATATTTCTAAATTTTAGAAATTTCTTTTTGAGAAAAGTTCTTTCATACTTAATTTTTTAAATTTTAGAAACTTATTTTAAAAAAAATTAAATTAATGTATTTAAAACTAAAAATAGAAACTTAAATAAAAATAATTTTTTCTAAATTTACTATTACATATAAAAAAATATTAAATATTTAAAAAAAGGTGAAAGCATTGCAAAAAGAAAAACCCATCCATATTCTATTTTAAAAAATAATGTATATCTCTAGAGAAATATTTTAAATTTAAGACTTTATTGAGAAATTATTTTACAAAAATATAGCAAGTAAGATATACAACCTAATATAAAAGATTTCCATAATAAGTGCATATCTAAAATAAATTTAAAATTATAAAATTAAATAGAAATTAAATATAATACATTTATTATTACACATAAAAATAAGTTTTTAAATTAACATATTAAAACTAAATAAGTGAATTGAATAAAATAAATAGAATAAATTTGATTTTTAGTTTGCACGAGTTACAATGGAATGTGTTGTAAATAAGGTTAGAAAAAAAATCAAATTTTTAATATATTGATAATTATTGATTTGTTCAACTGAGTATTTTAAAATTTGTAAATTAATTGTATATTTTTTTTGTTCAAAGTCATGCTTACATAAGTGAATTGAAACATGAACTTGAATCGATACCCATGGAAATGAATTGGTTAAAATTTAATTCTTGGATCTAGAAAAATGGTGTTTACAAACACTATTTGAAAACATGCTAATCAAGGGTCATAGTCTCCTCAATCAAACCCCCAAGAGGACGGGTTTAATGAATTTAAAATAGTATCAAAGATAACAAGTGTATAGTATGTCTATGATGATGATGATGCAATTAAGATGCTTTGAGGTTATTCTATAATATGAGATGTGAATGTCCATGATCTAATATGATCCCTAGGCAACTTCAAAATGAATGAACAAATATCTTGAAATACAACAACATAACACATAAGTCAACACAAATGTGTGTTAGGTTGAATCACATTTGTTAGTAGGAGGTAGTCAAGTAGGTTAAAATTTGAGGTTTAGATTTGTAATAATGAAAATGACCTAGGTCAATTATGAACTCATCAATTTGATCTAGGGTGGTGAAAGGAAGATTTGAGGCTCAAAATAATTAACCACATCTTTGTTTCCTTACATTAGATGCACCAACTAGCTACCTTTCTTCCTCCAAATAAATATATGACCATAGTCAGATCCACTCATTACATACTAAGTATTAGGACTAAATAAATTTATACCTTTCGTAGTCTATGGATTTCGATGCCCCTCATAAACTCATGGTGCTTTTATTTCCTCTAATTTTTTAGATGAAGTAAAATTTGGGCATGGTCCAAAGCCCATCTCATTTTGAAATAAATAAACTCATCTTTATATGACACAGGTAACTTGCTTTGATTAGAGTGAGCCAATAAGGGTTAGGGTTATGGTTTAATTAGGCTTATAGTTCAATAAGGGTTAGGGTTATGGTTATGGTTCTATTAAAACTTGGGGTTAGTGTTAGGGTTATGGTAAGGGTTAATATTATATTTAGATTAGGGTTAGGGTAAGGGTAAGGGTTAATATTATAGCTAGATTAGATTTAGTGTTAGGTTTAAGGTAAGGGTTAATATTATAGTTAGATTAGGGTAAGGGTTCTACGATAAATCTTGGGGCTAGCATTAGGGTTCATTTAAGGTTAAGCTTAGGGTTTGATTCAATTAGGATTATAGTTGTAAGGTTAAGCTAGGGTTGGGGTTTTACGATAAAGCTTAGGGTCATGGTTAGGGTAAGGGTTAGGGTTAGGGTAAATAACTCATGTTAGGGTTAAGGTTTTAGGATTAAGCTAGGAGTTAGGGTTAGGATTAGGATTGGTGTTAGGGTTAGAGTTAATGTTAGGGTTCAATTAGGGTTAGAGTTAATTTTAGGTAAGTATTAATACTAAATTAGGTTTAGGGTTATGCTTGCGGTTCTAAGATAAATCTTGGGGTTAGGGTTAGCATTAAAATAAGGTTATAATTAAATTGATTGGGTTTAATTAGGGTTAATTTTACCTTCAAAAAATCTTATTTAATTTGATATACTTTCAAAGTGGTTATATGACTGATGGATATTACTTATATGATAAATTATGATACTTATGCATTTATGTATTCATGATGTAAATCCTTACCCTAACCATAACCCTCATCCTAACCATTATCTATCTAATAAATAAATTTTCATACTAAATATACTGAACACTATTGCTAATTATAACCCTAATCATAAGTCTAAACCCTGACCCTCACCATAATCATAATCATAAACCAAATGCTAACGCTAATGCTAATCTCAACCTTAATCCTAACCTTGACCCTAACCCTAACCCAAACCCTAACCCTAATCAAATATAAATCCTTACCCTACCCCTAATTATAATTCCAATCCAAACCTTAATAGTAATTCCAACCCTACCCTTAACAATAAACCAAAGCCTTATTCCTAACCTAAAACCTCTTATAATTATAATCCAAACCCTAACCCTAATCCTAACCATAATTATACCCCTAACCCTAACATAATTCTCACACTAACTATGAACATAAACCCAAACTTAACACTAAACCCTAACCCTAATCATAATAATAAATCTAAACCAAACTTTATCCCTAATGCTAACCCTAACCATGATATAAACCCTAATCCTAAATGCTAACTCTAATCATAACCCTAAATATATTAATTTATTCAATGTGTTGTGCACGTCGCTACTGCTACTAGCTTATCTATCTTAATATATTAAGATATATATGTTATACACTGAGAGATATCATTTTTGAGGCGTATTGTTTAAATTCAAAGAAGCAAAAAAAGAAAAAAAAATATGCCTCAAAAATGATATCTCTCGGCATATAATATATATATCTTAATATATTAAGATAGATAAGCTAGTTTACTTTTATCTATAACTTGTTAATGAATAAAATATATCAACGCCAAGATTGGATTTCATCTATATTCAATTATAATTTCATTGCTTTGACTAATTTTACTGAATACCAATCAATATTTTAATTATTACACTAAAATATATAAAAAATATACTTCACCAAGTTCAATCTAATTATTTTGTTTATTGTTACTACTAGATAAATATCTTGATCTAATTGCATATGTTCCTTAATTGACTCTTTATCAAGTAATCATAGAGATTGAAGAAATTTTAGAAGAAATATAGATGGAAAAAAGTAAAATTAAAATTATGTGAGTGCTTCCCAGTCTAATGCTTAGAACAAGTTTTGTGGTACATGATTAGGTTATTGAATTATCAAAAAACCATTTTTATTTTTATTTTTTTTAAAAATAAAAATAAATTGTAGTATCTAGCCCACACTTCAATTGGGTATTAAAATTTTCAAAAACATTTATGTTTATGTTATGTTCTTTATGTGTATTTAGTCAACAACACTATTAGAAGTGGCTTTATAGATTTTGTTAACTATCATGCTTTAAATATATGCTTTTCTTTTAAAGGAGTATTTTCTTCTTTTATTGTGCTTAGTGTTTGAATCTTAAAATAGTTTTAAGAAGTAAACTATTATTTTTATGGTTTTATATATTGTGTTATCTATCATGTTTTTGATATATGCAAATTTTTAGATGAGTCTTTTTCTTCAAATTTATTTCTTTTAGTTTTTGATAAAATGAAGGTTCTTCAGTTTTCTACACTTTCCACTACAAGAAAACTCATATTTGAAGACATATGTTATTTATTTGAAATCACCCCTTTTGCATAGAAATAATGAACAAGTTTGAGTTCCTTCTAAAAAAATATTAGAAACAAGTGTTTTCAATTATGCAATTAATTTAAAATTTGAATATAATAACAAATTATTTTACACCATGCCTAAAAGAGCACTATATGCACTTCTTAACTGTTTTGAGAGATCCCTTCATGAACTTCCACATAAGGATGTAAAGCCTCAAGTGTCATTGGTTACAAACACACCATTAGTTGTAGCGAATATTGAACATAGTTTAAAATTTTTTTTGAGGTGCATGGTTGTATGTTTGTTAGATGAATACAAATATAAATAAGGTCCTCTAATTATATTAATTGGTATATTACTAGATATGGAATTTTCTAAAATAGAGAATAATCTTACATTAAGTTTCTAACCTCTTATGTAGGTTCTTCATTTTGATTACTGTTAGTTTTATGATCAGATGTAAAAGAAGAAATTTAATTCAAAAATCAGACACAATAACACACCATATACCCTGGGAAAACCCTCCACTTGAGGGAGAAAAACCTAGCAACAATATATCACTTAAATATTGAATATAGAACAATAGTCTCCTTTACAATGAGGCCAATTATGAGGCCAAGAATAGCACCACAATCTGATGCTAACACATAAACAATATAATGTTACTTGTTGATAGCCAACTTAGCCTTCTTCAATTATATCGATCTGCACTTGATGATCTTCTTACTACACCAACTCACACTTATGGATATAGAAATGACCAGTGAATGAATCATTACAATGAGAGGAGCATCGAATATATATAGAAATGTCTAAGGAAGGATCGTGCCCTTTCAAGGAGGTTGGCCTCAACATAAATCGTATCTCTTCAAGGTGGCGGATGATAAACCAAGTTGGCTTCAGGTTAAATTAATTATTTATTAAATTTAATATATCAAATGAGGTGCCTCCTTGTAATCGATTTCATCATAAATTAAATAGCCAAAGGCTATTATTTAATTTATCCTTCAATGCAAAGGAGATCGGGCTGGAAGAGAATCCTGACGATGTCATGTAACATCAACACTCCCTCTCAGCTAGGGAGGATACTTCCAGTCGTATAAGACATATCACCTCATCGTGATGTCAACCACAATGGCTACTCCCATATGTGGAAAAGAAACATATCACCTCATCATGATATCAACCTTCATGGCTACTCCCATGAATGGTAAATATGCACAAGTGTCCATCACGAAAAAGCACAAGTACAAGAAAATCATCACAAACTCTCTCACGTGATGTTGTCATGGAGTCACACACATGAAATCCACCATAGCTACTCCCAGAGGGTGGAAACAAGGGCTTTCACCTCAAATCTCTCTCACAGAGAGAAATGCATTAAAGAAAATCACAGAAGATCATTTAAGCTGAGTCTCCCTCTTAGCTAGGGCTTCATTCTCCACAATACCAAGCTTGTCTCAAAAGTACACAAACTTTACTCTGGCGAGGGGCTTGGTGAGAATGTTTGTCATCTACTCATTAGTGCTAATTTACTTCAATTGGATAGCTTTCATCAATACCATATCTCTGATACAGTGGTATTTGATCTCAATATGTTCAGTTCTATCATGAAACACTGGATTGATAGAAAGCTTCACACAACTTTGATTATCAAAATAAATGTCAATTGGCTCCAATTATTATCCAAACAATCCTACAAGGAGCTTATGAAGCCATGTTGCTTCTCGAGCTACCACACAAGCTACAATGTACTCAGCCTCTGTGGTGCTCAGTGCTATTGAAGACTGCTTCCTGCTACACTAGGAGATCATTGCAGACCCCAAACTGAAACAACATCCAGAGGTGCTCTTCTGATCAGAAACACAACCTACCCAATCAAAATTAGTATAACCATGTAGCTTCAAGTCCACACCAAAAGAATATCTAAAGCCATACCCAATTGTGCCATGCAAGTATCTCAGGATATGCTTCACTGCAACTAGATATATTTTCCTTGGTTCACACATGACCTGACTAAGTGCACTCACTGTATAGAAAATATTTGGTCTAGTATTGAATAGATAAATCAATGATCTAATCAATTTCTTGTACATAGTAGGATCCACCAAATCTAAACTAGTTGCAGCCTCCTTTAACTTCTGAAAATTGGTTTCCATAGGTGTAGACATGGATTTGCAATCCATCATACCAAATCTCTTCAAGATGACTATTATATACTTCCCTTGACTTAGAATGATCTCATTAGGCCTCTATCATACTTCTAAACCAAGGAGGTAATGAATGTACTTAAGATCCTTCATTTCAAATTCAGAAGCCATCTCTTTCTTGCATTTGATAATGAGGTGTTCTTCTCCAGTAAGAAATAGATCATCAACATAGAGGACCAATATCAATGCTTCACCATCAATTACCTTGAAGTACAGGTTTGAATTAGCATCATTCTTGGAGAAGCCCGAGCTCAATAGGTATCGATCAATTCTCTCATACCAAGCACGAGGAGCCTTCTTAAGGCCATACAAAGCCTTCTTCGATCTGCAAACATGAGACTCCTTCCCATGAACCTCAAATCCATCAAGTTGCTCAATGTATACCTCTTCTTCAATTACACCATTTAGAAATGTTGTCTTCACGTCCATCTGGTGTAACTTCCATCCTTTGATTGTTGCAATCGTAATGATAGTTCTGATGGAGGTATAATGAGCAATTGGAGCAAAGGATTCCTCATTGTCTATTCCCTCTTTCTGAGAGAATCCCCTAGCCACAAATCTAGCCTTATACTTCTCAATGCTTCCATCAGGCGCATGCTTGATCTTGAAAATCCACTTAGAGGATACAAAAAATTTGCCTTCTAGTCTAGGTACAATGTCCCAAACATCATTCTTGAGGATAGATTGATATTCTTCAGTCATAACATCTTTCCATACTTGCTGACTTGAAGCTTCCTCAACATTGGAAGGCTCAGATTCAATCATTTGATTCATCAATGCAACATAGCTTGAGAACTTCTGAGATCTTTTACTTTCTCTAAATGTTCCTCTAGGGGCTGCAAAATTTTCTGCCTCCTGCATTGTTTTCCTAACCCATAGAGGTATTTTTTGACCAATAACAATGTTTGTAGGCCCATCAGTAGGTTCCAAAGGCTCAACTAGATCATCATCTTCTTTAGAATCAATAGCCTCCCTCTAAATCTTAGGAGTATGGTCAACTTCCATGTCCTAAGGAAACTCTTGTTCTTCATTGTCTATCTCCATGTGATAGCCTTTAGATCTCATGAATGTAACATCTTCTTCAAATGTAACATCCCTACTAATCTCTATCAGTTTCTGACCTGGAATGTAAATCTTGTAGGCTTTTGAGGAATCACTGTAGCCCAGAAATATTCCCTTCTTGCCAGATCGTTCCAACTTTTTCCTTTTATCTTCAGGGACATGAACATACACAGGACAACCAAATATTCTCAAATGGCTGACTTCAAGCTTTACACCTGTGAAAGCTTCTTCAAGAGTCATGTTCTCCAAGATAGGATGAGGGCTCCTTTACAGAACATACACAACTATCCTAGAAGCTTCAACCTAAAGGAAGATTTGCAGATCCTGATCATGAATCATGGCCTTAACTACTTCTACAATAGACCTGTTCTTCCTTTTTGCTACACCGTTTTGTTGTGGATTGTAGAGAACACAAAACTCCCTCTTAATTCTTGCTTCAATACAAAAGTTACGAAAGCTTATAGAGATGTATTCTCCTTCGTTGTCAGATCTCAGAACTTTGATCCTCTTCTAGGACAAGTTCTCTACTTGAGCTTTAAATTCCTTGAATCTCTCAAGTACTTCCTTAGATTATTTAGTCTTTAAGAAATAAATCTAAGTCTTCCTAGAGTAGTCATCAATGAAAATTACATAATACAAGAAACCACTCAAAGAAGCAACATACATTGGACCACACAAATAAGAATGAACAAGATCTAGAATGCATTTAGATCTATTTTCACTACTATGAAAGCGTCTTTTAGTATTCTTACCCAATGCGCATCCTCAATAAGTACCTTCATGTTCCTGGATGAGTTTAGGAATGTCGGTGACCATCTTCTCCATGGTTGGAAGCACTCTGATGTGAATGTGAGCAAGTATTCTATGCGAAAGCTCACACGAACTTGATGTATCATGCAAAAAAGCCTATAGTGGACGAGTGCAAAGTTTGTAGAGACATTCTTGCCAAACACCAATCACTCGGGATGACTTGATGCTAGAGTTCTTCGTCCATGCAAGAAATTTTCCTTCAGAGAATGCAACTTGATATCCCTTATCTTCCAAGGCTAAAATAGAGACAAGGTTCCTCTTGATACCTAGTAAAAATAGTACGTCACTCAACTACAAGGAGATATCAGAATATAAGTGAATAATGGAGGTCCCAACACCTTTCATAGAATAACATGCATCATCTACAATTATGACTTGAACACTTGTATCTCTCATCATCAAATCTGAAATATGTTCTCTAAATCTAGTAATGTGATAGGAGGCACCACTATCAATCAACGAAGTGCTGCTATCTGTTGGAAAATTGATTGAAAAGGAAGAATAGAATAGGAATTCACTTGAATCCTTTTGAGGAGAGATCATACCCACATTCACAATTGAAGCATGTTGTTTTTGTCTAGTTGGGAAATCCTTTGCATAGTGACCAAAATTCTCACCTTTGAAGCACTATAGGTGGGAAAGATCTTTCTTCTTCTTAGATGGAGGAGCACCATCAAAGCTTCTATCTTTATTCCTCTTGAAGTAGCCTTTCTTTCCTTCTCTTCCTTTCTTCTTCAAGGATTGAGTGGTAAGTACATGAATCGCCTCATTGGTAGAACTTTTCCCATTGCCTCTTGTTGCTAATCTCGATTCCTCTTGAATGCAATTTTCCCTCAAGTGATCAAACTTAGGTAGCTTTGATCTTGCCCTAATACCTTGGATATATGGTTCCCAAGATTTAGGTAGACCATTAAGAGCCAACATAGCCAAATCCTTATCATCAACCATATGCCCAATGGTAGATATTTGATCTCTCAATTCAGTGATCTTCATGAAGGACATGACAAAATCTTCGTCTGGCATTTTGACACGATGAAGCTATTGCTTCAAGGCAAGAGCTCTACTTGTGTTATTGAACTCGTATATTTCCTCCAAGGTTTTGAACATTTCTCTTGTTGTCTTCAACTTGGAGATAATTGGCACTAGGTGGTCCTTCACCAAATCAACCAAAATGTTTTTCGCCTTGGTGCAATTCTTCTTCTATTGAGGCTTTTGATTTTCATCAAAAGGTTCAGGAAATTTATTTTCCACGAACTTAGCAATCTCATTTTCTTCCAATGAAAGCATCATTCTAAACTTCCAAGATGTGAAGTTTGATGTGCCCTCAAGTCTATCATCGATCTTGAGCCCATTCACCATCGTGACAATAAGATAGATGTGATCAAGGATGAGAATAAGAGTGGAGGGTAATGTTGTTTGAATAAATTTAAACAAGATCTTTCTTATACCCACTTTGATACCATGTTAGTTTTATGATCATATGTAAAAGCAGAAATTTAATTCAAAAATCAGACACAATAACACAACATATACCCTGGGAAAACCCTCCACTTGAGGGAGAAAAACCCAGCAGCAATATATCACTTATATATTGAATATAGAACAACAGTCTCCTTTACAATGAGGTCAATTATGAGGCCAAGAATAGCACCACAATTTGATGCTAACACAGAAACAATATAATGCTACTTGTTGATAGCCAACTCAGCCTTCTTCAATTATATTGATCTGCACTTTATGATCTTCTTACTACACCATCTCACACTTATGGATATCAAAATGACCAGTGAATGAATCATTACAATGAGAGGATCATTGAATATATATACAAATGATAAGGAAGGATTGCACCCTTTCAAGGAGGTCGGCCTCAACATAAATCGTATCTCTTCAAGGTGGCGGATGATAAACCAAGTCGGCTTCAGGTTATTAATTATTTATTAAATAATATATCAAATGAGGTGCCTCCTCATAATCAATGTCATCATAAATCAAATAGCCAAAGGCTATTATTTAATTTATCATTCAATGCAAAGGAGATCGGGCTAGAAGAGAATCTTGACACTGTCATGTAACATCAACACTCCCTCTCAGCTAGGGAGGATACTTCCAGCTGTATAAGACATATCACCTCATCGTGATGTCAACCACAATGGCTAAACTTGGATATGCATAGTGATGGTTATTTTTGGGTTTAATGCTTTTATTAATTTGAAATGAAATTTTTTATATTCATGCTACCATTTTAGTTACAATTTTTAATGATTTTCTTTAAGAAAATATATTAAATAAAATCAACTAGACTATTTAGGAGAAATATATTGAAAGGATTTTCCAATGAGGCATATCATGATTATTCAATCTCCATTTTTAGATGATCAATTAACTTCTTATTATAGAATTTGGATACATCCAACAATTAAATTATCATTATCACTTGCTATCAAAGTTTCTCCCTTGCTCTCTATCCAAGCAACATAATTTTTTTATTTAATCTCACTATATTGTTGACTAGATAATTGGTTGTATTTCTTCGTGTAATACTAGTTATCATTTCTCATTCCTCATCTTATTGATTTGAAGAAATTTTGTAATGTTTTATCTACAAGTTGCATCACAACCAAGAACCATAAACCCACTTTAGGACTTTTTATACTAGAAACAAATAACCCTTTTGTTTGCTTGCACATATCCATGTAATGGTAGGGCTTGGGCACATCATGGTGTGGATTTCTTTGTCTTTACCTATGGATATTTCGATTCTTGATTAGAGTAATTTTTTAATGGTACAAAAATAAATAGGAGAAAATTAAATAGGTCATTCCAAGATGGGTTGCAATTGTAGACTTGTTGGAGTGAAAATTAGAAGTAGATCAATAATTTTTTTATCATTTAATAAAATTAATTTATTCATATAGTTTTCATATAGTTTAATCGTATAAATTGCATTGAAATATATTTTTACTATTATTGTAGATTGGGTTAGAATTTGGGGAATAACCATGAATCAATAATAGCAACCACAAAACTATCCAATTTAAGTTATGAAGACCATTATCCAACACTAAAGCACAAATGACAATAGAAATCATAATAATGAAGCAATAATACTCAATTTCTATGCCATAGATGATTCTCCTCCATTGCTCTTCTCCATTTTGTTTTGTTTGTTCTCATATTTATAGTAAGCAACATGTATGATGAGCTTGATGTTGATGCAAGATAGCTAGATCTCAAGATAGAAAAACTTCAAAGATTGTAGTTGTAGGATTGAAATGAAGGTGATGGCTTGCTTTTATAGAAACCAATTCAAATGAAAGGTGAGGATTGAAAGATGAGGTATAATGATCAATGGATGAGGTTAATTGAGACAAGGATAGGGAAGAAAGGACCAAAACTCAAGAAATTAGTTAAGATTTAGGGATTGGCTAAGAACTAAGAAAAAATTCAAATTAAATAATAATTATTTAATTTAAAGGAGGGAAAATGAATAACTAAATAATTAAAATAATTATTCAATTATAGAAGAAGGTGAGGTGTAAAAGATATTAAATAATTACTTAATAGAAGGGGGGGGGGGGATGATAAATAATTAAATAATTAAAATGAAAGAGAGAAAATGTAAAATAAATAAATAAATAAAATTTATTTAATTAGGGAGGGAAAAGGCTAATGAATAATTAAATAATTAAAATTATTATTTAATTATAGAGGAAAATGGAAATAAATAATTATGGGAAGAAAAAGATAAATTAGTGGCGTAATTTAAATAAAATTGATATTTATTTAAATTACTCAAAAGAGGAATAAGGTAAAGTGAATTAATGAAATAATTAAAAATTATTTAATTAATAGAATAATATGACATTAAAGGATAATTAAATAATTAAAATTATTTAATTATACATGGAAGAAGGCGAATTAGTGATAAAATGTTGCTTGTAGGATTGGGACATTTTTTAGTGTCTACAATTATAAAATGTTTTTATCATCCATTTATTGTATTTTGTTGCAAATAAAACATGTTCACATTAAATTTTCAAAATGACCTTTACTAAAGTATTATAATAAATATTAATAATCTAAGTAATATATTGATAAGAAAATTTATATTTAATTATTGACTATAAAATTAATATAAATAAAATTATATTGTTTTATTTTTATTTATTCTTTTTTAGGAAAATTGTTATCAAAAAGGATAAAAATCTTTCTATTACTTTAAAGCTCTAGACAACTTATTTCAGACTTAAATTTCACATCGACACTAGATTGCATAACATATTACATAACCAAATTTTCTATATTTTTTGAAGATCTTAATGTCATCAAATGCTTTTGTTTTGTCGATGGTGTTTTCTTTTGCTTCACCTTTTCCCATTCTTGTTCTATTTTGGGGGGATCATTTATATTTTATGCACTACTCTTGGCGAGAATTGTATCTAGTCTACAATCTTTACTTTTGTTGTGTTGGTAACAGACAATACTAAAGGTTGATCCCCAAGAGGGGGAGGGGAGATGGGTAATTTTTCCTTTAAAGAAATGTGTACGGACTCCTTGGGGGGATTAGGTGGAATGATGTAGTGCTGAGATTCTACACTAATCCACCATGTTGGTTGCTTGAGTTTGGATTCCCCAAAGCATGCTTCATTTTACAATGTGAGGAGATGTATTCTATTGAGAAACAATTTCTACATCTAAATGCAATTTTTTTGTAATCAATAGGTTGCCTTCTGCATCTTTTTCCCACCTTTAGCAAACTCTCGATTGGGAGGCCATTGGCTAGGTCCATTTCAACACAAATACAAGCACACATGGAATTTTGATAGTTAATAGTTTCCTTGGAAGAGTACCCATACTTTCCAAGGCCATTTCTAATAACCCTTAAACAATCAAGTTCCCAAATTGAATGGGAAGATACAAAAGTCTTACCCAAAGAAAATTAGTGGTGAAGATTTTTGTATGCTGGTTGAAATTCAAAAATTAGGGTTTCATGCATAGGAAATCACCTTGGTAGAGCCATGCACCATTTTCAAGCATCAACATCTTCTCTTCCTATGAATCAAATTCTAAAATCAAGAACCCCTTTTCATAGTGGTAAATTCTTATTTCTCTAGCCATATATTCTTGCAATTTCTCCAAAACCCATGCATGTAAATTTCATAACTTCGGCCAAGTTTTTGTAAAACAACATATCAGAGTGTGCTCAAATAGAAAATCCTCTTTATCTACTGCTAAACTATCTAGACATACTTCTGACACTTTTTAAGAGGGCTTGACAGGGAAATGTGATTGTTTGTTTCCATTAATAGTGGTGATGACATGCTGAAAACCCTCGTCACCAAGCTTATTGGGAAATCTGTGCCCTAGCCCCCAATAATTAGACCACCACAATCAAGAAACCCACATCCATGGTGCATATTAGACCTAATGACAAAGGAAAAATCCTCGCTACCACTAACCCTACTTGAATCCCCATCCTTTTCTTTGAAATCACCCATAGAGGGAGTGTGCAGAGAAAAACCTAGAGCATCATGCAACATTGGAGTAAAAAAGTATAATGTTCTATTTTTATTTATTCTAAATAAAATATGTTTATTTTAAAATGAAGAATTAAAAAGGACATTCACTAAAATATTATAATAAATATTAACAATGTTAAAATTAATATATGGGTGAAGCCACAATAGTGGTTTACAATTTGATGGAGGAAGGAAAACAGGAAAAAAATGACCCCATGCAAAAAAAAATAGTTTTAGGGGTTCAAACGAACTTGTAGGTTCGATCGAACCCATTAAATATTGGGCCCACATTTCCCACCCAAAAAAAACAAACAAAATGTAAAAGGAAAGGGGGTTCATTCGAACGCCCTTTGCCCTCATTCTCCCCCACAAGCACTTTGAAAGTCCAGAGTTTTACGCTTCGAAGCTCGGGTTGAGGACGAAAATGGAGGATACTTCAAAAACCCAACTGGAATCAGGTATTCCTCGGAACAAGCTATCCAACGACTATAATTTTAATGTGTTTTGGTTTTATTATGTATTTGTTTTTTTAGTTTTATTAAACATAGGTTTTTCATCAAAAATCAAGCTTTGTTCTGCACATGTGGAAAAATAACACATTTTTAAAACAATTTTTTGAAAAATATGAGTGCACCAAATATTTAAGTCCTTGATCCAACAAAAAAAAAAAAATCGATATATACAAAAAATGTTACGCGTTATAATCGCGCTATATCTGAATTATAATTGGCTTGACTTTGAAACTTGATTAAGAAAAACTATTTTATAATAATTTGTCTAACCAAGTGGAAGCACTAGATATCAGAGTTACAAATCTAAATTCAAAAGAATTAGAATTTTATCTTTCATGGAAAAAAAGTTGTGTTATACGGTATGCATCACTTTTTAAAAATGTTGTTTTCTTAAAAAACCCAGTTTTGTGGGAGATGGAAAAAAAAGTGCAATCTGATTCCAAAAATTTTGAAAAAAATATTTTTAGAATCTATAGAAAAAAGTGACAAGATTCTAGTTTGCATTATCTTCAAATTCTTCACGTTTTAGCCACTATAGGTGTCCAAATGTGAAGATTTAGTTAAAAATAATAATTTCAGTATCCAATTTGGCCAAAAATTGTAAACCACTATTGTGGGATCACCCATATTAATAGTAAATATTTTAATAATGAAATTACTATAAATATAATTATAATGTAGGGAGTGTGCAAGAAGTTCAGTCCACTTTTTGGCCAAAAAGTGGAAGTGTTTTCCCTGATTTTCAAAATTTATGAAATTTGGCCTTTAAATTTCAAGCACTTAGAGATGGAATCTTAAAAAAAGTCACTGATCATAAAATGTAATACTCGCAATCTAGTTTCCAAATATGTAATTTATTTCAATACCTAGATGATAAAAATTGATTTTCAATAGGCATTTCTAAAAAACACTATTTAAAAGTCACTTTTTTTTTACCATACCATGCACGTGTATGCCATCCATATTTTGACCTAAATAATCACATTTTTCTAAATCATTATGGGAAAAGATTTGTAACTAATTGAAGCATGTTTTCGATATTTTTTTGTTAAATTTTTATTGGCCATATTTGTTGTTTTGAAAAATCGCCATGTACATCATGCATAAGATGACCTAAACTCATTTTTTTTTTTTAAATTGAAAAGAATTATCTGAAGTACATTTTGGTGCAATTCATTTTACAAAAGAAATATTTTAATAAAAAGTTATTAAAATATTTTAAAAAATTGATATTTCAAGTTTATGGATCAATTTCATTATAAATTAATTGAAAAATAGAAAAAATAATCCAATTGTAAACAAAATCATATATTTGGAATCTGCACTATCTCATTTATAATGGGTTTTAATTTTGTCAAAAAATTCTACAAAATAGGTCTTCAGACATATGTCCAAAGTCACTATTTTCCTGTGACATTGACATGACCTTCAAGTTGCAAGTCAAACCAAGTCCAAAGCTTAGGTTCGGGTCCCCAAGCCATTTCTCGAACCAAAAAACAAGCCAAAAACTCGACCAAAAATTCATATTTTAAAAAACGAGATCCTGTTTTGAAATGGGATCCCGTTTCATAAAAAAATATTCTACAAAACGGGATCCCGTTTTGAAAAGTTTCCAAAAATGGAAAGGATCTCGTTTTTTGCCAAAAATGGAAAGTTTTTAAAATGAGATCTTGTTTTGAAAACTTTCTATTTTTGGAAACTTTACATTTTTGGCAAATTTTCAAAACGAAATCTCGTTTTGAAAATTTGTCAAAAATAGAAATTTTAAAAAATGAGATCCCAATTTTTAAAAACGAGAGATCCCGTTTTAGTTTTAGGCTCAGAACTTTGATCCTAAACGAGATCCAGTTTTGTTGAAGCTAAATTCGAGTTTTTTGCTAAGGCAAAAACTTCCATGTTTCATGGACTCATCTTCTTACATTTACCCTATATTTATATTTATATTATATTATATAGTAAACTCTGCTTTAATAAATTGAGTATTATTATAGTTATTAATAATGTAATTAAGTTATAATAATATTATTATAATAAATAGAGATGGTGAGCGATGGTGCAAGTTGGGTGCGGGCTAGGGTTTTGATGCTCTAGCCTCGTTTTCCTTCTACATTCTATGTTTTTGGGTTGTGATTTGGGGCGACTGCTATTTGTTATGTGTTGTGGCTTGGGGAGGCTACAAATTTTTCCTTTCAGTGTCTTTTTTTAACTTCTTTGTTGCATTTTTTCCTTGGTTCTTGTGGCACATGTCTTATCATTGGTTTTTTCCAACATGTGGGGGTCTTTCTGGGGTCATTGGTTACTGTTACTGGCTTGGGGAGAGTCGTTTCTTTTGGTGATGCATTGTGTGCATTGTTCTAGGGCTTTCTTTAACTATGTTTTTTCTCCTCTGTGCTTTCTTCTTGCCTGTACGTGGAGACATTCTCTCTCTCGTTACGTGTGTGGGGTTTTGTCCAAGAGGTCACCTTTGGGGTTTATGGATCAGGTAGATCCGTGCAGTGCTTTCCATGCAAATGCAATGGAGGGCCTTAACAATTGTTTAAATGGTGAAGGTTCGTCAGTGGAGATGTGTTTTTCTAGGCTCTAAAAAGTAAATGGATGTCTTGAACGAAGCTAAGAATGCCTGATCTTGATGATTCAATTGAAATCAGTAGTAGATGATGTTGAATACTCGTGCAATCATGCTCTTATTTGTAAATTTATGGGAATCTAGCTATCTCTTCCAATTTTGGAATCTTGGGCTTGGAAGGTGTGGAATCTTGAAGGAGATATGGAGATTAAGGTTGCAATAAATAGTTATTTTATAGTTGTTTTTTCTTGCATGATAGACAGGATTCAGGCCTTCGAAGGGGGGCCTTATTTTTTTAATCAAGTCGAGATTTTTATGAAACCTTGGCATGCAAGCTTTAATGCTAGTGAGGAGCTACCCACACGGGTTCTTGTTTGGGTCTACCTCTTGTGTCTTCCATTGGAGTGCTAATAAAGTGATATTCTACAAATGATTGCTCTCCTTCTTGGTAAGATAGTTGATCCAACTCAACAAACCTTGGATCAAAAGGTAATTACTTATGCTCGCGTATGTGTGGAAATTGATTTAAATAATCCTTTGTCAGATTCACTGGCTATGTCTATTGGTTCAATTTCTTAAATTCAACAATTAGATTATGAAACCCTTCCCTTCAGATGTTGGTTGTGTCATGAGTATGAGAATCTATAGAGGCAATGCCCTCAGTTTAATCAAAAATAAAATTCTAACTCCACTGTGGCTCCTCAGAATGATAAAGTAAAGGCCTCTATGGTTGACGAGGCGACAAACAAAGAGGGTTTCATTCCAGTTAGGCCTCGTAATAAAGGGCATAGTCAAAAGAGATCTTTGAAGGATAGACAAGATGATGGGATTTTCAAATGATTTGAGGTTTTGGAGGACTTGGTCCTGGAGGATTGGTGTCCTGTGGTGCCTCTTTTAGGTGGGGAGTCCTTGAGAGTAGCTTTATCTGGTGACAATGGGAGAGATTCTCAATTTTTTTCAACGGCTGAAGCTCAAGTGGACCAAATGGCTCTGGACGTAGCTTCTCAAATTCTAGTTGGTACAGGTCAGAGTGGTCAAGTGGATTTGGTTGGGGTTAGGGATTTGAAAGATCATATCTCTCCTGAACCAAAGGAGGCTTTATACTTCAAAAAAAGTAGTGGGGTAGTGAATGCCCTAAGATTACACCAGAAGCTCTTGAAGAAGGGGTCTCAAGAGAAATCTTCCAAGGTGGGCCACAAGAAGGATTTGGAGAAAGTCAAGCTATTGGGTGAGAATTTGGTTGATTCGGGGCTAGTGAAAACCATTGACTCCCACTTCTCCCCATCTTAGAAATTATTGTTATCTCATGGAATGTGAAGGTTATGAAGAGCATCCCTAGACAAAAGGTTATTTGTGAGATGTTTGGGACTCATTATCGTAATTTGATTTTTCTTTAGGAAACTAAGTTATCAGGGGATGGTATGATGAATAGGGCTCCTAGCATTTGGCCACATAGCTTGTATCAATGTGTTGGGGCTTTTAGTAAATCTACAGGGGTTGGCCTATCTTTGGGACCCTAGGAAAATTGTTCCTCTCTAGTAGTGTTCAAGTTGCTTGTCGATGTCGGTGGTTGTTGCCTGTTTGGAGTTGGGTGAAACTTGTCTTTTCACCAATATTTATGCTCCTATTGACCTGCCTGGTAAAGCTTAGTTGTGGACTCATGTTAGATATATCAGAACTCTAGCTCCTTTACTTCTGTGGGTTGGGGATTTTAATGTTGTTTCTTGTCTTGAGGAGAAACTATAATGCCCCACCATGAAACCCCAAAGGACAACACATCTAACTAACAATTATGACATAATTTTTTTTTAAAGAGAATCAACATATAGATCATACTACCAATTACATAAATTGTAAACTTCACGGACATATGCACTAACTATGTCCTTTAGGGTATCATGATTGCATTACGAATTTATCAATTAACTAATCTAACATACATCGTAAAATAACTAATAACAAGAGTTCATTTACATACACTGCATTAAAAGAATTAAATATATATATTTCCAAGATATAACACTATTTAAGAGCATAGAATACAAACCAATGGATACAAATACAACTTCCCAAACATGGGGTAGATCATTACACTATTTACAAATTTACATCAAAGCTTCCCTTATAAAAATAGGATGGATACATCAGAAACATGTTAAGATACAACTGAAATTTTTACAATACATAGCATCAACGTTATCTTCAAGTCTGGTACAAACTCTGGAATGTCTGCATGTGGTACAACATCCATGCTCACAAACATGAACTAGGAACCCAATGGAGTGCATAACATGTTCCACCTGACCATGTGGAACCCTAAGGTCCACCCTCGTGCTAGAAGATGACAATAAGGACCCACTACACAAGCAGTCAAGAAGACAAGGGCTAACATGACTCCAACATAACAACAAACAACACATAACAAAGACTACACTTCTAGAGGTATGCACACAACTGAGGGGAAACACACAACCAA
The DNA here is from genome assembly GCA_007115665.2 of Sequoiadendron giganteum. Classification (NCBI taxonomy): domain Eukaryota; kingdom Viridiplantae; phylum Streptophyta; class Pinopsida; order Cupressales; family Cupressaceae; genus Sequoiadendron; species Sequoiadendron giganteum. The sequence continues at coordinate 179,643,250 of CM021101.1, read as the reverse complement.
GGAATGCTAGGTTTCTATAGGGAAGAGTGTCATCACATGGTATCATCATGGGTTATCTTGGCAGTCTGACCCCTCTACTAACTCCAAACCTCGGCCCCCAAGTGATACCCATGCAGGACTACATCATCCTTTCATAAGGAAAAGGATGTATAGTCATGTTAATGAGGATCTCCTGGCAGCCACCTTGGCCTCAACACCTTTAACGGCCTTCCCGACTCATCCTGAGCCTCTACTAGCACTTGAGGCTATGAATGGGGCAACAACAATTATCTTATTAATGTGTGAAGAACCCATCTCAAGATTAATTAATTACATGTTGGGTATGTGCAGGATCATGATGGGCCAAAAAGTGGCGATATGTAAGCCATATGATGACCTATGTGGCTGAGGACTTTTTTTTAACCCAAAATTGATGAAAAAAAAAGAGTTTTTAAAGGAGATTCTCAGCTTTCCACCAATATAAATTATTCTTTACTTTGAATTTAATAAATAATTATTATTCATTTTCTATTAGAATTACGAATAAAGTCCTAATTGATAGGCTGATTGAAAAACATCTATAACTTTCAAACAGTATCACATTTTTTTAATCTGAAACATGCGTCACATTCTATGCTTCGCATAATATAGGATTAAAATAATTTTTTTAAAAATCATGAATTTTTGACCAAGTTAAGGTGGTTAGACAGACGAACTTTTATATTTTTTAAAAGTTGTAATAACAAAATCATAATTAATTATTTACATGGAAAAAAATTATAAAAAAATATGCATCACATCGAGACATGAGTCCTCTACTTATATCTAAAATATTATAAAAAAATATTATCTTTTTATTGTGGTTAGGGTGGTCAGACAAACACCTACTTCTTATTTTTACCCTAAAATTTAAATATTACTGCATTGAAATTTCAAATTTTCACCAAATAGATTTAAAATAAATAAATAAAGGTCTAGTAGTTTAAAAACTACATTCAATTTTCTACAGATTCTATTTTTACATTTTTTTAAAATAATATAGATAACTTATTCAATTTTTTACGTCAAGTTGTCTAACTTTGATTTTTTGTCTTTTTATTGCCACTTAAGGACCTATTTTTTCCATGATGATCCTACACATACCCTGTTATCACTTGTTTAATCCAACTCTCAATGGGTTGTCTTGACAGCCACTTGTGGGCCCAAGACCCCACTTCAGAGCCACTCCCCCTACTAGCACTAGAAGACCCAACACACATATGGGGAAAGACCAACTTGCACAACTCACAAAACCATGTGAATGTTCACATAAGGCGAGGCATGAACCATCTCGCTCACACAATAACCAACCATAAAATGAGCAAGCAATTAATGGCTAAACCCTCACAAATTCATCTCAAGTGAAATACCAACCATCTCCAGGAAAAACATAAAACCAAATAAATCAATAACCCCCTAAGCCTCTGGGAGCAACCACAACAACTTAACACTAACAATCCCACTTTCAAAAAAAACATAGACAATTGTTTCAAAATGAACTAATCATAAAACCCATCATGCAGAAAATTTCCCCCCCAACCTCTGGAAGTCTACTACCCATTTTGTACAAGGACTCCCATTTTGAACCAAAAGCACAAAACCATCACCAATCCAAAATTACCCTTATATCATGATCTCATAAAGGATTGACATATTAATTAATAACAAAATATGAAAGAACCAACATTTAAAATATCTTCTAATTCATTCATTTAAATAAATTTCTCTATAAAGATTAAATCAATTTATTTTCTTATTTAATTCTCCATTTTGCCTACTATATTATCAATTATTTACAAGGCAGAATAATCTTTTCCTTATATCAAACCTACATGCAAAGATATATATATATATACATATATATACACACACTTATATATAAATATAAATATTTATATATATAGATATGTATATATTTATATTTAATTTATAACGATATGTTGTTTTATTATTATTTTATTTATAGTAACTCAGATTATACTTTGATAACCACCTAGATAAATATACATAAATATATCAGCATATACATATATATGAATTCGAATCCAAGACTCTGAATTTAAGTCGACCAGTATAAAATGCCTACCAACACACTTTGTAAACAATGAATTTATAATAGATAGAGCATTCGACACAAACACACATCAATGTGGATATCGATTATTCACTTTCAGTCTAAGGTGAAATACATATAGGTAGCCGATTTTCAATCATGTAAAGGCATTCATTGAATTCTTAATCGTAGGTCATTCATTAACCATATCGAATTCCATATATAAACAAGAGTTGCAGAACAATGTAGTTCCTGCCAAAGTGTGGAAGAACAATGATGCTCTGGTTTTGTTTTGTTTTGTATCTTGTATAGTGTAAAAATGAACAAATTTCAATTCCATAGTGCTATTGTTTCTAATTTAAGATGGATGTCATTACAAGATTCAGTGCATAGTAGAAAAAATTCTATTTTATTTGAATCATAAATCAACTTTGGATCTAAATATAGTGATACTGTTGTTCAAAGGTTAAAATCAGAGTTTTCAAAATTGACTCTCAAATTGGAAGAGTCTAAGCTACTTTCCAAAGATATAGATTGACAAAACTATATGATAAATTGGATACTTGAAATCCAGATCAATAAGGTAAGTTAGTGTTATAGAAGAATTGTTGGACAGAAAGAAATAAATTATGATGAAATACTTTTGGGGTTGCAACATAGGAAGTAGAAGGAAAAACACCTTTCCCAAGATCTTGAGCAAATGGAATTGCTTCTTTTGCAGGTAATTGATGTGGATCTTCAAAAGCCCACCTTGGCTGGATCTGTTACAACCAACCAACTCCGTAGGATCAATAATGGCCAAATTTGATTTATAATGATGTATACATTTGATCAACATCCACTTAAGTTAAATAAAGTTCTTTACAGGGAAAAAAATGTCATTCTTGCTCAGCTAATTGAGGTTGTCTCAAATGTGTCTAACTCGCTATGGTAATCTTCCATGGACAAAAAAGTACAAAAAATCTTCTTGTTAAGTATTATGAACCAAAAACAGACCTTGGAAAACCAAAACAAACTATTTTTCAAATTTAACCAAAACTTAGACAATATCTTTTAATCTTCATAATCCCAACCATAAAATGACTTGGAACTGTAACAAAAGAAGCCACTAGGCACAACATTTTACAACATACTTGTGGTAATCATCATAGTCGAACTCATAGCCCACAACCTGCAAAGATTCATAGAACAATAACAGGAAAAAGTCATTTGTGACATTCATTACCAAATTCCTTACAATCAGACACTGCAAAAATCCATATAACAGAAAAGCAAGGAACACTAACCTGAGTCTAGCCATAGTTATGCCATAATTCTTATACATTTCTCTGCAAAACTTTGTGACTTTGTTCTTGTCAACTCCAAGTTTTTGAACCACATAATCTATCACACCATTAATCATATCACACATTAAGCAAAACTTAGAAAAATAAAAATGGTGGAGTATAACCCATGAACAAGAAAATCATTGTACAAACATAATATAAAAAGTTAAAAGAACAAATTTTTCAGCCACAACATTACCTCCAATATTCTTGGTGCATGCCGCAGTAAGCCCTGAACTTAAAGGGTACAATGTGTCATCAAGATCTGAAGAGAACGTCAATCAAATTAGAAATTTGCTAAAACTTCTAGAAACTACCTGCAATACAACATATCTGTGACAAATTTTCTCTAACAAACTCGAATTTGGCCTATACCCACCGAATAGAAGGCAGTCATATCGAGGCCTCTTATCTATTGATTGTCTCTCATCCACCGCCATTGCTTCTATTGTTACCAACAAACTAAACCACACATACAATCCAACATGGGTATCAAGAATTGAATGCAAACAAGTCTCAAGCAACAAAACAAGTTCCAAACTAGTTCTGAATAACGGGATGGAAGAACCAGAGAAATTATGACTGCAGTTCACATGCCTTGTCTTTCCTACCAAATTTTGCTAACATGCACACCAAAACCCTCGCAGCTAAGACACGTTCACAGCCTCTCTCGATGCAATTTCCAATGAATGTAGAGATTCTGACAATCAGCAGAAGCCTTGCAGGCCAAACCATAATAGTCATGCGCTCTCTTGCCTCGTAACAAATGTAGAGGCTCTAACAATCTACAGAACTATTTCACAACCCAATCACAGAGCGTCAAAAATATTGCATAGAATATTTTGCATAAAAAATATGCCGATTAAGTATAGAAATAGCAAACCAAAAAAACATTTTGAAATAATTATGCATGTTGATTGGCTGTTGCAGGATAGATTAATCACTGTTTAAGCTTGGAGGGTTCCCTACAGTTCCCCGGCAGGAACTAATAACCCACAACCATGGAATAGAAAATTCAGTATCAAATGCAACCACAAGCATAAGGTCACAGATCTAAAAGAAGTGCCAATATAAAAGAAAACGCAATAAAAGAACATCATTGGATTAAGATTCCTGGCCAAAAGATAAATTTTCCTTAACAAAAAAACTCAAAGCAAAAGAAAAGCGGATCACCTCAGGCGCATACCAAAGGATGGCTATCCTACAGCGGACCTCACACATAATGAATGAAAAGCAGTGAATTCAAGCATGGAAAGAGAAACCATAGAAAATAACGATAAATCGAAGTCTCCAAGTGCATGTAAATTGAGTCACAGCCTATTACAAATATCAAAATCTACATATTTTATTTTAGTCGATAATAAATAGAGAGCGGTTGTTTCCCAAGTAAAAAGCATCAATCGAATCCACTGTGTAAGCCAAGAAAAGAAACGCAGAGCATACATTTCAAATGCCAAAAATGCAAATCAGCATTGAAAATTATTCACGTGCGCATGCCTTGAAGCACAAGCATCGAACCACCCTCCAGGGGCGTCACCCTACAGGGCATTAGAAGAAAACTTTTAATGTAAATTAACCGAATAAAACTCATCCCATTGATAATCCCTATTGCTAAAAGTGAAGCAACTACAAAGGAAAAGACTATCGGGTGCCCATAACAATGGATCTAATAAGGATCGAAACCTTCTAAAGAGCTAATAGAAGGCGGTGATACTGGATCCATCAAATTTGGTGAATGAGAGACTCATAATATTCGAATCCTCTAAAATGACTCACCTAAATTCTATGTACAAACAAATGCGGCATATAAAGTCACAACACCAAAATAGGAAATCGCCATATCAAAAGAACCACAACAAACGCCTATACTATCCCACCGACATAAACACATTTCACAGTACAAAAGGTTAATACAAATCATAGACAAAATTGTAGACATTCAATATCGTAACCATGTAAGGTTGAGATAAAAGTACGACAACCCATTTAAGCCAAGTTCAACCTCAATAAACGAAACAAACTATGCGTACACAACAAGCTGTAGAGTTTTCTATTTACATAATTCGAATAAAAAATAATATATTTAAATTAAAAATTCAAATGCCTTTTCAATTTGCTTCATCATACAAAAATAAAATAGATGGATACTTCATTACCAAACAATATCAAACTGACAAACATTCATTTTCAACGAATAAGTGAGAGAACGAATTCAAAATGCATTAATCGGATAACGAGACAAAGAATAGAGATGAAGCCAACCTAAATTCCAATGCTATTGAGACAAAAATCGGTGCTGAGATCAACTGTTACATTTGTAACAATCCTCTTCTTCAAACAATTCAATAACGATCCACTTTTCTCAAATTCTCTTATTTTTTTTCAAAACAAAACATGAAATACAATTATTCTACAAAAGAATTTCTTTTAGACCAAGTTCTCATTCGAAAACTAAAAATCAAAGATCCACCAAAAAAAATATTTAGTAACCAAAGAAAGCTTTTGTTTCTCGAAAACAAAAAACGGATTAAATTCTCGTTAAGACAACACGTTTCCAAACAATAACCAGTTCAAAGTCACACATGTGCTTTGAAATTACTTTTTCTATCTTTTTAATAGATTTTATAGTTTAATCTTTATCACATTCCAATTTAATGTTTTATTTTAATATCTTTTCACATTTTAATTTATTATTAAAAACTCAGCATTAAATGATAATTATCTTTATATTTAATCGTCGAGTTATTTTTTTAACTTAATGATTTATTTTAATAAATTAATTAACCAAGAACTTCAAAACTATTTATCAACATTGTTTATTTCATAATTTATTTAATCCGTCAGCTAAACAAACAACATTATTTTAAATAATTTAATTCAAACAATTCAAAACAAAATTTATCAAACACCATACAAGGGCCAATTACGGAGGGGAACTACATCCTCCCCTATAAGATTTGACTTTCTCCTGGAAGTTGCAAGGTTAGAGTAAGACATACACACGTTAATTCTAGAACTCTCTAAATAATACCATGTTCACCTTTCTTTTAATGTAAATATAAGCAACATCAAATAATCAAGCAACCTAAATGCCAAACAATTGTCTAAACCTTAATCATGATTGAGAAGCAAGACCATTGACCACATACCACAACAAGACTAACGGGGTGATCACCAAATACTCATCCTCGTCGAGGATGATGGCAAGGGTAGGGGACCTTTTGTCATCTCCATTTTCAACAACATTACCATTGGGTTTTAAGACATGCTCAGACCTGACAAATTAGGTGGAGTCGATGCGTAGTACCTGTAATCTGTATCAGATAAACTGTCAAACTATATATATATATATCAAACAATCAAACACACCATGAGAGGAAAATACAGCATAGCAAGGTACTCGTGAACGAGTAATGCTACACTGTCCCTCCCACCAAGACACTTCAAACAATAATCCACATCAACGAATAACAAAAATTGAATCGTAAACAACATAGATCAATCATGAATTAAATGCACAGTAAACACAATCATATAACCACATGATGTTCATAACTAAATCAATCTGAACACACAAATAAATTCATATCACCATTATAACATATGCATAATTCAATAGTATCATGTACATCAAAGTATGATCAATTGTCATCCAAACCACTCCAAAACAGAAAAACTAACATCTACCAAGTGTCATCAACTAGCATCAAACAATGAATACATTGTCAACTAGGGTATGGGCCACACGGGCCTTTTACTTTAAAAGAGGCTCCTCTTCATTAATCAACTTTCTCATTCTCAGAGAGAGAACACTCCTCTGGGTCCTCGTCAGAATCTATTACAACCTTCATGGAAGAGGAGGGATGTGCACGCAGGCACTCTTTTTTCTCTCTAGTCAAAATGGGTGCATTGGGTCCACACCCTAAAGGCCAATCTTGAGATGTAGAAGGTTTCTTAATTTTAGGGTTTTGCTTCGATTCCTCAACCTTCCTACCCCTCTTCAACTTAAGTTGAGTGAGGACTTGACCTAAAGTCTCGTCATCAGGAATCTCGGGTTGAACCTTAATCTTGGAGTTCTGGCAGTTAGCCCCACAACCACCACCACGACCTCTACCACAACCCCTACTTTGACCTTTAGGCATCTTCCTACACATCAAAACCAAAAGGCAAGTCACAGATATTAGGCGATAATGACAAAAAGGAAACAACACAAGTTCAAGAGTCTAAACAACAAGGATAACCTAATGGGCTCAATGAACAAGAGAACCCAGTGTTAGAACCTTGAGCTTTGATACCAAGTGTAACGCCCCGCCAAGAAACCTCAAAGGATAACTAACAGTTATGATAATTTAAAAAAATAAAAATGAATCAACATATAGATCATACTACCAATTACATAAAATGTAAACTTCACATACATATGAACTAACTATGTCCTTTAGGGTATCATGACTGCATTACAAATTTATTAATTAACTAATCTAACATACATCGTAAAATAACTAATAAAAAGAGTTTATTTACATCCATTGCATTAAAATAATTAAATATATATATTTTCACAGATACAACACCATTCAAGAGCATAGAATATGAACCAATGGATACAAATACAACTTCCCAAACATGGGGTAGATCATTGCACTGTTTACAAGTTTACATCAAAGTTTCCCTTATAACAATGGAAAGGATACATCAGAAACATGTTAAGATACAACTGAAATGATTATAGTACATAACATCAACACTATTTTCAAGTCTGGTACAAGCTCTAGAATCTTTGCATGTGATACAACATCCATGCTCACTAATATCAACTAGGAACCCAATGGAGTGCATAGCACGTTCCACCTAACCATGTGGAACCCTAAGGTCCACCCACGTGCTAGGAGATGACAATAAGGACCCGCTACACAAGCAATCAAGTAAACAAGGGATGACATGAATCCAACATACAAGGTACAACAAACAACACATACTAAAGACTACACTTCTAGAGGTATGCACACAACTGAGGGGAAAAACACGACCAAGGAATTCTAGGTTGTTATAGGGAAGATTGTCATCACAAGGTATCATCATGGGTTATCCTGGCAGTCTGACCCCTCTACTAACTCCAAACCCCAGCCCCCAGTGATACCCATGCGGGACTACATCATCCTTTCATGGGGACAATGAGGTCTAGTCATGCCAACAAGGATCTCCTAGCAGCCACCTTGGCCTCGATGCCTCTAATGGCCTTCCCAACTCATCTTGAGCCTGTACTAGCACTCGAGGCTATGAATGGGGAAACAACAATTATCTTATTAATGTGTGAAGAACCCATCCCAAGATTAATGAATTACATGTTATCACTTGTTTAATCCAACTCTTAATGGGTTGTCCTGGCAGCCACTTGTGGGCCCCGACCCCCACTTGAGAACTACTCCCCCTACTAGCACTAGAAGACCCAACACACATGTGGGGAAAATCCAACTTGCACAACTCACTGAACCACATGAATGTTCACATAAGGCAAGGCATGAACCATCTCGCTCACACAATAACTAACCATAAAATGAGCAAGTAGTGCATGGCTAAACCCTCACAAAGTCATCTCAAGTGGAATACCAACCATCTCCAGGACAAACATAAAACCAAATCAATCAATAAACACCTAAGCCTCTGGGAGAAACCTCGACAACTTAACACTAAGAATCTCACTATCAATAAAAAACATAGACAACTATTTCAAAATGAACTAATCATAAAACCCATCATGCAAAAAATTCCCTCCTAGCCTCTGGTAGTCTACTAACCATTTTGTACAAGGACTCCCATTTTGAACCAAAAGCACAAAAACATCACCAATCCAAAATTGCCCCTATAGCATGATCTCATAACATCTCTTTACATAAAGGATTGACATATTAACTAGTAACAAAATATTAAAGAACCAACATTTAAAATATCATCTAATTCATTCATTTAAATAAATCTCTCCATAAAGATTAAATCAATTTATTTTCTTATTTAATTTTCCATTTCGCTTACTATATTATCAATTATTTACAAGGAAGAATAATCTTTTCCTTATATCAAACCTACATACAAAGATATATATATATAGATATAGATATATTTAATTTATAACGATATGTTGTTTTATTATTATTTTATTTACAGTAACTCAGATTATACTTTGATGACCGCCTATAAATATACATAAATATATCAGCATATAAATATATGAATTCGAATCCAAGACTCTGAATTTAAGCCGACTAGTATAAAACGTCTACCAACACACTTTATAAACAACAAATTTCTAATATATAGAGCATTCGACACAAACAAATGTCAATGTGTATATCGATTATTCACTTTCAGTCTCAGGTGAAATGCATATAGCCTATTTCCAATCATGTAAAGGCATTCATCGAATTCTTAATAGCAATCCATTTATTAACCAAATCGAATTCCATATATAAATAACCTACAGCCATGGAATAGAAAATTCGGTATCAAATGCAACCACAAGCATAAGGGCGCAGATCTAAAAGAAGTGCCAATATAAAAGAAAACACAATAAAAGAACATCATTGGATTAAGATTCTAGGCCAAAAGATAAATTTGCCTTAACAAAAAAACTAGAAGCAAAAGAAAAGCGGATCACCTCAAGCGCATACCAAAGGGCGGCTATCCTACAGCAGACCTCACACATAATGAATGAAAAAGCAACGAATTCAAGCATGGAAAGAGAAACCATAGAAAATAATGGTAAATCGAAGTCTCCAAGTGCATGTAAATCGAATCACAGCCTATTACAAATATCAAAATCTATAGATTTGATTTTAGTCGATAATAAATAAAGAGCGGTTGTTTCCCAACTAAAAAGCATCAATCGAATCCACTGTGTAAGCCAAGAAAAGAAACGCAGAGCATACATTCAAATGCCAAAAATGCAAATCAGCATCAAAAATTATTCACGTGCACATGCCTTGAAGTATAGGCATCGAACCACCCCCCAAGGCGTCCCTCTACAAGGCATTAGAAGAAAACTTTTAATATAAATTAATCGAATAAAACTCATCCCCTTGATAATCCCCATTGCTAAAAGTGAAGCAACCACAAAGGAAAAGACTATCGGGTGCCCATAACAATGGATCTAATAAGGATCAAAACCTTCTAAAGAGCTAATAGCAGGCAACGATACTGGATCCATTGAATTTGGTGAATGAGAGAAACTCATAACATTCGAATCCTCCAAAACAACTCACCCAAATTCTATGTACAAACAAATGTGACATATAAAGTCGCAACACCAAAATAGGAAATCGCCATATCAAAAGAACCACAGCAAAAGCCTATGTTGGCCCAATGACATAAACACATTTAACAGTAAAAGGTTTATACAAAACATAGACAAAATCGTAGACATTCAATATCGTAACCATGTAAGGCTGAGATAAAAGTACGATAACCCATTTAAGCCAAGTTCAGTCTCAATAAAAGAAACAAACTATGCGTACACAACAAGTTGTAGAGTTTTCTATTTACATAATTCAAATAACAAATAATATTTTATTTAAATTCGAATTCCTTTTCAATTTGCTTCATCGTACTAAAATAAAATAGATGGATACTTCATTACCAAACAATACCAAACCGACAAACATTCATTTTCAACGAACAAGTGAGAGAACAAATTCATAATGCATTAATTGGATAACGAGACAAAGAATAGAGATGAAGCTAACCTAGATTCCAACGCTATTGAGATAGAAACTGGTGTCGAGATCAACTGTTACATTCGCAATGATCCTCTTCTTCAAATAGTTCAATAACAATCCACTTTTCCCAAATTCTCTATTTTCTTTTCAGAACAAAACATAAAATACAACAATTCTACAAAAGAATTTCTTTCAAACCAAGTTCTCATTTGAAAACTAAAAATCAAAGATTCCCCCAAAAAAATATTTAGTAACCAAAGAAAGCTTTTGTTTCTCGAAAACAAAAAGCGGATAAAAATATCGTAAAAACAACAAGTTTCCAAACAATAATCACTTCGAAGTCACGCATGTGCTTCAAAATTACTTTTTCTATCTTTTTAATAGCTTCTACACTTGAATGATTATCACATTCCAATTTAATATTTTATTTTAATGTTTTATTTCATTTTAATATCTTTTCACATTTTAATTTATTATTAAAAACTCAAGCATTAAATAATTATTATCTTTATATTTAATTGTCAAGTTATTTTTTTAACTTAACGATTTATTTTAATAAATTAATCAACCAAGAACCTCAAAACTATTTATCAACATTGTTTATTTAATAATTTATTTAATTCGTCAGCTAAACAAACAACATTATTAAATAATTTAATTCAAACAATCCAAAATATAATTTATCAAACACCATACAAGGGCCAATTACGGAGGGCACTACAAAAACGAGGTGGGATTGCTAGGCTGGACCAATCTGCATGTCTCCTCAGGGATAATATTGAATCTCTAAACTTGGTTGATGTTAAGCCCAACAATGGTCTCTTTACGTGGAATAATAGGAGATGCATGGGGAGAATGCTATTTCTGATCTAGGTTAGATCATTTCTTGGTGTCCTACTTCTAAATTGGGGTCATATTATGTACTTGCTCGAAGATTTTGGATTGGAGAGGGTCGGATCATTGGCCAATTAAGTTCTCTGCTTCTCCTTCCAGAGTTCCTAAGAACCCTTCTTTCAAGTTTCAACTTATGTGTTTGCGAGACTCTTCTCTTCGTGATCTTATTGATGAGTGGTGGCGACAGGGGAAAATTGCTCATGGTAGGGCTATGTATTCATTTTCCAAAAGATTGCAGTTTGTTAAGTTAAAGCTCAAGCATTAGAATAAACAGTGCTTTGGAAACCTTCACAAAAATAAAGTGTCGACTCAAGCTAGTTTTTCTTCTATCACCTGCAAGATTTGTGACCAGGGACTTTTCGAGGATCTGATAAGGGAAGAATCAGTTGCAATGAAGAAGCTTGAGGAATGGGAATTGTGTGAGGATATCTTTTGGAAGAAAAAGTCTCATGTGGATTGGCTTCAGGAAGGGGATCAAAATACTACTTTTTTTCATAATTTTGTCAAAGCTCGTAGGATGGGGAATCTTATACCCTCTCTGGTGTCACAGGAGGGCGGTCATCTATCTTCCATGGCTGAGATTTCTAGGGAGGTTGTTTGGTTCTTTACTATCCTGTTCTCTGAGGATTCTCTTCCTAATGATTGTGAGAAGGCCATTTTTTATTGCATCCCCTCTTTGGCTTCTTATGAGATGAATGTGACTCTCATGTGTCCTATTTTGTTGTCAAAACTGGAAGAGGTTGTGTTCCAAATGAAAAAGGTAAGTCTTTAGGTTTGAATGGCTTCCCCTTTGAGTTTTTCTAGGATTTATGGGAAATCATTAAAATGGATCTTCTTGAGGTGGTTCCAAAGATGCAGTGTAATAAGCAGATGCTTCAGACTATGAATTCTACTTTCCTAGCTTTTATTCCTAAAAGGGAGAGAGCTAATTGTTTAGATCAATTAAGACCCATTGCTCTCTGCAATGTTGTTTATAAAATTATCACTAAATTTATTGTGAAAAGATTGAAGCATTGGCTCAACTCTTTGATTTCTACTGAACAAGGGGGATTTGTTGATGGTAGAAAAATCCTATATGGTATCGTGATTGCTTGGGAGGCCATTCATTCTATGGAAAATTTGAAGGAGAAAGCTATGTTCATCAAGCTTGATATGGCTAAGTCTTATGATAGGGTCAGATGGGATTTCTTACAAAATGGTCTTACTAGCTTTTGGTTTGGATAGGGAGTGGATTACTTGGGGTCATGAGTTGTGTCACTTCTTCTTCCTTCTTTGTCCTCATTAATGGGGAGCCTTCATAACTATTTGGTGCCTCTAGGGGCCTTCGACAAGGTGATCCTCTTTCTCTATATTTGTTTATTATCATGGTAGAGGGGCTGGGAAGATTTATTAAGTCTTGTGTTTACTAGGATTTGATTCAGGGTTGGAGTTGGGGTGGTAGGGTTCATCCTTATTCTCACTTGGAGTTTGTGGATGATACAACTTTGATGGGTATGACCAGAATTCAAGAGCCCATGAATTTAAGGAAAACCTTGGATATTTATTTGGGTGCTTTGGGAAAAAATATTAACTAGGATAAGTCCTCAATTTTCTTCTTTAATACTCCCCAACTTATTTAGAACAAGATTTCTTGGATTCTCAGGTTTCAAATTGGAGCTATTCCCTTCTCCTACCTAGGGATTCCCATCTCGGTGGGTTCCCAACTTAGAGATCTTTGGCGGGATGTGCTTGAAAAGTTTCGAAGGTAGGTGAGTCATTGGACTTGTAGGTGGCTCTTGACGGTTGGGCGGCTGATTCTCTTGAATTCCATATTATATTATTATGGAAACAAATCATATTATAATATATTTTTTTTCCATAATAATATAATATATTAATATAAAATATAATATAATATAATATATATAATAATAATATTATAATATTACATTATTATATAATATTAAATACATTATAATATAAATATAATATTACGATTGGTAGAGAACCGAAAATGTTTTGATGTAGGGGTGCTAAAGATTGCGGGCAAAGCCGTGGGTTCGGCCTAGGGTTTCTCCTGCACATTTTTAGTGGGGGAGGCTCGACCCTCCCCCACCCAGGTTTGTTCTTCTCCATCTTTCCATTAAATTTACATACTCTCTTCCCTCCAAGTGTTGTTTTTTCTTGCATGCCTCCTCTATTTCAGTTTTATTTTCCTGCTTTTGCTCTGTATGACCGTGGTCTGTGAAGTGTCTTCATGAGCATGCCTTCTTAATGGAGGGGGGTACGGAGCCCCCCTCACCCTCTAGACCCAACCCAGATAATTGGGAAGGTAGTCAAGTACTGCTTCCAAAAATTTCAGGGATGTCGTATTGGAGGACTCTGCTTCTTGCTCTGATGGTGCCAAGTTTTTTATCCTCCCAAGTGACAGCGACAAGGGTCCTGGGGCCAGTGGAGGAAGGTCTGGTAAGTGTTCTCTTGGTAACCCTAAGTCGGTTATCGTTTTGCCTAACAATGAAATGGTAAATGCAATTTATAAAGAAATGAGAAAACTTTCTGGTATTGCAATCTTTTTGGTTGTTGTTGACTCTGGGAATTTACCAGCCATAAATTTTTTAGACAAATGGTTGAGAAATGTTTGGCTTAAAAAATTGAATGTACAAGTCTCTTTATGTAGAATGATTCAACGCAGTCTATTTTTGGTTTTCTTTAAGAACCATTAAATGCAAGAAAAGATCCTGAAAAAACCCTGCTGGAGCGTAGAGAAAAGCATTTTCAAGGTTGTCCCCTGAACCCTTGGAGAAAATGGGGATAAAATCCTAGCTCTATCTTGCCCTCGTTGGCTGCTTGTGAAGGAAGTCCCTCACGACCTCTGGTCCTTTATCCCCCAACTACTTGGCCCTTTTGGAAATGTCCTAAGGATGGACAAACTGAATGTCACTCTACCGAACATGAATGCTCGCGTGCTTATTTTGCTTAACCATGGCATGGATTTACCTAGTAAATTGGGCATCTCATTTAAAGGTTCCTTGCATTTATGCCCGCTTGAGATTCTTGGTGGGTTGAACACTTGCTATCTTTGTAGGCGTGAGGGGCATATCAGAAAACATTGCCCCATCATCAAGAAAAACACCAACTCAAACCCTAATCCTTAAGGCATCATTGCTACTAGTCAGACCATGCCTTCTTGTTATGAGGAAACTCCTTTGGTCTCAGCTCCCTTAGGAGTCTCTTCTAACTACTCTGTCGCTTTCGCTACCCACTCTCATGTTCATCCCTCTTCCCCTCACTTGCCCTTCCTTGACCCCGCTCTTGAGGTCGTCCCTTCCAACCCTCTCCCTGGCACCCCGACCCTCGGCAACCATCTTGTTGTTCTGCCAACCCTTTTGCTACCCTTCTTTTCGAGGACCCCTCCCCCTCTGTTGACGCTCCAGTCCCTTCTCCCCCTCCCATACCTGATATGGTCCCCTATGCTCCTGATCGCATCCTTGTTGTTGTTGCAGGCCTGTTGGGCCCGCACAAACTCAATGCACAATAGCTTGTTATGAAAGATATTAGGAAGAAAATTGAAGAAAATGATGCTAAGAACAACATGAATAAAGAACCTGAAACTAAGATTTTCCAAAATGGAATTATAATTATTGGCAACTCCAAAGTGGTTATGACAAATGAAAGCAGAGATATTAATAACAGAGTTGAAAATCCATCAAATGTCAAAAACCTGATTTCTAACTTTGAAGGCAGACGCCATGTTACATTAGATGTGCAGGACAACACTACCTATTTAGGCTCTTGCTCCAACCAAGATGGGAAAAATAAAGGAAACTTGGTGCCTGGCACCCCAAATAATAGTGTTATGTTGCACACCCAATCTAACATGTTAGTCTACCCCAGTGGAAAATCACACTCTAAATTAAATTCTCCCTCCCCTACGAAGTCTGACTGTAACCTTTTGAGTGGCACAGAGGAGGTTAGGGAGTTGGTGGGCTTGTCCTCACCAGAATTTGTGGAAACTTCTCCAGAATGTGGAGATAAGACCCCCGAGCCTTTAAAAGAAAGTGTGGAAGCCCTAGCTGAGTTGGTCAAGAACTGGACTGTTGACAAGACGAACATCTCTAAAGAGCTTAACAATTCCTTCAACCTCCCTTCTAACCCTACAAATTCTTGTAGGCAACTTGGTAATAAGGAAATCACCAATGGACTCTTGGAGCTCCAAGTGGTTGGTGACACACTTGTGAATGTGGAAGGCATGAAAGGGTCTCTTGAGACACCCAAAAATGTAAAGACTTCAGATGGAATTGAGCTTGATGCTACCCTCACGGTAGATCAGATGGATATACCCTACCCTCCCAAAGAACCCAAAAAAGGGGGAAGGAAAAAGAAATATATAGCTCTCAGCAAAGGAAGCATTGGCATAGGGAAAGGTAAAAGAAAGAAAAAATGTACAGTCCTCCCTACTCCTTCCTCCAAAAGGCTGGAGAATGAGGAGCGTGGACTGAAACTATTTGAACTTTTTAAGAATGCTAAAGATCCCCTTAATGAAGCATGTAATGATGATGCTTAACTGCACCTCCTGGAACGTCAGGGGATTGGAATCCCCTGATATAAATATATTCTAAGAAGATTTCTTAATCTGGATGAAAATAAAGACTTTGTTTTCCTCCAAGAGCTTAAGGTAGTGGGCTTCACCCTGGAGACAAACCTGAAATTTGTTTGGGGCAACTCCACCCAGGTTACCACCAAACATGAAAAAGGAAGGGGGGGCACGACCATTTTGATCTCCAACAATTGGACTCAACACCTCTCAGGCGTTGGGGCCTCCCCTTGCAATAGGGTTGTATGGGCCACTTTTCAGAAAGGAGATGCAAGATTTGGTGTATGTTCAATCTATGCACCCAATGATTACAAGGAAAGGACCATTTTGTGGAAATGGCTCCTGGACCTCCCTAACATCCCATGGATTGTTGGTGGGGGCTTTAACATGGTAGAAAATGATGAAGACAAAAAAGGTGGCCTGAACATGGAGTGGAAGGGAAATGAGAAACATTTTTGGCTAAGGTTGAAGAATAAACTCAACCGAATTGATCCCATGAAAGGGTTGAAAAAGGAAAAAAAATATGTCTTGTACACGTGGTGTAATGCCCAAAAAGGAGGCAAAAGAATCTACTATAGGCTTGATAGGTTCTATGTTAACATAAACTACTTTACCTTTGAGCCCCTTTAAGATGGTAACAAAGTTGTGGTCTACCCCTATACACTGTCAGATCATCACCCCATCAAAGATCACATTGTTCTTAATAATTATGGAAGAAAAGTGTAGAAAGGCAAAAGTAATTTCATCCTCAACACCAAGTTGTTGAAGGATGAGGAATGTAGAGCTGCCATTACCACCTTAAGAGAAATTAACAAGCATATGCTTAAAGGACTCAATCCTATTAAAAGATGGAATCAAAATATGGAGGGTTGGAAGCTCTTATTTCAGATCATTAGTTAAAAAGGGCTTTGGACTCTAGAAAGCAAGAAAACTAGCTCCAAGAAGAGTTACTTGAGGTTGAAACAAAAATCTAAGAGGATCCTCACAATGACTCCCTGTATGATAGAATCAATGGGGTCAAAAGCTCCTAGAGAAGCTTTCAAACTAACAAAATCCAAGGCCTTAAGGTCAGAGCCAAACTAAACTGGCTTAGCTGTGGTGACAAGGGTTCAAGGTTCTTCTTTAGGTACATTAGAGAAAAAGGAAAAAAGGAGCAAATTGACCAAATCTACCACAATGGAATTGTTGTATCCAACCAAGAGGAAATCATGGAACAATTCTTCCTCTTCTACAAAGAAATTTTCCAATCAGAAGGTAATAGGGGAGAATGCATTACTGCTAGGGTGATAATCAAAAAGATAATTCCCACTAAGATCTCAGAAGAAGATGCTTTTGACCTTGCAAAAACTATTTCCAAGGAGGAAATCAAGAAGGATATTAGTGGCATGAGCAATGACAAATCTCCTGGACTGGATGGTCTCTCTATAGAATTCTACAAGGATTTTATTGATTGGATTAGTGATGATTTGCTTCAAGTTTACATGGAAGCCATAAAGAGGGGTTCACTTGGTAAGAACATAAATAAGGGTCTTAAATCAAACTCCTCCCTAAAGAAGGTAACAAAACAATGATAAAGAACTGGAGACCAATCACTCTCTTGAATGTCTCCTATAAGATCTTGGCCAAAGTAATGGCCAACAAGATTACTAGCATTCTTCCCAAGTTCATAAACAACACACAAACGAGTTTCATCAAAGGCAAATACATCTTGGAGAACTTGATAACTAGTTGGGAGACAATGGAATGTGCCAGACATAGCAACCAAAACCCGACCATGTTGTTGCTAGACATTGAAAAATCCTACGATAGAGTGGAATGGTCCTTCCTCAAAATGACCCTAGAGGCCTTTGGTTTTCCTCATACTTTCTATAGTGTGGTTAATACACTTTAAAAGGATGCTACTGCCCAAATTGATATTAATGGCTCACAAACTGAAACACTCTTCCTTGAAAGATCCATTAGGCAAGGGTGCCCCCCCGACCCCTGCCCTCTTTGTCATTGCCTCTTTGTCTGCACTACCTCCTAAGAGACTTCTCACACTCACCCAAGGTCAAGCGCCTAACCTTACCTGACCAAAATGAAATCCTCAATATCCAATTTGTAGATGACACTGCCCTCTTTGTTGATTTGGAGGAAGTGAACCTAGACAATCTAATGAGCAAGCTCAACTTATTTTGTTTGGCTTCAGGTGCAAAAATATCAAAAATGAAATGTACTATGCTTGACAGGTCTGAGGTCCCTCCTAATTGGTTAAACAAGCTTGAATTTCAATGGGGTGGACCCCATAAGCAAGTAAGATACCTAGGTATTTCATTCTCAGTTTGCCCCAACCTCAAGGAAATGTGGCTCTAGATCAAAGGAAAAATAGATAAGAAACTTGATAGTTGGAATAGATAATACCTTTCCTTTAAGGAAAGGCTCCAAGTGTGCCAAAAAATCATGTCCTCTTACACTTTCTACTTTGCTTCTATTTGGTTCTTTAGTAGTTATCAGGCGATGGAGGTTCAGAAAAAAATTAGGCATTTGCTTTGGTTTGATGGGAAGGGGAAACAGAAGCTACACGCTGTTAAGTGGGATTGGTGTTGTCTAGATAAGGCACATGGAGGTCTAGGACTTAAAGACCTAAGGAAGCACAGTGCAACTCTTGCTATAAAATGGATTCTAAATGCTTTGAGCAGCAATAAACCTTGGAAAGTACTGATAAGAAATAACATTGAGTAAGTTGTGCCCAAATTGGAAAAATCTTGGAAAGCTCTACCCTTCAGTGATCTCCTCATTACCAAGCACCAAATTGTACCTATAGGGTCAGTTGTCTTCAAAATAATTTGGAAAGCTTGGGAGCTCATTAGATCTAATGTTCAGTGCTCTCTCTTTGTTGAGCACAATTCCAACTTCTTCCACCCCAGCAGGTCCATCTGGTGGAACCTTGAGCATAACGGGAAACCACTAGCCCTCCTTCAGGGGTGCTCAGCCAAAAAATGGGCCCATGTTGGCATTAAGAATTTCAAGAACATCCTAAGGGATGGGAAGTTGTTGGATTGGACTCAACTCAAAGAGGACTTTAACCTGCCTCAATCCAACTTCAGAACCTACTTGGTGCTCAAAGAGGCTTGTAAAGACCTTCCCCTTAATCTAAAGAGCAAAGGTAATGTCTGTACTCCAATTGAGTTTAATTGGATGGGCAGTACCCCCCTGTATGATGTCAAAACCAAAATTATTTATAAGGAGCTAATTAAGTCTAAGCCCCCCACGGAATACTTGAATCATATCTGGCATGTTAATAAAGAAGACGAGTTTTGGCTTAATATTTTTACTTCTCTTTGGCATGATAGCGTGGATGCAAAGAAATCATGTTTTAGATGGTTATTGTTGTTACAAAAACTCCCTTTTAAATTGAATCATACTGATATTGACATCTGTACTATTTGCAGAGTGCCTAAAACTATTTTCCACATTTTTTTTCGAATGTCTATTTGCAAATGAGTTTTGGAATATGTTTCAAGTAACAGTCAACTTTTCTTTGAAATGAACAAAAAAGTAAACTGGATGCTAATTTTATTTGGGCATGAGCTAAATCTTAACAAAGAGTTGCATTTATTCTGGTATATCTTATCTACTGAAATCCTATGGTTCATTTGGAGGGCAAGAAACGAAGACAAGTTTAATGGAAGTCAGAGAATACTCACCGAGTCTTCCAAAAGACTCACACTCTTTAACATTGCATTTCAGGTTACAACTACGATGGTGATCTCAGAGAAGATGTTCCTGAATCTCCTCAAAGAAAATGTTGCGCTACCAAATCAGAAAGAAACAAAATTTGGTCATACTTGGCAGCAAAGACAACCCAATTTAGTAGTATTCATGAAGGCCCTTGATGCATTCCAGAAGGAGGTTAAGGAGAAGGCTCACAAGGCCCAACAGGAACCCAGAAACCCCAAGCTACACACGAATGAGAATCAAGCATTTGAGGAGGCTTTCTCAATTGAAGAACTTGATGTAATTGCAACCTTAGCTTGCTAGAAAGATGTAGAATCTGGTCGCTAAGCAGCTGCTACAAATGTATTTTATACATAAATTGGAAACCACTTTCAGCGTTTATAAATTGTATCTCTTCTTGTTGAAACTATATATTCCCTATATAATCCTATAAAGCTTGTAACTGCACCTTTTACCGACCCATAGTTGGGGGCTGCTATGTATTTTTTTGCTGCTAAAAAGATGAACTGTTATAAGCTATAGGAATACCTTTGTGCATACGATGTAGCTGAAAACTTAAACTATTATTAATACAAAAAAAAAGAAGATAATATTTTAATATTAATAACATAATATGTTGGATATAATCCCAACTCCTCTGTTTTCCTATTTCACTAGACCCGCTTCCTTCAGTGTTGTGCGATTATGCGATATATAATAGTATAATATTATATTATTATATAATATAAAATACATTATAATATAAATATAATATTATAATATTAATAATATAATATGTTGGATTTAATCCCAACTCCTCTGTTTTCTAATATAATATTATATAATAATATAATATAATATTATAATAATATTATATTATTATATAATATTATAATAATATTATATTATTATATAATATTATATAATATTATATTATTATATAATATTAAATACATTATAATATAAATATAATATTATAAAATTAATAATATAATATGTTGGATTTAATTCCAACTCCTTCATTTTTCACCGCAGATGCTCCTCCTTCAATGTTGTGTCTTGTGCAGTATATAATAATATAATATTAATAATACAATATGTGGATTTAATCCCAACTCCTCTATTTTTGTTTCACCACAAATCCGTTGCCCCTCCTTTAGTGTTGTGCGATATATAATAATATAATGTTTTATTATTATAATATTATATTATATTATACTATATTATAATATTAAATATAAATATAATATAATATAATAATATTATATAATATATATAATAATAATATAATATTATGTAATAATATATATAATATAATAATATATATATTATATATATTATATTACATAATATCATATTATGTTATATTACATAATATCATATTATGTTATATTACATAATATCATATTATGTTATAATATATTATATCATATTATAATATATTATAATATAATATTTAATATAATATATTGTATTGTAATATAATATATTATTATTATATTATATTATAATACAACTCACTCCCTCAAAATATATTTTTTAATTATGCACTTTAATATCATATTGTCTAATTTTTATTTGTGTGACTAATTATTTAGTTGTGTTTTTTACCTCACAATCAGATTAGTCACTTATGATGATCAAATTAGTCATTTATAGTTGTGTTGCAAAAAATGAGTAGAATTTAGTCATCTTTAGTTGTTGTGACTAAAATTTTTAGTCACGTAGTCATTTATTTGCCAAATTCTACTAGTGGTAAATTTACTGCGGCTTCGAGCTACCTTGAGCTGGACAGACAGATGTTTGGGAATATGGAGATGTCTTGGTGGAAGCAAGTTTGGAGTAAATTTTCTTGGCCCAAATGCACTTTCTTCTTATGGTTGTTTGTGCAAAATAGATGCCTTACTTGGGATAATTTACAAAAGCGAGGTTTTCATGGTCCCTCTCTTTATGTTTGTAAAAATAGTGAAGAAAACTCCTCTCACCTCCTTTTCTTATGCCCTTTTTCTTGGTAAATTTGGCACTTCTGGTGGGGATTTTGGAAGCATGTTTGTGTTCATGCCACTTCTTTGGTGGAGTTTTGGAATAGCATGGGTAGACCTCTTGCTCAAACATCTTTTCTTAAGTTTGATTAGGCCCTTGGTCCTTCCCTTATTATTTGGCAGCTATGGTTGGAAAGAAATAGGAGGATTTTTCAGGGTGTGCAAATGGTTGTGGAGCATTTGTGGCATGAGATCCTCTGTAGGATCCAAGAAACTATCTCTATGAAATGTGACTTGTTTGAGATTGTGGTGCCTGACGAGGAGGTTATTGTGGGAAATTTGAACCTTGTAGTTGATGATACTGGCTCCCTAGGGAGTAGGAGACAACAACGTTCTAAGCAAAAAAATACAGTGTGATGGCAGGTGGACCCCTCCTCCTCTTGGTTTTCTTAAGGTGAATACTGATGGCTCTTCTCGGGGGAAGCTGGGTCATGCTGGGATTGGTGGAATTGGGCACAATAGTGCAGGGGAGAGTGTGTTCTTTTATCTGTTTATAAGGGGCAATAGACTAACAATCTTATGGAGGCCTTGGCTATTCTCCATGCTATGGAAAGAGGGTATTCCCTCAATTGGAGGAAGATTGTTTATGAGTCTAACTCATAGATTATGGTGGATATGTTGAATGATAAGAGGTTGGATGGAGCTAGTTGGCAACTAGCTCTAGTGATTCAACAAATTTTGTGGATGTGTAACTCCTTGGAGCATATCACCTTTTGTCATATCCCTAGGGAGTGGAACAAAGTGGTTGATTACTTGGCCAAATGGGCTTTTGATTAGGAAAGCAGGTGGGAGTTGGAGGATTGGTGTATCCTACCATCTGAGTATGTGAAGAATTTGGAATGGGATATTTTGGAGGACATGAATATGTAGTTGTTTTCTTTTGGGGTCCCTTCGAAGTGCCCGTGCTTTCTTTTGTTTGGCTATGTACTTTTTCCTAATTTTCTAATAAATTTTTACCCCTCTTTTATTAAAAAATAATGTAATTAATATATAATTAGTATTTATTTTTATAAATTATATAATTATATTGTATTTATATTTATATATAAATAATGTAATTTTTTTGGAGTAAAATAATTTTTGGAATAGGTTTTCTTTATAGTCATGATGTACATGCGTGCATCACAATTGAAAAACATGGTTTTATAGCTAACATGGATTTAACTATTGGTCACTTATCTAAGAAAATGGAATGATTCCTCATGTGGCATGCCTTAACTAGCAAATATGCCAGTTTTTTTGGTTGCTTACTCTACCCACAATTAGTAAGCATATTCTTTGTCAAATTTTACTAATTTTACTTTCAAAATTGATATCATTTACAATATAGAAAATATAATCTTAAAGTAGTTAAAATAATTGAATCGAAAGTAAAAAATCCAAGGTTATATGACAAGTATAGAAATATAAAATAATTTAATAGTTATATTTTAGAAGATATTATTTTCATACGACTTGTATTTTGCCTCGATGTGGTTGTATAATAGTTACCAAGTAGATGAAATTCAAAAAAAAGATTCAAATTTTTCTTTGGTCAGATGGAAAGGGCAATAAGAAAAAACGTATGAAATGGAGCTAGTGTTGTCTAAGTAAGGCATGTGAGGGGCTTGGTCTAAAAGATTTAAAAATCCAAGGCATAGCCTTGGCCACCAAATGGATTTTCAAGACTTTGGATGGTGATGAGCCTTGAAAAGTGTTGATCGGAAGCAATATCCAAAGAGCAATCCCCAAACATGCAAAGTATTGGAAAAACCTCCCCCTTAGTGCCCTTAGTTGCTGACGCCCTATATACCTTGAAGGCTCAGTTGTGTTTAAAAGCATTTGGAAGGCTTGGGAGTATGTTAAGGAGTTCATAACTAACTCTTAGTTATCACAAGGTAGTGTTTTATACTCACAAAAGTCAATTTGGTGGAACCTCAATCATAATGGAAAGCCTTTGGCACTCCCACAGGGATGCTCGACCAAGAATTGGGTCGATAAAGGCATCAAAAGCTTTGCAGACATTCTTAAGGATGGGCTTCTAAAATATTGGACTCAAGTGAAGATTGAATTTAACATCCTTGAAACTCAGTGGAGGACCTACTCTATTGTAAGAGAAGCATGCAAGGGAATGAACTAGCTAGTAACTTGTAGGCCAAATGCAGAGCAATTTAAGGACTTTCAATGGTCCAATTATGCCAATATTACCAAACTCAATGCCAAAACTATTTACAACACTCTTTAAATAGCAAGAAACATATGGTCACCTAAACAAAGTATGGAATACTAACATTAACAGTAATATTGAATGGTAAAAAATTCTTTTAAATAACTGGACAAAAATAATTGAACCAAAGAAGGCTTACTTCAGATGGCTCTTGATTTTCCACAAATTGTCATATAAAATAAGTTCTGATGACATTGAAATATGAAAGATGTGCAGGGTACCTAAGACAATAAATCATATGTTTATTGTTTGTATATATGCAAAAGAGACATGAATTTTTTTTGTCATAACTTAGATATATGGGATGTTAATGGAAAACTCAGATTAGATAGAATTATTTTATTCAAAAGCAATAAATTTGGAAAAGAAAAAGCATTGTTTTGGTCTTGTGTTTCCATTGAAATTTTGTGAAGTATTTGGAAAGCAAAGAATGATGAAAATTTTAATGGGAAAAAGAGGGCACTTACTGAGTCCACAAAGAGACTCACATTGCACAATATTGCATTGTAGGTTACCATGACAGTGAAGGTGTCCAAGTTCAATTTTCTCAAATTGTTGGAAGAAGGAACATTGCAGATCAACCTTCAGGAAGTCAGATTTGGGCACACATGGTAGGTAGGACAACCAAGCTCATAAATATTTCTCTAGGCCTTGGAAGTGTTTCAAAAGGATTTCAATGAAAAAGTATTAAACATGCCTAGAATGAAGATCCTCAACCTTACTTAGGCCCAAAGACTTCACCAAAGAAGAGATAGAGGCAGTAGGAGCACTGTTGGGTATGAAGATCCCAACCTTGAGTGAGGAATCAACTTCCTAATACAGAGTAGGATGTTCTGGTTTTTGGTGCTATGGTGTTCTTCTATGAGTAGATAATAGCTTGGCCTGATATGGATCCTTTTTGACAGTATTGACAACTATGCTCACCTGATAAGCAATGTTTTGTGGCATAATACATATGGTTGCAGGTCAAAGATACTGTTACAGGTAGATTGAAGCATGCTCAGTAAATATCCTTTTTGATTTTCATGTTGTATAAATTGTATTTTTGTACATGGGCATTGTAAATTTTTTGATACAATACATAAATATGTAAAGGGTTCATGGAACTATTGGTTGTAATGTAATGGAGTAGGCAGAGTAGTAGTACTGCAACTCACCACTCTATAATTTTTCTGTTCAAACTATATCTAATAAAAATAAATAAATAATTATATTAGTAATTTTTTTAATTATGTTATCAGTGTAATAAATGCATTTATTTAATAATCTTGTAGTTGAATTTGTTGACTATAATTTGATGATATATCAATTTTTTTATGTTATATATATGTATGTTAGTGTTTTACATGAATTGAATATTTTACATTATAGACTTTTAGAATGGTTACATTATTTAGAAATTATTTTAATTTGAAGAGTTATTATTTATTTACTTAATAGTTATTTTATAGTTTGTTTTTTTAAATATATGTGGGAGTGTTGTGTGCCTTCTTATTCATCATAAATATTTTTTAGAGTAATACAATTAGTGTAGATATCAATCTCGAGTTATTTTGTTTATTGAAGTTTTTTTATAAGTTATTATACAACTATTTTATTTACTTTAAATTATATGTTTTATTTTAGAACTACTCAAGAATAATTTTAAATTTTTTTATTCTCTTATTGAATTCAAAATCAACTAATCATTTACTCATCAATATTTAACAAATATCAACTACACTAGTCATAGTTGTGCCTAGTATGAATTAGTTAAGGTCAACCCTAACAATTATATTAATCACTATCCTAGTAAATCATGATACACTTTCTTGCAATAATTTATGGATCTTAAATTGTTATTAAACCTACCTTTGAATTTGATTCCACAACCCAATATCACCTAGACAACAAATACTTTATTACAATACTACAAAGGCGGGTACTTACCACTATGTAGAAAATTTATATAGTTTAATATAAAATAACTCAACTTCACCTAGATTACAAGGGTTTTGATATCAAACTCAAAATCAACCAATTTTTTTAGGAAGGCTCTTTACTAAATAATTATTATTCTCATCAATATTTAACAAATATTTGTTATAAGGAATAATCTTAGCTTTGATTATACTAGTCATAGGTGTAATACAACTATAATCTTCATTGAACCAATAAAATTGTAATTCATTTGGCTTACAAGAATATTTTGATCTCAAACTATTATCATGTAATTCCCCTAAATTAGAATGTCATAACTCATCTATTGACTAGCCAACAAATTTATTACAATACTACAAAGACAATTTATTGCATCTCAATTTTTCATCACCCTCTAGACTATGTTATTTTACTATACATATTTAATTTTTGGACTAGGAAATACAAATGATGGTTAATTTAGGTATGTAGATTTGATATTATAAATTAGGAGGATATATTCCATGAAATAATGAAATTATTTTTTCAATTTTCATGTTAAATGAAAATATGAATTCATATTTTATATTTTATTTAAATTAAGTCGATATGATTACATTATCATGATATTAGATTAATTACTCTTTTGAGTTAATGAGGTGGATGGAAGATAGTGTTTCCCCTTCAAGGATGAGAGGGAGAGTATCACCGAAGAGAGGGAAGTAGATCCAAGATAAAATCCATGGTCATTAGGGATTTGAGAACTCACACACTTATGCACTAATAAATGTTTCTTATGATTGCATTAAAAATTCATGTTTCCTATAAATTTGATGTGGTTTCATATCTTACTCTTTGAGAAATAAATTATTGCTAGCTCCATTCACCTGCATTTGGTGACCACATGAGAAGTGTGCTTTGTATATGTTATTGGGTTATCTTCAGGTAGAAATTGTTGTTTTATTATTATGTCTTTCTGAGATAAATTTAGTATTCAAAATTACACATTACTCAATTAAGATACTCCTGCATTAAAATGAATAATTAAATGTTTAAGAATAAGAAAATAGGCTTGTTTATAAATATATATTAAAGTAAGTGAATATATATGTGTGTGTGTATGCACATATATGTTTAAATAATAGATAAATTATATATGTATATTATATCTATTATTTAAACATATATTTGTGTGTATACACATATGTGTGTGTGTTTATGCATACATTTATGTATGTTTAAATAATAGATACATAATATATGTATAGATCGATCAATAGATAATCCATACATATGTGTGTGCGTGTGTGTGTTAATTTAGTCTTTTTGAAATTTAATTTAAACTCAGACTATAGCTCAACCAATAGCTCAAGAATGGGTAGTTAATAGTAAGTATCGAGAATTTAATGGAAATAAATCCATTTGGAGGCCGCATGAATAGAGAGTAAATGAGGAGAAAGTAGGACTTTACTACTCACAGAGGGAAATGGCTATCTAGTCCCTAGAATGCACATGAGGCATGGATGACCCCATACATCATAACTATAGTAGTTTTCGTTCCTCAATGACTTAACTCACTACTTTTCAAAGGCAACTCCAATTCACTACAACATTTTTTCAAACAAATAAAACTGTAATTTGTAAAGTATTTTTAAATACCACCAATCTTTTTTTTTTTGTAATCTTATAAAAAATTTGTATTAAAGTGCTTTTTGAAAAACCTCTCATGTATGAGTGACATAATTTGATTCAAAATAATAATAACATGATATTTTTATCATGTTTTTGATAAGATAAGCAACATTTACAAGGTGTTGTACCCTTTACACAACGAGCCCCAGGGGCCAAAAGGGATTAACAAAATTGTACCAACAAAGACACCACAAATGCACAATAGAACACAAACAACTCTTGGAAAATAGAATTAGGAGTGATAAAAACTCAAAACCGACAGCAGTCCTGAGACAAAGATGGACTAGCTACCTAAACCAAGCCTCACAACCAGGAGTAACTGAACACTTAGGACTAGAACTAGTCCTATTGAGCCAAGACACAACCCATAAAACTTCATGCCCAAAAGACTGCCTGAAACAACTAGGCCACACAACACCTGCAGCAGCTGGTCTGCAACAGACCTCCTGCTCAAATCAACCAACAATGAGCCTAACAATTTCTTACCAATAAAGGGGTAATAATCACAAGTTGATGCAGGGAAACAATCTTCAAAATGCTCCAACCAACCAGATGTCGACCTCGACACCACCTCAAAAAAGGGGGGCTCCCCTCGATAGGAGAGGAAGAATTGGTGACTGAAACTACCAAAGAACCCTCCCTCCAGAGCAAGCACACTCCACCTTAATAGAAACCAACAAAGGAGAGAAGCACTTCCCACCATATCAACAACCCCTAGCTCAACCTCGACAAGAGAGGGCTCCACCTTAATAGGAGTAGAATTCACCTCAATAGAATACATTGATTGTTGAACATGGTGAGAAGCAAGAACTCCAATAGCACAAGTAAACACCCCTTCCCAAGGCATCCAAAGAGAAGAAACAAAAGGAAGAAACACAACAACCTCCCAACCAACAACATAATCAACCCTAAACACTGTAAGATCCTCCACTCCTTCCACAGAAAAAACACCATCCACCACAAGGGGCAACCAACCAACTAGGGGAACCCCCACGAACAAAAAATCCACTTTAAGCCACAAAGAAACTTCTTCAAGGTAAAAAGGAATCAAGCTCTCAAAGGGAACAAGGCTCCACCAAGCCACACCACGGTAGCGAGAAACATAGGGAGAGACAAGCAACACCAACCCAGGGCATAACCCCCTCCCCCAACCAAACACACACACAAAAACAACCACTTCCACCAACAAGGAAGCCATTTTGCAGCACCAACCCCCCCACAATGAAACATGGCAAGGTCTCCTTAACCACCAAGAGATCTTATTGAAAGAACCCACACTCCTCGAACTGTAAAAGAAAGAGGACACACCAGAGTCCTAGCGAACACAAACAACCACAACAAGGAGGCCAAAAAACCACACTAAACTAGCCTCCACAACAAAATCTTTATGCACAATCATTTTGAAAAATCTTTAATTAGACAATTTTTCCAAATAAAACTCAAAAAAAGAAAAAGAAAAGATATATCATTTCAAGTTTACAAGATTTTTTATTTTAAAAATAATTAATAAATAGAAAAATTTGTTCAAAAGAAAAAGAAATATATATTTGAAAATCAACATTATCACTTGAAATAGGTTTTAATTTCATCCAAAAATTCTTAAAAGAAAGTCATCGACCATATTGCTATATTTAGTTTTTACTCTTGTAAATTTCATGAGATTAAACCGAAGTATAGGAGTGAATATGAATTTTAAAGTTTATGAAACACGTACCCACTATAAAATGTATATTTGTTCTAAAAAGTAGCATGTAAACATTCTAAAAGGTAATCTATATGCATTTCTGGCGGGGTGACACTGTCTGGTATTGCCGGGTGACGGGCATACTGGCTGGTATTACGGGGCCAGACGAATATTCGGAGGAAAGCCCCTATAATATTGTATTGGGTTTTGAGTCTGAAGGCACCTTCGAAAAATAGCCCATCCTAGTATGGAAAAGACAAAGGAAACGAATGAAACAAAATTTCTCGGTTTCTCTCACAAGATTATTTGTCTCTTCAATTCAATGGAGCAATTTCCAAAATGCTCACAATCTGAATTGGCATTCCCATTAATTGTTTTGAACCGTAGAACTGTGAGGACTGATAGATTTCATAGCTTCATTAATGGCAATATCTCCATTCGTTGAGGTAGGTCACTTTTAAGTTTGTTTATAATGGTTATAAATTTGCCTGGCATAAAGTTTTTCTATAATTATTTGTTCGTAAAGAGAGAAATTTCGATATTGATTGCTGCGTCGTGCTTCTGTGATTCTTTTAACGATTTAAGATCGGGGCTGTATACAATATAAACCCAAAAAACTGGTGTTACGATATTCAACTATAAATCTCTCAGTTGCTTTTTTTCTTTTGTTCTTATTGTCCTATAATCCTATTTACTTTTCTCAGACAATCGTTTGCTCTGATTCAAATACAGAAACCTGCTCAGGATTGTGGTCATAGTTCCAACAATAACATTATTCAGCCCAGTATCTATATGGGCCTTTCTTTTAATAGCAATTGGCACTCTTGGCAAGCTGGCATAATAGCATATTGTAAAACTTTAGATTCCTTGTTGTAAGATTATGATGGTGGAATTTGACAGCTCATATCTCTACAAACCTGATTCATTTTTAGTTTTGATCCAGCAATCCATATCTTCGAATGCATCGTATGGTCACATTACTAGTCAGTTTTCTGGTGTAAGCTTTTTTCATCAGCCTACAAAATTCTCAACTTCATTTGGAAAAGAACTTTACTTCATTTCTTTACCTAGAAGCCCGAACTGATAACATGTTGGGAAACTATAGTAGAAGCCAAATAAATCACTAAATAAGGTGCAGGTTTGCCATAAGCCCTGGAAGACCTGCCAAAGATTATTTTTTCTTTTAAATAAAAGGGTAAAATTTATAATAATTTTGACAATATTACATCATAATGCCGTAAAAGTACATTATGGATCCGAAAGATTACCAGATATAGGTTGCAGTTTCAAGTTTGATAATGACATATATGTATATAACCAGTAAACCTGTAAACGCTCCTCATCAAATCCGTAGAACAGAAAAGAAAGATAATTACGGACAGTTTGAAAGTTAGTACCGTAACCAGTGTCTAAACAAGAACTAAAGCTTGCACTTCTAATATCAGTATTTGATTGAGGACTCCTCCCATGACCAGAGGACAGATTTATATAAGCCATACGGTCAAAATTCTGCTCTAGGAAATATCAGACTGCAGCACAGTATCATCAGAAATGCCAAGTCTGTCATCCTGCTCCAAAATCTGAGATTTCAAGTACCATCCTTCCACAAACCAAGGTCTGGTAGTAGGGAAGCTACTTTCATGGTTCTCTATGTTTTTGCAGCTACTTCACACTGCATAGCCATGCAGAACTGGTGATTTCACAGAAGATTCGCCTTATTTACATGCTCAATTCCCACTTAAATAATCTGCACTTTGGTGTTGAAAATGTTTTTGGATTGACAGACAAACCCAATTCTCTAACAGCTTGAATTCCTCTCTCAGAGACTATAGAGCCTCGCCATCAGTTTTCTCCCTCTCAAGTCTCAACACTCTGGTTTCCAGTGTTTGAACTTTCACCCCCTTAACCTTTACTGAATCCCATAATTCTAGAATCGTTTTCTCCTGGGCATTCTTGGTTTCCATCAGGTCCTTGACCTGGCCTTTTAGAGAGTTGAAATCCTCCTTGAAGGGCCAGAGCTTTTCAACAGTGGCACTAATAAAACGGCGCTTCTTCCTCCACGTTCCTCTTAGAATAATTATAATGCACAGAAAATCCCTTACCCATATTGGAAAAGTCTTAAAACGATTAAGACACCAGAAGTGTTCTGGACAAGTGGAGGAAGAAATTGGAAAGTCTTAGGAGTCGATATTTGGAACTGAAGCAAAATATCCTTTCTCCACTTCCCCTTGGACTGCAATTAAAATTGCTTCCTTTGCATCTAGAATGGATTCTTTGTTTCAAGGAGCAAATAATCCCTTGATACCTTCCTGTTGGTACTCATATGAAACTCAGATTTGATTCCTCTTTTACTCGGATGTGCCATCAATTGACCCTCAAGTTTGTCTGCCAATCCATTCAAAGTCATGGTCTTCCCAGTCAGTTTGCTCAAAATTGTCCAATCCTAGTTTGGCATTTTGACTAACAACTCTTGCAAGGTGATTCAAATTTGCATTACACTGACTGAAAGATGGAGAATTTCTTGATTGATGGTGTTTCTTGCAATGGAAAGAGGAGAATGGAATGGCTAACACTTGGAGTTGAATTGACAAAATTGACAAATGACTAAGTGAATTCCTCCCAAACACACATTTTAGGTGGCATTGCCAATTGAAAATCATGTATTTAAGGATGGGAAAAAGGTTATGAAAGCACACTTTTTAAGGATGGCAAAAGGGTTATGGAAATGTGCCCAGGAAAAACAGTTTAAAATAATCAAAATTTCTATGCACTTTTTCAGTGGCAAAGCTACCCAAAATCTCCACCTTGAGAGTGAAAAGTGGCAATCACTCAAGTGCAGTGTGCCCATGCATAAAATACCTCAAAATGAGTTCAGATCTGCGCCAAATAACAAGGAAGGATGCTAAGTGTTTAGTGCCATGCATGAAAGAGGAAATACAGACAAATCTGGGCACACTTTTGAGTGGCAAAAGCCACTAGAAGTTCCACCAAAGGGGCATCAAAAGGATAGCAATGTCTTGAGGGAAGTGTGCCTGATAAGAGGATGACTAAAATTACATTAAAAAAGCACATCTTTTTGTGGTTTCAACCATTCAAATCTCTGCCTAAAACTTGGCAAAATGATCCACCCCCACAATGAAGAGTGTAAAATCAGTCATAAAACCAGACATGCTTTTCCCTTGCCTCTGGCTAGCAAAAGTCCCACACAAAAAATGGCAAACATGTTAGTAAAGTGTGCCTAGGCTGAAAGGTGAATAAAAGACAAATCTGGGTGCACTTATTTGATGGCTTAGCCATTCAAAAATCCTTCCAAGCATATTTTCTTGTTGGCTTTGCCACATAAAAACTCTGTTTATCTCTGTGTTAAGTTTTTAGCACCATTTTGGAAGCTTTTATTAAGGTTTGCAGCTGTGTTCCAACAGTGTTCAACAGCAATAAGAAAAAGGTCAAAATATAGCGTCTGAGATCCCACAAGGGTGTCATTGGTATATTGTTTGTTTGAGCATTATGTGTTAGGATTTGGCTGTGGTAAAAAGGAGTATGCATATTGCCTTCTAAGTCTTCTAACTACCATGGTGTTCACAATATCAAAGGGTTTCCAAAATAAGGGTTCAAATTCTGAGGATAATGTTGAGTTGTTAGTAAGATATTTCGTCAAAGTTAAGGTTTCCAATGCCTGACAGAGAATGGATAGGGTTTTAGGGATTCTAGAGGATGTAGTGGTTTCAACTCAAAAGTTGTTTCAAATTTTTGAAAGGTCACTCATGTGCAACATGCTATTTTTAGCACCGGCCCATATTTGGTAGTTTTCAACTCCAGCAATAGTTAGTTTTAGGCAATATATTTGAGCCTATTTTAGGCCTTTATATTTTATTAATTGTTTTAGAATTAGTTTGATTTAAAGTAATTTTGTTTTCACTTTTTTTGTAGATAGGATAAGATAGCTTTAAAGCAGCATTTTTGGGATATTTAATTATAGTTCTTAAATCCCTAAAATATACCCTTTGTGAGCTCATAACTAAGTACTTTGAGCACATTTGTTAAATATAGTTGAGGTTGCACTTATGTTGTAGAAGCTATTATTTAGCGAAATTTATTGTAATTGTGATTATGTGTGTGTAATTCAATGAAGTAAATTGTCAAGAATTACATTTAGTCTGAAAGCTTTGTAATAGAGAGACCTATTTTTTAAATTGTGGCTTTGGATGTAGTTTAGTTGTTTAGTTGTTTATTTTATGAAATCATGTGGTGTTCACTGGTTTATTTATTTCTTGTTAATGCTAATTTATTGGTCTATGCTTTAGCTAGTAGTAAGCATTCATCAATTTTCCCTTCAATAATTTGTTTGCAATGAAATATTGGTCCCTATTTTAGCTAGTAATAAGTTGTTGAGTAATTCACCCTTCTTTATATCTAAAAATCTCACTTTAGTGCTTGACTATTAATAGTTTGACACATGCATTTGGGGGAAGAACATAGTCAATTAGTAATTCGCATTTATGCGAAACTCCCCACTGAAATCTTGTACAGTGTGCATACTTGTAAATTTTGTTTATAGTTTTAGTTAAAAGTTGGGGTTAGTTTTGGGTTTAGTTAGGTCTTAGGGGATTTTCCCTCGTAGTTGATGAGCACATGCTTATACTGAAGGGGGGTGGGGGGGCGGATTTGAATCAGTATAAGATAGTCTTTTTAACTTTATCGAATAATTAACCACAATGAAATCGATACAAAACACCTACAATCAAGAACACAAGATTTATGTGGAAACCCTTTCGGGAGAAAACCACGGAAAAATATTGCTTTATTGGTTCTCTTACAATTTTAGTAGGCACCAACCTACTGGAGGCACCAATCTCCATTTATCTTTGTAGGCACCAACCCATTGGAGACACCGATCCACGCAAAGGAGCACCAACCTAGCAAGAGACACCTGTTGATGTTATAAGCAGCTTAGGGCTGCACTTCCAGCGCACACACTTCAAGGAGAAAGCATAAATTAAATGATAGCCTTCTGGCTAGTTAATTTATATTGCTAATAAGTAATAAACATAAAGGGCCGACCCTATTAGGTTTGCATGTTTTGTTTATATTGGGCTGACCTTCTTTGTATTTAATGTATTTATATTATTCTCCCAAGGGAGCCGACCTAATTGAGGAGGTGCCTCATTTGTATAAATACAAGGTCTTTCTTTGTCATTTTACATTAAAGTTCATTTCATCATAATTCACAGCCTAGAAGAAGTTCACACTTGTGTAGCAGCAGTCCGATTTCAAGGAAGAACATATTCATTTGTATCTTTTGCATTTAGGAGAGGTGCGACTATTCATTGTATCTATTTCGGCCATTGTTGGGCCTGAGTTGTAAACAGATTTCTGCTCTTGTTCCTATATTATATAAGAGGATTATTTGCTTGGTTTTTCTCCCTCAAGAGGAGGGTTTTCCCAGGGTATCTTGTTGTGTTTATTATATTATGTGTTGCAATATTTAAGTGCTTTCAGTTATATAATCTGATCTAAGAAACACTAACATGGTATCTATCAGAGCGGGTTTGAAAAGATCGTGATCAAATTTATTTTGCAGCACTCACTTTAATCTTTTTCAGTCTATCTCCTATTTCAAATTTCAAGATGGTGAATGGTTTGAAAATCGAAGATAGACTCGAAGGAGTTTCTA
The DNA here is from genome assembly GCA_007115665.2 of Sequoiadendron giganteum. NCBI lineage: Eukaryota > Viridiplantae > Streptophyta > Pinopsida > Cupressales > Cupressaceae > Sequoiadendron > Sequoiadendron giganteum. The sequence continues at coordinate 179,607,782 of CM021101.1, read as the reverse complement.
ACTACACTTCATGGAGGTTCAGGATCATGCTCACATTAGAAGAGAATGATTTGGCTGAGTTTGTGAAAACAAAAGTTCCTAAACCTGAGGAGGAAGAAGAGAAGTTGCAGTGGAGAAAGAAAGATACTAGGGCAAAGAAAGTGTTGGTTGATTCCGTCAAGGATCATGTTGTATCGATTGTCTTCAAGTTGGATACAGCAAGGGATATGTTTACAACTTTGGAAGAGATGTATGCTTGCTCTCAATGGTCTTCCGCTATCTTGGGAGTTGTTTATTCAAGGAATCAGTGCAAGATCTAAACTTCCCAAGTTTGATCGGTTGAGGATCGAATGCATTCAAGAAGAGTCGAGACAAGCGGCTAGAGGCATTGGCCAAAGTTCAAAGAATGAAGAGACACATGTTCTCGCCTCTCATTCATTGAAGAAAGGAAAAGGTTGGAAGAAAGGGTTCTTCAAGAGGAATTGAGAGAATGGAAATGATGGTGCTCCTGCCTTCAAAAGGAAACGAGACTTATCCAAGGTTCAATGCTTTCGTTGTGACAAGTATGGCCACTTTGTGAAAGAATGTCCTCTCAGACCTAAGCAGCAGGTTGCCACTGCAAATGTTGAAGAAGTTGCTCCGCAGAAGGACTCAAGTGATTATCTATTCTATTCAGCCCTGTCAAGCAATGTATCCACCGATGCCAACACTTGGCTGATTGATAGTGGTGCCTCTCGGCACATCACTGGATTCAGGGGGCATCTATCAAATTTAGTGGAGAGTGACTCTAGTGAACAAGTTGTTATTGGAGACGATGCTAGATATTCCGTGAAAGGAGTTGGGAACTCCTCTCTTCACTTGGATTCTGGCATTTCATTGGAGTTGAATGATGTACTATTTGTTCCAGGCATAAAGAGGAATCTTGTCTCCATTTCAGCATTAGAAGACAAGGGTTATCAAGTTGCATTTTCTGAAGGCAAAGTTCTTATATGGTCAAAGAACTCCAACTTCAAAACTGCTCAAGTAATTGGAGTTAGACATGAATGTCTTTACAGGCTATGCACTCGTCCCCTTCAAGCTCTTGTGCATAACTATTCCAGCATATGTGATCTTTGGCATCGAAGATTGGCCCACATTCACTTTCGAGCATTTCCTATCATGGAGAAGATGGTCACTGGCCTTTCGAAATTCAACCAAGAACATGAAGGTACATGCAAAGGATGCGCCCTAGGCAAGAATTCAAAAGGTACATTTCATTCTAGTGAAAGTAGATCTAAATGTATTCTTGATCTCATTTATTCTGATTTAAGTGGTCCAATGTCTATTGCATCTTCTAGTGGTTTCTTGTATTACATTATTTTTATTGATGATTACTCTAGAAAGACTTGGATTTATTTCTTGAGATCTAAAGAATCTGAAGAGGTATTAGAAAGATTCAGAGAATTCAAAGCACAGGTTGAAAACCTGTCTGGGAAAAGGATCAAGGTTTTGAGATCCGATAATGGTGGAGAGTACACCTATGGTACCTTTCGTGATTTCTGTATTGAAGCAGGGATTAAGAGGGAGTTCAGTGTTCCCTATAATCCACAACAAAATGGTATTGTTGAAAGGAAGAATAGGTCTATTGTGGAAGCAGTAAAAACTATGATTCATGATCAAGATTTGCAAATCTCTCTTTGGGCTGAGGCATCTAGGACAGCCGTCTATGTTCAAAATAGGAGTCCCCATAGGATCTTGGAGAATAAAACTCTTGAAGAAGCATTCTCAGGGGTGAAACCAAAAGTCAGTCATTTGAAGATCTTTGGTTGTCCAGTATATGCTCATATTCCAAAGGAAAAGAGAACACAGTTAGAACCTTCTGGGAAGAAGGGAATTCTGGTGGGCTACAGTGAGACATCAAAAGCGTACAAAATCTACATTCCAGGTCAGAAGTCTATTGAGATTAGTAGAGATGTCACATTTGAGGAAGATGTTGCTTTCAGAAGACCCAAGGGCACTCTTATGGAGATCGATGAAGAAGAACCTCCTCAAGATATGGAAGTTGACCATATTCCAGAAAATCAGAAGGAGGTTCCAGAACCTAAAGAAGATGATCCAATTGAACCCTTGGATCCTACTGATGGGCCTTTAGATATTGTGATTGGAAAGAAAAGACCTCTTTGGGCTCGAAGGACAATGCAGGAGGCAAAAAGTTTTGCCGCCCCAAGAGGAGCTTTTAGAGAAAGCAAGAGACCTCATAAGTTCTCTAGTTATGTTGCCTTGATGAGTCAGATCATTGAGTTAGAGCCTTCAAGTGTCGAAGAAGCTTCTAGTCAACAAGTATGGAAAGATGCCATGACTGAGGAGTATGAGTCCATACTTAAGAACGATGTTTGGGATATAGTTCCTAGACCCAAAGGCAAATCTGTGGTGTCTTCTAAATGGCTCTTCAAAATCAAGCATGCAGCCAATGGGAGCATTGAGAAGCACAAGGCAAGATTCGTGGCTAGAGGGTTCTCACAAAAAGAGGGAGTTGACTATGAAGAAACCTTTGCTCCTGTGGCTCGATATACGTTTGTCAGAATCATCATTGCTATTGCTGCATCTAGAGGATGGAAGATTCACCAAATGGATGTAAAGACAACCTTTCTGAATGGTGTAATAGAAGAAGAGGTTTACATTGAGCAACCCGATGGATTTGAGGTACATGGGAAGGAGTCTCATGTTTGCATGCTGGAGAAGGTCTTGTATGGTCTTAAGCAGGCTCCTCGTGCTTGGTACGAAAGGATTGATCGTTATCTGTTGAGTCTGGGTTTCTCAAAGAATGATGCAGATTATAATCTCTACTTCAAGGTAATAAATGGTGAAGCCTTGATCTTGGTATTGTATGTTGATGATTTGATTATCATTGGAGAAGAACACCTAATTCTAAAATGTAAGAAGGAATTAGCTTCTGAGTTTGAGATGAAGAATCTTGGTCTCATGCATTACTTTCTTGGCTTAGAAGTTTGGCAAAAACCAGATGAGATGATTCTAAGTCAAGGCAAGTATACTATTGACATTCTAAAAAGGTTTGGTATGATTGACTGCAAACCTATGTCTACACCCATGGAGACTAACTTAGACAAGTTGAAGGAGGCTGCAGCTAGTTCCGAACTGGTGGATTCTACAATGTATAGGCAGTTGATTGGTTCATTAATGTATCTAGCTAACACTAGACCAGATATCTGCTATGCAGTAAGTGCACTTAGTCAATTAATGTGTGAACCAAAGCAGAGACATCTTGTTGCAGCTAAACATATCCTAAGATACTTGCATGGCACAATTGGATATGGGTTGAGATACTCTTCAGGTGTGGATTTGGAGCTGCATGGATTTACCGATTCTGATTGGGCAGGATGTGTCTCAGATCGAAAGAGTACCTCTGGTTGTTGCTTCAGTTTGGGTACTGCTATGATATCTTGGTGTAGCAGGAAACAGTCTTCAGTGGCTTTGAGTACAACCGAGGCAGAGTATATTGCAGCTTGTGTGGCAACTCGTGAGGTAGTGTGGCTTCGTAAGCTCCTTGCAAGTTTGTTTGGACAATCAATGGAGCCTACCATTATACACTGTGATAACCAGAGCTGTGTAAAGATTTCTGTCAATCCCGTGTTTCATGACAAAACAAAGCATGTTGAGATCAAGTACCATTATATTAGAGATATGGTACTGAGGAAAGCTATACAATTGAGGTATATCAGCACTGATGAGCAGACATAAGACATTCTCACCAAGCCTCTCTCCAGGATCAAGTTTGTGTACTTTTGAGAAAAGCTTGGTATGGTGGAGAATGCAGCCTTGACTGAGAAGGAGTCTCAGTATCAGTGATCTTTAAAATTGATAATGCATTTCTCTATTGAGAGAGATTTGAGGTGTAAGCCCTTGGTAATGCATTTCTCTATTGAGAGAGATTTGAGGTGCAAGCCCTTGGTAGTGCATTTCTCTTTGAGATTTGAGGTGAAAGCCCTTGTTTCCACCCTCTGGGAGAGCCATGGTGGATGTCATGTGTGTGACTCCATGACAACATCACGTGAGGGAATCCGTGATGATTTACTTGTACTTGTGTTTCACCCTCTAGAGGAGCCATGGTGAAAGTCACATTGAGGTGACAACATCATAATAAGTGATGAGCACTTGTACTTACCATCTATGGAGGTAGCCATGATGGTTGATATCACGATGAGGTGATATCTTATTTGTATTCACATTGAGATGATGTGTTTTGTGCAGCTGAAAGTATCATCCTTAGCTGAGAGGGAGTGTTGATGTTATAAGTAGCTTAGGGCTGCACTTCCAGCGCACACATTTCAAGGAGAAAGCATAAATTAAATGATAGCCTTCCGGCTATTTAATTTATATTGCTAATAAGTAATAAACATAAAGGGCCGACCCTATTAGGTTTGCATGTTTTGTTTATATTGGGCCGACCTCCTTTGTATTTAATGTATTTATATTATTCTCCCAAGGGAGCCGACCTAATTGAGGAGGTGCCTCATTTGTATAAATATAAGGTCTTTCTTTGTCATTTTACATTAAAGTTCATTTCATCATAATTCGCAGCCTAGAAGAAGTTTGCACTTGTGTAGCAGCAGTCCGATTTCAAGGAAGAACATATTCATTTGTATCTTTTGCATCTAGGAGAGGTGCGACTATTCATTGTATCTATTTCGGCCATTATTGGGCTTGAGTTGTAAGCAGATTTCTGCTCTTGTTCCTATATTATATAAGAGGATTATTTGCTTGGTTTTTCTCCCTCAAGAGGAGGGTTTTCCTAGGGTACCTTGTTGTGTTTATTATCTTATGTGTTGCAATATTTAAGTGCTTTCAGCTATATAATCTGATCTAAGAAACACTAACAACACCAATCTCTTCTAATGAGAGGCACCGACCTCTACAATAATTATTCTACTATAAATCTGCTCGCAAATTTGCTATAATTCGCTCTTTAGATCTGCTATAAATCTTCTTCACAAATCTGTTCAAAATCTCTTTCAAAAATCTGCTCAAATTTTCTTTCTAAATCTGCTCTAAATCTTCTTCACAAATATGCTCTAAATCTCTTTCAAAAATCTGCCCTTATAATCTTCAGAATCTGCCCTAAATCTGAATGATATATCTTTTTATTTCTTACTTTATAACCTCCAAAAAATCTTCTTTTTATATCACAAATTATACCTCTTCATCCAAGAGGGGTGACTCCTCCAAGAAGGGCGATCCACCCAAGAGGGGTTGGCCCAATAAAGTAAAAATAATAATTTTAGTTTTAAACACATCAAAGGAGGTGGGTCGACACACCTAGTGTGGTCAGCCAAAATTAAGGAGGGGCAATTTCACCAATATGGACACCACACATGAATGGGGTTGGCCAGCCGCTAAGACCGAAAAATTAACATTAAAACATAATAAATATTTTCCTTTCGCAACAACAAAATGATAGCAAATGATAGCAATGATTTGTACTTCTTTCCTTTGACATCAATGACAATAGTATTTTCAACAATCTCCCCCTTTGTGTCATTGATGGCAACCTTGCAAAGAAATAATCTTGTAATTGAAATAGGAACATATTTCTCCCCCCTATTGTAATTGTAGACACTGAAAAATGTCCTAGGTTTGCGAACACCATTTTCCACGTTAATTCCCCTTCTTTTCTACATAATTAAATAATTTTAATTATTAAATTATTGTCTAAAGTCGTATTCTTCTATTAATTTTTTCTTTTTTCTTCTTTTGATTAATTAAATAAATTATATTTATTTAATTATGTCGCTAAATAATTAAATAAATTCTCATTTATTTAATTATTTATTGTCATTTTCATTCTATAGTTAAATAATTATTTTAATTATTTAATTACTCATTGGCCTTTTCTTCCACAATTAAATAAATCTTATTTATTTAATTCCCACCTTTTCCCCTCCATTATTAAATAATTATTTACTAATTTGTCATTTTCCTCTACTTTTAATTAAATAGTTATTTAATTAAAAGTCAACCTTTTCCCTCTTTTTCTATAATTAAATAATTACTTTAAATGTTTAATTATTCACTTTCCCTTCTAAATTAAATAATTTTATAATTATTTAATTTACTCCAGCCATCTCTTTTTTTGTGCCAACCTTGTCTCTTATCTCAATTAATCTTCACCCTTGATAAGGTTTTATTACCTTTTAATCTCCACCGTCCATCCTTAGCTAAACCTTATTTTTTCCCTAACCCTATTTTCTTGCTTCTCAAAGCAATCTCACCCAGTGATCTTCATCATTTAATCTTGTCCCTTCATTCAAATTTGGTTTTCTACAAAAGAGACCTATCCCTTTTATTTCAACCCTAATCACAATCACTATCTTTGATATTTTGCTGTCACTATCAATAGGCTTATTCTTGCATACTACAAATTTGAGGGCAAGCAAGCATATAAAGCAAAATGGAGAAGAGCAATGAAGGTGATTCAACCATGGCATAGGAATTATGGTAATATTGTTTTATTATTTTATGTTTCTATGTTCATTTGTGCTTCATTGTTGGATTAGGGTCTTTAGGGCTTGAGTTTTAAGTAGTTGGTGGTTGATACTATTGATTCATGCCTTTTACCTTGATTTCACCCTATTCTACAATGATACTCCCTCTTTTGACATCAATGGCAAAGTCTTCATGGAGGTAAAAGATAGTGCAATGAATAGCTCCCCCTGAATCCGTGCTTCTCCTTAAGAGATTAGTGACTAGATGAGAGTGATATCACTCCCATTTTCTGCTTGAGATACTCAAAAGTTTCTTTTGGAAGGGGCTTGTGAAGATGTCTGCAATCTATTCCTTTGTGGCAATGTATTCCAACTTGACATTCTCTTTTACAACACGTTCTCTTAGGAAATGATATTTGATTGGAATGTGCTTTGTTCTTGAGTGCATAACGTTGTTCTTCAAGATGTTAATTGCACTTGTGTTATCACAAAATATGGAAATGGGATGATCAAATTCAACTTTTATGTCCTTTGATGTCTATTTCATCCAAAGAACCTGTGTGCAACAAGCGGTTGCTACTATGTATTTTGCCTTTGCTGTGGATAAAGAAACTGAAACTTGTTTCTTACTCAACCAAGATACAAGACTGTTACCAAGGAAAAATGCTCCTCTGCTAGTACTTTTCTGCCATCAACGTTGCTTGCCCAATCTACATTTGTATATGCTGATAGAGTGAAATATTCACCTCTTGAATACCACAAACCAAAGTCCATAGTTCCCTTTAGGTATTTGAATAGTCTTTTAATTGCTAGCATACGAGTTTCTTTTGGTGTTGCTTGGAACCATGCCACCAAACCAATTGCTTGCATAATATTAGGCCTTGTAGTTGTCACATATAATAATCTCCCAATCATGGACCTATATAGAGTTTGATTAGCCTCAGAGGATTCATCATCCTTAATTTGCAACCTTTAACCATGGGTGTATTCATAGGATTGCAATCCTCCATCCTAAATTTCTTTAACATCTCCTTAATATACTTGGTTTGTGAAATAAATATCCCCTTATCTTTTTGGGAAATTTGCAACCCAAGGAAGAAGGACAACTCACCAAGCATAGACATTTCAAACTCCTACATGTTCATGGAAAACTCTTGACACAACTTTATCACTGCTACCTCCAAAAATAATGTCATCCACATAAACTACAACAATCAATTGATGATCACCTTGAGTTTTAATGTATATATTATTGTCTGCAATACCTCTTTTGAAGCCTTGTTATTGCAAATACTTATCAAATCTTGAGTACCAATCCTTGAGAGCTTGTTTCAGTCCATCAAGTGCCTTCTTTAGCCTACATACATAGTCCTCGTTCTTTGATAGGAGAAAGCCTTCTGGCTGTTCAATATACACTTCTTCCTCCAAGTTCCCATTGAGAAACGTTGATCCAACTCCTCTTCCATAGCCTTTATCCAATGCTTGTCTTCACTCGCTTCTGTAAAGTTTTTTTGGTTCTATTATGGAGAGCAAGGAAAGGTTCGCATGTACTAATGTACTGGAAAATATCCTTCACGTCTGAATTTTTGTATCTTTTTCACCAAGAATTAAATCTTCTGGATGATTCCTTTGAACAAATCTAGATGGTGTCTTAGAGGGTGCCTTTGATGGTGTCTTTTTGTATCTTTGCTCAACTTCCTCCTTTTCAATTTCTTCCTCTACTTCCTCTTCTTTGCCAATATCATCCTTTGGACAATCAACTTCTAGTGCTATTTCCTTCTAATGCCTTTTTTCATCCACTCTTACATTTGCACTTTCAACAATTTTGTGCAACCTCTTATTGCAACACCTGTAGGCTTTGCTCATTGAATAGTAACCAAGGAATTTAAATACCTTCACTGGACCTTGAGTCAATTTTTCCCAAAACTTCTTCATCTCTTTTTATATAACATTTTCTCTCGAATACTTTGAAGTACTTCACTGTCGCAGACCTTCCCTTCCATAGTTCATATGGTGTTTTTCTATTGTTTACCTTGATTAGTGCTTAGTTAAAAATGTAGACTTCCATATGAACCACTTCTCTCCAAAAAGTGTCTGATAGCTTGGACTCATTTAACATGGTTCTTTCCATTCCTTTAACTATTCTATTCTTTCTCTCAATAGTTCCATTTTGTTGTGGAGTCCTTGTTGCTGAATATTGTTTTATTATTCCATGATGTTCACAAAATTCTTCAAATTCATTTGAAGTTAAATCTTCTCTATTAGATCTTAGGCATTTGATTCTTAGCCCAGTTTCATTTTCTACTAAGGCTCTGAATGCCTTGAACTTCTCAAAAGCTTCAAAATTTTCATTCAAAAATGTAACCCAAGTCATCTTAAAATAATCATCAATTAATAGCATAAAATAGTTGTCACCTTGTAATATTTTTGTACTTTTGGCCCACATAGATTAGTATGGATAAGTTCCAAAGGCTTTGATGTAGAATACTCATTTTCTTTGAAGCTTGTCCTTTCTTTCTTTCCATGTTGACATTGTTTGTAGATAGTATTAGGGGGCTTTGCAATCTTCGGCATGTCCCTCACGACTTGCTTATTGCTGATCTCCACAAGATTATCAAAGTTCAAGTGTCCCCTCCTTTTGTGCCACAACCAACTCTCATCTTCTTGCCCCATATAGCATCTTTCTCCTTTGGTTTCACTAAGAATATGAAGATTGTTCACAGTTCTAATTGCATCTACAACTAGATTCCCTATGCGCTTTTTTTATTATTTCACAACCATTATCATGAAATGTGAGACACAGTGAGAGTATGCCCTTGGTCACACATTTGACTCACACTTAGAAGATTATGTTTCAATCCTTTGACATATAACACATTTTTAGTCTTTGTCTTCCCATTATCAATACTAAGAGTTCCTTTTCCCATTATCCTTGTTGTAGCATTATCTCCAAATTTCACGATTCCTCCATTTATTTCCTTGAAAGTGAGGAACATGCTTTTATCCCCTATCACATGGCTTAAACAACCACTATCAATATACCACTGATTTCCCTCATTTTGAGCATGAAGGGTTGTTTGCACTATCATGGATCTCTCCTTTTTTGTTCCTACTTTTTCTTCGAAACTCTTGTAAATTCCATCTTTTTCTTGTCACGAACATCCTCCTTATTTTGTCTAGGAGGTTCCACAAAATTACTTCTATAGAAACATGCAATTGACCAAAATTATGACCAAAATTGTTGCACTTGTAGCACATAATGTTGTAGTCCATTAAATGAGCAAATGAATTGTAGTTCCTCTTGAAGAAAACAAAATCATTCTTTGTGTGAACTCTACAATCCACTACTTTATGACCAAGTTGATTACATGAAAAGAAATAACCATAAAATGAATTTTGGAACCTGGCCTTATGCACTTGCCTCGGAGGAAAAAACTTTCTAAATTTGTCCTTGTCACCTTTTGGAGGAGTGCTTGAATTTTGTAGGACATGGTTCTCCTTCTTGGTGATAGGACTTTTGAGAGCTCATCTACAATTTTTTTTGTCTTTTCCTCATATGCCTTCTTTGAAGGCTTTTCATGATCTTCTTTGTGATCCTTTTTATTAGGCATCGGATTCTCTTCAAAGCCAAGACCTGTTTTGGTAAAAAGCGATATTTTGTAAATTAAAAGATCATCTAGAATCTCAATTCTCTTTTCAAACTTCTAGCTTCTATTCAACTAATCATTACTCTTTTCCAATTCTTCCTCAAGGAAACAATTTCACGCTCAAGTTTCACACAGTCCTCTTCCTTCGTCTTTAGCTGATTTCTTACCACCTCTTCTATCCTCCTTGGTTCTTAAATTTGAATTTTCAGATTGACGATCATTTTCTTCGACTCTTCAAGACTTTGTGATATTTTCACCTTAGATTTTCTTTCCTCTTGAAGGTATAGTTTTTGCTTTGAATTCTTCTTTCTAAGGCTCTTGATTTCATCTAGGGCACAAACAAGTTCTTCCTCCAAATCTACTTCGGCATCCTCTTCTCCCTCCGACTCTTCTTTTTCTTTGTCTTCACTTTCTGGGGCATCATCCTTTGTTTCTATTGCCATGAATATAATCTCTTCTCTATCGCTGTTGGAAATGCTTCTATTGCTCTCTTCAGATGAGTTACTATCTTCCTTGGAGTAGAGGCTCTTCTTATTCTTACGGAAGTCCTTTTTTTCATGCTTGCCTCGTGTGTAATTCTTCTTGTGATGGTGATGTTTCCTTCCTTTCCTCTTGCTATAGTCTACTTCCTCATTGCTGCTTTCACTATTGGCCTATGGACAATTAGCAACAAAATGTCCTATATTAGCACGACTAAAACATTTAAGAGTATACTTACCTTTGTGTTTTATGGATCCTTTCTTGAGCTTTCTCACAAAGTTGGCTTCTTCTTCATCGCTTGAACTATCACTTGATTCGAGTTCTTTATTCTTCATTTTCTTCAAGGCTTTGAAAGCAACTTCGCTATTTGATTTCTTCTCCTTCTTAGTGCTCATTTTTTATGCCATTGTAATTTTCCTGATTTCCTAGTAGTCACCATGGAGTCAATTTAATTAATTAAATATTAAATTGTCCTGAAATAATATTTTGGATGTTTATATTTAATTGATTAATTAATTATTAAAGTTTATTTATTAAATGTTGTGCTCAAATATTAAATAGAAGTCACTTTACAAATGTGAATTATTTAATAAGCAATAGAGATGGTGAAGTATAAAAGTAGGTGAAAAGAAATGAATTAATCATCTTGTGAAAATTTATTGTTGGGAGCAATTTTGAGATCATAGCTTTGAGGAGACTTGAGGATGAAAACCCTTGAGCTTGGTGGGTTTGACAAAACCCCAACGCCGTCTAAAGGTGGATTTATTTCAGAATTCATAGAGTGTTTTAACAATGAAATTTGTGAATTCTTTTTCAAAGACAAATTTCAGAAGTATAGTTTGATTTCTCTAAATTTCTTCAAATTAAAAAAATACGAGTATGAATGCTATGGTTGGAATTTGATTGATGGATTAATTGCAGAAGTGAAAGGGAATTATTAATATCACACTAGTTGTATATTTCTTTTAGAATAGTGGTACCTATCTGTACCATATTCTCAGATTATAGTGGAGCGATGAATTAATTCTCATCCTTATGTAGTGTTGTGCGGGTTATTTATTCCTCACAATGAAGTGCTGGACTTTGCTTCCTTGTTTGAAGTTGACGAAAAGGTAGAAACTAACAAGTTTGAATAATCTAAACCAATTGTAGCCCTCTCATAGTGCCTTACACTACAAAAAGAAACGAATAGCAGAATTTCTTTAAGGCGTCATACCAAGCAAGAAGTGTGGCATGGCTGTAGGAGTGATTTCAAAGGCGTCTAAACCCACATAATTCTGTTGTAGAAATTCCACAAATTGTCGTACAATCCAAGACCAAACAAAAATCTGTACCATACATTTAACTGAGAGTACTGATGAAAATATTAGGTCAGAAATAATTTATTGAAAAGAATATAATTTGGTAATTATGTTAAATTTCTGAATCAGTATAATGTCCCCTTCTTAGCCAATTTCAGTGTTTTGGTGGATTAGCCTATCAATGGGTCCTCGTATGCTAATGTTGGTGTTTAGAGTACCTTATTTGGGGAGTTTCTTGGTTCTCCAAATGTCTTTTGGATGTCAATTTCTGGTGTTATCTTCTCCAATGTTTGGTGATAATCAAGGACAACCTTCTGAAGGTGTTTCAGGCTTTGTTTGCACTCACTCACTATTTTTAGTAAGTCACTTGGACATTTGGGTCCAACCTTACTATTTATAGTAAGCCATTCTGATGAGTAGTGGAAGCAGTGGGTAACCTTGTGGTGTTGGCAGAATTAGTTTAATGTTGATATATTGGGTTTTTAAAGAGTTATGATTTATTAATTATTATTAAAGTATTAACTTTAATAATAATTAAATTATAAGTGGAATATTATTAATGGTGTTTAGTGAACTTTATAATATATGATTTTATTAATCATAAGGTCAATTAAAAAACAATGCCAACATGAGGATTATTTAATATGAAGCAACAAAAGTAAATGTTATTTACTATCAAATGAATTAAAAAGCCAAGGGAAGTTGTGGCTTTTTGGAGGAGGTATAAAAAAATTCAAAAAGCTCATTCATTTTCCATTCATCGTTTACAAAACTTGAGATTTTTTGCCAAGGAGAAGAAACAAGGGTTTTAGGTAGAAAATTGGTCTTGGAGAACGAAAACTCGCTTAGATTCAGTAATCTACAGGTGTGAAATATCACGCAAGGATTGCTCTATAAGTGGCTTCATCCAGGAGCTGCATTTGTGCATATTGGAGTCTATTATTTCAAACAATTTCAAAATTTAGCGTGCAGATCAAAAAAAGATTGAAGGACAATATTGTTGATCATCTTTATTGATGATTGCACCCACCATTATTGGCACGTGAGGACTAGAGTAGGCTGTATAGCATTCAAGTTGGCCGTACAACTTGCAGATTGGGCGTGAGGGTTTCAAGCCTCAAAACACCTAGGAATTTGTCATCTAACCTTCACCCAAGTTGGCATCTAAGGCATTCAGTTATTTGTGCAGCAGTTTCAAGGTGTAGAAATCAGTCTATTGGGAGAGGCGTCCAAACTAAGGAGGGTCTAGTTTGCTGATCAAGCAATTTTTCAGATTTGCAATATATTCATATTTGACCCCCAACTATGATTTCAATGTAAATTCTAAAGCAATAATAAATCTGAGTTGATAGATTAATATACTTTCTTAAGTAGTCCTTTATTTTGCAATTATATGTATTTCTTGCATTCCTGGCAAAAACACCAAAAAAACCAAAAAAAATTAAAAAAATCCGAAAACAAGTCAGAAAAAAATAGAAAAGTAAATATCCTATTAGGGGTGGGATATTTCAGTGGTATCGGAGTAGTTTTCCTGTCATCCTATGTTGGAAATTTTTTCCATGAGCAAAAAGAACGTGTAGTATACCAGAGGGGCAATTCAGTGGGAACCACCGTAGGTACCAGAAGGTGAAACTGTTTCAGGGGTTATGGGTATTTACAGGAGTAATTCTAGTGACAGTGAGTATTATAGGTGCCATGGCAGAAAAGGACAAGGGACATGCAGGTTCAGTAAGTCTTGACACTAGAGCAAAGAGGCAATTTGACAACATGATGGATATGATGTCACATCTCTTGGGTCATATGAGATAGTTTACCCCACCTTAGCACCCTAGTCATGTTGGTGAGACTAGTGGTACTCAGGGAGTTGGATAGCATGATGTGGCAGTTGGACAGTCTACTACTTCTGTAGGTTCAGTTCTTAGACCTATGTAGTCGACCTTCACTCCTAGGGAGGCGCCACAGGCTCCACATGTTTAGGAGCATGAGCCACATGTATCCATGGCTGAGGAGATTAGACTCCACTATGTTGAATACATGACCCTACTGCTTGAGATTAGGGAGATGTTGACTTTAAAGAAGTTCCTGATTCAAAAGAGGCATAGAGCTGGTGGTACAATTAGGACAGAGCACAAGGCACCATAGGGTTCACGAGATTTGCAACAAACTATGAGCAAGGTTACCTTGCCACATTTCGACGACAGTGACAAATGCACTATGAGATCTTGGGTCCAAAAATTGGACAATTATCTTTCTTTGAGACCTATGCCAGAGGAGGATGTGATTAAATTTGCCACATTGAACCTAGATGGTCTAGCGCATGAGTGGTGGTCTCATGGTATGGTGACACTTCGTCATAATCTTATTACCACCTATGATGAGTTTACTAATAAACTCATTGAACGCTTTGATCGTAAGGATCCATAGTTGTATTTCAGGGAACTAGCTTAGCTCAAGCAGGTTGGCACTTTGGAGTCCTATATTGCAGAGTTTCAAAGATTGTCTTTGATGGTTCCTAGTATCACAGAGAGGAGACCAGTGATTCTATTTAGTGAGGGAGTTTTAGAGCCTTTGCATGGATGGACCAAGGCATTTGACCCACCCACTCAAGGCACGTAGCATGGAGCTTTCTACCCCAAAAGCTACCACAAAAACTTTCTCTTCTAGCACAAATAACAGGTTTCGTCCAAGAATTTGAGAACGACAAAAGAAATCAATAGTTAAACTTGATGATGAAACCATGAATGACTTAAGGAGAAATAAATTATGCTACAAATGTAAGGGGCCTTGGGAAAAAGGTCATAAGTGTCCTTTGAAGGGCAAGGAAAATCAAATGGAGTGGTATTATGCTGATGAATCTAATTCAGAAAATTCAGATTAACAATTTGATCCAGATGGTGGTGAGGCTGAAAAGGCATCAAAAGAGTCAGAAAAGGAGGTTGAGGATAAGGATCCAACGGTAAAATTCTCTAGCATCCAACGAGGGTTCTTTCAAGATTAGGGGAGTCTTGGCAGGTCAATGTGTGATTACCTTACTTGACACTGGTGCTACTCACAATTTTATTGATGAGGGATTGGTTGCTAGACATGGACTCCAAATAGAAGAATTTGAGGGGTTCAAAGTGAGAGTAGTTGATGGTTTCACTCTCACCTATAATAGGAGGATTTCCAATCCCACCTTGTAGCTGAATGATTATGATTTTCAGGATGATTACTATGTTGTTGGTATGGGTGAGACGAACATTGTTTTAGGCATGAAGTGGCTTCATGCTATTGGTGAGTTTACTCTCAACTTGCACAAAATGGAAATGAAGTTTGAGGTAAATGGTAGGAAACATGTGTTGAGGGGAATAGCAGATGGTAGTCTTTGGGTGATTTCTTTTTGGAGGATTGAGAGATTGATCAGACATGATCAAGTGGAGTGGGTTGCAGAGTGTCTTTTGATGCCTACACAGTTGGATCAGCAAAAGCCTAGTTATCCTCCAGACATACAGGCACTGATGACTAAACACACAAAGGTGTTTAGTGATATTCCACCTGAGAGACCTCCAGACGGGCATAGAGCACATCATAAAGTTGGAGGAGGGTGCAAAACCCGTCATGATCACTCCCTACAGACATCCTAAAAGATTAAAAGATGAGATAGAAAAGACAATTCAGGAGCTACTTGACATGGGTCATATTTGGCCAAGCAAAAGTCCTTTTGTGTCTTTTGTAGTTTTGTGAAATATCCCCCTATGGATATTTACTCCAGATTTCACCAAATGTTCCACAAGAATTTAAACAAACAGTTTGCATGAAACTAATTTCTATTCATCCAATAACTTGCAAACAAATTTCAATGTAAGTCATATAATAACAGTTTTAGAATAAAGATCTAAAATTACATCTGAATATTGTTTTTTTTATCTTCAGTAGAATAACAACAAAAATATCCAATCGTAGCCACAAAACTTACAGTCAAATTGGATAACTAGAAGTATGAATTTGAAGCACAAAGTGAGACACCTGAGTAATATCTCCAACAGACAATGGGTTTCCGTCCACTGCCTCCAAGCTCGAGGGTTTCCGTCCTCAAACCTGCTGAAAGCCAAAGCTTCCCAGAATTCTCCAAGAGAAAATAATAACCAAGCATACTGAAAGTGAGCCCTTGCAACACTTTTTATAAACTTCTCATAAGAACTCATTCACTCTTTTAACCAATGTGGGATAAAACATAAACTTCCTTTTTTGCCTTTTTGATGTGTCATGTATTTTAAAATAAGGGGCCCCTTTTACTATTCATTTTCCCACTTAGCTTTAGACTCACATTAATAAAGTTAAATAATTGAATTTAACTTTATAATTGAAACTTTATTAATGTAGAGATGAATTAAACCAATGGAATTGAAATCATCTACCGATAATAACCAAGACACTGTCATTGGAGATCACGACCCACCTGATGAATTACTATTAATAACATTAATGAATTACTAAAAATAGTATGCCAAAACTACCTCCAAATGCCCCAGATTGACTTGCAACGAAAATTGTCTAGGCCAAAAATCCTCAAGATTCGTTAAGAGCCTTGGTTAGCCTACAGAACCAAGGAGAAATAGGCTAATGACAACATCATACAATGCGAGCTAGAAAAGGGGACATTACAATCCTCCCTTCACAAAATTGCTTGTCTTCAAGCAATTCCAATGCTACCCCAAGATCACTATGCTGAACCAAACTTAAACTGAGTATGATCCCAGGGTCCCAAGTCAACTTAGGAGATTGATAGCATCAACCGCTGAAAGCATTGCTCTACTGGATGCCAACACAAGAGACCTCTTGATAACAACTAGGAAGTAGAGCAATCAAATACTGCACCATCTTTGTCAACTCCTCAGGTTCCAAAAAGACTAAACTGGAATACCATGGGAGTAAACCACAATAAGGTGACATTAGCTTCCTCATCCTCAACTTTTGAATTGCAAATCCAAGTGATACCAAGATTCCAAATCAACCTCAAAAACCATGTTGACTCTGCGTCACTTTGATATAAACATAAACTGAAACTCTACTATCAAGTGCAAGCCTATCACCCATGTATGTACCTAAATCTCTTATGTCATTAAGCATACTCAACATGAAATGAGGAATAGTTTTCAGTGTATCTCCAAATGTAATCACACACATCCCTTCATGATTTTCAGCAGCAACAAGTCTGGAAAACTGATTTATACTCACTTCCCGAATGCCTTTGCTCTCATGGACTGGTAAATTCTCATCATCCATTTCCCAAGTGTTGTAGAGATCACTATGTGCACTCAAATCTATACAACCAATTGTTATCATCAATGCATGATCTGAAAATTCAATGATTAGCATCATAGGAGAACTTTCATACATTGAAATGTGAGATGGAGGCCAAGGAACCAAATCTGAAAATTCATTCCCAATTGGTTGTAGGCTGCTAGATCAACCCTTCTGAGAGCTCATAAGCCATAGGTAAAAATTTTGCTCCTTTCTCCAAATGGTCAACAAGTCTGATTGCAACTGCTTACATATATCATCATCCTCATCTAAGATTAAAGACATAATAGTTTGCATACAAGCCCTCACATTGTCTGGATGCAGTTTTTTGATTTTGGTTAAAAAACATTGAATTTGCAGAATCAATTTATCACATTTGAGATCCAACATAATGATAAATGGTTTGGTTCTTGCCTTAATTTCTAAAATCTTATCCCTCTTACCAAAAGTAGGGGCTTTGACATCATGTAACCCATGAAGGCTCTCCACAATCAGCTGTAGAACCTTCTTTAGTATGTCATCATTATAGGGTTCTATAAGAGTTGTTATCCTTATGATCTCACTATGACAAGAAGCAATTGCAAGTCTCACCTCTTCATAAGGATGTTCCACAAACTTGTGCTGAACCAAAGCGATCATTGAGGGCTACAAAGCCCGATTCAAAAGTCTCCAATCTGATTGGTCTACTTTGGACAAATATGTGTCTAATTCCTCCAACTTAGAGATAACATCATCAGTAAATTCCGCGGACTTCAATTGTAATCCAATTACATAGAGCCAATTCCCTACATTCTTTTCCTTTTGTAAATCCCTTAACTGATCACCATTAAAAGTATCAATGAATTCTTTTGAGAAAATATCACTTTTCTGATCTGCCACTATTGTCATTTTATTTACTGGACCTTCAGGATAGCAGGACACACCTTGGGGCATGACTCATCTGAGAATGGTGTTGATAAAGAGCAGGATTACAAATAACCATGTCTAATTTACTTATTAGACATTTTGTTAAACAAAGCATATGCAAACTGATTGAGAGTTTCAGACTGAGTATTTTGGTTTCAGCACTGTAAAAAAACCTTGCCAAACTGACCTTGAATTCTGATTTTTGTTGCTTACGAATTTCGTCAAACACTTGGCTAGTTTCCTTTTTAACTGCTGAATGTCATTTGAAAGATACCCTCTCAATTTTTCCTTTGATTTTTAATACCAAATACAATGCAACCATGCACCTGTTAAGGTTAGCTCCAAACCAAAACGATCCAAAATAGTAACTCTAACCAAGAATGTGCCCTAAGACCTGATGAGGAAGGAGGGGCGGGCATATGGTCAGAGGATCCCTAGGATCTAATTAACTCAATAACTGAACTGATTACAATTGAGAGAAAACAATAAAACTCAATGCCAAGAATGTTCACCAAGATCCTTGGGAGGCGAGGTGATAGCATATGGCGGAGTGCTTATTACAAAATTGAAATGAACTTAGGCGGATAACTAGCCTTGAGAGATTTTCCACGCTTCCACTAAATCAGTGGGGGGAATGAAATACAAATCAAACAATTCATTTGCTGCAGCAAGCATACACTAAGGAGTGGGGATTCACCATTTGACAGTGGGTACAAAGAGAGAATTAAACCTTCATTCTCCACACTAACAGTAAACCATCTAGGGGTGCTTAATGTGAAATTAATAAAATAATTGCAGCAATGATAAATTGGAACAGTACTACTGTTTACAGTCTTACAATATGAGAAAGAGCTGCAAATTACATGAAAATTACAATAGTTTCGAAGCACATAGAAATTGGATGATTCCACATGAGGTAATTATTCAACTCAATGAAGAATAAACTGGAAATTTAAAACTGAAACAAGTCTAATATAAAATCTGCAATTTTGGAAATGAATTACCAACAACTGTAAACTCATTTAAATGCTCATAACTTCATCAATTTACTTCCAAATTGACTGAGATGAAGTGCAATAGCTGCCTAGAAGATTGGCGCCCCAAATGAAATGAAGAAACAACATCAAATATCCCTTATTAATTTGGCACGCATCCCAATGCAACCATGAAAAGTACGGCCCTCCTTGAGGGGTGATTCTGGCATATAAAATCAAAGGCTTTCAAGTAAAATCTGCAAATTGGTAGAAAGGGTTGCCCCAAGCATAGAACTCCTTTGGTCAAATACCCATCACCAAAATAAAATCACTCTAAGAGCTGCAAGTGAATTCAACTTTCAACCATATCTGGACCAACAACTCCATAATTGAAAAAACTCTTCAAAAATTCAATTGTAAGGCTCAATCTGCTAGTCTGATATGAGAAGCAACAATAATACCAACTAGGTGTTATCTTTCAAACACGAAATTGGATTAGAACTAGGAGGTAAGCATCCCTCAAAGTAAAAAGTAAGTTGTCATTAGGACAGCATAACAATAGCATAGATGTAAGATGCCCAAATGTTGGAACAAGGCTCACTTTTATAGAATTATAGGTGACTCTTTGCATTCAGTAACTCCTCCAAGAAGGAGGGACACCCTTCTCATCTTTTGTAACATTTAAAAATTAAAATCATTTTCTCTCCTTCCTTTTTGGCGTCCAAACTCCCAAGGCATTAAACTTAATAAAGTGTCAAACATTTCTTTTAATGAAGCGCCCACCCTTCAAAGACCATTTTTAAAAACAACTTAAAGTTATTTCACTAGGCCAAGGGGTGAACTGAAAAATATAACATTAATGCCTTTAATTCAACTTTTCACCAAATGAAATTTTTAAAGCTAGAACTGAAAAACCTTATTGCTCCAACTGAGGAGAAAACTAACTGAATTGTTGACAACTGAGATACTGCCAAAAATAGAATTTACTATAAATAGCAAATTCTGAGAAATGCCACAAAACCTCCAAACAAGGAAACCTTGATTTCACCTTAATGAACCTACGGGCTTCCGGAATAGGTTGAAGAGCTACAAAACTGATCATTGACTAGAAGGGGACATTACAGTCTGCCCCCCTCGAGATTGCTTGTCCTCAAGCAATCGTAAATCTGGATGCTACAAGATATGTTCATCTTCCCAAGTTGCATCTTCAATAGGCAAATTCCTCCATCTCACCAAATATTCTCTGATTGTTCTCTTTCTTAGAGAACGCTCCCTAGTATCAATAATCTCTTCCGGAATCAACACCAACTGACCTTCCTCATCCAATGGAGGTAACTCTGAAGGAGCACCTACATTGTGCCCAAGTGCCTTCTTGAGGCGTGACACATGGAAAATGTTGTGCACTTTGCTATCAGCTGGAAGCTCCAACTCATAAGCCACCTCACCAATCCTCTTGGTGACTTTGAATGGACCGTAAAAATGTGGCTTTAACTTCTCGGCACCCCTCTTCTTGAGAGAAGACTGTCTATAGGGCTGGAGTCTCAAGTAAACCATATCTCCCACTGCAAAAGATTGCTCAACATGTTGCTGATCAGTGTATAACTTTTGCTGGTTTTGAGCTTGTTGTAGATTTTCCTTTGATGATTTCAAAATGTCTTGGCTTTGCTGTAACATATCCTTGGCCTATGGAGCTCTACTATCACCAAATACCAAACCTACAAAGTTAGGAGCATCATAACTATAAAGAGCCATAAAAGGAGACATCTTGATTGACATATGATAGGAGAGTTGTAACAATACTCTCCCAAATGGAGCCACTTAATCCAAACTCTTTGCTGCCCCAAAACATAATTACTGAGGTAGCCTTCTAACCATTTGTTGACAATCTCGGATTGCCCATCTGTTTGCGGGTGATAACTAGTGCTTGGAGTAAGCACTGTACCACTCAATCTGTAAATCTCCTACCAAAAAGCATTTAGGAACTTGCTGTCCCTATCACTGACAATGGTTTTAGGCAACCCATGCAAGCAGAAAACCTCTCTGAAAAACAACTCAACTACTTGAGTTGTTGTAAATGAAGTAGTGATAGTATAAAAATGAGCAAATTTCGTTAATCTATCTATCACAACATAAATACAATCGCATCCTTGCACCTTGGATAAACCAGTGATGAAATCCATGGCAATGCTCTCCCATTTTTGATTTGGAATTGGCAAGGGCTGCAACAAACTAGCGGGAAAATAATGTTCATTTTTATTCTTTTGACAAATAGAACACTCTCTTATGTAATTCATGATCTCCTCTTTCATCCCTTTCCAAGCAAACCTTTCTCTAATCTGCTTATAAGTCTTGAACATGCCTTGATGACCAGCAAGAGGGACATCATGAAAAGATTGTAGAATCTTTTTTTAAAGCTTAGATTTTGGTACTAAAAAGATCCTACCCTTATAGAGAATCAATCCATCAACCAACTTATACCTTTCATCATCCAAATGACCTTCTATAATGTTGGTTGCAATCTGATTTTTTACATAATCAGCAGCAATTAACTCCTTCCAATCAGCTGAAAGCTCACAAAGTGACTACAAATGAGGTCTTTTGGATAGGGCATCAACAACTATATTGTTCTTTCCTTTGACATACTCAATGTCAAAGTCATAGGCTTGAAGCTTGCTTACCCATTTTTGTTGCCTTCCATTCAAATTTTTTTGGTGCATGAAATGTTTAAGACTATTGTGATTAGTCTTAACAACAAATTTACTTCCCACCAAATATTGACGAAACTTAGACAATGTGTGCATAATGGCAAGCATCTCTTTGTCATAAATTGAGTATAACTTTTCCTCTCCTCTCAATTTTATGCTCTCAAAGACAATAAGATGTTTGTCTTGCATGAGAACAACTCCTACTCCTTCACCTAAAGCATCACATTGCAATTCAAAAGGCTTTTTGAAATTAGGTAAAGCCAATACTGGACACGAGCTCATTGTTAGACCTAACTAATCTACGGTTATGAAAACCAACTAACTAAATAACTGATTAACTAATTGCAGCTGAAGGAGAAATCGGTTTTTAAGGAAGAGAGAAATATAATTCAAATAATACTATGTTCATTTAAATAAAAACATCATTTCAGCTGAAAGATAACTACCATCAATCAACTAACAATTATAACCAACTTAACTGTCTAACTCTCTTGCACTTATAAAAAGAATAATTCTAACAATTGGCAAGTATTATGCTAGGCATTTCAATTAAAAGAACATGAGATAAGGGTTCAGAAGTTACAACAAGGAAGTAGATTCACTTGAGCTAGATTCTTTGGCACTCAAGGGAAAAGACATATCATCAGGGGCTTTTCTGCCCAACCAAGACCTATTGGTCTCCCGAGTTTCTTCAACTAAAGAACCCGCCCTTCACGAGGGTAATTATCAAGGATCAATTTACCATTATGCCCTTCTGAGTCTGGTGCCATGAACCTACACCGCAGGTCGATCCTTCTCTGAGAGTACCTCCTATCCGAAGGACCATTCTGACCTGAAGTGCAGCTGGTTCATGAGCGTTGACCTATGCCCAACTGGCATCATACCTTGGCCAAGGATTGTTAATATGATCTGACACTTCTGTGTCGTCAGCAACTTCACCCTTGCTCGGCATTGAGTTTTTTCTCTTATTAATTGAGTTTGCTGTATTCCAGGGATTCCTAACAACAACACAGACAAGCGGGGAGTAACTCAGCTAAGGCCTAGGTTGTAATATTCGACATTTAGGTAAACCCCTCTTGAACCCAGAGGTCGGTAACTTTCAAGCTTCTATAGTCCGATTTAAAAGGTAAGGATGGTGAATTACGATGAGATATTTGGCCAACGGAGAGAGGGTAACTCAAGATTACAGAAATTCAGAAGGAGGCCGATTACAGTCCACAAATCTGCTACAGCAGACGGTAGCCAACTCAGTCCAAGAAACAAGATGTCAGGACACTAGGTCTATTTTAGGGAAAAGAGAACAACTCTCGCCTCAAAGATGGTGGCCTTTACCCAAGAGGTTCCCCGTCAAGGTAACAAAATGACATACAGGATCAAGTTCATCAATAATATCCATAGAGCGTTTAAAGGAACATTCGGCCCAGACAAGACTAACTCAGGAAGATTATACGATAACAGAAAATGACGGCCATACAGATAAGAATTCGACAATATAGAGACTGCAAAGAGGAATACTAATTACTTTGAAATTTACTTGCAGGATAAGCATTCGAATTCAAGAGCTATACTGTTAAAGTCTTTTGTAACTCAAGACTGTACTGAAAACGAAATTTATAAACATAGCTATTCTTGAATATGCATAGGGATAGCATAGATAACTATCTTGAGGACAACAAGGATTCGTTACATGCCTGATAGAAACTGGTCGACGATTCTCAGGCGACTGTGGTGCAGGAGACACGACGGTAAACGGAATCGGCTTCACCCTCGAAGCCAGACGCTAAGCTAGACGGAGGTAGAATGCCACTCGAAGCTCTCGTGGCTCAACGCCTCAGGAAAGACCGTCGCTGGACAGGCCTGTCCCTAGGGAACGGAATGAATCCAGAGGAGAAGGAAGATCCTTGTGAAATGATACCCAGCGGAAAAATAATCCCCGCAAGAAGTAAGCCAAACAAGAAAAGACGCTCCCCGGAAAGAGAAGATTCCCAGCCACAAGTAGCCATTGCGGTTGCATGGCTTCCTCCCCGACCGTTACCTCAAGACACGATTGAAGAAGAAATGAAGGAAGGAAACTCCTGACGACTCCACTCCCCAAATTAATTTCCACTAACCTCAATACATTTCCTTTCGGCAAGGCAAACCCCTCGACGAGGGAAATTCAAGTCTTAAGCTCGATTTAGGCTTTTTATTTTTAGTTTACTCTTACGTAATTTATTAAAATATATTTTAAGGGATTGACTATATCTATAATTATTTAACGAGCTGAATAATTATTGACTTAATTTAAATAAGGGTCAAGGTATGACTGGATAGGTTGATCTCTCGCTGGCTCAGAGCAATGGTAAAATGGTCCTTGATAATTAAGTCCGCTCCTGGATGATATCTCCTTTCCCTTTCGGTGTTGATGAATCTGCATCCCCTGACACGAAGATTGTGGTTAGAACGTTCTTATCAATAAAATAAAATAAACTAAAATGCTCATCACACATGATTATACTTGACCCATTACTAATGAGTAAAAGAATTTCCCAACATAATAAAATAATCATTTGCATTTACATAATAAGGAATAAAATCATTTCCATTATGCTTCCACATAAAATAAAATACTTATTTATTCTTAATTTGGTGGTCCCATGAAATTAATTGTCTGCAATTGCCATAACGGCCAAGGTTTCCTTTGTCGAGATCAAGACCTAATTAGAGGGATGTAACACTCATGATATGCTTGAACTTATCAAAGACTCCTTGTGCTTTATCTGTCCATAGGAAAGCTCCTTTCTTGGTAAGATCTGTAAGGGGGGATGCCATGTGAGAATACCCCTTGACAAACCTTCTATAAAAACCACACAAGCCCAAAAATCCCTTCAAGTGAGTTACGTTCTTTGGAGGTGGCCAATCAAGGATGGCTCTAATCTTCTCAGGATCAACTTTTACACCCTTAGAACTGATAATGTGACCGAGATAAAGCAACTCTGTCATCCCGAATTCACATTTTGATTCTTTGGCAAACAAACATTTTGCCTCCAAAATACTAAGCACTTCTTCCAAATGCTTGAGGTGCTTCTCCCATGACTTGCTAAAGATAAGAATATTGTCGAAGAAGATGAGCACAAACTTCCTCAACCGCTGTCTGAAAATCTTGTTCATACAAGATTGAAATGTTCCTGGAGCGTTTGTCAAACCAAATGGCAAGACAAGGAATTCAAAATGCCCATAGTGGCATCTAAAGGCAGTCTTCTCAATATCTGCCTCTCTCATCCTGATTTGGTGGTAATTGGATCGGAGATATATCTTCGAGAAATACATAGCCCCATGGAGCTCATCAATAAGCTCATCTATCCTAGGAATAGGATATCTATTCTTGATGGTCTTCTGTTACAATGCGCGATAGTCAACACACATACGCATTGTGCCATCTTTTTTTGTAACCAACACCACTACTGAAGCAAAAGGGTTTTTGCTTGGCCGAATGAACCCCACCTCCAAGAGCTCCTTGATGGCCTTTTCTATCTCATATTTCTGCTTCTTTGGATAATGGTATGGAGTAGTGATAACCGGCTTTGCACCTTCTTCTAGCTCAATCACATGCTCACACCCCCTTTCAAGAGGTCTCCTAGAAGGTAAATCGCCAAAGACTTTGCTCTTCTTAGAAAGCAAAGCTTGAATATCAAGAGGATATTGCCTTTTCTCCACTACCGGATCAGCTGGTAGGATTAAACATTCTGTTGCCCATTCAACTTGATCATGTCGGATTAGCCTTTCCATTCTCTTCAAGGACACTATTCGAGGGCCTCCATTAGACATCCCTCTCAAAACAATATTCTTACCATTGGACTGAAATTTTAGCTCCATAGTTTGCAAATTCAATGTGATCTCTCCAAGAGATCGCATTCTCAACACGCATCGGTATCACCCATACCAACAACATAAAAATCATCTTTCACCTCATAGTTTCCCAACTGCATGGAAAGGTTAGGAATCTTCCTAGTACAAGACATGGTGAAACCATCAGCTATCATCACCTTGAAGCCTTCAAATTCTTCAGTCTTCAAACCTCTCTTTGCTACTAATCCTTTGTCAATGAAATTATGGGTTGCTCCTGTATCAATTAGAGCAACAATTCTTTGTGAGCCAACCACTCCACTAACCCGAAAGGATTCATTTTTTTTGACAAATTGAGAGTTGGGCAAAAGCACTACCATCTCCAACTTCTAGCTTCGCTTTTGGAGCTTCTTCACCATCACTATTTGCTGATTCATACTGCTGATTAGAAAAATCAGATTCTGCTCCACCATCAGAATAACCTTCCAATTGATATGCTTTACCCCTTTCATAACAACGGTGACCCTTTGGCCAAGACTCACGACGAGTGTAGCAAACTCCCTCTTTTCTAAGTTCATCACGGAGTTCATCTGTCATCTTTTGAGGAAATTTATTGGGCTGACTTGAAGAACATTTCTTATCCTTATCCTTTTTATGACCAAAGGATTTTGACTGAAATTTTGGCTTTGGAGCAGCTAGCTCCATGCTCCTTGCCTTCTTGATTGCTTCATCCAAGGTTGGTGGATCAAAGGCTTTGACACATCCTTTCAATAGCTCCATTAATCCTTCAGAGAACAATACCACAAGTCTTCATTCAGTAATGTTAGGCACCATTACTGAGAGTCTTTGAAAATCAGCAACATATGCTTCAAGAGATCCATGTTGCTTCAACTGAGCCAATTCATGGAATTTCACCTCAGGATCCTTGGTGTCAAATCTATCTATCAACTTATTGGTGAATTCCTCATACGCGTGGATGAGGTTATGGCCAAGAGTGACCAAACCGTGATACCACCATTCGTGGGCAACTCCCTCCAAATGCAATGTAGCAAATTTGATTGCATCTTCTTTTGGCATTGGTCTAAGAGAGAGATAGTTGTGCAACTTCTGCACCCATGACCTGGCAGTACATTTATCACTTCCATCAAAGTGAGCTAAAGTCACCTTTCCCAAAGCTTGTTGGTAGTCAGTTCTAGGACCTGTAGGAGGTCAATACTCATTTCTTCCACCTTGTCTCCTACCCCTTTGATTCATGTATTGATCAAAGGTCTAAGCATCTCTCATATCTGGTGGTAAAAAAACATACGCCATATAGGCTTGTCGCGCATCATCAACAAAAGGTGTAGCAACCTCCACTTGAGGTTGTTCTTCCCTAGGAGTGAAAAAAGGGAAAAGAGGTCTAGAGGAAGATCCTCTAAAAATTGCAATATGCTGTCCAACAATCCTATCTCTCCCATTGTTCTCAGGACTGTTGGTACTATTATTTCCATTTACTCCACTATTCTCTCCAGTATGATTATTCTAGGGCTGTGAATTGCTTTGAGTAGCTTGCTGATCCATTCTTTCGAGCAATCTTGCCATCAAGTCTATCATTCCGTCAATTTTTTCTTCCATTCTCACTTCTCTTTCCTCCATGGCCTGTCTTGCATTGTCTGACATGCTCTCAACCGCTTTACCAGTTTCCCTCAAAGCTTTTGACAATGTCTCTGCTTTTGGCATTGGTGGAAACCGACACTGAGTTCTAGCCTGACTTTTGGTGAAATATGTGTTTTCTCTATCGCTCATTAGACAACTGAATGCTGAAAGTCACAAGATGGCAGGAACTTTTGCTCTGATACCATTGAAAGATACCCTTTCAATTTTTTCTTTGATTTTTAATACCAATTACAATGCAACCATGCACTCGTTAAGGTTAGCTCCAAACCAAAATGATGCAGAATAGTAACTCTAACCAAGAATGCGCTCTAAGACCCGATGAGGGAGGAGGGGCGGGTATATGGTCAGAGGATCCCTAGGATCTAATTAACTCAATAACTGAACTGATTACAATTGAGAGAAAACAATAAAACTCAACGCCAAGAATGTTCACCAAGATCCTTGGAAGGCGAAGTGATAGCATATGGCGGAGTGCTTATTTTAAAACTAAAATGAACTTAGGCGGATAACCAACCATGAGAGATTTTCCATGCTTCCACTAAATCAGTGGGGGGAATGAAATACAAATCAAACAATTCATCCGCTGTGGCAGGCATCTGTTAGTGTTTCTTAGATCAGATTGAATAATAAAAGTACTTAAAAGAATTGCAACACATAAGACAATGAACACACAAAGATACCCTGGGAAAACCCTCCTCTTGAGGGAGAAAAACCTAGCAATTAATCTCTTCTATAATATAGAACAATGGCAGAAATCTGCTTACAACTCAGGCCCAACAATGGCCAATAATGAATGCAATGAGGTCGCACCTCTTCTAAATACACAAGATACAAATGAATAAGTTCTTCCTTGAAATCGGACCTGCTGCTATAAAGTGCGAAATCTGCTCTTGAAGATAGATGCGAACTTGCTTGAATCGGATGTGTAACAATGACAAACTGACCTTGTATTTATACAACACAAGGCGCCTCTTCACTTAGGTCGGCCTCTTTAGAGAACATAATAAAAGATAAAATACAACATGAGGTCGGCTCAAACAATGATAGGTAAATGTGAAACAAAAGAGTCGGCCCTTTATTCTTTTATGTTTATTGTTTGCTATAAATTAAATAGCCGAATGGCTATACATTTAATTTGCTTTCTTCTTGGAATTCGCGCGATGAAGTGCAGACCGTAGCTGCTATAACATCAACACTCCCTGTCAGCTAGGGATGAACTTCCATCTGCACAAGACACATCATATTAGAATGAAAACAAAATAGAATATCACCTCAATGTGATATTAACCATTATGGCTACTTCCATAGATGGTATAAATAAAATCATCACGGATTCCCTCACGTGATGCTGTCATGGATTCACACACATGACATCCACCATAGCTCTCCCAGAGGGTGGAAACAAGGGCTTTCACCTCAAATCTCTCTCAATAGAGAATTGCATTATCAAGGGCTTACACCTCAACTCTCTCTCAACATAGAATTGCATTATCAACCAAGAATCACTAATTACTGAGACTCTTTCTCAGTCAAGGCTGCATTCTCCACCATACCAAGTTTCTCTCAGAAGTACACAAACTTAATCCTAGCGAGAGGCTTGGTGAGAATGTCTGCCGTTTGCTCTTCAGTGCTGATATACCTCAACTGTATAGCTTTCTTTTGCACCATATCTCTAATATAGTGGTACTTGATCTCAACATGTTTTGTTCTGTCATGAAACACGGGATTGACAGAAAGCTTTACACAGCTTTGATTATCACAGTGTATAATAGTAGGCTCCATTGATTGTCCAAACAATCCTGCAAGGATCTTACGAATCCACACTGCCTCACGAGCTGCCACACAAGCTGCTATATACTTTGCCTCAGTTGTACTCAATGCCACTGAGGATTGTTTCCTGCTACACCAAGAAATCATAGCAGTCCCCAAACTGAAGCAACAACCAGAGGTACTCTTCCGATCTGAGACACATCCTGCCCAATCAGAATCAGTAAAACCATGCAGCTCCAAATCCACGCCTGAAGAATATCTCAACCCATATCCAATTGTACCACATAAATATCTCAGGATATGTTTAGCTGCTACAAGATGTATTTGCTTTGGTTCACACATAAACTGGCTAAGTGCACTCACTGCATAGTAGATATTAGGTCTAGTGTTAACTAGATACATCAATGAACCAATCAACTGTCTATACATCGTAGAATCCACTGGTTCTGAACTAGTTGCAGCGTCTTTCAACTTATCTAGATTAGTCTCCATGGGTGTAGACATAGGTTTGCAGTCAAGCTGTAATGTCCCTTACCCGATTTTCCCTAGAATTCACTTGTTCATTAGGTTTAGGGTTTCTTCTTTCCAAATGTTCTTTTTAAGGAAGTAATCTTGGTTTGAAATCTGCATTCACCATGTTAACAACATTTCCATATACACATATATTTGTTAGCAATCAATATCGAGATATCAAAATATGAGTATAATCATAAATGGAATTTAACAAGCAAGAGGAGTGCCATGGGTGGATCCGCCCTGAAGCCTTCTTGTTAGGCACGGGAGGTTGTTCACCACAATCCTCCTTTCCCAACGGCTTAGTACCTGCATTCTCCACACATGGCCGTACCTCAGAAAACACTGGCCCTATTAGGAGAGGAGGGAAACCCTAAGGGGCCAAGGGCCTACGGCCTACCACCTCCTATTGTAAATCTCGTGTCTTGAGCCTATGTAGGGTAGAACCCTAGGTGGGACCCCCATCCTTCATGACCAATCCCATGCCTTGGGCCTACGGGCTTGAAGGTGGGGTTTTTAGGCAATCCACTTGGCAGATGCTTCCCCCATCCTAATAGGGTACAAACACAGAGCAGACAATCTTTGGACAATCACTTGTGCCTTTACTATTGAATCATCTATATGCTTGTATCATGTTTGAGAGCATTATATGGATGCATGAAAATGTAACATAATGAAAAAAGTATATGGATCTATATTACTACAACAATGCCAATTCTCATCATATTTAGTTTGTCTATGATCAATGATACTATCCAATGCAATATTAACAATGATGAAAATTAAATGCCGCTATATCATACCCTTTAGTTTCATTCATGGTAATGATAATGCTAAAGGAACCATCATCAATTCATAAAACTATTATAATATTGATAACATCAAAGGAAAACATTGCACTAATAATCAAATGATCAATATTAGTTTCTCATATTCAAAATATGCTAAATATTATTGCTAAGTGAGTACATCACTTGAGTTGTTGTATCTCTCCATGTTTTCTGATTCCTTACTCACCTCCTTCAACCTTATACTTTTAATTGCTGTCTTTCCAGATTTATGATATAATAATATATTGATTCCCTCCATTATTATTTTAATCCGAATTTACTCATCACCTTATCATTATCTGCAGACCTTTCTTTACTTTCCCCAGCCTGATTCCTTATTCTTTTTTCCTATCTACCTTCTTGCTTTGGTTTCTTATATACATCCCAATCTGCATGCCTTTTTGGTGCTAATCGCACCTCTCTAGAGTGACGTCTCTTTTGGTATATGGTAGCCACTTCCTCCACCAATCGTGGCTGTTGGTGACCAATTGCTGTTTTGTTTTATTAAGAATTATTGTGTCTCCTTGCTAGGAACCGCTGTAGTTAGATTTTTTTGTGTATTAACTCATGCATAGTCATTTAATAATATTGGTTTGTATGAATATTATTTTTATTATGTTATTTATAATTAACAATATTAATTGTTTTATTTATTATAATAGATATATTATATTTATAATGTTATTTATGACCTTTATAATTATAATAATATTTAGGCTGTCATTATATTTACATTTTTTTATATTTATTTGTATCTCAATATTTCACACTAAAATATAATAGGATTAAATTAGCTTATATATATTTTTATTAGTATTTATTTATTTATTTGCATTTCAATATGTTGCAATTTTGGGGACATGACATAAGCATACCAAACCTCTTGAGAATGTCAACAGTATACTTGCCTTGACTTAAAATCATCTCATCTGACTTTTGCCAAACTTCTAAGCCAAGAAAGTAATGCATAAGACCTAGATTCTTCATCTCAAACTCTGAAGCTAATTCCTTCTTGCATTTTAGAATTAGATGTTCTTCACCAGTAATGATCAAGTCATCAACATATAAAACCAAAATCAGTGCTTCACCATTTACTACCTTGAAGTAGAGGTTAGAATCTGCATCATTCTTTGAGAAACCCAGACTTGAAAGATACTGATCAATTCTTTCATACCAAGCACGAGGAGCTTGCTTAAGACCATACAAGGCCTTCTTCAGCTTGCAAACATGAGACTCATTCCCATGCACCTCAAATCCTTCGAGTTGCTCAATGTAAACCTCTTCTTCTATTACACCATTCAGAAAAGCTGTCTTTACATCCATTTGGTGAATCTTCCATCCTCTAGATCAATGGCAATGATGGTTCTGACAGACGTGTATTGAGCCACAGGGGCAAGAGTTTCTTCATAGTCAACTCCCTCTTTTTGTGAGAACCCTCTAGCCACAAATCTAGCCTTGTGCTTCTCAATGCTCCCATCAGCTGCATGCTTGATGTTGAAGAGCCACTTAGAAGACACCACAGATTTGCCTTTGGGTCTAGGAACTATATCCCAAACATCGTTCTTAAGTATGGATTGATACTCCTCAGACATGGCATCTATCCATACTTGTTGACTAGAAGCTTCTTCGACACTTGTAGGCTCTGACTCAATAATCTGACTCATCAAGGCGACATAACTACAGAACTTGTGAGGTCTCTTGCTTTCTCTGAAAGCTCCTCTTGGAGCTGCAAAACTTTCTGCTTCCTGCATTGTCCTACGAGCCCAAAGAGGTCTTTTCTTTCCAATCACAATATCTAGAGGCCCATCAGTAGGATCCAAAGGCTCGGCTGGATCAATATCTTCTTTAGGTTGTGTATCCTCCTTCAGATTCTCTGGAATATGGTCAACTTCCATATCTTGAGGAGGTTCTTCTTCATCAATCTCCATAGGAGTGCCTTTGGACCTTCTGAAGGCAACATCTTCCTCAAATGTGACATCTCTACTAATCTCAATAGACTTCTGTCCTAGTATGTATATCCTATAAGCTTTTGATGTCTCACTGTAGCCTACAAGAATTCCTTTCTTCCCAGAAGGTTCTAGCTTTGTTCTCTTTTCCTTTGGAATATGAATATAGACTGGACAGCCAAAGATCCTCAAATGACTAACTTCAGGCTTCATGCCTGAGAATGCTTCTTCAGGAGTTTTATTCTCTAAGATCCTGTGGGGACTCCTGTTTTGAACATAGACGGCTGTTCTTGATGCTTCAGCCCAAAGAGAGATTTGTAGGTCTTGATCATGGATCATAGCTTTCACTACTTCCACAATAGACCTATTCTTCCTTTCAGCAATACCATTTTGTTGTGGATTATAGGGAACAC
This sequence comes from Sequoiadendron giganteum, assembly GCA_007115665.2. Taxonomy (NCBI): domain Eukaryota; kingdom Viridiplantae; phylum Streptophyta; class Pinopsida; order Cupressales; family Cupressaceae; genus Sequoiadendron; species Sequoiadendron giganteum. Next base: position 179,575,075 of record CM021101.1, on the reverse strand, counting down.
TGAACTCCCTCTTAATCCCTGCTTCAATACAAAAGTCACGAAATGTGCCAGAAGTGTATTCTCCACCATTATCAGATCTCAATACCTTGATCCTTTTCCCAAACAGATTTTCAACCTGTGCTTTGAATTCTCTGAATCTTTCTAATACTTCTTCTGATTCTTTAGATCTCAAGAAATAAATCCAAGTCTTTCTAGAGTAATCATCAATGAAAATAATATAATACAAGAAACCACTAGATGATGCAATAGACATTGGACCACACAAATCAGAATGAATGAGATCAAGAATACATTTAGATCTACTTTCACTAGAATGAAACGTACCTTTTGTGTTCTTGCCTAGGGCACATCCCTTGCATGTACCTTCATGTTCTTGATTGAATTTCGGAAGACCGGTGACCATCTTCTCCATGATAGGTAGAGCACGAAAGTGAATGTGAGCGAATCTTCGATTCCAAAGATCGCACATGCTGGTACTGTTATGCACAAGCGCTTGAAGAGGACGAGTGCACAGCCTGTAAAGACATTCATGTCTAACTCCAATCACTTGAGCAGTTTTGAAGCTGGATTTCTTTGCCCATATAAGAACTTTGCCTTTAGAGAAGGCAACTTGATAACCCTTGTCTTCTAATGCTGAAATTGAAACAAGGTTCCTCTTTATCCCTGGTACGAATAGTACATCATTCAACTCCAATGAAATCCCAGAATCCAAGTGAAGAGTGGAATTTCCAATTCCTTTTACAAAATATTTAGCATCGTCTCCAATAACAACTTGATCACTTAAGTTGCTTCCACTAAGTTTGAAAGGTGGCCCCTGAAACCGGTGATGTGCCTAGAAGCACCACTATCAATTAGCCAAGTGTTGGTGTCGGTAGAAACATTACTTGACAAGGCTGAATAGAACAAGTAATCACTAGAGTCCTTCTGAGGAGCGGCTTCTTCAAGATTTGCAGTGGCGACTTGTTGCTTAGGTCTTTGAGGACAATCCCTCGCAAAGTGACCATAATTATCACAACGAAAACATTGAATCTTGGACATGTCTCGTTTCCTTTTAAAGGCAGGAGCACCATCATTTCCATTTTCTCGATTCCTCTTGAAGAACCCTTTCTCAAGGCCTTTTCCTTTGTTTGATGAATGAGATGCAAGAACCTGTAATTCTTCATTCTTTGGACTTTGACCAATGCCCCTAACCGTTAGTCTCAACTCCTCTTGAATGCAGTCAATCCTCAATCGATCAAACTTGGGAAGTTTAGATCTAGCACTGATTCCTTGAATGAATGCTTCCCATGAAAGCGGAAGACCATTAAGAGCAAGCATAGTTAGGTCTTTGTCGTCAATCATGTGACCAATTGTGGAGAGCTCATCTCTTATCTCTGAAATCTTCATGAAGTATGTAATGACAGATTCTCCTTTCGCCATTTTCACATGATGAAGTTGTTGCTTTAGTGCGAGAGCTCGACTAGTGTTTGTTGATTTCGTACATCTCTTCCAAGGTTGCAAACATCTCTCTTGCTGTATCCAACTTGAAGACAATCGGTTCAACATGATCCTTGACGGAATCAACCAATACTTTCTTTGCCCTAGTGTCTTTCTTTCTCCACTGCAATTTCTCTTCTTCCTCCTCAGGTTCAGGAACTTTTGTTTTCACGAACTCAGCTAAATCATTCTCCTCCAAAGTGAGCATGATTCTGAACCTCCATGATGTGTAGTTCGAAATCCCTTCGAGTCTATCCTTGATTTTCATACCATTCACCATCTTGAATTTGAGAAATAAGAGATAGACTGAAAAAGAATAAAGTGAGTGTTGCACACTAAATCTGATCACGATCTTTTTCACAGCACTCTAATACCATGTTAGTGTTTCTTAGATCAGATTGAATAATGAAAGTACTTAAAAGAATTGAAACACATAAGACAATGAACACACAAAGATACCCTGGGAAAACCCTCCTCTTGAGGGAGAAAAACCTAGCAATTAATCTCTTCTATAATATAGAACAATGGCAGAAATCTGCTTACAACTCAGGCCCAGCAATGGCCAATAATGAATGCAATGAGGTAACACCTCTTCTAAATACACAAGATACAAATGAATAAGTTCTTCCTTGAAATCGGACCTGCTGCTATAAAGTGCGAAGTCTGCTCTTGAAGATAGATGCGAACTTGCTTGAATCGGATGTGTAACAATGACAAACTGACCTTGTATTTATACAACACAAGGGGCCTCTTCACTTAGGTCGGCCTCTTTAGAGAACATAATAAAAGATAAAATACAACATGAGGTCGGCTCAAACAATGATAGGTAAATGTGAAACAAAAGAGTCGGCCCTTTATTCTTTTATGTTTATTGTTTGCTATAAATTAAATAGCCGAATGGCTATACATTTAATTTGCTTTCTTCTTGGAATTCGTGCGATGAAGTGCAGACCGTAGTTGCTATAACATCAACAGCATCCACTAAGAAGTGGGGATTCACCACTTAACAATGGGTACAAAGAGAGAATTAAACCTTCTTTCTCCACATTAGCGGTAAACCATCCAGGGGTGCTTAATGTGAAATTAATAAAATAGTTGCAGCAATAATAGACTGGAACAGTACTACTATTTATAGTCTTACAATATGAGAGAGAGCTGCAAATTACACGAAAATTACAATAGCTTCAAAGCACATAGAAACTGGATGATTCCACATGAGGTAATTATTCAACTCAATGAAGAATAAACTGGAAAATTCAAACTGAAACAAGTCTGATATAAAATCTGCAATTCTGGAAATGAATTACCAGCAACTGTGAATTCATTTAAATGCTCATAACTTCATCAATTTACTTCCAAATTGACTGAGGCAAAGTGCAACAACTGCCTAGAAGATTGGTGCCCCAAATGAAATGAAGAAACAACATCAAATATCCCTTATTAATTCGGCATGCATCCCAATGCCACCATGAAAAGTACAGCCCTCCTTGAGGGGCGATTTTGGCATATAAAATCAAAGGCTTTCAAGTAAAATCTGCAAATTGGTAGAAAGGGTTGCCCCAAGCATAGAACTCCTTTGGTCAAATACCCATCACCAAAATAAAATCACCCTAAGGGCTGCAAGTGAATTCGACTTTCAGCCATGTCTGGACCAGCAACTCCAGAATTGAAAAAACTCTTCAAAACTTCAATTGTAAGGTTCAATCTGCTAGTTTGATATGAGAAGCAGCAATAATACCAACTAGGTGTTATCTTTCAAACACGAAATTGGATTAGAACTAGGAGGTAAGCATCCCTCGAAGTGAAAAACAAGTTGTCATTTTGACAGTATAACAATAGCATAGATGAAAAATGCCCAAATGTTGGAAGAAGGCTCACTTTTATAGAATCACAGGTGACTCTTTGCATTCAGTAACTCCTCCAAGAAGGAGGGATTCCCTTCTCATCTTTTCTAACATTTAAAAATTAAAAACATGTTCTCTCCTTTCTTTTTGGCGTCCAAACTCCCAAGGCATTAAACTTAATAAAGTTTCAAACATTTCTTTTAATGAAGCACCCACCCTTCAAAGACCACTTATAAAAACAACTTAAAGTTATTTCACTAGGCCAAGGGGTGAACTGAAAAATATAACATTAATGCCTTTAATTCAACTTTTCACCAAATGAAGTTTTTAAAGCTAGAACTGAAAAACCTTATTGCTCCAACTGAAGAGAAAACTAACTGAAGTGTTGACAACTGAGATACTGCCAAAAATAGAATTTACTATAAATAGCAAATTCCGAGAAATGCCACAAAACCTCCAAACAAGGAAACCCCGATTTCACCTGAACGAGCCTACGGGCTTCCAGAATAGGCTAAAGAGCTACAGAACTGATCACTAACTAGAAGGGGACATTACATTGTTTTTCTTTGTATCTTTGGTGCATATGAACGTAAAGGATTCTAAATGCAATAAACCAAAGACTAAAATTGGGAATGCAATGCAATATTTTGTATGATTTCTCCTATGCATAACATTATTGAAACTCATGCAATGTTACATCCACAAGAAAGTGACATTAAGTCAGGCAGTTGATATGCAACTTAGAATTTCTTTCATTGCAACTGGAACCAAATAATATCTGCTAATATAGATTGATACTATTCTCCTTTCAAAGAGACGATTATGTAAAGATAATGACCACTTAGATTACAATGCAATCCCAAATATATTTGATCTTTGAGTTACAACTTAAGACTACTATGACAGCAGCAACACAATTACATGAAGACTCAGCAACTCAAATGAAAATGACACTGTGAATACCAATGCAAATATACAGGAGAATAATGACCTGTTTTGGATGCCAACAATGTATCGACTTCATATGTGATCCTCAAGATGATTGAACTCCCATTCAAGTTGAGCTGCTTGACTTCCTGTATGATGCGTGTCTTTCCCCAGCAGTATATCGACCTTAGTAGGAGATTTGATATGACCAAAGCAGCTGCAAGTAAATCTTCAATAGTTGCGCCCAGAACTTAACATGAGTCCCTCCACCATAAAATCAAAACTTAAGTTGTGGAGTGGATGCGCCCAACAATGCCAAAGAGACCTCCCAAATTGTTGGCACTTGTATTTTTGCTCATATAATGTTTTTGGCTGTTTCGGTAAACACAACACATCTTGTCTTTTGTGCCACGCTAGATTTAACCCTTCCTCAAATGTCTTCTTATGAAATGTGACTTTCTCCCGATGAAATATCTTTCACACTTAATATTTGCCGCTATGCACACTCATTATAAAGGCTCGATATTCCTATCTTTGTCTTCTAGCGTTGGAGTCCACGATTTTCTCCCACATCGATTTGTCTTTTTGAGTCTTGAATAAAATACGATTCCTTCAAAGAACAATTCGATGACTTCTTATTAAAATACAACTTTGTCTTATTTGCAGATTCCAGCGAATAAAATAGATAGCACCTTTTTTTTTAATGATTCAAGTTGCTCCCGACTGCTCTGAAAAAAACGATTCTTCCTTTGTCTTTTCTGCTTCTGACAATTCTTGTCTTTACTTGCAGACCCACTAATTTTCTGCGCTAGGATTATTTGAAGGAATAACAAATAAACTCAATACTTGTCTTGACTGCGCTAGAACTCCAAATTCATTTTTTTCTGAATTGTCTGCTTCTGAAAATATCTTCCAGATTACTTTGTCTTTTTCCTGAAAATAGCCTCTTTCATAATCGATTCACTGATTTCAAAATCATTCTCATTTGGAAATTCAATGTGTGAAGGTCATCTCAGACTACACAATTTTATTTTTGAAAACTTCAATCGATTGAACCACATGAGAAATTTGGTTGATTTCTCCTGATACTAGACAAACAAGTTGCACTTCAACCTCACAGGTTGGCAGGAAAAACTAGCTCTGATACCACTGAAATATTCCCCTATGGATATTTACTCTAGATTTCACCAAATGTTCCATAGGAATTTAAACAAACAGTTTGCATGAAACTAATTTCTACTCATCCAATAACTTGCAAACAAATTTCAATGTAAATCATAGAATAACAGTTTTAGAATAAAGATCTAAAATTACATATGAATATTGCCTTCAAATCTTTAGTGGAATAACAACAGAAATATCCAATCGTAGCCACAGAACTTACAATCGGATTGGATAACCAGAAGTATGAGTTTGAAGCACAAAGTGAGACACCTAAGTAATATCTCCAACAGACAATGGGTTATCCCTGATGTATCTAAAGAAGAATTTGGAACCCTTATCTCCATTTTCTAGCCAATTCAGCTTGGCCCTTATTCTCAGCCCCTTAATTTTATTTTCCTACAGCCTTCTCAAAGCATTTTTGGTTATGTTCATATTGTTGAGCAAAGTTTCATCACTAGGTTCCTCCTGAAGGTTGGATTTATCTTTAAGGAGTTTTTACTGAAGGAGGCCTTCTTCTTGCCTCCTATCCATGGCTCTTTTTTTCCAATTGTCTGAAAGAGGATTTTCCAACCTTTCACATTCAGGTTCCATTTGTCAATTGCACTCAATCCTTTATGCATCCATTTATTAATTTCCCTTAGAGATACAATGGCATCTTTGCACTCCTTGTTATTTAGCAACTTGGTATTGAGAAGGAAGCCCTCCCCTTTTCCTTTCTCTTTTTCCCTACCAGCTTTGAGACAAAATTTTGCCTTGATGGGGTGGTGATCAAAGAGGGTATAGGGGATCACTTCCACTTTACACCCTTCCTTTACTGGCTCAACAAAAAATAAATCTTTGTTCATGTAAAATCTATACAGCCTGCAATATATCCTTCTTCCCCCTTTTGGGCATTGCACCAAGTGAACCAAATGTTGGTGCACTCATTCTTTTAACCTTCTATGGGGTCAGTTAGTTTTAGTTTAGACTTCAATATTTTCCAAAAGTACCTCTCATTGCCTTTCCATTCTAGGTTTACTCCACCCCATTTATCTTCACTTCTTTCAACTAGATTAAAATCACCCCCTAAAATCCAAGGGATGTTTTGTAGATTGAGAAGCCAATTCCACAAAAGGATTATGTCCCAATATTCATTTGGGGGCATAAATGGAACAAATGCCAAAACATGATTCATTTCTTTTGATGATCACCCAAACTGCTCTATTACAAGGTGAGACATCATATTCAGAAACATTTTGTCCCCACTCCTTTGCAAGGAGCATGGCAGCCCCACCCTTACCCTTTTCATGATTGGTGACAAACTGTGGCGCCTCTCCCCAAATGAATTTTAAGTTTGTTTCTAGGGTAAACCCTGTTACTTTCACCTCTTGAAGTAGGACTACTTTTTCCTTTCTTTGAGCTAGGAACCTCCTTACTATATTCTTTTTGTTTGGGGATATAACCCCCATACATTCCATGATATACAATCAATGTTCATCAAAGTTTTTCTTTGGGAGGGGTTCCTTTTCACTTATAAATTGTCAAAGCATTTAGGAAGTCTGTTCTCAACTTCTATTCTCTTAGTAGTGGGCATGGAGATGATCCCACTATTTTTCTTCCTCTTTTCCTTGGCTATATAGAGACTTCCCCTACCCATCGGAATGACGACCCCCATATCTTTTTTCTTTCTGTATTCTCTGGTTTTCTTATCATAATTTCCATGGGGACCTCATCCCCTTTTGTGGTCTCCTTGGCAGAATACTCCCCTACATCCTTTGAAGACTCCATACCGGAATGAGATATAAAACCATCTAAAATTTCCACTTCATCAAGATTAATATTAGACACCATTGCCAACTTTGTGGGTTATGAGCCAAAAGACTCATTTTTTATTTGATCAGAGTTATCCTGTTGGACTTTAATTTCTTCAACCCTTTCACCACCATTCATCAAATATACAGTAGAGGAGGTATTAAGAAGGGCTACCTCTCCTCCATTGGTACTAGTGTTATTGATTGTCACTGCAGATTGATTTTCCTTTTCCATACTTGCATTTTGATGAATGGAGGCACATTGCGTTTTCCCTTCAAATTCATTGACCAATCTTTTTACATGGGACGGTGATTCTGAATCACTTTTGTTCTTTTTATCTTCTTTATCCATTTCTTGGTTTATAGCCACCTTATTTGAAATCATTTTCTTTTCGAAGGTTTTAAAATTAAAAGTATACTCTTCGCTTTCCAGTTTCTCAATATTATGATTTCCATTACTATTTGATTTATGTTGTCTAATTCATGCTATCACCAACTGTTGAGCATTCTTGTTTCTAGAGTTTTTGTTTGTGAGGTGTAGGTTATTGTTGGCTGATTGTTTGATATCATTGTTTTTCCATAGTCCTTCCTTGCCCAAGGTAGCCTCGGGTAGAGATTTTCCCAGATCTTGAATTAGGTTTTCCAGTAGATTAGCAATTTTTTTGAGCCATCTTTTATGTTTGTTTGGACATTTAAAAATGTCGACTCCTATTGTGTAGTACTATTCTTCGGGGAAAGGCCTAGCTGTAGAGTTTCCATATTTTCAATTCTTAGAGGAGATTCATGCAAATGTGAGACTGGGGAGGGTCTATTATTGTAAATTCCCATCTTATTGTTTTCCACTTCCTTGTCCTCTATAGGGTTTCTTGAGTATGAATCAAAATTTATTCCTCGCCTGTTAGGGGTAGAATTAACACTTTTCCTTTTTATTATTGGGCAGTTTCTTCTTATATGCCCTTCTCTACGATAGAGATAGTAGGCATTGAGTCCCCCTAGGATTTCTAGGGCACATCTAAATACGCTAGTTTAAAGCTTTATCTCTAGAATTTCAGGTATGCCAATTCTTGAATAAAGAGATACCAAAACACTCACATCTGAATGGGAAAGAGAAGTCTTGGTATCATCCATCCAGATAATGCTTTTGTAGGGCTCTAGAAGGAGTGGAATAAATTTCCAAACCCTGGGTGGAACATGGTTAACTACCACCCATCTCAAGCTTGATAGCATCAAGACCTCCTCATTTAGGGATTCTGGCATCCATGCTAGAGCATGAAAAAAAAATTTACCCACATGCCAAAACTGTTTTTTTGTTACTTCTTGCAATTTAGAGATTTTAAAGAAAATTACAAACAACCCACATTACACATTCTGCAAAAAGAGTAATGAAACCCTAACTTTTTCCCCAAATATTATGTATCCATTAATCTTATATTTTTTGACCGAGACCTTGGAGATGTCCATGACAACAAAGAAAATTGTAGTTTTTTTTAACCTATTGTCTTCATCTGCTACTGCATTATCTAATATCTCATTCAAAATCAAGACATCTTTTTTAGGGGAGGCCGAAGGGGGCTTCCCTTGCCCTTCTCTTCCCGAACCTTCAACATCCTTGCAACCCTTGATCAGAAATTTAGCTCTCAGAGGCAAGCAATTCCTGTCGCCCGCAACAATGTCTCTAAAAGTTTTGGATTGCAAATTGTCTGAATTAACCCCCTCTTGTCCAATCAACAGGCCATCCAGAGGGTCTGTATCACCCTCCATAATTGATTCGACACTTCCAAATTATAACACATGCAAATGGGATCGATAATCAAGCAGACTTCCAAAACCCACATACAAGACACGAGTTGGCATGTGAGATAAAGGCAAAGAGTGGGCAATGATGGGTCCGCACTGCCAAGCAAGCAAGCTCCAGTGTGGAGGAGGGCCGAGCCTCCTCCACAACTTTGTGGGAAATCCTTATCAGTACTAGAGGCAATATTCTTTGCATGCTCTGCACACACTACCCCAACAAAATCACATCTCTACCGCATCCAAGTGTTTTCTCCTTCAAATGTGGTTTCCAAACCATCACACCCTTTTATAGAGAACTATCTTAATTAATTCTTGTACTTTGTTTTTCTTTCAGGATCATTCTTTCTTTGTTTTTCACCCAAAATTCAATTATTTTCAAAACCTTTTCCAAACAATGGGAGCTCTTTTTACCTCTTTTTAATCCAAGGGTTATTACTTAGAACTTTTATTTTTCTCTCACTTTTAACCAAAGGGGTCAAATACCAACAAATGTGGGTGGCACATCATTTATCCCCTTTTTAATTCCAAAGAGTCATTTAAATGAGAAATTAACCTTCTCTTTTTACTTGGGGAAACAGCCCCATATCAGATGTAAAAAAAACATTTAGTAATATATTATTTAGTTGTTGAAGTTTAATTCACAATTAGTTCTGCATAAAGAAAATCATCTTGCACACAGACTACTATATAATGCTCAAATAAATTTGCTTATGGTTTTCTTTGGGTTTCAGATCTGAACCATTTCTGTGGGTCATTGATGGTTGATCTATCCCTTAGTTTACTATGAATTGTTAATGTGAGAGGCAAATTTGCAATTCCTAACAATAGATGGATTAACTATTGTCAGCAAACTGAAATAAAACTCTCCCTATGAAATTATTGGTCAAACATAGAAGAGAAAAACATTAAGTAAAGCATGTGCAACTTAAAATATGAAAATCTAATCTAAGTTAACCAACCACCATCCCATAGGGGGATTGGTGCCCCTTGATGTGAGAAGAGAGCCCTTTCCCAATCCCTGATAAGCAAATGATGTGATAATGGACAAAATTTGTTCTCAAATTAAGAGAATAACTTTGCATGAGCTTCTCTGTTGTGTGTTTGAAGGATAGGAGCCTTGAATTTATAGTTGAGCTTGAAGAGAGGAGAGGCCAAATTGAAAAATGTGGGACTAATCCCCAACAAATAGGAGAGAGCCATTTGTCACAATGTGATTGGCCTATGATTGTGCAAGTTTTGGCTAATGTGCCCATTTCAAATTTAAAAATGGCATTGAATGCATATGGTTGAGGGATTTGGGGGGAATTTTGTTTGAACAAAAAAGTCAAACAAGGGGAGTTAATGAGGGCATATTCCTTGGGAATATGCTTTGTGAGGAAAATAGGTGTTTTAATAAATCAAATTAAATTATTTATTGTGCAAGTGGATGGGACATGGGTTAGTCTTAGCATTAATTAGAGATTTTGACTAATTAAGCTAGTGATTAGGTGGTGTGACATTTGATTTGCATTTTTGTATTTGTTTTAAATCAAATGAGAGGAAAATGAATGTTAATCATTTAATTAAATACATGTGATTTAATTAAATCAAGAGACCTTAGGGCATAAAAAGTGATTTATTTAATTAAACCTGATTTGTTTAATTGATGGATGAAATATGATTAATCAATGATGTTAATCAATAGTGTTAATTTTGCATGTCTACAGTTAACAAAAGTAGGAATCTTTTTGATGTGAAGGGAAGATGAGAGGGAATTTGAAAAATTCATTTGTTCTTGAGAACTAGGAATTCTAATAATGCTATGCTCTAAGATGAAAGATGCGATACAAAATTTTAAACGATATTACTCTTTACAAGATGTGGGAGAATCATCTCCTTATCTTGATTTTGATTTCCAAATGGCTTTTGGTGCATTATAATTTTCTGGTTGGCTCAAAGTCATCCTCAAAGTATAGGTCTTGTCAACGACCCTAATCACTACAATACTTGTAAATAACAATCCTTGACCTATGCATTGGGTGCTATCTTCATGGAATCATTCAGTATTAGCTATTGTACACGGTTAGTGGATTTTATAGATTTGGGCCTTAAGTGTCTTATTTGTCTGAAACTTAAGAGATGTAAATAAATTTCATTATTTTTGACAGTGATTGCTTTTATATTTATATTCACTTATAAATGTTATATTCAACCAAAAGTTTTATTCTATCTGCTAGTTAACACATTGTCTGAGAGGTTAAATGGCGAAAAATAAGATTTTTTTTTGGCATATTGTAATTAATATATTGCATTGCATGCAGAAACCACACTACATGTCTGATAGTGTGGATACCTCATATCAACTCCTGTTCTATGCGCGTCATGGAAATATGGATGGCTTGATTGAAGAACTGAGGGGTGGAGTTTCCCCAAATATATCTAACTACAATAAAAGAACAGCTCTGCATTTAGCAGCTTGTGAAGGACATACTGATATTGTCAAGATCCTTCTAGACTATCACGCTGATGTCAATTTTTTGGATCGTTGGGGAAGCACTGTAAGTTCCATGCGACACCATTCCATTCCTCTTCAACTCTATGCTTGACTTTTTCAGCATAGATTAATGTCAACAATGATTTCATTCATTCCCAACTCTTTCTTCAGTCTTTTTCACGATGGATTAATGTCAACATGCTCAGCTTCTATGTTGTCACTGATAAGATGCAACAGAGTTGTCTCTTTTGTGTCCATTTCATTGCAGACATTGATTCATGATTCCTGAATTCTGTATGGAACATTTTATGTTTATGATGTTGAATATGTCATTCTTATGTAACATTTTGTAACAAACTGCATATTCATACAGTCTAAATATGGACTCAATCAAATTCCTGATCTTTACCTTATTGAAACTAATTTACCAATAATGTTAATACAGGGATGTCAAAACCAAAAGTGAAAGTACATATAGATAGCTTTACTTTAATGTAGGATTCTCTGTCAGATGTTATTATCTCTTAGCCAAGGTGATTACTATATTGTACTTGGCAAAGAACATTATGAACATTAGAGTAAGTTTCTCATAGCTCCTTTTTTCATATTTCATATCTCAAACTGTAGAGTTAATAGTCTCTCCCTTTCTTTTCTGAGATCCTAGAATGCTGAGAACTGATTGTAATCTGGCTTTGAGCCAGATATGCTCTTCATGTCAGTCTGAGGATAGAAATACTCTATTTTCATTCTCTTACTAAGGAGAAAATTTTGCTTTGTGATATGTTTGGATATGTGAATTCCTGTTTAGCATTGTAGATAATAATCTGCCCCTTGTAGAATATTCTCTTTAAGGCTCAAATAAATGAAACAAAGCCTGTTTCAAGTATTTTTTTATTTTAGACAAAAAAAAAGATGGTCATCCCTCATATTCCAAATCTATCTACCCTTGATATGCATCATCTGAAAATTATAGAAGAGTTGATTAATTGACTTTATTGGTCAATAACTCAACTTCCTGAGATGCTCTCTTTAACTCTATGCTCTCCCTATTTGCATTGCCAACCTACAACAGTCTCCTCTCTTCCTTTGGATCTCCAGCCCAAGAGTCACACCTTAGTGCTGAGAGGTATCCTTTTAAAGAGGAGTTAATGGTCTCCTGCGGAAGCTCAGGCTCAACCAATCAGCTACAGCTGAACAATTTCAAGCCAGCAGTTACACAAGAAAAAACTCAGATCTTTTAGGAAGAGATTAAATCATTTATCTCCTAGTATGCTACCTCATCATTACTTAAACTTAATTTCCATTCCTAAAAAAATGACTGCTATCTCAAAAAGGAGACTCCACCAACGTCTCCTTTACAGTGGAGAAAATAGAACAATGAATTCGGATGCTCAAGGAAAGAACTTTAATCTGCAGATTTATGGGTGATTTCTAAAGACCAAAGACTCTTAGGATTTGGATTCAAGAAAGTTAGAAGCAAAGTGAATTGGTTGACTCATGAATGGTGCCCTAGGGTTACTTGTTTTTTTTCCAAAACATTAAAGGACTATATCTTTCAAGTGGAACCTTAGTTTCTCAGAAACTTGGGATAGTTTATGAAGCATTGGGATTTTGTGCTTAATCCCATTGAAGATCTTCCCAGTATGATGCAAGTGTGGGTAAGATAGCTATGCTATGCAGTGAATATTGGCAAGAAATCTTTTTAGACAAAATAGAGAAGGCCATTGGAGAATATATTTTGTCATTTGAGCTCACCTAGAACCTGGGTATTCTAAACTGCACATGCATATGTGTTAATCTCAATCTGGATCAACCCCTTCTTGATAGAATCATCCCTTACATGGGAGGTATAGAATGGGGGCAGTAATTAGATTATGAGGATATTCTTTCAGGTGTAGATTGTGCCATGCACATGGTCATGTAGCCCAGGTATGTCCTTTTGAGCATCAATGAGATAGTCAAGAAAAAATTAAAAAAGAAATACAGCAATTTTCAAAGGCTGATTAGGCAGGTGGTCAACTAGAAAACCTGTATCTGCGAAAAAGGGAAGAATATATCAGTCAAGTCAACAAATTTTAGAAGTTCTATATTAGAAGAGGGATATATGAGAACATATCTTAGCACTTTGTCATGTCCCCGAAACAGCAATACCATAAAGACCAAGTTTTAAAATACAAATAAATTAATAAATAAAATAAATAGCAATATTAATGTTAAATATAAAATAAATGTGTACCATATCAATATAAAAATATATAAATATGAAATAACAAATATAATAATAATATATAGTCAAATTATTGTTATTACATTCCAGTATTAAATAACTTAATATTAAAAATAATAATAATAAATAAATATTATAATCATTACACATCTAAGATTGTAATACATTAGAATAAAATAATAATAAGATGTTAGAAAATTGGTTTTATTAGTATACTTTAATGTTAAAATATATTCAATAAAACATCAAAATAAAATAATAAAATAAGTATATAATATGAAATAATTATTAGTAATAATATATTATTTTCAAAAATAGATATTATTGTGATAATAAGTCTTTAAAGGCAACAATTAAATCTAACAAAGGGATATATTTTATGAAAAGTCACCTCTTTCACCAAACAATACATTCTCCCCATGAGTCACCTACCTTGAATGGTATAAATAGAAGGAAGGAAAATAAAGAAGGGGGAGGACATGGATAAATATGATCTGCAATTCAGAACAATAGCAACAATGATTGTTATGCATTGCAATATAGTCATTTAATATATATATATTTTCTAATAGGCATACAAGTATATATGCATAGATATAGATAAATTTTATAATGAATAATATGCAATGAATAAAAAATATATATATGAATAAGGAAAGAATAATTATATAAACATATATATATGAATACTAATGGATATAAGTAAAAGAATATATATATATATAATGTATATATATATATATGTATATGTATGTGTATTATACAATTATCCACTAATGATGCTTGTTGCAATTATTAAACCTTATAAGTAATTGTGATTATTTGATATAAAGATCAATAAATTTATGAATGTTTTTATCTTATGATTGATCAAGAAAAGGAGAAAAAGAACATAGTTTGAACACTAAACCATCATAAAGGATATCTTCAGAAAATCAGGGCAAGAATTATGGTAAACCTAGAAAGGGACATTACACACTTGATCCGGTTACAAAATCCATTTGAGTTCCTACTAGAGCAAGTGACTAAGGTGTAAACTCAACAACTATTTGGCCCCAAGGAACACCATTTGAGTTCTTGTAGGTATTTCTTGATTGGATTCTTTGTGACAAAGACAAGCAAGTCATCTTGATGAGACATCTCAATTCCATCAAAACAATTAAACAGAAGCAGGGAGAAAGGTAGTTTAATACAAGAATAATGGAAAGCTAGTAGACCTTTTTCAATCGCTTGGTCAAAATGCAAAGTTTATCTGCCATATTTGCTTGCAAATCCTTTGTTTACAACTGATCTTAGAAGTCTCATCCAATAGGGTTTCAGTTTGGGTCTTATGTAGTGAGCTTAGTGCTTGTTTAAGTTACCTTGTGCATATCCTTGGTCTTTGTGTTTGTCCATGTGTGCATTTACCCCATTTTCTTAATGTTGACCAATCAAATAGCATCATTTGATTGGTCCTATTGCTTTAGGGGTTTGTGTTCATGCCCTTGTTGGGTATTACTGGTGTTGCTCTATACTCATGTCTTGGTGCCTTAATGGTATCTCTGGTTTGTGCAACAAGGTTCTTTGATGGTGGCTTGCAAGTTTGTCCTCAAATCCTAAAGCCCCAATTACCTTAAGGCCTTGTAGGAAATTCACATTTCCATGCACACCCAAATTCGTACTTTCTCATTGCCAAGAAACCCTGTGCACTTTATGTCTTAATCACATGTTGACTTGCTTGGCCAATTGTTTAGAAGTAAAGGCATGTGCATTTATATATGGAAATTTGTGTTATTGACTTGACTAGTCTAGTTCGCAATGGCCAACTTATTGAGCTAGTCTCCACATTTGAGTTGTCATGCTCACTTTACTTGCTAAAGCCCCTCAGTCACCACACTTGGTCTCATCGTTTGTAATGTCCCCTTTTTGAGCGAGCATCAGAGTTGGAGGTTTAGCCTATCATTGGGTCTTTGTAGGCTAATAATGGTGATTAGAAGGCCTTGTTTTGGAGATATCTAGTATCTCAGTTGGCAGTTTGCAGCATTCGACATTTTTAGATCCTTGGCTTATTTAGAGGCAGGTTTTCGGCTTCATTTGTAAACACTTACTATTTATAGTAAGTTAGTTGGATGTTAGAGGCCAACCTTACTATTTATAGTAAGGTCCCCTGGTGAGCAATGAGTTCAGCAGGCTACTTCCTGGCATAAACGAAATTGATTTATGAGGTTTATTTATGGAGTTATGAAGTTTTAATTATTATTAAAGGAATGCTTTAATAATAATTAATTATTATAAAGCGCACATTGATTTTATTATGAAAGGGATATTTAATGATTATAAAGTCAAATTATTAAAAATGCATTTATGTCATATTGGACGCCCACTTTAAGAGATATTATAAATTCACATGAAAAGCAAGTATATTATTATATTTTAATGATTAAAAAGCCTCATGGGAATCATGCCATCTTGGAGAAGGTATTTAAAGGAATTTTGAAAAGCATTTCATTATTCTTTGATCATTTTCATTCAACTTGGCTTTGTGCTTCAGCATTTTGGAGGTGGAAACTAGGGTTTTCAGCTGCAAGCAATCTTGGAGGGCGTAGCTTTTCTTTGATTCAAGCATTCTGAGGGTGTGAAAGATCATCTAAGGTTTTCTAATGAGGTGGCTTTATCTCAGAAGTCACATTGTGTTTGATTGGAGTTGTTTCATCAACCTTTTCAGAGGTTATTTTAGAGCAGATCAAAAGTTATTGAAGATAAGTATTATTGAATATCTTCATTGCTGGTTGTGCCTTCTTCATTGGCACGTGGGAATCATTAGCGTGCAGATTGGAAGAGTTTATTTTTAGAACTTGCAAGGGTTTGTGCAGAAGGTTGAAGACAAACATTATAGAATATCTTTAATTGTTGTTGGTACTCCTTTGTACAGCCATGTGGGGTTCTCTAGAGGCCGTACAATCTCTTGTAGCAAGCCGTACTTCTACTATTGGCTGGGACGTGTGAACTTGAGGCAGATTCGCCTAGGGATTAAGCTTTCTTCCATCACCATTGAGGGCAGCTGGGCATATAATATCAGATTTGCATATTTATATAGTGGAGAACTCTCAATTTGCAGATAGGCATTCATTGTAAGGGTTTCTTGTTGCTGGTAAACATTTCCTGATTTGCTGACAATAAGTTTCAGACCAACATTCAATGTTGTTGAAATCCTGGTATGATTATATTGTTGTGCAAAGAAATGATAATCTGATTTGTGTATGTAATGTATTTGCAAAACTATGTTTAATCAGATTTGAAATTATTGCTTCAATAGAAGTATTTCTCTACTTTGCAAATATATGTATTTCATTGAATTTCTTGGCAATATAACATCAAAAATCAAAACAGCAAAAACTTTGAAAAACGAACAAACCTATCAAGGCAGAAACTCAGTTAGCAAGTGTTCACCTGGGGTGGGACATTTCATCCTTGTGCCATCTACTCCCTACAAGCCCCTCTACCTTTGACCTCATTCTTTGCTCCCATTGCTGCTGGTCACATGTTGCTAAGTTCTTGCACCCCCAACACTAATTCATTATGGGCTGCATGTCATTTCTTTGTTGGAAATGCACATGGCCAATCTTATTTTGCACTATTTCTTTTTGGTTAGTGTGCACAAGCCAATAGATATACCTCCTCACTCCCTCAAATCATTAGACTTGTTGGATGCTTAATCCAATGTTTGTGCATGCTCCATTTGGTGCTTAGGTGGTGCTTGCCTTGTGTGTGGCTTTGTCTTGTTGGCCAACATCTTCTTTTGCGACAACTTGGATCTACTTTGATGTAGGAACATATGAGCCCATACGTAATCTTGTATCAACCAAAAAGAATATTTCCTTGTTTAGTTGTTTGCTTTCTCCCTTGTTTTTGCTTGTAGGAGTTGATTATGCAATTTCAGAGAATTTCAATTGGTTCATGGTCGAATGTTGACATCACCTTGTTAAGAAGCTAATTGGGTATTCACATTTCCAATTTGGAGGAGTATGGGTCAAATTTAAGCTAGTTGTTGAGTTTTTGATTGCATAACTTTTGGGGTGTCCTAGATCCCCCTAAAATTTCGCTAAGTCCTTAAGATTCCCTAGCCAACCACTAAGTCTTTGTACTCTTGCTAAACTTTCATGCAACATTGAAGATTATCCGAGTGCCCTTTGAATTCCTATAATTCCTCTTCGACCCCATTTTCTTGCAATTCTTTATCCTTGGCAGCTTTGCAAAACTTCCATAATATACTAGATCTTATCCAATTAGCCCTTGAAGTCCTACAATCTTCTCAATGACCTATGTTTCTCTGCAAATGAAGAATGGTGGGACTTCTTAAGCTTTGGTGACATATCCTAATGACCCTCAAATTCCCGCAATTCCCTTTTACACCCAATTTCCCACAAATATCGCCTAAGGTGAGACTTCATGTGCTATGTGGATGCATCCAAGACCCCCTCAAATTTCTGCTATTATCGCCAAAATGCAAAAGGTGTCATGTCCCCGAATTGGAGGTATCATGATTTAATTAATTAAATTAATTAAGTTGTCCAAATATTGATATTTCATAAGGATGACTAATTGATTATTTTAATTAAATTTAAGTGAAGATATTAAATTAATTATTTATAAAGTTATTCCAATAAATTAATATCTAAAGGATGGCTTTATATTTAATTAGTTTAATAAAGTGACTAAATAAAATATATCATAAAGTCACTTGAGTTTAAATATATCTTTTATCCCACATTGACAAGAAAAGTGTGTGGGCTCTCCTATGAAAAGTATAAGAAGAAGCTTGGGCTAGGCATTTGGGCATCTTGATTTGAATACATATTTTCTACTACATTGCTGAAGCTGAATGCTTAGCTTGTTGATTTCTAGTTTTCGTTTGTGAAAGACCAAACCTAGCTGGTTAAGTGCCAATTTCGGTTGTGAAATATCAACCCTAGTTGGATAGTGGAGGGATATACTTCAGTCTTTCTCATTGAGATAATTGCAGCCATTGGAGAACATTTTTGGAGAAGTTTGGTGAGTTATTTGAGGTCTGTAATTTTGTTTCAGTCTGCAGACCAGCCATGGGAGGAATCATATTTTCATTCATTGCTCTTCAGTAAGGGCATATAATTTTGTGGGCATTGGAGGGATTGATTTCTATGGAGTTGGCAATCATTTCTACACCAATTTGGAGACCTATTATTGCTGCATTTATTTATACAAAAAGTCGCCAGACAAGAACAGGGGCGAAACCTTGAGGAGTACGATTCTTCACTTGAAGGGCTCCTAATTTGTTGATTCTTGGTGGGCAAGATTGCCATCCCTTCTTCTTCATATCGACACATGATATCCAGGTTCTTTGGTTCCAATTTATGTAGTTTTATCATTGTATAAGTCGCTGCCATATGACAGTTGTAGATGCATATTTCATACCAGCATTATGATAGCATTTTGATTATGTTGTAAGCCAAGAGTCTTGGAATTTGTATATCATTTCCAAATTGTAATTAGCTTCATTTCTGTTGAAGATAGATAGCTTCGGTCATATATAAATGATGATTGCATTTATGCATCATCATCATTTATATCAAAATCTCCAAATCCTAAGTATAAGTTTTCAATTTGCATTGAAAAATATAAATGACATATATTCAGATCGAACTAAATCAAATTGCATATATATAAATCTTGTTTGATTACTTAGAGTCTAACCTTTGGTTGTCACGGTTTGATGAAGGGACACGTATTTGAGAGACGTCCCATGAGCGGACGTGTCTCCACTTTGTGGAGACATGTCCGCTCATGAGACGCGTCTCTCTAATGAAGACGCGTCTCTCATGAGGCGTGTCCTCCTTAGCCGCATTTCCTTTCTCATGGGAAGTGTCTTCTTGATTGAGACATGCCTCCCTATCCGTATTTATGGGAGATCAGATCCTCAAGAATAGTAATTGAAATCAATAAATAACTCTGCTCTTGAGGATCGAAAATATACAATAGAAATTCAGACTTAGTTTTCATATATTTATTCAAACTTAATTTGATAACCTCTTCAGTTTTCAATTTATAATCTGATAGGTTTGATCAAGTTTAACATGGTATCAGAGCCACGTTAGGAAGATCCGATTAAAATTATCAGATTATTTAAAATCGTATTCTCTTGAAATAATAAACGCATAACATTCTTCAAAACGTCAAGTGTGATCAGATTCAAGGATCGTTTTGAAGGTGCAAACAACTTTACTTCATGGAAATTCAAAATCATGATGATTCTGAAAGAAAATAAGTTAGACTCATTTGTGAAAGAAAACAAGATAGAACCAGAAACTGATCAGGAGAAAACTCAATGGATTGAGAACAATGAGAAAACCATGAACATTACAGTGGATGTAGTTAGGGATCGCATAGTACGTATTCTATCTAACCATGAGACTGCATATCAAATGTTTAAATCCCTTGAGAGCACCTTTGAAATAAACAACACTAGTAGGACCCTTGCTCTGAAAAGGCAACTTAATCATGTTCAAATAAACAAGGGAGAATCTATTAGTGTATATTTCATGAGAATCAATGAACTAAGAAATCAACTATCAATAGTCGGATATCAAATTGATAGTGAAGAGTTAACTCTAATATCTCTAGGTGGCCTACCAAACTCATGGGAGTCATTTGTTTAAGGAATAAGTGCAAGATCAAAACTCCCTAAATTTGATAGGCTAAGAACAAATTGCTTACAAGAAGAAACAAGACTAATGACAAAAGAAAACAATCAGAAAACCATAGATGAGGATATTCATGTGCTAAACACAACTTCTCATAAGAAAGGTAAGAAGAAGAAAAACTTCAAGAGAAAGAAGAATTCTTATGGAAAGGGATCATTCAAGAAAAGGAAAGACATCTCCCAAATACAATGTTTTAGATGTGATCAATATGGACACTATGCAATGAAGTGCCCTGATAGAAAAAAACAACAAGCATCCTTTACTAAAGCTGGAAAAACAAATATAGACTATGACTCTGAGAAATTTGTCTTCTACTTAGCACTATCAATTCAAGTATCAAACCAAGTCAACAACTGGGTAATTGATAGTGGTTCATCTAGGCACATCACAGGGTTCAGAGAACACTTAGATACTATGAAAGAAAATCTGAAGAAGAAGTGACTATTGGGGATGATTTTGCACATCCAGTAAGAGGGGTTGGAACTTGCACCATAAATTTGAAGTTTGGCCTCTCTCTACAACTCACCGGAGTATTGTTTGTACTAGGAATAAAAAGGAACCTAATATCCATTTTTGCTCTTGAAGACAATAGATATAGGGTTACCTTTATGGATGGAAAATTTTTGGCATGGCCAAAGAACTCAAATATAAAGAAAGCACAAACTATAGGAGTAAGACAAGGATATCTCTACAAACTGTGCACGGATTCTAAACAAGCTCTTATTCATGAGACCTCTGATTCAAATGAAATTTGGCATCGAAGATTAGGACATCTTCATTTCCACGCCCTACCTTCTGTAGAAAAATTAGTAACAGAATTGCCCAAACTAAAACAAATCCATGAAGGAGCATGCAGAGGGTGTGCCCTAGGAAAGAATACAAAGGGAACCTTCCAAAATAGTTTGAGTAAAACCAAAAATGTGTTAGAACTAGTACACTTTGACTTATGTGGACCCATGTCTGTACCCTCCATGGCGGGATTTTTATATTATGTAATATTTGTAGATCAATTCTCTAGGAAGACTTGGATATATTTTCTTAAGTGTAAAGAGTCAATAGAAATCCTTAAAAGGTTTAAGGAGTTCAAAGCACTTACAAAAAACTTCTCCGGGAAGAAAATCAAAATCCTAAGAACAGATAATGGGAAGGAATACACCTCAGAAATCTTTAAGGAATTTTGTGTAAATGCTGGGATTAAGAGAGAGTTTACTATAGCCTACAACCCTCAACAAAATGGTGTTGCTGAGAGAAAAAATAGAACTATTGTAGAAGCTGCGAGAGCAGTGTTGTTTGACCAAAACATTGAAACCTCTTTTTGGGCAGAAGCCTCTAGGAC
This sequence comes from Sequoiadendron giganteum, assembly GCA_007115665.2. Lineage (NCBI taxonomy): Eukaryota > Viridiplantae > Streptophyta > Pinopsida > Cupressales > Cupressaceae > Sequoiadendron > Sequoiadendron giganteum. The sequence continues at coordinate 179,553,328 of CM021101.1, read as the reverse complement.
AGTTGTCTACATCCAAAATAGATGTCCCCACTCACATCTAGATAACAAGACCCCTGAAGAAGCATTTATTGGTATAAAACCTGACATAAGTCACTTAAGGATCTTTGGTTGCCTTGTCTACATTCATGTACCTAAAGAAAATAGATCCAAACTAGAACCTTCTGGAAAGAAAGGGGTATTTGTGGGATATAGTGAAACCTCAAAAGCCTACAGAATATATATATCCGGGCAGAAACAAATTAAACTGAGTAGAGATGTCATATTTGAGGAAGACATTGCCTTCAAAAGGACAAAGAGTTCAAGTGAGATAGAAATTCAAGATTCCCCTAAAGTCTTAGAAGAGGAGCCTGGTCCTGAGATTCAGAGGGAGTATCTTGAAGAAATCATAAGTGAAAATCAAACTGCTCTAGAAAAGAATCCCAATGACAACAGCAAGAAGAGACCACTTTGGGCTAGGAAGATGATTAAAGAAGCTGAGAATCATACAACACCCAAAGGAACTTTTAGAGAAAGTAAGAGACCCAAAAGATTCTCAAGCTATGTTGCCTCAATGAATGAGATCATTAGTTCAGAACCTACTAGTATTACGAAAGCTTTCAAACATCAAGTATGGAAGGATGCAATGACGGAAGAGTATTAGTGTCATGTCCCCATAACATGACCATTAGATAATGTAAGGCGTATTCAAAATATTAACCATTTATTACCATTATAATTATAATTGTCGAAAGACAACATTATAATTATAAATATGGATATACATAAATATTACAGTCATTATGATATAATAAATATTAATATATATATATATATAGCAGTGTTACAAGACTCCCCTAAACTCGGTGAGTACTTGCGAGTCCCGAGGCGGGTGAGGCTGGGCGAGTCAAAATGACTCGGATGCCGAGTACTCGCTGAGACTCGTTGGACTCGCCGGACTCGGCGAGTCCTATGCCAAAGACTCGGCCATCACTTTGTGGGCTTGAGTTGGCAAAAAAACATATTTTAAAGTTTTTTTTTCTTTCTTTTTGCTTTTATACTTGCCTCTATTCCTCCAAAAGGCACTTCATTTCATTTTCAAGCCAAGTAAGAGAGAAAAAAGAGAGAAGAGAGCCAAAACACATTTGCATTGAAGGAAAATCAGCAAAGAGATTGAGCACCAAATGTTTATTGAATCACATTTGTACAGGTTCGTAGGTGATTTTGCTGCATCTAGAGGAGTCTACAAGGGATTGGAAAGAGATTTGCATTGATTTCGAAGAAGATTGAAGAGGTATGTTTGAGTTTTGAAGGTTTTTTTTTTACCAAAACTTCATTTCTCTTCTTTTTTTCTTCTTTGTTTTTTTCTATTTTGTTTTAGTGAAACGAAGAACAAGTTACAAATAAATACAAACCCTAGGTGTGTGTGTTTAAGTTTTTTGTTGAACAAACCCTAGGCATTCTTGCAAAAAAAAAGAGTTTGATAGTTGCAAACTTGCAAACCCTAGGTTTTTTAGTTTAATTAAAAATTATACTTTGAATGCTAATTTATTTGAAATTTATGTGTTATTGCAGCTTTTTTTATATCTATAAATTTTCTCCATCATATTCACCATGTCTCAAAGTAAAAGAGATCCTTGTTGGAAACATGCCATTATTTCCCCTTAGCGAAAAAAAGGAGAAGTACAATGTTTTCATTGCAAAACAATTTTTCTTGGGGGTGGCATTAATAGATTGAAATACCACCTTGCATGTATACCGGGCCGAGATGCTAATCCTTGCACAAAAGTCCCTGCTGAGGTAGTGCGTGAAGTGCAAGTGCAATTGGAAACCTTTGAGCAACAAAAAGAGTTAAAAAAGAAGCAAAGAGAGGAGATGGCAGCCGTGTGTGGAGTTGGAGATTCGAGTTCTTCCATGCCTCCAATTCCTCCACGGTCTTCACCTTCAGTTGTTGGTAGTGGTGGCAGTGGCAGTGGTAGCATTAGTATTGGGCCTAGAGTTCGTGGATCTAGGCTAGATTCATATATTTTTCCACGGACTACTCCGGGTTCCCAACCGTCTCTTGAGAGCATGGGTTGGAACAAGGATAAACATGATGCAGCCAAAGCTGCAATTGGAGACTTCTGGTTTTATTGCGACATTCCATTTCATGCAGCCAGGTAATTCTTCTTTTGTTTTGTTTTAAAATATATAGCTTGTTGCTTGATAGTTGATTCTTTATCTCTTGAAGTTTATTTTTAATTTTTTAGAGCTATGTTGAATTCAAATTGAAATTATACATTTTTCAATACTAATTACTAACTTAATTTAATTTTTTTGTGTTAGGTCTCCATATTGGCAAAATATGATTGATGCAGTTACTGTTTGTGGGGCGGGGTTCAAAGCCCCTAATGATGAAGAGATAAAAGGCCCCATTTTGACCCAAAAAGTGGTTGATGTGAAAGCCAAAATAGAGGAGCAGCGAGAAGTTTGGAGGATGAAGGGTTGCACCATCATGACCGATGGTTGGACCGATAGAAGAAATAGGACATTGCTCAACTTTCTTGTTTCTTCCTCAGGTAAATATTTTACTTCCTAAAATGCATTGCTTTAGTGATTAACAATCAAGATTTTAAATTTATATTTTATTGAATCATTTATTTTGTTTTTTTTCCAGGTGGTACCGTGTTCATTAAATCTATTGATGCATCTGGCCACACCAAAAATGCTGAATTCCTTTGTGAGGCTTTGGAGGGTGTCTTGGCTGAGGTAGGAGAGGAGAATGTGGTGCAAATAGTCACAGATAATGCAGCAAATTATGTTACTGCAAGTAGACTATTGATGGATAGGCACCCATCATTGTTTTGGACACCTTGTGCCGCTCATTGCCTTGACCTCATATTGGAGGATCTTGGCAAGCTTGACTGGATCAAAGCATGTGTGGAGACCGCAAGGAATATTTGTAAGTTCATATATAATCACACATGGGTCCTCAACCTTATAAGGCAATACATGGGACAAAAGGAGTTGGCTCGCCCTGGGATAACACGCTTTGCTACCAACTTCATCACTCTACAATCCTTACTGCAGTCAAAAGGAGCTTTGAGGCAGATATTTGTTAGTGAGGAGTGGTCTTCCTCAACATATTCTAAGAAAAATGCAAGGGTGGATGTGTTGAGTTGGTTTTTTGATGAGCAGGGCTTTTGGGTGCCTACTAACGAGATTGTCAAGGTAAATGTAAACAATAATACTAATAAGTAATTAGTTTAGTAACATTATATTTTCATTCTTATTTTTATTTTATTTGCTTATTTTTGTTCACTCTTATTATTTCAATGTTTCATAATAATTGTAGGTCACAGAGCCTTTAGTGGTTCTATTACGAGTTGCTGATGGGGAGAAGCCCGCAATGGGCTACATATATGAGGGCATGGATAGGGCCAAAGAGGCCATTAGATCCATTTATGGGGGAATTGATAGTAAGTATCGCCCCATTTGGGAGATCATTGATAGACGATGGCACCTCCAGCTTCACAAGCCCCTACATGCAGTAGCATATTTTCTCAATCCGGCATTCCAATTCCGCAAAGAATTCAAGGCGGATGAGGAGGTTTTGAGTGGGCTCTACATAGTCATTGAGCAGATGTATGATTCTCATGTTGGAGCCCAAATTGTCACCGAGATAGAGATTTTCAGACTTGCACAAAGAGATCTCTTTGCAAGAGATATATGCAAAGATACTCGATCGACATTGCAGCCAGGTAAAAATTTATTAAGGGCATAATAGTAGTTTCAAAATTACCACTTTTCAATCTATTATATTCAATGTTCATAATATTCACATTTCATAATGAGATTTATTTATTTTCTTTTTCTCATCTCAGATGCATGGTGGGAGAGATTTGGTGCTAAAGTACCAAATCTTCGAAGGATTGCAATTCGAGTGTTGAGCCAACCATGTAGTGCCTCGGGTTGTGAGCGCAATTGGAGTATGTTTGAGCACATACACTCCAAGAAGCGCAACAGGTTGTCAGTGCAGAGGTTGAATGATCTTGTTTATGTTCATTACAACCTGCGCCTTCGCCATAGACAGATATTGGGCATTGATTTGTCACCCATCACGTTGGAGGAGGTTGATCCACAGTCAGATTGGATCACTGAGGCTGAGGATCCTGTTTTTACAGATGAGGACCTTGATTGGGTCGACCAGGCGGATCGAGAGGTAGAGGTAGTAGCCATGGCAGAGGAGGATAGAGCACGAGGAGACACCTTGGATGCTGGTTTGGGTGCCACTGAGTCTGACACTGAGACATAGGTAGAGATGATGGCTACAACATCATCTAGGACCTATCTTAGACGTCTACGCAGGAGGACTAATGCTTAGTGATGCAGGTTGCTCTAAGCCATAGACTTATAGCTTTTGTTTTACTTTTGTTATATGTTTCAAACTTTTAATGCCATGGATTTCATATTCCATGAGTATTGTATATATTTCAAAACATTTATATATCTAACTACTTTGACTCTTACTACTATTATTTGTATTAAGTAATTACTTATTTCCTTTAGCTAAAATTTGTGTTTATACTTATGTGATCGATAGATGTTTGTGTATAGGATCATAGTAGTTTCTATTTCATGATGTTATTGTGTATTTGAGGTTTATTTACTAAAGGGTGCATGAAACAAGCTTTAAATCCTTAAAAATCTCTAAATTTCTTGGGTTTTTCTATTTGCCGAGTCTTTGCCGAGTCTTGGGCGAGTCTGGGCTCCGAGTTCGAGTTCGAGTCCGAGTCAAAAATCGGCTTGCCGAGTCCGAGGTGAGTCTGAGTCTTGTAACATTGATATATATATATATATATAATTAATATAAAAACACAAACATAAAATAATATTATAATTGTCAAATATAAGATTATAAATATGGACAATTATAATTGTGATCTTCGTAATATAAAATTATAAGGAACATTACAAGACTCATATCCAATGGACCATAATGAAGGGCCTGAATTAAGGACCAATATTAAAGTGAAGAAATGTAGTTTAAATACCATTACAATTATAATTATAATTCGATTATTATGAATATAAATTATAAACGTTAACAATATAAAATCATTTGAATTGTAATAATAAAAATGTATATAAATCAAATAGAGATCAATAAAATCAAATATTAAATAATTATGTCCATTATATTGAATATAATACACTATAAGTATTCAATATGTTTAATAAATATATGCTTCCTTAAAACTAACCATTGCACCAGTTTTGAATGGGCCGATAGACTCCCATGGACAAAATTGGCTCTCGCAAATGAATCTGACAAATACCTCCAGGTGGACTGTTGACGCGAATATAAGGCCAGAATACTAGGCGGCGGGACAAACAGGAAGGTACGATAAGGTCCTCGTGGGGAAACGGCGCCCATACCTATCAGAGGGTCGAATTCTCTTAGAAGAATAATTCCTCGAAGTAAACAAGATCCAATATCAAATATTGCCCCAGCCTTATTCTTTCATCGTGAACATTGGTACATGGAATCGCTTTGCAATTGTAAGGCGTATATAGCAGTGTTACAAGACTCGGACTCGCCTCGGACTTGGCAAGCCAATTTTTGACTCGGACTCGGACTCGGACTCGGAGCCCAGAGTCGCCCAAGACTCGGCAAATAGAAAATCACAAGAAATTCAGAGATTTTTAAGGATTTAAAACTTGTTTCATGCACCCTTTAATAAATAAACCTTAAAGACACAATAACATCATCAAATAGAAATTACTATGATCCCATACACAAACATACATCGATCACATAAGTATAAACACAAGTTTTAGCTGAAGGAAATAACACATTCAAATATATAAATATTGTCAAATGTATACAAAACTCATGGAATATGAAATCCATGGCATCAAAACAAATATCAAAACTAAAAATATAAGTCTATGGCTCAGAAGAGCTTGGATTACTCATCCCAACATCACGACAAGTCATGCGCTAGTCTCTAAGATAGGTCCTAGATGATGATGTAGCCATGATATTTGCTTGCGTCTCAATGATTGGTATGTATGTTCAAGTGAGGAATTTATTATTAAAATTTTATTGTAGCCTTCAAGACTGCATTTTTTGTTTTCTAATGTATGGAACAAGATAATCCTTGATTATGGCTTTGACTGTGAAAGATGCAAAGATTTGCAATAGGGGATATGTATTTTGTAGGTTTTCTGATCATGATTCATCATTGGCCTATAACATGCTTAGACCTATAGTTTGATGAGGGTTTGGGGGAAACACCCCAACGGGGTCGAGGGGCAGTGCCCCTCGCGGGGGTCTGGGGGCAGTGCCCCCAGTGGGGTCAAGGGGCAGCGCCCTGGGCGTGCTCCCTGTCGCGATACAGGGCGGGGTCGAGGGGCGGATCCCCCGCCACTAAGCCCAAATGAAGACCTTCAAAACCACACAAACCTTCATGGCGCACACCATTTAATTAAAAAATTTGTAAATGAAAGATTGCAATTTTTTTAAAAAAATTTAATTAAAATGCTCGAGTTTGAGGCCCAAGACTCGGTGAGTCTGCCGAGTCCGGCGAGTCCGGCGAGTCTCAGCGAGTACTCGGCAGCTGAGTCTCTAGGACTTGCCCAGCCTCACCCGCCTCGGGACTCGCGAGTACTCGCCGAGTTTGGGCGAGTCTTGTAACACTGGTATATAGTCTCTGCGGGGTATAATGATACTTACGCTTCTTTGGACGCAAACTCTTGATATTCCCGTGAATGGCGTCTTACACATTATAGTCATATTTCTCTGCATGTTTTTGACTGACAACTAACATAACCTCGTAAGCATACTCTCATTCGCCTTTTAGAAAAATCACTTGAGGAAACGAATATGAGAGCTCCTCTGCCTCACACGACACCCCAAGGATATATAATAGGAATGAATAATAAATATATTATATATATTTCAATAAAGAAGACTCTGCATTAAAGCTTTTCTCTACTACGTAGCAACTAAACACGACAATAGCAATTATGACCAAATTACAATAGTTAGCCAAGGGACATGTCCTCTAACAAGGGAAAACCACGTCTCCTAGAAAATCATGGATATTAAAGGAGGGCAATCAATCGACCGGACACAACAGATGTGATATCAGGAAAGGCACCACAATTCAGGTGAAGTAATTCACTCGGTACTAATATTTAGAAATCCAAGTCAGCACTAGAAAATCATACTGTGATGTATTTCACTGGCTTTAATATTTAGGATATTCCAATATTAGAAAGAGGAAATCAATCACCAAATAAGATACATGAAATAAACAGTGCAGTAATAATAGAATTGTGCATTTCATATCTTATATCTCTTCATGTCCAATTTGTTGAATCTGTGTTGTATCTAATCATCAATGGCCTTCATCATGTCTGAAAACCGAATATGCAAAACCTTAAGGAAACACAAGCATTATAAATAACAGTTTCTTCAATCACTTAAGTAAAGACACATAAACAATCTGGTCCTAGACTCATTGCATTGATATATAACTCGTTGATAAATCCAGTAATACTAAGATTGCATTTAGACTTGATTGATGCCGGATCTTTTATTTGATAGACGACATTGTCATTGGCCTCATACATCATGGATAAAAAAGAGGTGACTAGAACTAACATGGATATACTGATGTGTTTACATATGCTTCTGCATGCTGATACTTGACCATGATATAGTTTATTTGACTATGTACTCATGTAAACATTCTCAAAGCATAATGGATGAATAGAAAAGAATAAATGATAAATGCAAATGAGCTTGATTATTATGTGTTAATATAAAGAGTGTCTACCATGTGTATATAAACCTGCCAGGAGAGTTGAATCATAACTTCAGTGGTTTGTCTAAAAATCTCACCCAGGTTCCGCCCCACAGGCCCAAAGCAAGGGTTGGGCAGTCTGCCCCATAGGCCCCATGGGTTGGGCAGTTTTGCCCCACAGGCCCATGACAAGGGTTGGGCAGTCTGCCCCACAGGCCCATTGCAAGGGTTGGGTCATGGAGGGGTGAGGGTCCCACCTTGGCATTCTGCCCCACAGGCCCAAGATACGGGTTGGGCATTGGAAGGTGGTAGACTGTAGGCCCTTAGGGATTCTCCTCTCCTGATGGGCTAAGTGACTCTTCTGATGTTTATCAATTTGTATTTATGATTATGTCTGATTTTGGATATCTATATATTAATGCTAACAAGTATGTTGTTAATGTGATGAATACAGATTCCAATCTAGGGATATTGTATTAAAAGGACATCCTTTTGGAAAGAAAGAACCCCTAAACCTAATCAACAAGCAAACTCTATGGCAAATAAACGGATTTTAGGGCGAGTCTTGGTAAGGGACATTACAATTAGTTCATTTTGAAAAATGATGTATGGGATACAGTACCTAGACTAAAAGAGAAATCTATTGTCTCTTCCAAATGGCTCTTCAAAGTCAAACATGCTGCTGATGGCAGTATAGAAAAACACAAGGCACGTTTTGTGGCTAGAGGTTTCTCACAAAAGGAAGGTATTGATTATGAAGAGACATTTGCACCTGTTGCTAGGTACACCTCTGTGAGAGTAGTGATAGCTATTGCAGCAGCTAAAGGTTGGAAGATCCATCAAATGGATGTGAAAACTGCCTTCCTAAATGGGACCACTGAAGAAGAAGTCTATCTAGAGCAACCTGAAGGTTTTGTGATACATAAAATTGACTCACATGTATGCAGATTGAAGAAAGCTCTATATGGACTTAAACAGGCTCCCAAGGCCTAGTATGAAAGAATTGACAGCTATCTTTTGGGACTAGGATTTTCCAAGAATGATGCAGATCCAAATCTCTATTTTAAAGTAATTAAAGGTGAATGCTAATAATAATTTATATGTTGATGACCTGCTGATAACAGAAGAAGATCACCTTATTGTTCAAGGTAAAAAGGACCCGACTTCAGAATTTGACATGAAAGACTTGGGCATTTTACATTACTTCCTGGGGTTAGAAGTCTGGCAGAAATCAGATGGCATCATCCTAAATCAAGGAAAGTATACTACTGATATTCTGAAGAGATTTGGGATGTTGGACTGTATACCCATGTCTACACCTATGGAAACCAACTTACACAAATTGCAAGAAGCAACATTAGAATCAAAATTTGCACATCCTACTCTCTATAGACAAATAATTGGATCATTAATGTACTTGGTTAACACCAGACCTGATATTTGCTATGCGGTGAATGCCCTAAGCCAGTTCATGTGTGAGCCAAACGAAAATTCACCTTGTTGTTGTGAAACACATATTGAGATACCTTCAAGGTACTATTGGATATGGTCTTAAATACATAAATGTTCAACTATATTTACATGGATACTCTGATTCAAATTGGGCTGGAAGTGTAATCGATCGCAAAAGCATATCAGGATGTTGCTTCAGTTTAGGATCGGCTATGATCTCTTGGATCAGCAGAAAACAGTCTTCAGTGGCACAAAGCTCGACAGAAGCTGAATATATTTCAGCTTCTATGGGGGCAAGAGAAGTAGTATGGCTTCGGAAATTGCTTGTGGGATTATTTGGTGAGCCCTTGAATCCTACTATTATCCATTGTGATAATTAGAGTTGCATTAAGCTTTCAGTAAATCCAGTATTCCATGATAGATCTAAGCATATAGAGATCCCTTACCACTATGTGAGAGACATGGTAGAAAAGAATGTGATCCAGTTGGAGTATATTTGTACAAATGATCAAACATTAGACATTCTCACCAAGCCTCTCTCTAGAGTTAAAGTTGAACACTTCAGGAAGAAACTTGGTATGGTTGAAATGTAATTTGTTATTGAGAATTGAGATTCAAATTGTTTATTTTGTACTAATGTATTTAAAAGATGTTTAATGTGTAAACTCTTTCGTCATGTGTGTGACTCCATGACTTTATGGGCCCTCTCTCCCTTGTGTACATTATTGAAAGGTGACGATCTTTCTAATAATGAACACTTGTATTTGACATTGTAAAGTGACAACTCTACAATGATTAGTTGAACTATCATGATAGTTATCATGTGACTTGATATCTGTGGATATGTCATGATAGTATCTTATGGACATTTTGATAGATATCATGAGACTTGATATAAATTGAAGATCATTATGATCCTTATAAGATATTCATGGTGGATATGTATATATCCGTGGACATGCCATGATTTACTATGGTAGACATCATGTGACTTGATGTCAGTGCACATACCATAATGAAGATATGTTATGAAGAATGTCATGTGACTTGACACTGTTAGTATACCATATCTTCTGATATCACGAGTAAGGTGATATCACTTTATACTTGTTTGGAGTTATCTTCCCTAGCTAAGAGGGAGTGTTGAAGATAGATAGCTTCGGTCAGATATAAATGATGATTGCATTTATGCATCATCATCATTTATATCAAAATCTCCAAATCCTAAGTATAAGTTTTCAATCTGCATTGAAAAATATAAATGACATATATTCAGATCGAACTAAATCAAATTGCATATATATAAATTATGTTTGATTACTTAGAGTCTAACCTTCGGTTGTCACAGTTTGATGAAGGGACACGTATTTGAGACATGTCCCATGAGCGGACGTGTCTCCACTTTGTGGAGACACGTCTGCTCATGAGACGCGTCTCTCTCATGAGAGGTGTCTCTTAGGAGGCGTGTCCTCCTTAGCCGCATTACCTTTCCCATGGGACGTGTTTGCTTGATTGAGACATGCCTCCCTATCTGTATTTATGGGAGATTGGATCCTCAAGAAGAGTAATCGAAATCAATAAATAACTCTGCTCTTGAGGATCAAAAATATACAATAGAAATTCAGACTTAGTTTTCATATATTTATTCAGACTTAATTTGATAACATCTTCAGTTTTCAGTTTATAATCTGATAGGTTTGATTAAGTTTAACAATTTCCATTGCAATATCATATTGGAGACATAAGGAGTTTGTTAGCAAATTGTTTGACAAAATGCCTTCTAGCTATAGGTGTTGAATTGCATTAGATTAAGTCATATATATGCATTTGAAAAGCACAAAATACTTGCAGTTAATCTCCACTTTATTGCTAGACAATTTAGCATTCATTCTCATGCATTCCAAACATCTTTGCATCAATCAAAAACAAGCAAAGCAAACTGAAAACGCAAAACAGCAAGCTCAAACTTTACATGACAATTGTTTGCCATAATGTCAATGAAGATATAGTTGCATTTATCTTCATATTTCAGTCATATTATTGCATGGTCAAGCTTCATATAGTTGCTGCAATATATTTCAGTTATCTCAGTTCATATTTTCAAGTTATATCAGCATTACAAATTACATCCAAAAATACAAAAACTTCAAAACAAGTCTCAAGCAGCAAGTACAGATTTGGTTTGCCAAGTGTTTGAAAATATTCTTTGAGCATCAAACCAACAAGTTAATGCCAAATGCTTCAAGAGATATTACAGTGGTATCAGAGCTAAAAATCTTGCCTGCCTGTTGGGTAGAGTTGAGTTGGTTTCAGCCACTGAATTGCAGATTAGAAATTTCAGTTGCACACCATGTTCTCCAAAGAGGATATTGCACAGTTGAATGCCATGATGAAAGGATTAAGACAGATTCAAAAAGGACAGATGAATTGGCTTCACAACCAAGGTTCACACAGTCTATGGCATCCATTTTTAGAAGGTCTACATCACAAGACAAAAAGGAGAAGCATGAGGTAACTACAAGCGATATATCTAGAAACCTCTATGATGAACTTTCCGCAGTTAGTGATCAGCCTACAATTGATCCTAAGGAGAGAAAAAATCAGATTTGCATAGAGGAAGATGTTGAGCACATGACACTTCATGATGACTTCAAGAGTAAAGAATAGCAAGTGATGGTTGAAGACAAACCAATTACTTTGGAGCAGCTATATGAAGATAAGATTTCTTGTGATGATTCTTTAGGTGAGTCTAGCAGTGCTTCATCCTACCATGGCAAAGATTCAGTTTGTGGTTCGATGAATGTTATTCATACATATGAAAGTCCATTGAAAGCCCAAGATATAGAAGTGGATGTGAAAATTGATCCTTTACTTAGTGGAGCAGCCACTAGTGTTTTGACTACACATGATGAAGGTGACACCTTACAATGGCATGATACGATTACTGACTTGTTTGAGGACAGCAACATTATGATCCATCATTCTCATGAGGTTGGAGCTTTTGATCATGACAAAGTCAATGATATGATTGATGCCCTACACCAAGCGATAGACATGAAGATATCAAGCATAAGAGGACTGATTTTGAATATTTTGGCATAGAAGAGGTAATGAGGTCCGAAAAGATGAATAAAGAATGGAAGCAAAAAGCCACAGAGGCTAAATTAGTGGTTGCCAATTCAAGACAGCACCTTCAAGAAGTCAAAGAAAAGGTCAATCTTATCAACATAGCAAGGCAAAGAAGGATAGATAACATTAGAAGTCTCTTTATTCAAAGAGAGGATGAATCTGAAAATGCACATTGTTTTAATAATGGTGATGAGGTTGAAGATGGGTGCATTGATGGTTTTGAGATTGACATTGGTCAATCTTTTCACAAGAAGATGATTTATTGCACGTTGGATTCATATATTGATTCAGTCTCTTTCCATGTAGTAGATGGCATTCATGATGGTATTCTTCTCACACATGAAAGTGAGTCAGGGCACTTGCAGTTGCCTTGTGGGAGAGGTCTTGATGATGTTGCTGCAAGACCAACTCATCCTATTGTGAGTTGTGTGTCTTCTTCTGAGGATGGCAGTATAGGATGGAGTACACTTGATTACTTTGGTTGTCCTTTGGCACAATCAAAGGAGTTTCATCTTGGTTGCATCTTGAGGTGTGCTCATCAATTTCCATTCAACCCACATATGCATGACTTGTTTAGGTAGAGCTATTCGGATTCACTCTATGAGTCCAAGTTTGATAGGTCTCTCACTTTGAGTTCTCTAGTTGAGTGTTTCTAACAGCAGGAGTTTGAGTCTTGGACTGTAGGGGTATCAGAGTGGCACAACGGAAGTCCATTGGTGTTGAGATGGAAGAACTTCCAGTTTATTCATGTGATCTAGGTGGAGATTGTCTTTGGACAGTTTGGATGCATGAGGATTATTATTGCAGTACTTGGAGTCGGCATGGTGGGGCATACATACAGGTTTGGGATCCAGGAGTTTTCTTGTTGGATAGTTGGTCTCACATATTGATAGGACTTCACAGTGACAGGAGCTTCATCTATATTCAGAGGATGTTGGTTGGAGTACTTCTCAAGATCACTTGGGATTCGGGTGGTTGGTGGACAGATGTAGGTGATTCTCCATTTTGGGCTTTGGATACTATGGCAATTGGATGGTTTGGCAGATGTAGATTGCTTGAGGGCAAGCAATCTTTGGGAAGGGAGGATTGTCATGTCCTCGAATTGGAAGTATCATGATTTAATTAATTTAATTAATTAAGTTGTCCAAATATTGATATTTTGTAAGGATGACTAATTGATTATTTTAATTAAATTTAAGTGAAGATATTAAATTAATTATTTATAAAATTATTCCAATAAATTAATATCTAAAGGATGGCTTTATATTTAATTAGTTTAATAAAGTGACTAAATAAAATATATCATAAAGTCACTTAAGTTAAAATATATCTTTTATCCCACATTGAAAAGAAAAGTGTGTGGGCTTTCCTATGAAAAGTATAAGAAGAAGCTTGGGCTAGGCATTTGGGCATCTTGAGTAATTGAATACATATTTTCTACTATATTGCTAAAGTTGAATGCTTAGCTTGTTGATTTCTAGTCTTCGTTTGTGAAAGACCAAACCTAGCTAGTTAAGTGCCAATTTCGGTTGTGAAATATCAACCCTAGTTGGATAGTGGAGGGAGATACTTCAGTCTTTCTCATTGAGATAATTGCAGCAATTGGAGAACATTTTTGGAGAAGTTTGGTGAGTTATTTGAGTTATGCAATTTTGTTTCAGTCTGCAGACCAGCCATAGGAAGAATTGCATTTTCATTCATTGCTCTTACTAAGGGGACAAAATTTTGTGGGCATTGGAGGGATTGATTTCTATTGAGCTGGCAATCATTTCTACACCAATTTGGAGACTTGTTATTGCTGTATTTATTTATACAAAAATTTGTCAGGCAAGAATAGGGGCAGCACCTTGAGGAGTACGATTCTTCACTTGAAGGGCTCCTAATTTGTTGATTCTTGGTGGGCAAGATTGGCATCCCTTCTTCTTCATATCAGCACATAATATCCAGGTTCTTTGGTTCCAATTTATGTAGTTTTATCATTGTATAAGTCGCTGCCATATGACAGCTGTAGCTGCATATTTCATACCAGCATTATGATAGCATTTTGATTATGTTGTAAGCCAAGAGTCTTGGCATTTGCATATTATTTCGAGATTGTAATTAGCTTCATTTCCATTGCAATATCATATTGGAGACATAAGGAGTTTGTCAGCAAATTGTTTGACAAAATGCCTTCTAGCTGTAGGTGTTGAATTGCATTAGATTAAGTCATATATATGCATTTGAAAAGCACAAAATACTTGCATTTAATCTCCATTGCATTGTTAGGCAATTTAGCATTCATTTTCATGCATTCCAATTTTTTTTGCATCAATCAAAAACAAGCAAAGCAAACTGAAAATGCAAAATAGCAAGCTCAAACTTTACATGACAATTGTTTGGATGAAGATATAGTTGCATTTCTCTTCATATTTCAGTCATATTCTTGCATGGTCAAGCTTCATATAGTTGCTGCAATATATTTCAGTTATCTCAGTTCATATTTTCAAGTTATATCAGCTTTACAAATTACATCCAAAAATACAAAAACTTCAAAACAAGTCTCAAGCAGCAAGTACAGATTTGGTTTGCCAAGTGTTTGACAATATTCCTTGAGCATCAAACCAGCAAGTTAAGGCCAAATCCTTCAAGGAATATTATAGAAGTCATCAAAAAAATGACAAGGTGATGGTTATAACCATAGTAACGAGACTCGGACTCGGCTCAGACTCGGCTAGGGTGACTCGACTCAGGACTCGGGGACTCGGGACTCGGACTCGGTGCAGACTAAACAAAATGAAAAAAAGTTGAAAAAAACCTAGAAATTTAGAGATTTTTAAGGATTTAAAACTTGTTTCAAGCACCCTTTATTGAATACAACACAAATAAAAGCTAATTTGATCACATACAAAAGTATACAACGATCACATAATTATAAAGTACACAAATTGTAGTTGCGTTGCTGAAGGAAATAGCATACTTAGATATATAAATTATAAAACTAGTCAAATGTATACAAAAGTCATGGAATATGAAATCCATAACATCAAATGTTCCATACAAATATGAGATATCAAAACAATAGCTATGACTCTATGAGTCTATGGCATAGTGGAGCCAACATCCTTCCTACGAAGGCGTCTAAGGCTCCTGGATGATGTTGCAGCTGCAGCCATAGTCTCTGCCTCTGTCTGAGTCTCCATGCCACTCTCACCAACAGTAGCTATGTGTCCTTGTGCTCTAGCCTCCTCCTCAACCATGGCTACAACCTCAGCCTCTCTCTCTGCCTGGTCCACCCAATCAAGGTCATCATCACTAAAGACTGCATCTGTAGCCTCAGTGGTCCACTCAGACTGTGGATCAACCTCATCTAGATTGATCGGGGTGTTGTCGTGGTCAAAAAGCTTCCTGTATCTGAGCCGAAGGTTGTAATGAACATAGACAAAGTCATTCATCCTCTCTACTATCAATTTATTGCGCTTCTTGGAGTGTATGTGCTCAAACATACTCCAATTGCGCTCACAACTAGATGAACTGCATGGCTGGCTCAATAGACGAATGGCAATATTTTGTAGGTTCCGTGTATCAGAACCAAACAACCTCCACTAGCTATCTGAGATGAGAAAAAGAAACAAAATCAATCTCATTTCAGGTTTCAAATTCAACATTTAATAATAAAATACAATATAAAAAGATGACAATTATGCCCTTAAATATATTTTTACCTGGTAGTAATGTTGTCCTATTGTCTTTGGTCATTTGACGTGCAAAGAAGTCTCCTTGTGCCTTAGTGAAGGCATCTATCTCCTGCACTATCTGTGTAGTAACAGCGGGCAACATCCGCTCTATCGTCGAGTAGAGCCCACTAAGGATTTCTCTATCTCCACGGATATCACGGCGGAATTGGAAGACCGGATTTAAGAAACATGCGGCTGCATGGATGGGCCTATGAAGTTGGTTTTGCCATCTCCTATCAATGATCTCCCAAATGGGACGATACTTATCCTCAACTCCACCATAGACTGATCTAATGGCCTCTTTGGCCCTATCCATGCCCTTATATATGTAGCCCAATGCGGGCTTCTCCCCATCTGCAACTCATAGGAGAACTAGCAAGGGCTCAATAAACTGCAAAGTCCAAACATGTTTCACAAATAAGTGAATGAAAATAAACAAATAAAAGATATGATTAAAAATTAAAACATAATAAAGAATTAAATTTTACCTTCACAATCTCCTCCACTGGTGTCAAAAACCCTTGCTCATCAAAAATGCAATCAGCCACACCAATCCCTACAATGCTTGTAGAAAACGATGAGGAAGACCACTCCTCACCAACAAACATGCGCCTTAAAGCTGCCTTTGACCGAATCAAGGATTGCAACGTGATAAAATTAGTTGCAAACCTAGTGATGCCAGGATGAGACAACTCCCTCAACCCCGTGTATTGCCTCATAAGGTTAAGCACCCATGTGTGATTGTATATAAATTTGCAAATGTTTCTACCTGCATCCACACATGTTTTGATCCATGTGAGCTTACCAAGATCCTCCATCATGAGGTCAATGCAATGGGTGGCACATGGAGTCCAGAATATAGTAGGGTGCCTCTCCATCAATAATCTACCAGCAACAACATAGTTTGCTGCATTATCTGTCACCACTTGCACTACATTCTCTTCCCCCACATCAGCTATCACCTCCTCTATAGCCTCACACAGATATGTGGCATTTTTGAATTGGGCAGAAGCATCAATGGACTTAATGAAAACTGTGTCACCTGAAAGAATAAGCAAAACCAGTTATTCAATAAATTAAAAAACAAAAATCAGCCATATTAAATTATTAATCACTAAATCAAATTCAAATTTCAATGCATTGAGGGAAGTACAATTACCTCCGGAGGACACTAGAAAATTAAGCAGCGTCCTATTTCTCCTATCGGTCCAACCATCAGTCATGATGGTGCAACCAATCCTCCTCCACTGCTCACGCTGCTCCTCTAATTGTGCTTTCACATCTGCCACTTTTTGAGTCAAAAGTGGGCCCTTTAATTCATCTTCAGAAGGGGCTTTGAACCCCGGCCCACATATGGTTATGGCATCAACCATGTTTTGCCAAAAAGGTGACCTAAAACATGTCATAAATAAATTAATAAGTTACTTACATAAGTATTGTAAAATGAAAATTTTTAAGATTTTAACTGCATTAAATTTGAATTCGATAATGAGATACATCTAGATTCTAAAATAATAAATTTTAAAACAATTAAATGAAAAAGAATTACCTGGCTACATGGAAGGGAATGGTGCAGTAGTACCAAAAGTCTGCAATTGTCTTTTTTGCTGCATCATGTACATCCTTGTTCCAACCCATGCTTTCAAGCGACGGTTGGGAACTAGGAGTAGTGCGTGGTACAAAATATGAGTCCACCCTAGATTTACGAACTCTAGGGCCAATAATACTACCACTACCACTAGCACTAGCAGTACTAGCGCCACCAACAGTAGGAGTATGCACAGGGATAGTTGGTGCAGAAGCAGTACCACTAGCATAAGCACTAGCACTAGGACGGTATGGAGGCATGGAAGAAGCATCTCCAATAACACCAAGTCCATGTTCAACTCCCAAACTCACCAATTCATGCTTTTGTCTTTTTTTCATTTCGTTTTGCAATTCAAAAGTTTCTAATTGCACCTACACTTCACGGACAGCCTCAGGAGGTGCTATAGGGCAGCCTGCTACATCATGGATGGGTATGCATGCAATATGGTATTTTAATCTATTTATGCCTCCATGATATATTGTTTTGCAGTATTTACATTTTGCTTCTCCTTTTTTCATTCCGGGAAAGATTTCAGCATGTTTCCAAGCAGGGTCTTTTCTGCCTGGGGTTTGAGACATTGTGAAAATAATAATATGTTTTGATTTGCAAATGAATGTGGCTGCAATAACAAGTAGGGTTTATAAAATTATTTATATTGCAAGTAGGGTTTGTAAAAAAAAATGCAAACTAAAAAAAACAATGATTTTTCAAATTACAATGAATTATTTGTTAAAAAAACACAAAAAAAACCAATAAAAATCAAACTTACCTCTTATATTTGGCTTGGAATGCAATGCAAACTCCTCCCAATCACTGGTAATGAGCTCTCAATGCAACTCCTTGCTGGTATGAAGCTTCCCAAATGATATGTGGCCCTGTATTTGTCTTCAACAACTTGCTGGTTGCCCTCTCTTCTCCTCCTATTTTTCTTCACAACTCTCTCTTCTCCTCCTATTTTCCCAAATGAATGAAATGAGGTTGCTTTTAGGGTTGGGGAGATAATATAAGGCAAAAAAAAAACTAACTTAAATGTCAATTTTTAAATTTTTTGGTGACTTAAAAGTCTACTGTCGTCGGCTGCATCCAGGGCTTGGGACTCTCCGGGAAGCGGCGAGTCCGGTGAGTCCGGCCAGGACTCGGCAGGACTCGGCCACGTCCGCATCCGGGCTCCCAGGACCCGGCCAAGTGTGCTTGGCTCGGGACTCGCCGAGTTTGGGCGAGTTCGGGCGAGTCTCGTAACTATGGTTATAACAACCTACACACAGATCCTAGGGGCCAATGATTGCCACATGTCCCATCATGCATTGACATGGGGAGGCTGCCACCTTTTGCATGTTTCTCTATAAATTGGGGATTTCATTCATTTTGGAGGAGATCCTTCTGCCAGAGTTAGAATTTGGAGAGCTTTAATAGTTTGAAGAGGGTTTCAATGTGAAGGTTGGAAAAGTTTGTCAGGTCCAAATGCATGAATGTTGTAATGCTTGTGTGAAGAAGTGTAATAATATTGGATTGTGATTTCATGTAACAATCTGCATTCCTACTGTAATAAGTTTTATTGCATGTTAATAAAATAATATTTTCATTAAAGTGTTTGTGAGTTTGAATAGCTTCCTAGTTCAGTAGTTTGGTAAAACTTCTAAACCTAGGATTGAACCATACTTGGTGGTAAGTATGGTCTAGTTGTGTGGTGCAATGTGTCATCTTTATGACATCATCAATATGCCCTGTATATTTTGTCTAGTGGCACCCTTTTTCTCTATGGTGGTGGTGAGCTTTTTCTTGGTGGTGGTATATCATTGGTCCATGTGGCACTCAAGTAGAGGTGTGGTGTGGCTTTTCAATGATGAAGCCTTTGTATTAAATGTGGTTGTGTGGTGTGTTTCTATTGACCAATGGCCAAACTAGCCTTAGTGGGAAATTTATTTAGCATGCACCTTCCTTTGTGTGCTATGTGTCCACTGCACAATTTCCTTTCCTACCTGTTGACGTGTGTTTATGACAACACCAACACAGAATAAAAATGTCCAACGGTCACTCTATTCTCTCTTGATCAAAGTCTTCCGCATGCTAAGATTGCGTGAAAGTTCATGCGTTCGACTCCAAAGTTCCTTTAATGCGAATAGACTCAGTTGGTTGATGTGAATATGCTGGGTATTCCTAGGGGACTTACGTAATTGTTCAACTTTATATGCTCAAGCAAATGAAGGATTTTGACTATAATGCTCTGGTATTTGAATGGATCGGGAAATGCTGAATTTAAAGGAGGTAGGGATAGGAATTCTACGATCTATTTCTACGGGTGGAATGCAAGGATTAGCTTTGACAGTCTTCAAACCAAACTTCGTTTCGTCTCCCCTTCAGACAACTCTGACAAAGCTGGTGCAATCTTCAAAGGATGGATGAGATGTTCAAACTGAGATTCACCATGCACACCCCTTCACAACGAAGCAAGTGGGCACATTGAACACAATCGAAGTTAAGTGCTGAGATTCCAGTCGACCATGCAGGAGCAGACTTACCGTCAGTAAGTCCGCCAGTGGTATGGATACGGGAAGATATGCCCAAACTAATGTCACATTCCACAATTAACTCTACTTGCATGAAAACAAATCTACTTTACTTTACTCTATTCGAATTGGAAAGACGAAAAGATCTCGTCAACTGCCCATAACACAAAATGAAGTCACCAATCAATGAAATCTTTATATCATTAGAGTCTTGCACAACAATCTTTTGCAAAAACTTTCAAAGGGAAAGTCTTTCTTTCCTTTCCAACTAAGCTAACTCCTAGCTCTACTTCTATCAATCTCTATCTCTGTCTAGCTCTGATCTATCTCTGATTCTAATTCTAACTCTTTACAAATGAGGGGGGATGCCCCTTTTATAATGAATCCAAATAGTGGACGGTTCAGATTTGATTATAATAAAGGGCTCAGATTGAGCCACCTATGCCCTAATTAGGGTTTCTGCCCTAAAAACCGCCACCGAAAGGAGTGGGGCAATGAATGCGCCCTCCACTCCTCATCAATGCACCACACCCTGCCATCAATGCACGTCGTCTCCCTCCAGAAGGTCATCGTCCAGAAGGGCATTTCCTTTCTCCTTCTCGCTGGCTGCAAATCTGATGAATCTAGCCAAGACCACCTCAACTTCCTGATCGGAGATAGGAGGAATGTGATCCAACTGAAACTCTAAAACTGCAACTGTTTGCCCATGTCGGGCACATGATTTCTTCCAGGCAACAAGGGCGTCCTGGGTGTTCTGTATGATATTGGAGAATGTGGCCGTGTTCTTGAAATCGTCCTGTGTGAAGGTCTTCACCTCAAAGAAGAATGGCGCCAATCTGTCTTTCAATCCATCTGCAGTTACCTCTTCAGCAGTCAACCTCTTGGCAAAGATTGCCTCGAACGTGTTGAGAATTCCATCTAAGATGTTCGTCATGGCCTTTTTGATCCTGACAGAATCTGCCTATGATGCATCATAGAATCCCCGGCCCGTGACTATTGAGGAATAGCATCTGGCGAAGTCGTATCTATCTCCCTGCTGGATAACACCTCCTTCAACCAAAGAGTGTTGAGGTATGCTCATCAAAGCCCCTAAACGGAGAACAACTCTCGTTTGATAGATGCGAGCCTCACCCCAAGCATGGTTAACTGCCTCCACTCTAGCCATAATATCGGAAGCTTGCCCATAGGCATGTGCAAGATCTTCCATGAACTTTCTTGTCTCTGTACGCACACTGACAACCCACTTGTCTGCCTGCTGTGCCATTCTCTTCAAATCCTCTAACCCACTGATTGACTCCCTGGAAAACTCAGCTGGAAGTTCAATTGCAGGATTTTCTTGCCCACAAGGACGGGACAAGTGCTGCACGTAGCCAATCAGTGTCTTGTGCTCTACCTTCAACCTTTTGTATTTGCCCTCAACATGAGACAATCTATCCTTGAGTGCTTGATAGGAATTATCGCACTCCTCTACCACTTGTGCTCCAGTAGGGCGGCCTAGTTCCATGTTTGTCACAACATAGTTTTCAGGAACGGCCTCGTCTCTATCACATTCTACTCGAGGAACTGCCATATGTAAGGTTCGGGATCCATCCTCATCTGTGGATATTTTGGAGAACTTCCTAGCCTTTTTCTTTGCTAGAGGTGCGTTGATCCTCTATAATAATTCTTCCATCTCGGTTGCGGGATCGGTCTCATCTACAGGATCACGCCTCATCCTATCCCTTAGCCATTCTGGCACCTCCTGCCACATGTCTGATATAATAAAAGACTGTTCTACCTCAGCCTCCACCTCGTGAACCTCTCCTCTGCCATCGTTCTGACGAGGCTCACCGTCATCAATAGGCTTCGTGTCTCCCGAGCTCTGGGCATCCTGATCTGAAGTAGCATCACTCTTGAGAGCCGCCTCAATTTCCTGCTGAAATTGAGTATCAGTAGCCATCCCCTCATCTGTCTCTTGCTGATTTTCCTACTGATGTTCTTCTTGGGGCATGTTGATGCTCTGACCCGCTGATTCTCTACGAGGTGGCTGATTCTCTGCTTGCACCGTCTTCTCTACATCCAATCTCTCCCTCTGGTCAACAAATAACGACATCTCCTGTAAGCTTGGAGAGTGTGTCCGAGATGGTGTATGCATGGACTCCTCAACTACCACCGGCTCAGGTCGAACTGGCTCCTTTCCTCTAGGCTCTGGAGTTGGATTACTCCGTCTCCTCTGATTAGTTGCCTGCAATCTGCTGTCTCCCATCAAATTGTAGGTAAGGGGAATTGACCCTCCCTTGAGTCGGCTGACATGCCTGTTGACGTGCTTTTTATGACAGCGCCAGCACAGAATAAAGTTGCCCAATGGTCACTCTATTCTCTCTTGATCAAAGTGTCCCACATGCTAAGATTGCTTGAAAGTTCATGTGTTTGACTCCAAGGTTCCTTTTATCGCGAATAGACTCAGTTGGTTGATGTGTTTTGCTGGTTATTTCAAGGGGACTTACGTAGTTGTTCGACTTTGTGAAGCAATTAGGACATGAATGATTTGACAATATTGTTCTGGTATCTAGACTGACTCGGAAAATGCAGAATTTAAAGGGGATAGGGATAGGGATTCTACAAATCTACTTCTAAAGGGTGGAGGACGAGGATCGACTTAAACAATCTTCAAACCAAACTTTGCTTTGTCTCCTTTCGAACAACTCCGACAAAGTTGGTGCAATCTTCAAAGGATGAGAAAAGTGTTCAAACTATGACGCAACATGTTCATACCGTCAATACGACGCATACAAACATATGAACCATAATCGAAGTTAAGTGCTGATACTCCAGTTGACCACGCAAGGCGAACTTACCATCAGTAAGCCCGCTAGTGGTATGGATGAAAAAGATATGCTTAAATCACAACGCCACACTCCACAATTAACAACTACTTGCATGAAATAGAAATCTACTTTACTCTATCTACCTTGAATTGGAAAGACGAAATGGCCTTGCTAGCTACTCATAACAAAGAAGAAATCACCAAGCAATGAAACTCTTTGTATTATGAAAAGTGTTCACAACAACCTTTTACAAAACTTTCAAAGGAAAGTTTTCTTCCCTCCTCAATCTAAAGCTAACTTCTAAGCTAAATGCTATATGCCTTCTACTCTCTAGCTCTGATTCAACTCTTGATCTAATCTCTATCTAATAATTTCCAAATGAGGGGGGATGCCCCTTTTATAATAAGTCCAATTCAGTGGACGGTTCAGATCAAATTACAATGAAGGGCTCAGATTGAGCCACCTATGCCCTGATTAGGGTTTCTGCCCTAAAAACCGCCACAGAGAGGAGTGGGTAATGAATGCACAGAATATTCTCCACTCCCCTGCAGGAATCATAATGAGCAATTAATGTCCACTATCCTCTTCTAGAAGATTCTCGTCCAAAAACGCGTTCCCACTGTCCTTCTCCCGGATAGCAAACTCGATCAATCGGGTCAATACTGCTTCAACCTCCTGTGTAGAGATCGGTGGAATATGGTTGAGCTGGAACTCCAAGACTGCTACCGTCTGTCCGTATCTGGTGTAAGATTTTCTCCATGTCACTAAGGCGTCCTGGTTATGCTGAATTATACTAGAGAATGTGGAGACATTCTCAAAGTCATCCAGGACAAGTGACCTCGCAGCTGAGAAGAATGGAGGCAGTCTACTTTTCAAGCCATCAGCAGTTATCTCCTCTGGGACCAACTTTCTAGCAAATATGGCTTCTAATGTATTGAGGACTCCCCCCAAGATGTTGCCCATTGCTTTCCTCACTTTAGCTGAATCTGCCCTTGCTGCGTCGTGAAATCCACGGCCTGTGACCACCGAGGAGTACCAACTGGTGAAATCATACCTATCACCTCTCTGAATTACACCTCCATCCACCAAGGTTTCTAGAGGTATATGCATCAAAGCCCCCAAACGAAGTACAGTCTTCGTTTGATAGATGCGAGTATCACCCCAGGCCTGATCTACTATATCCATCCGTGCCAAAATACTTGAGGCCTGTCGATAAGCATCGGCGAGGTCCTCCATGAATTTCCCTGTCTCAGTATGAACACGGCTAACCCACTTGTCTGCCTCCGTTTCCATTTTCTTCAAATCCTCTAAGGCAACAGCTGACTCCTTCGGAAGCTCTGATGGACGTTCCACTGCTGGGTTTGCTGGTTCACCTGGATGTGCTAGATTTTGTACGTATCCTATCAAGGTTTTGTGCTCCTTCTTCAATTTCTTATACTTCCCCTCCGTGCAGAGCAACTGATCCTTCAATGCCTGATAGGAGTTATCGAACTCCTCGATAACTTGGGCTCCCGTAGGACGATCCAACTCTACTGTGGTGATCATGTAATTTTCAGGCCTCTCCTCGGTTCGATCACAATCTTCCCTCGGAATAGCCACCTGAAGCGTGCGAGAGCCTGACTCGTCGGTCGAGATCTTTGAAAACTTGCGGGTCCTTTTCTTCTCTGGTGGCGCACTGATCCTCCTGAGGAATTCTTCCATCTCAATGGCTGGATCTGTATCATCCTCGGGTTCTCTCCTCATTCTGTCAGAAAGCCAATCAGGCACTGTCTGCTGTGGATTACAAATGACAAGGGGTTGTTCTTCTGTCGCTTCCATCTCGTGCACTTCCTCTCTTCTTGCACTGGTCTGCTCAGGCTCATCCTCCTCTAAAAGCTGGGTATCTCCCGACCCTTGGGTCCCCTGTTCTGTGTTTTCTTCTTCTTCCAGAGCCGTGTCCAACATCTGTTGAAAATGTGTGTCGGCCATTGTTTCCTCTTCCTCCTCATGTTGGTCGCCCCTGGATAGACTGACACTAGCTGATTCCCGGACGTTGGGCTGATCTACCTCCTCAAGTCTCGGCTCTTCCTCTAATCCTGCCCTTTGATCGGCAAATAATGAAACCACTCTTAAACTCGAAGACTGAGTTTGTGAGTGCACGGGTGATGCTTGTTCTATCCTCAACGGTATCGGTTGGGTTGGCACTTCCACTTGTGCCCTCGATGTCTGAGCAATTTGTTTCCCCTTTTTTACCGATAACGGCCTTGGGTCACCCATCAAGCTATAAGTAAGGGCGATCGACTTGCTCTTGAGTCTGCATACATGTCTATCGACCTAAGTCCTGATAAAAGTCATCACCGGGATAGAAAGAGTGTCCAAGTCCATGATCTCTGGCTCGGACCAATCAGGTGGTGGGACAGGAGTATCCCTAACTGACCCATAGTCGGGTTGCATGACGTTGACATCCTTCTCCACCTGGTCGGGAACTGGAATAATCTCACATTCTCTAATCAACTTGAGAGGAAGTCTGGAAAACATCCTTCTTCTTATCTCAGCCTCATCCATTGCATTTGCCCAAAAGTCCTCCAGATGAGCTCTGTGCCGGTATTCAACGTTCTGTATCATCCAGATGCTCCTGTAAGGATCGAAATCCTGCCTGCCTGTGTGATATGACAAATGATAAGATTGCAGCTCGTCCTCTGCCTCTCGGGCTGCCTGCAAAGAGGGACACACCTCAATGGAATTCCCTATGGTGATAGGGAAATCAAGTCCACCCTTCTTTTTCCTTTTCTGAATCTTATCATAGGCAATCAATTGCCTAGATACCTCAAGCATTACTATGTGATCAGTGGGGTATCGTGGTAACCGATACGGATACGAAGTGAACCCTTGTAGCCTAATATATGTGAATTTCGGGAATTGGATGAGCCAATACCCATATTCCTCAATCAATGTCTGTGCTTCTTTAGATATTCTCTGCTGCGTCCTTTGCTGAAGTGTCCTCGCAATGTGCATTGTGAATGCATCATTTGCCCATTTATAGTTGGCAATGTTAGCTAAATGTAGCTGTGTGCAGGCTTCATGAATTTTGAATTGACCAGGGGCACAGCCGATTGGCTCCTTGTACGAAATCCCTCTGTACTTAGTCATTCTGGCCAACATGTAAATTACATATGAGCTCATGTAGAAAGTCTGCGTCACCTTCAAGCTCCTGAATTGCTCATCAATGTGGTTGCTAATCATCCTAGCCCAATCGACACACTCTTTTCCTTCCAAGATGATCTCGATGAAGTAGAACATCCAAGGCTCGAAAATGTAAGCCTGTGCACTCCCATTCACCCGGCTCGGCATCATTATCAAATCACAGTATTCTTGTTTCACGTCCTCGGCAATTATCTGCTTTGGGAGCTTAGTGCGGGGTGGCCTCGGCTTCTGCATCCAAACTCTGTTGATGACTGCAGTGACTCTTTCGAAAGAGGAAGAGTACATCTTATCTGCCCTCTTGTTTGTTTTGTATAACATCTCCTCAGCAGTTGGAATCCCAAATGCCTCTCCGATGGCATCGGGTGTGAAGTTGGCGAGCAGTTTACCATCCGGAGAGACAATCGTCCTACGTTCTGGCTTGTAGTGATTGGCGCACTCCATAATTAGCTCCGGGCACTGAATTGCTGGCGGAAAACTAGCAGCTGCGTAGATCCCACTCTTCATTATATTATGTGCCGTGACTGATGGTTGATGGCCCCCTAGCCCGAACATCCTCGATTTGAGTGCATTTAGATTAAATGAACTAAGGTTGGTGTCATTTAATCCTGCCAACTTTGAAACTATTGCTGACTTTGGGAGAAATGGCTTAGCGAGCCTTTTAATCATTGCCTGCCGGGATGAGCCAGCCTTGCCTGCTTCAGTGTTTGCAGCTCTGCCTGCGGCTCTGCTTGTTCCTGCAACATCTTTTGCTCCGGCCATCTGCAAAATAAAATAGAATAGCAATAAGCTAGGCTGCAGATTTTTTAAATAAAATGAAGTAACCTCTGAGACGGCTGCGAACGTGGAGTTAGCTTTTTGAAAATAAAAAAACTCTCAGCATAAATTACTAACTCCAAACCTCGTACTGTATAAAAAACTTCAAGCTTATAAAGAAGCTTTCAACGACTGCACTTCCGATTGGCGAAGAAAATTGCAGCCAACTACCAACTTTCAGCAATGTGGATACTTTCTCAGCACAAAGCAAATTAAATCCTTTGTCTTGACTTCGTCAACCCTAGCAACTTTCAACTTCTAGCAGCTTGAATAAGTAAAATTTGCAGCAAGCTTCAATTTTCGTGCAACTTCAATAAATAAATCTTCCAGCAACTCCGGAAAACAACTTCAACCTTCAACTTCGAAGTTGCAGCAACACACTTTCAGCTTTTCGAAAGAAAGAGTCTCGGCAAATGAAAATTTCTCCAGCACTTCGTACTTTCAGCAACTCAACACTCCGAAATAAAATAAACTCTCAAAGGATTTCTCTCCTCAACCACCTCGAAAATATTTCAATCTCTCAAGAACTTCTTTAGCAATTTCAACTTCGAAACAATGTGAGGAGAAATGAGAGAAGAGATTGTTTAAATAACTCTTCTCGGAGAATCCTGCTAAGTAGTGCTGGGGCTATTTTTAGCACCTTCATCAATTTTCCACTCTCTTCATTCGGAATCTTCTAATTCAAGCGCAGTAGTGGGCTAGTCGTCAGCCGGTCATTATGGCAGTTGCCATTAATAATGATTCCTTCCTCTTCAAATTTCGAATTTTCCTCTTAGTCTGCCAGTTAACTCTTGGCGATTTAAACAACTCGCGAGAAAAAAATCACTTGACTTGATTTAAAATTCCATTTAAAAATCTCGCAGTGTTTAAATAAATTCAACTCGAAAAAT
>CM021101.1:179477161-179525374 GCA_007115665.2 Sequoiadendron giganteum | reverse complement strand
AAAGTGACTCATCCACTGCCGGATGGTTTCGCATGTCATATTGCGCGTGGGATCTCAAAAAACCCAGAAAAACCCAGAAAACTGGTCTGCATGCATGCACTGGCTAAAAATAGCAAGTCCCCAAAACTCGATCTTATCCGCTTGCATGTCACCTTGTTGCGAAGCTCTCGAAAAACCTATAAAGAAAAACCCGACATGCGTTGAAAAACACTGCATGCGAACCCTAAAAATAGCCTCCGAAGGCTGACTTCTGAAAGTGGTCGTCTCGGTTTGCATGTTACATCACTGCGAAGGTTTTGGAAAACCCAGAAGGATTCTCTAGACATGCATCTGAAAAGCTCATGTGGAAACCCTGAAAATGGCTCTTGAAGCCTGAACTGCCAAAAATAGCAAGTCGTCCGATCTGGCTCAAAATTTACGTGTAGGCAGCTTGATGTTACCCGGATGCAGTGGAACTGACAGAATTCCAAAATCTCAATAAAATAGTCCCAAATTGAATACTTACTAAAAATAGTAAGTTGCCGGAATACAGTGAAAATTTAGGGGGACTCTGCTGGAAGTCTTCTGACTGCTGCACTAAGCTTAGATTTCAATTTTATAACTCAATTTGACCTTTAATAAGCCTGAAGGATGAAAACCCTAATTACACAGACTTAACCAATACTTTAACCTGGGTCAAACGACAGGACATCCCCGGAAGGACCAGAGACCAGAGAGAGAGCGAACCAAAGCCAAAAGACCAGAATGGAGCAAAATTTAGGGGGTCCCCATCTTGATGGGGTGATGTGTGAAAAAGGTCACAACAATGCCTCTCTACCTGTTGACGTGTTTTTTATGACAACACCAACACAGAATAAAGTTGTCCAATAGACGCTCTATTCCCTCTTGATCAAAGTATTCCGCATGCTAAGATTGCGTGAAAGTTCATGCGTTCAACTCCAAGGTTCCTTTTAGTGCGAATAGATTCAGTTGATTGATGTGTATATGCTGGTTATTTCAAGGGGACTTACGTGAGTTGCTCATTCAGAAGAAAGGATTCTCAAATTTCAGGAGATTTGTCGATGACGCTCGGGTTCCTAAACTAACCGAATAATGCTGAAAGTAAAAGGATGTGAAGATGGAGATTCTAACATCTATTCTAAATGTGGAACGCGAAGATCAATTCTTGCAACTTCAAACCAAGCTCTGCTTTGCCTCACTTCGGACAGCTTCTGCAGAACCAGTGCAATCTTCAAAGGGATGACAAGAGATATTCAAACTACAATTCACCATGCAGAGACCGTCACAACGATGCATATCAACACATAAACCGTAATCGAAGTTAAGTTCATAATGTTCCAGTTGACCACGCAAGGCGAACCCACCATCAGTGAGCCCGCTAGTGGTATGGATAAGCGAAGCTTGCTCAAATTAAACACCACATTCCACAACTACCGACTACTTGCATGAAATGAAATCTACTTTACTTTAAGTCTACTTTAAGACTCTAAATGAATTAGAAGGACGAAGAAGCCTCGCTAGCTACTCAAAACAAAAGATGGAACCACAAGCAATGATAACCCTTTTCATTATGAGAGTGTTCACAACAACTTCTTATAAAGAATTCAATGGGAAAACTTTCCTTCTTCTTCAATCTAAGCTATCAATCTATGCTAACTCTCTACCTATTCTAACTTCTATCTTCTCTACTCTTTGATCTAACATCTACTTAGTTACAAATGAGGGGGGGTGCCCCTTTTATAGTTGGCCCAATCCAACGGACGGCTTAGATTGAATTACAATAAAGGGCTCAGATCGAGCCACATATGCCCTAATTAGGGTTCTTTCCCTAAAAACCGCCACAAAGAGGAGTGGGGCAATGAATGCACAGAATATTCTCCACTCCTCTGCAAGAACCATTATTTGCAATTAATGCCCACTTTCTTCCTCTAGAAGATTCTCATCCAGAAACGCGTTCCCACTGTCTGTTTGCCAATTTTGTTGCGTTAGGAGGAGAGGCGAGTACGTGGTTGATATGAAAGTGATGAGCAAAGAATTCCTCCTGTTCGGCCCTCCTGTTGCTTTGACTCCAGGACGCACTTCTTCCTTGCAACTTTCATATTTCTTTAGCCCATTGCCTTGGGCGCATTTGCCTCTTTTGCATCACGTTCTTAGTGCCTTAGACAAATCTTCACTTTCGTTTCCAAAGTTGCAACGTTGTCTAGCTTCATCAAGTCCTCATGCCTTGGCTTCAACGTTCATCCTGCAAAACAAAAGAAGAGTATCAGAACACTTTATAATCTAAATTCACTTTACTTACCTTATTTCCATGTTCTAACCGCTTGATCTCCGAATCTTGATAGAATTCATCACTTTTCTAGCAAACTTTCATCATGGGTGTTCCACCACCTTGCCTGGAGTTTGTGCCTTAGAAGATATTTCACCTTGGGGGGTGCATTTGAATGCTTGATGTTCGAGCTTCAGTTCATTTTCAAATTCCTTCATGCCTTAGACAAATTTCTTCCCCGTGAGTGTATTTGACCCCCTCTGCTTTCCTTTTCGATGCCTTAGAAAATTTATCCATCTGAGCCTTAGGAACTTTGTTGAACGGGTGCTAGGCCAAAATCCCTGCCGAAACAACACGAGCAAGGTGTGGAAGAACCTCAAATCATCTCCCAGTGAGAAATATCCAATACCCAGAAGAAATTTCCCCTCAGAAATCATCGTTTTCATGTGTATCCAAACGAAGGGGTACATTTAATTTTTATTATTTTGAAAATAATAAAATTGCTAAGGTTCACCCGTTTTTTTTACTCTGGAGGAATTCTACGCCTGTAATCTCCATTTTTCCTGCCTTAGTATTTTCATGCTTCCCTGAAGAAATTCCCTCCTGCATCTGGGAGAATATCACCTTGCACTTAGAGATTTTATACCACCTCCTCCAGGCGTATTTTCTAATTTCCCCTTAGAAAATGCCTTAGAAAATTTATTTTAAATATCACATCCTTGGGCACACTTCATAACACATACCTTTACCTTCGTTTCCCAAGCAATTTCACGCCTTAAAATTTTGCCTTACACTTAGCAACTTTTCTCAAGTCCCAACTTCCTTGGAGCGTATTTGAAGTCTTCTACTTCCATTTTCTAACTTAGAAATTCCTTCAACATTTCCTTCTCTCTAGGCGTATTCCCTTCAGTGGCATTTTATTTTAATGCCATAGACAAATTCCTAAGTCTTATATCTCCTCCTTACTCTGGGCGCATATGACTCCTTGAACTCTCATTTTCAATGCCTTAGAGATTTCTCAACTTGTCATTTCCTCCTTATGATGGGCGCATTTTACCCCATGAGCCTCCATTTCCCTCATATTTAGAAAATATTCTAAGTCTTGCCTTCATACTTCCTTAGAGGGCGCATTTAGAGGTTTGTGCTTTTATTTTTCAACACTTAGAAAATTCTCAATTCAGCTTCACTTGCTGGGCGCATTTACCACCTTGTGCTTCTATTTTCCTTTACTTAGAAAATTCTCAATTCAGCTTCACTTGCTGGGCGCATTTACCACCTTGTGCTTTCATTATTGTGACTTAGAATACTTTTTGAGTGGCCTTGCTTGAGGGCGCATTTGAGGTCTTCTACTTTTATTTCCCCACGCCTTTGACATCTCCTTCTATCATCTTCCTTGGATGCATATGGAAGGGGTGTCCACCTTCACTTTTCTCCACTTAAACTTATTTACCTCATACTCCTTCTAAGGGCGCATTTAGGGGGGGGCTACTTCTATTTTCATGCCTTAGAAATTATTTCAACCAGCAAGCTACCTTGGGCGCATTTTGCCTAGGTAGCTTCCATCTTGCCTTAGAGTATTTCTTGGCCTTCATCTATCATGGGGCGCATTTGAGACATTGAACTTTTATCTTCATTATGGGCGCATTCCTATGTGTGAGCTTTTATTTTGAAGGTGGGCGCATTTGGAAGGGGTTACTTTCATTCTTGTGCCTTAGGCATTTTTCTCATCTTACTTGGGCGCATTTCAAGGGGTCCACTTCTACTTGAGGGCGCATTTTGAAATGTGAGCTCTTAATTTTTCCTTGTAAAATTTCTCTTAGCCACCTCCAGCACAAGGGCGCATTTCATAGGATGAACTTTGATTTTGACTTAGAATTTTTGCCTTGATTATTCCATCAAGGGCGCATTTAGAGGGTCAAGCTCACATTTTCCATGCCTCTGCCTGCCCTTGCTTTTGCATTCTATTTTTAGCAAGTCCCTTGATTTACGACTTCTACAGCTTCGTTCTGCCTAAAAATCTCACCATATGATCCTCGTAGTTTGATGAACTTGTTTTGCCTGTCCCATGCTCTGACCTGCCATTTATAGCCACCTGCTATTTATAGTAAGTTCCAAAGTTGCCTGACTTCTGTAGCTCTGATTGACCTGAAATTTTCACCACGTGGTCCTCATCACTTGATGACCCTGTTCACACCCGCCTCTCGTGCTAACCTGCTATTTATAGCTGCGTTCTGGAGGTGTCTTACTATAAATAGTAAGTGCTCGGATTGCGCCCAAATTTTACCAGTAGATTGCCTGAAGGATGCTGATCGCAATGGGATATCTTCGTTTTTCGAAATTATGGTCTTTTACCCTACTTTTTAGGCACTGAAGTAGGAAACCCTAATCTGACTTGCATGTGCCTCAAATGACCTCTGTTTGACTTGATTTTTGCTATATGTCGTTCTGCTTGCTGAACTGGAGTGTTGGGGGCGGGTGCTAGAGTGTACCCGCTAAAAATAGAAACTGCCTGAAAAAGTGACTCATCCACTGCCGGATGGTTTTGCATGTCGTATTGCCCGTGGGATCTCAAAAAACCCAGAAAAACCCAGAAAACTGGTCTGCATGCATGCACTGGCTAAATATAGTAAGTCCTCAAAACTCGATCTTCTCCGCTTGCATGTCACACCGTTGCGAAGCTCTTGAAAAACCCAGAAGGAAAAACCCGACATGTGTTGAAAAACACTGCATGCGAACCCTAAAAATAGCCTTCGAAGGCTGAACTCTGAAAGTGATCGTCTCGGTTTGCATATTACATCACTGCGAAGGTTTTGGAAAACCCAGAAGGATTCTCCAGACATGCATCTGAAAAGCTCATGTGGAAACCCTGAAAATGGCTCTTGAAGCCTGAACTGCCAAAAATAGCAAGTCGTCTGATCTGGCTCAAAATTTACATGTAGGCAGCTTGATGTTACCCGGATGCGTGGAACTGACAGAATTCCAAAATCTCAATAAAATAGTCCCAAATTGAATACTTACTAAAAATAGTAAGTTGCCGGAATACAGTGAAAATTTAGGGGGACTCTGTTGGAAGTCTTCTGACTGCTGTACTAAGCTTAGATTTCAATTTCGTGACTCGGTTTGACCCTTAAAAGCCTGGATGGCGGGAAACCCTAATTTCACAGATTTGAACAATACTTTAACCTGGGTCAAATGACAAGACATCCCCGGAAGAACGGAGAAATCAGAGAGAGAGAGAGACAAAAAACAAAAGCCAAAAGACCAAAATGGAGCAAAAATTGGGGGTCCCCATTTGAATGGGGCGATGTGTGAAAAAGGTCACAACACTACCCAACTCCGTGTAAATGTCAAGACTGGGATACAGAGTGTATCCAAGTCAGTGATCTCTGGCTCAGACCAATCTGGGAGTGGCAGAGGCATATCTCTTACTGTCTCGTAGTCAACCTGTACTACATTTATATCTTCCTCAATCTGATCTGGCACTGGGATGATCTCACACTCTCTGACCATCTCCAACGGTATCCGAGAGAACATCCTCTTTCTGACTTCGATCTCATCCACTGCACTAGCCCAAAAGTCCTCGATTTGCACCTTTTGCCTGAACTCTTCTGTCAATATCCACCTGATGTTTCTGTGGGGATCGTAGTAATGTCTGCTGGTGTGATAGGAAAGGTGGAAGAATTGGAGCTCCGGTTCTGCCTCTCTTGCTGCTTGCAGCGATGGGCAGATTTCATCTGAATTTCTCATAGTAATCGGGAATCCAAGTCCACCTTTCTTCTTCTTCTTCTGAATCTTATCATAGGCAATTGATTGCCTAGATACTTCCAGCATCACTATCCTGTTTGTGGGATACCGAGGCAATCTGTATGGATAGGAGGAAAATCCTTGCAGCCTTATGTAGGTGAATTTTGGAAATTGGATAAACCAACATCCGAATTTTTCAATCATTTTTTGTGCCTCCCTTGATATTCTGTGGTGGGTTCTTTGCTGCAAGGTCCTCGTGATATGCATTGTAAAGGTGTCATTGACCCTCTTGTAGTTAGTCGTGCTTGTCAGATGCAACTGTGGACAAACTTCATATATTTTAAACTGATGGGATCCGCAACCGATTGGTTCCTTGTAAGAGATCCCTCTATATCTCGTCATGCGAGCCAACATATAGACAAGGTAGGAGCCCATGTAAAATGTCTTCGTTCTCCTCATGCCACGAAGCTGCTCATGTATATTATCACTGATTATCAGTGCCCAATCCATGTAATCCTTTCCCTCCAACACCAAGTTGACAAAATAGAACATCCAAGGTTCAAAGATGAACGCTTGGGGGCATCCTCCAACTCTACTCAGCATCATAATGAGATCACCAAACTCCTGTCTCAAGTCCTCTGAGGCTATTTGCTTGGGCAATTTAGTGCGAGTTGGCTTGGGTTTAATCATCCACCTAGTGTTTATCAAATCAGCACACCGGTCTGTGGTGGATGAGTACATCTTTCCAGCTCTCTCTTTCGTCTTGTAGATCATCTTCTCATGAACTGGAATCCCGAATGCCTCTCCGATCGCTTCAGGTGTTAGGTTAGCCAACACCTTGCCATCTGGCGAAGTGATTGTTCTTTGTTCTGCATTGTAGTGGTAGGCGCACTCCATGATGAGCTTTGGACATCGAATAGTTGGCGAAAAGTTGGCAGCTGCATACAATCCACTTCTGACAATACTGTGCGAAGTCACTGACGGGTGATGGCCTCCAGTCCCCAATATCCTTCTTCTGAATGCTTCCATGTTGAATGAGTCTAAGTTCGTGTCAGCTAGCCTGCCGAGCTTGGATGAAAATTTGGATTCTGGCAAGAATGACTTGCCCAATTTCTTGATCACAGCCTGTTTGGACTCGGTATGGTTGTTTCTGCCTGCAACTCTTCTGCTTGATTCGGCCATTTTGCAAAAAAAAGAGAGTCATTAGAAAACAAGATTTTATAAAACAATATAATAACCATCATTGAGGGTGTCAACAGATTTTTCTTTTAAATGACAAAGGCTGCAACACTTCTTGATGTTTCCAACTGCAAACCTCAACTATCTTGTTTACTTCAGCTGTAAAATTTTCTGTATTTGCAGCAACTCTTGAGACTTCTTTCAAATTCGTACTTCTCTTATAGAAGAAATGTACTTTCAGCAACTTGTAAATGTCTTCACGAATGTAAACTTTCAGCAACTGCAGCCCTCTTAACTTCAGATTTCTCAGCAATCGGATGAAACTTCTTCACAAAGTCGAACCTTCTCAGCAATTGCAGCAACTAAGGAATTCGCACCTCTCAGCAATTTGAGACTTCAGCAAGCTAGGTCGCACCTCTTCAACAACTTCACTCTTTTCAGCAAATTCGCACTTTTCACAATTTCCAGCTCTTCTCACAAATTCGAACTTAGCAACCTCCAGCTCTCTTAGAAATTCGAAACTTTGCAACTTCAGCTCTCAAGAAATTCGAAATCCTCACAACCTCTAGCTCTTTCTCACAAATTCGCACTTAGCAACTTTCAGCTCTTCAGCAACTTGTGAGAAAAAAAGAAGAAGACCTCAAAAACTTATAGCTTGGTCGAATTCTTGCAGAGGCTAAACTTAGCAAATATTTTGAATTCATTTTCCCTCTCTTTTCCAGTTGTAACACTTGTCGTCTGAAGCATCGGAATCTCGAACTTCTAGAATCACGAATTCATCATCTCTGCACAGGCCTACCTCATTGCATTTGATTTTAAAATATTAAATCATTCATTCCTTTGAACAATTTCGAATTGTTTAGCTAAGGCATTTCATCTCATTTTATCCTTGGCAAAATTATCAAGTTCAAGCTTCTTAGCGAAATTCCTCATCCATTTTATTTGTTTGCTTTAGAGAAATTTCTCAAATTTTCCTTAGGAATTTATTTAAGATAGGCACTGGGCAAAATATCTATCGAAACGATGTGAGCAAGGCGTGGAGTAACTCTAAATCACTTCCGAATTGCAAACGTTCAATACCCAGAAGAAAAATCCTCGCGGAATCCATTGTTTTCATGTGTATTTGGACGAAGGGGTACGTTTAATTTTTATTATTAAAAATAATAAAAATGGCTAATGTTTTTAATCTCGTCCTCCGGAAGTCTCCCACTCCTGCAATTTCGAGTTTCTTAGCCTTGGCACATTTCCTTGATTTTTCCCTGAAGAATTTTCTCTCTGAAGATTTTTTTATAACTCTGGAAGTTTACATCATCCTCTAGGAGTATTCACTATTTTTCCTTCAAGAAATGCCTTAGGAATTATTTTAATTATTTTACCCTTGAAGGGCGCATTTGAGCATGTCAAGTCCTACTTCAATCATCCTCATGCCTTGGCAATTTTTTTTTTGCTTTATGAAAAATTCTTAGAAAATTCATTTAAAATTACCCATGAGGGGCGTATTTCATTTTATGCATCAACTTTGCCTTTACCCCTCAGGCATTTTCACGCCTTAGATATTTTCTTCTTAGTATCCTTGATTCCTTTATGAGTTGCAAACTAGGCGCATTTGGAGGGTGGAGGAGGAACTTTCATACTTAGAAATATTTTCAAAAATCACGCCCTACTTAGTGTTATCTTTCCCTTTGGCGCATTTCACATGGTGACCTTTCACCTTCCTCTAGCGCATTCTTCATAGAGGACTTCCATTTTCCTTGAGCGCATTTCATAGTGTGAGAGGGAATTCCCACGCCTATGGGTGACTCTTCACCTCCTCTTGGCGCATATGGGGGTGTTGACTTCCATGTTGGGCGCATATCACCTTCATCAAAGAAAAACAACGCCATCATCCTGTGACCCTTCAGCTTCCTAGGGCGCATATGGGCTTGCATACTTCCATGTTGGGCGCATTCACTAGTGTTAAAGGAAGTTTCCACGTCTTAGGTGACTCTTCACCTTCCCTAGGCGCATATGAAGGTGTTGACTTCCTTCTCCAAGTGCATTCATCACATGTGAAAAAACTTCCACGCCTAGGTGTCTCTTCACCTTCCTCAAGCGCATTTGCTAGTGTGAGAGGGAAATCTCTTGCCTTAGGCGCATATTGGCTTTGCAAAGGAAGGCGCCTCCATCTTGTGACCCTTCAGCTTCCTTGGGCGCATATGGGCTTGCATACTTCCATGTTGTCCTTAGGCGCATTTGCTAGTGTTGGAAGGAATTCTGCCCCTTTCAAGTGGCTTTTCACCTCCTCTTGGCGCATTCAAGCTTGTAGACATCCTTCTTTGAGCGCCTATTGAGGTGTGTGAGGAAAATTCCATTCCTTAGGATTTTTTTTTTTGCTTTAGGTGACCTTTCACCTTCCTTGGGCGCACCTAGGGGTATGAGGGGGAAATTTTATGCCTTAGAAGAATTTCCATGCCTCCTTTGGTGACCTTTCATCTCCCTCTGGTGCCTTTCAACCACTGCTCAGGAAAATCTCACCTAGAGATTTTTGTATCTTCCATTCTTCCTAGGCGCATATGAAGGTGTCTGCATGCCAGTCATCCTTTATGAGTTTCCAACGCCCTTTATGCCCTAGCTTTCTATTTTTAGTAAACCTGGAGAAGTTGGGGTTTCTTTGCATTTCATCCTGTTCTGAGTTGGAAGTGGGGTGGCTGTGCCTTCACTGACTTTTGTCACCTTGTTCATATCTCATCTGGCACAGTACATACTATTTTTAGCCACTTACTATTTTTAGCAACCCTAGAATTGATCAACTTTTGTATCTCTGTTTGCTTCGAAATTTGCTCCACTCGTTCTTGATGCTGTAAGAGACCTGTTCATACTTGCTTCTGGTGATGACGTGCTATTTTTAGCCACCTGTTATTTATAGTAAGTTTCAAAGTTGCCTGCTTCAGTAGCTCCGTTCGACCTGAAACTTGCTATGTCTGATCATGATAACTTGAGTGCTCTGTTCATATCGACTTCCGACGCAGGCCTACTATTTATAGCCGTGTCCCAACTTACTAAAAATAGTAAGTCCTCCGATTTTGCTCAAAATTTGCCAGTAGGTAGCTTGCAGGATGCTGATCATGGTGGTGTGCTTTGTTCTGACATCTCTGCATTTCGCTTCATCTATTTTTAGACATGGCAAGGGAAACCCTAATCCGACTTGCACGTGCTCCCGACTGCCCTTGGTTTATACTGTTTGCCAATCTGCTCACTGGAATGAAGTAATAGGTAGCTGCTGGGATGACACTGCTATTTATAGTAAGTGTCCGGAAAGTGGTCAACCGGGTGTCGGATGAGTTTGCATGTCACAGTGCTCGTGGGATCTCAAAAAACCCAGAAAAACCCAGAAAATTGGTCGACATGCGGGCACTGGCTAAAAATAGTAAGTCCCTCAAAACTGACTCGTTCTGTTTGCATTTAACATCATTGCGAAGCTCTTGCAAAACCCACATGGAATATCCGGACATGCATTGAAAATTCCTGCATGCAAACCCTAAAAATAGCCTCAGAAGGCTGAACTCTGAAAGTCACCATCTCGTCTTGCATGCTACATCCTCGCGAAGGTCTTGGAAAACCCAGATCAATTCTCCTGTCATTCACCGGAGAATTGCTTGTCTAAACCCTGAAAATAGCCTCCGAAGGCTGAACTGCTAAAAATAGCCAGTTGTCTGAATCCGTTCAAATTTCATGTGTAGGCACTCTGAAGCTGCCTGATTGTGCTGAAGTCATTAGAATCCCGAAATCCTGAGGAACAAGCCTCGAATTAGGCACTTACTAAAAATAGTAAGTTGTCGGATTTCAGTGAGATTTCAGGGGGATTCTGCTTTGAGCTTTCTGAATGTGTTGCTGCACTTAGATTTCACCTGAGTAACTCAATGTTGACCTTGAACGGGTCTAAAGGATAGAAACCCTAAATTTGTCAATTACTTCAACTGAGGTCAAACGGGACACCTTCGGAAGGACAAAAGACCAGAGACAAAGAGAACCAAAGCCAAAAGACCAGAATGGAGCAAAAATTAGGGGGTCCCCATCTTGGATGGGGTGATGTGTGAAAAGGTCACAACACTACCATGTGGAAAATGGAGATTTTCATGAAGCTCAAACTGTTTAGTGCCCACTTGTTGCTACTCAATCATTGTAAGCTTTGTGGTTTAGAGTTTTCACACCTACTAATGAAGATCAATTGTTACAAGGGACATGCATGTAGGTAGTTGGGTCCAATGTTAACATGTTCACACTCCCCATACTTCCCTTAGTCCATTGGTAGCCTTCATTGTAGTGGTTGAGGCTTTGTTTGCACCGTTTTGATAATGTCCTAACTGTTGGTGTATGTTTTATCATCCAACGAACACACAGAATAAAATTTCCAAAGACACTCTATCCTCTCTTGAACAAAATCACCACGTATGCTAAGCTTGCTAGAAGATCATATGGTGACTCCAAGGTTTCTTCTCTCAAGTCTTGACGTGTGGATAAGCTGAATGGGCATTGTGATATGTTGGTAATACACAAAGGGACTTACGTTGAAAAATAATTCACAAGTTTAGGACTTAGACGGATTTAACATGGAATGCTCCTTTTGGGATTTTCTATTTTAGGACTTCAAAAAAAAGTGCAAAAAGACAAGGGTTTAGAAGTTCTAATCTACTCCTAAGAACTCAAGAGATGGTAAAGATTAGGTGAAACCGGTAACCACGCTTTGCTTCGCCTCCAACTACACAAAGTGGGTGCAATCTTCAAGGGGTGTGATTATGATTTTCATGTCTTGAACAATAATCATTCAGGCTGAAGTTAAGCATCCACAATCATAAGCTCAAGCTAAATTTACGCATTGAATAAAAATCATTTATTCAAAGAAATTATGAGCTAAGTTTCACCAATAAATACTATCAAATATTACATTCATTTAACAAACATTCAAATCAAATTCTACTCTAACTCTAATCTATTGTTGAAGGAGATATGCAACCTTGCAAACCACTTAATAATAAAAGGATTCAAAGCAAATCATGGATAAGAGCTTTTATTATCAAAAGTAGCTATACACAACAATTTCATACTACTCACTTCACAAAATGATAACGAGAGATCCCAAGTTTATATAGAGTTTCAGAGAACAAATGAAAAGCCAAGATTAAAACAGTTTAATGGCCAAGATTAAGAAGGGTTTCCAAAAATATCATCAACATTAATTGCATGTGAGACAAGTGGCGCTAGGAGCTATTTTCAAGGAGGTGCGTCCCTATCCTCTCGAGCAGCAATGTGTTCGATGAAACTAGACACGATCGGGATGACCTCTTCCATCGTGACCTGTGGCAGCATGTTGATTCTGAATTCTAGCTCGTCCAAGTCTTTGGCATATCCAACAAAGGCATTGTCCCATTCTGGTTCATTTTTCACGAAGGCATCCTGGATAGATGAGAGGTTCGCCACCCTAGTCAAGTTCTGTCTCAAAATCGGTCCTATGATGGAGAAGAAGGTTTCCTGAACTCGGTGCCTTAGATTTTCTAGCTGCAAGTCATTCTCTCAGATGATTTCTTTATCAAGCATATTTGCAGCTATGAGGAAAATCTTATTTTGAATTTCCTTAATCTGCTCTTCAATTTCGACTCCATCAGACTTCACTCTTTCCAATACCTCACTCCGTGCTGTCAATGCCCAATACCAAGTGTGGAAGTCATAGGCGGCACCTGCTGCAATTATCTCCCCATCAATCAACTCCTATTTTGGAACTCCCTTTAGCACTCTGAGGCATGGAAGGATCCTATTCTGAATCTCCGGAAGATTGTCCCAAACTCTTGTCATGACAGCAAGTCTGGAAAGCAATGAGGAAGTCTGTCTGTATGCCAGTGTCAATCTTTGCACAAAGGCAGTTGCTTCTATGCTTTTACTCGCCATCCATTCCTTGGCTTCCTTAGCCGTGACCATATCTTCTTCAATATCCTTGGCCGTTTCCTGTGAGGAATTTAGAAGAGGAGGAGCTATTGCATAACCTTGATCAAACGGTTTGGTCAGGTGCCGAATGTACTCTTTCAAGCACTCGACCTCCTTCTTATATTCCTTCCTCTTCGCTACTTCCTTCTCCAATATCGCCTTGATGGTGGAGACCAAGTTGTCCAACTCTTCAAGCTCCTGGCCTTTTGTCGTTGGACCCAAGTCCACAGTGGTGATGACATATTCGTGGGGAGCAATATCTTCTTGTGGCTTGTCTACTGTCGGTATTGCAATTTGCATAGAATGGCTGTCGGCTTCGTCCCTCTGGATCGTGAAGAATTTCTTGGTAGGCTTCTTCATAGTAAGTTGCTCCAACCTAGCCAAGAAATCTGTAGTGTCATCCTCCTCCTGAGTCTCAACTGACACCTGTATGTTCAATCTTTCCTTCAGCCAGTCAAGAATTGTGGGTTGTTCAATGTTGTCTTCTTCTAAGAGTAGAACGTCCAAAATTCCTCTAAGAGCAGAAATCATTCCCTCTTGAAACTCCTCATTCTAGATATCCATTTCATCCTCTGATTCAAGGATCTCTGTGTTTGTAGGAGACAGAAGCTCATCGTCATCTAGCTGGATTGGCTCAATATTACCCTCATGAATCGGAGAAGGAATTCTCATGTCGGCCAATGA
The DNA here is from genome assembly GCA_007115665.2 of Sequoiadendron giganteum. NCBI lineage: Eukaryota > Viridiplantae > Streptophyta > Pinopsida > Cupressales > Cupressaceae > Sequoiadendron > Sequoiadendron giganteum. The sequence continues at coordinate 179,511,543 of CM021101.1, read as the reverse complement.
ATCATCCACAGTGGCTACTATCTCATCGATATTTTTGGATGCAGGGGAACGAGATGGCTCCACCCTCTGTCTCTTTTGAACAGGCTCTGCATTTGTAACTGCCTCTTTCCTCTTCTTGGAGTTGGTAATTTCAATCAACTCAACACTATGGGATGCTCCTGCATTTGAGGAGTATGATTCCATCTTGCCCAACAAGTCATAAGTGAGCATCATTCTTCTCCGTCTTAACCCCTAGACTTGCTGGTCAACCCACCACCGAGAATACTTGACCACTGGCCTCAACAATGTGGTTAAATATGCAAGCTCAAGCTTTGACCACTTCACAGAAGGAAGAAGCCAACTCTCATCAAAGCACGGTTGGACATATTCTCCGTCATCCTCGAGCTGATTGGGTACACGACAAAGCTCAATCATTTTAATCAGGGTTGCTGGCAGTCTGGACCATAACCTTTTTTGACATCATACTCATCTACAACATTTGCCCAAAAATCCTCCAGCTCAACTATATGCTTAAACTTCTTTCCATTCACAGTCCTAATGTGGTGATGAGGATTGAAATTCTCCCTAGACCAGTAAGTTGTGAACGGATATCATTGTATCTCCAGCCTGGCACTTTCAGTTGCTTGTTCCGACAGACAAGATTCTGGCATGTTTCTGATAAAGAATGGGAAAGTGATGGCCGCCTTCTGCTTTGACCTTTGGAGGTTCTGGTATGTCTCCAGCTGCCTTAGGACTTCTAGAAAGACCATTTTGTTGGTAGGATAGATGGGAGGTCGGTAAGGACTTTCGGTGAACCCTAGAATCCTGATGTAGGTGAATCTCGAAAACTAGATGAACCAGGATCCATACTTACTGATTAGGCTTTTGGCTGCATGGGTTAGCCTCTAGTGAGTTCCCCCTTGGAGTATTTTGGTGATATACATGAGAAAAGCATCATTCGCCCCTCTGAAGTGGGCTTTCTCACTAACCTGCAATTGCGGATAACAGTCATAAGACTTCAATTCATTTTCTCCATTGCCAACTACACCTTTGCAGATCAACCCAACATATCTGTAAGTCCTAGCCAAAAGATAGATGACGTAGGAGCTCATGTGGAAAGATTTTGTCCTTTCCAGATTATTTAATTGGTCATGAAGATTATCACTAATCATCCTGGACCAGTTGAACATTCTCACGCTTGAAGTGATTTCATCCATGAAATAATACATCTAGGTTTCAAAGGGTGCACCTAGAGGATTGTTGGCTATTCTGTTTAGCAATAAAATAATATCTCCATAGTCCTCCTTGAAGTCTGTGCAGAGCAGCTTCTTTGGCATTTTCTTGGCAGAGGCCCTCAGTTTTTCCAGCCATGAATTGTTAATGTTTGTTGCACAGAGTTCGAACTGGTCTTCATATAACTTTCTGGCGTCCTCCTTAGTCTTGTATGAAGTCCGGTTATATGTCGGGATGCCAAACGCTTCCTGGATTTCCAATTCTCCGAGATCAACTAATATCCTCCCATTAGTTACAATAATCTGCCTCTCCTGCGCATTATAATGGATGGCGCACTACACCATTAATTCAACACATTCTAGGGCTGGTGGGAATCCATCTCCTTGGATGGTGCCATTCCTCATCATCCAATGAGCAATTGGTGTCGGCAAGAATCCATCGTGTTCATACATTATTTTCTTGAATTCAGCCAAGTCTATATGCTTGAGATTGGTGTCTGTAATATTTTTCCACTTAGAATTAATTTTAGATTCTGGCTGCAATCCTTTGTTGGCAAACTTCATTTGTGCTTTTCTCGAAAGTTCTCCTCGAGTGGTCATCAACCTGCAATAAATATAAAAAGAATTGTTGATAATAGGTAGCATCGGTCTGATAAAGGACTTTGATCGACATTTAAAACAAGTAGAAAGTTAAATGGGGAGACACGCCCCTTGAGCCGACATGTCTTCACTTTGTGGAGACACATCTGCTCATGGGACGTGTCTCCCACATTGGTATTTATACTAACTCCTTCCTCACTTAAACAACATGGAAAATGATAGATGTTTTACCTGTGAGGATCGACCTTCATTAATCTAGAATCTAATCATTGCATTAACATGGTATCAGAGCTAAGTTAAGGAAGATCTGATTAAATTCTGGAAGATACGCCTCTGAGTTTGGAGTCTCTTATCTTGCGCAAATCACGATGTCACTGCATATGGTTCATGAATCTGGTCCTATGCGCTTGCTCGCCCAGAAGCAGAGCCCGATAATGGTAGAAGAAATTGTTGCTCGGGCTGTCGCGTTCCCCAGTGGGTCGAGCTTGGATTTTTAGCGCGCGTCTCTCTAAGTTCATTTATCATAATTCGCATTCGTAGAAGAAGTTCATACTTGAGCAGAAGATCATCATCTTTGTAGTAGGAAGACCATATTCCAAATGCACTCAGGAATGTGACCCATAGATAGCCGCGAATATTTGGACAATAGATATTGGGATTGATGCGCTAGGTCGAGATGTGCGAGATGTTACGATATGGTAGTCGGTGCCCTTCCAGTGGCGCCTTCCTCCAAGCTTCCTCAAAACTCTCTTTGAAAATGGATTTTACTAGCAACGACGCAATTAGAGTCAGAGGTGATAACCTTCACGATGGATGCTCTAGTTCACACGTTGAAGGTCGCAGTTGATGTCCCTCGAGGTGGCGTGAGCCAGAGGCTCCACCACCATTGATATTGGATCACCTCCCTTTGTGTGTCCTCTTGATGTCACTTAAGAGATGGGCGCCCACACGGGACTGTGGCAACAGCCACAATTCAATCACACCAATCCTCCTTCGTGCTGTGATGAACTCGCACCGGCCTTACACTCCATGAAACAACTCTCGATCCTCCTATGATTGGTTGAAGATACTTGCGCCTCGCTCTATGAATTTCAGATGATGTCCTCTCCTTGGTACTGCATGACTCTGATGATGGTAGTTTCTAGTGCTATCCAAAGACAGCACGGGATGTACTCAATGTCCACTGCGAATAGGCCCTTCGAGATATTAACATGAGCTTGTAGTTTATCGCAACAATCACCCTCCACTGGTATCGCACCCTACAGAATGAATAATTGCTCAAGATTGATGCGAATCAACTAACTGAATGCAAACGGGATCAAGCTGCAATGTAAACACGAATTCACAGGCCAGATTGTCATCTAGACCTATGCACGATAAGAGAGGGGCTACGTCCTCATACAAATTGCATGCAAGACAAGACAAAGTCTCTTTAGATCTCAAGTTCTGTGAGTTCCGAGTGCTGGACGTGTGATGAACTCGATCTACTACGAATGACACTGGTGACAAATGTGAGGTCTGTCATAGTCTGGTAATTGCTGTTAGCACTTCCAAGATTGATGGTGGAGTTGGCTCGGATCTGTGATCTTTGAAATTCTGAAATCGTCTACAATTGGCGCCGGCCAGAGCCTACGGCTCTGCCTGGACAGCGAATATAATCACTTTTGTTGTATACACGTATGCTAGGTTTGGCCGAGTTGATTACTAGGAATCTCGGCTCTACGAGTAGAAATATGACAAATCAAGAAACAATAGGATAATGAGAGATCGCATAGAAGAGCTTAAGGCATCTTGTATGGAAGTCATACTGAATCAAGAGATGATCAAGCTTGGAATCAGAACCTGTAGCCATGAGACTGAATGAATGGTTGAAGATATCTCTTCGAAAAGGAAGCATTAACCTTCAGAGGGAGTTCTTTGATTTAGTAAAGGGTTGCAGTGTTGATGTTGAATCCTTGAAGTACCTCTTCAGCAGTTGAAATGAGAATTACTCCAGTCAGTCAACCTGGATCTAACATTGGTAGCTCCGCAAACCTATTAGTAATAGAGTGATCTAGGATGAGGTTGAAAAGAACAGCCCTGAATCTCTATAAAGGTGTGAGTTGGAAACCATTTCTCTAAAGCAAGTACTGCAAACATTTTTGGTCAAGGAGGTCAAGAGGCGGATGCAAGTACTTAGAGCTTCGGAGGGAGTCACATCATCACTTGTTGGAATGCATAATTCTCTGAGATAGAGAGATATGAGGTGAAAGCCCTTGTTCATCTCTGAGACTAAGATGAGGCATCATGTTGAGAGACTCCATGACAACATCACGTTGAGAGACTCCGTGACAAATATGAAAATTGAAGAAAGCCCTATATGGACTTAATCAGGCCCCCAGAGCCTGGCATAAAAGAATTGTCAACTACCTCTTGGGACTAGGATTCTCCAAAAATGATGCAGACCAAAATCTTTATCTTAAGGTAATGAAAGGTGAGATGTTAATAATTATTTTATATGTTGATGATCTTTTGATAATAGGGAAAGATCACCTCATTGCTCAAAGATAGAAGGATCTAACTTTAGGAGACCCAAGCACTCGTAGTATGGCTTAAGGGGGAGGGTGTTGGAAAAAAGCCACACTTGGACCAATTTTGGGCTGGCCACAAGGGGCTAGTAGGTTAGTTGATAGAGCACTCTAGCAACAAATGTAAAGGTCCTAGTGAATGATCTAAGCCAGTTCTTGTGTGAGCCAAAGGAAATTCACCTTGTGGTTGTAAAACATATATTGAGATATCTTCAAAACACTATTGGATATGATTGGGTTGGGAGTGTAACCGATCGGAAAAGCACATCAGGATGTGGCTTTAGGTTAAGATCGGCTATGATCTCTTGGATCTGCAGAAAACAGTCTTAAGTGGTACAAGCTCGAGAGAAGCTGAATTCATTGCAACCTCTATGGGGGCAAGAGAAGCAGTTTGGCTCCGGAAAATTGCTTGTGGGACTCTTTGGTGAACCCTTGAAACCTACTATCATTCATTGTGATAATCAAGAGTTGCATTAAGCTCTCTGTAAATCCAGTGTTCTATGATAGATCTAAGCATATTGAGATCCCCTACCATTATGTGAGAGACATGGTAGAAAGGAATGTGATCCAATTGGAGTATGTTAGTACAAATGATCAAACAATAGACATTCCCACCAAACCTCTATCCTGAATCAAGGTAGAACACTTCAGGAAGAAACTTGGTATGGTTGAAATGTAATTTGATATTATGTTTGAAATTCAAATTGTTTATAAGTTGTACTAATATATAAAGATCTTTAATGTGTAAACTCTTTTGTCATGTGTGTGACTCCATGACCTTATGGGCCTACTCCCCTTGTGTACATTATTGAAAGGTGATGATCTTTCTAATAATGAACACTTGTATGTGACATCGTAAAGTGACGACTCTACAATGATGAGTTGAATTATCATGATAGATATCATGTGACTTGATATTTGTGGACATGTCATGATAGTATCTCTTGGACACTTTGATGGATATCATGGGACTTGATGTCATTTGAAGATCATTGTGATCCTTAAGAGATAATCATGGTGGATAATTATATATCCGTGGATATGCCATGAGTTATTATGGTAGACATCATGTGACTTGATGTCAGTGCACATACCATAATGAAGATGTGTTATGAAGAATGTCATGTGAATTGACACTTTCAGAAGCATACCATATCTTCTGATATCACGAGTTAGGTGATATCACGTTTACTTGATGGAAATTATCTTCCCTAGCTAAAGAGGGAGTATTGCATAATGAAGATGTGTTATGAAGAATGTCATGTGAATTGACACTTTCATAAGCATACCATATCTTCTAATATCACGAGTTAGATGATATCACGTTTACTTGATGGAAATTATCTTCCCTAGCTTAAGAGGGAGTATTGCACAATGAAGATGTGTTATGAAGAATGTCATGTGACTTGACACTTTCAGAAGCATACCATATCTTCTGATATCACGAGTTAGGTGATATCACTTTATACTTGTTTAGAGTTTATTCTCCTTGCTAAGAGGGAGTGTTGATAATAGGTAGCATCGGTGTGATAAAGGACTTTGATCGACGTTTAAAACAAGTAATAAGTTAAATGGAGAGACACGCCCCTTGAGCCAAAGTGGAGACACATCCGCTCATGGGACGTGTCTCCCACGTTGATATTTATACTAACTCCTTCCTCACTTAAACAACATGGAAATCGATAGATGTTTTACCCATGAGGATCGACCTTCATTAATCTAGAATCTAATCATTGCATTAACAAGAATTAACATTAATGTGGAGACTTTTAAATCTGGTTTTTTCGGTCCTTTATTCGAAAAGGGATAAAAAAGAACTTACAAAGCAGAGTAAGTAGTAATATACGCAAGGGATAAAAAATTCAATAGGGGAAAAGATTTGTCACATTGAATCAAAGGATCGAAAATTCACCCAGGTTGAATTATTAACAGGAAAAAGCTTCATGAAGCAATCAATTATAGATTCACAAAATTCCGCACCAAGAATTTGCAGAGAGGACCAGAGAATTTTCCTGAAGTTTCATTGATTAGTTAATTCAGTTTAAGATTAATCAAAGGTAAGTAAACAAAGGAACCTTGTATTATTTGCTTGATAGGGCTGAAAAGTCTCGATGCGGGCTCTCCTAAATCTAGCCCTCGTCTCCGAACTCTTCAACAATTTTGCAGAAGTCTAGTACAAGAACCCCTAAATCTAGTGGAAAACTCCAGGGAATAGACAAAATCTCAAGCCTCCAAGAACAAGAACTCAAAACTTCTTTCAAGAACCAAAACATTCAGGGGAGCGCCCAAAACAAGAATTAGTTATTTTAAAAAAAGAAGTAAAAGGTCCCTTTATTTTAGTCAAATTTATTTACTCTCCCTCAATGCTTGTCACTCCAACCTCTTTTATTTCAATAAATTTCCCCACTCCCGACAATTGCCATAATTTTAATTATTATTTTATAATTTAACCATACTATAATTTTTACGTAGAGTAAATCAACTATTGGATATTCACTTTATTGATTTAATCTTTCATATAGTTTTGTTTGCACCATATAACAATTTAATATATTTATTCTTTACATTCTTTATTAAATCACAATATTTTATATATTTAATTCAATTAAAACATTAACAATGTTCTATTTATCAAAATCACAAATGTATTTAAACATTTATTTAAATTATTAAATATCCTTTATCCACATTAATCATTTATTTTAATATAATGATCAATTAAACACTAAACACTAATCAAAAAAATTAACTCAAATAATCATAATACCAAGCAATACCTAGCCTCGAAGCAACACTGAAGATATCACACAAGGACAATAGAGATGAACCATATCACAAACGAGCAAGACGGTCAGGGTGAAACAAAGAGGGGCACTACAGACTATACTACATGAGTGCCCCCAACGACACTACTCGAATCAGATGGCAAACGAAGGCAAACATCTGGAAGTCGAAGATACAGGTGGTACATGAATCTGCATGAGTGACCGCAATGACTCTACTCAACATGCAAGATGCAAGTCGAAATACAGGTACCAAATAGTCTGAAGAACACTGATCACTAGAGAGACAATAATCTGCATGAGTGTCCTCAATGACACTACTCAAGTAAGATGGAAATCAAAGGCAAACATCTGCAACTCGAAGATACAAACGACACAAGTACCAAAAGTCTCCGATCAAATGAAAATGAAAGGTCTCCAATCAAATGAAAATGAAAGGTCGCCTCAAGAAATAGGAATGTAAGAATTTCCACATGGTAAATAATCCATCTCACCGCAAATGCAAGTAACCAGCCACTGATGTACGCTGCATATGAAAGTACATAGGAACAAGAACTAGATATGTAGATCACTCCAACTAGCGAAACCGAGGAAGCATTAACACCAACAGTAGAAACACCCCCATAATGCTGAAAAGGGAGAGGCATGACAGGTACACTGAAACTATGTGAAACCAATAAGTGCATACAATATACACCAGAATGGCACTTTATCTCAGTGCATCTACATAATAACAAGTGCATACAATGGGAGCCCATAATGTCTAAAAAAGGACTACATGCTGAAAATACAATTCTCTTATAGAAAAAGAGGAAACCGGTAGCATCATGATGAAGTACATGAAAAAACATGCACTTTAAAAAAAAACTGCACCCAAAAAAGTGTTTGGATGCAGAAGATATGGCCTGTCGAAGTCTCCAAAACGAGAATTGAACATCAATAGCATTGAAAAAACAAAATTTTGGAAAAAACCAGAAGTCAAAACTGGAAAACACCTGCACCACTGCAAAGAGCGCGAAATTTCACCCCATTTCAAAAAAAATTGCATTGAAAAGTCCACCGTATGGCTGAGATACGGCCTCTGGAAGTTGAGGTGAAAAATTGAAAAGCTCAACGGAAAGGGGCTGAATAGGGAAAACAAAGATCTCTGCCAAAGTTGTCTAAAACACCTCCAAATGTGGAGGTTTTCCAAATTTAGGGGTGAACTGGGAGAAATTTCTCCAGGTACAGTGCATGATTACATTATTTGCAAAAATTATTTACAAAAAACGTTGTCTTTTTGTTTTTTTTTTAAAGTATATATTTTTTTATTGAAAAAAAATATATAAAAAATTGTTTTTAAAAAAAATGTATATTAAAAAAATTTAAAAGGCCTGTGGCGGGGCCCGTAAGGGCCGCTATCTGCCAAGGTGGTAGGGGTGGTACCCCTACTATACCACCACCACAGGGAGGCGGGGCTTGAGGGCCTACCACCGCATGGGTGGCAGGTACCCTCGGGTACCTCCTATTTTAATTTTTTTTTTAATACAATTTGTAAATAAAAAACTGCGTCATGCCTTTTAAAAGGGTTTTTTTTTTCAATTTGAATTTTTTTCTTTGAAAAATCATAGGGAATTTTTTTTCACCTTAATACACATGCTGGGGAGGCCATACAACCTCTCTAGCAAAAAATTTTTGCCTCAGAAACTCCCAACACAAATTTCGGCGATTTGATAGTCAATCTTTAAGTTTTTGGGCCTTTTGAGTGCGATGGTGATGTTCGTTTCGCGCCAAAATCCACGAAAAATACAACTATCCTCTAGATCCGGAAAAAGAGCAACCGCTTCAAAACCTTGTAGATCTAGCGTCAAGAATTGAAATTAGGCGAAACAAAAGGAAAATTTGACTTTCTCGACAACTCTAGATCCAACAGTGAGGTCCTTTTCACACCAAAATGCGCCAAAAATTCTTCCACCTCCAAAATTTCAGAAAGAGCAAAGGGGATTCAAATCTGAAGCTTGCAACCCTTGTTGAAGAAAGAAAATCTGAAATCGAGAAGGGGTTTGCTGAATCCACACGTTGATACCATGTTAGAATTGTGAAACAAGCACAAAAGCACGAGCCACAGGATCAAAAAACAAACTAATACACCTTCCATGCAAGAGATCTGAAAACAATATGTGCAATATTCTTCAACAAGAAAAAGCTACAGAAGAGACTTTCAAGAAGATACAAAAGCTCTAGATAATATCCAAGAGATATTTACAATGAGGGTTGAGTGCTTATAAGAGCAAAGCCCTAAATGAGAAAGGGATCAGATCTTGACAAGTGTCAACATCACATGAGATGAGACATAATGATCTAATATTAACTCAATTATTAAAGCATAAGAGCACTCCTAAGTTTAGCTTAAGTGCAAAGAATAAATTAGACTAATAATCGATTAAAGATTAATTAATTATTAGCTAATGTATGATAACTCTAACAATGAGGGTTTCAAGTGGGTTTGTACCTGCTGTACTTGTTGATTCAGACCTATATCAGTCTGAAATTCATTTCCAGATTTTAAATATCTCTCTTGCAAGGTGATTTGGTGTGGTTTGAGAGCTGTTTAGGTGAAGATACATTAATTTTTGATCTTTTTGAAGAGTTGGAGGTGATTTGGTGAGTTCACTGGATCGCTGGTTGCTGTCCAGGTTTGTTGCAGCATTATTTCCAGTGTGTTGCAGACCTGTATGAGCAAGATATCTATCAGTCATTGAGGTATATTATTGTTATTTCCAAGCTAGGTGTGTTTCATGACTTGGGGTACCTCTGGGGATGTTTTCAACATTATTTTCTCATATCAGCACTTGTATCAGCATTGTAATCTTTATCAGTAGATTATTGCAGCAGTTATTCAATGTTAATGATGCTTATGGATTAATCCTATAACCCTTCGGAAGGTTATACCACTGAAGATTTATCTTTCTAAGCATTAACATTGTAACACTGGATGGTAGTATCGCCAGTGAGTGAATTTTGTTTATTGCTGATACTTAACCCCATTGGAAAAGTGCTTTGTCTGTAATCATGAAGAGCACACAATTATACTGAGAGGGTCGGTGGGGGGACGGGTAGCGGGGGGGTGAATCAGTATAATACAACTTTTAACTTTTCAAACTTAATCGCCATAGAAACTATGCAAGAATATGAAAATGAGAACAAGTTGACACCAAGATTTTACGTGGAGACCCTTACGGGAGAAAACCACAGTACAAATAATGTACTTTATATATTTATGCAAGTTTACAATGATTGTAGGCACCAACCTACTAGATCCACCAACCTCTATCCAGTTTTGTAGGCACCAACCTACAAGGAGCACCAACTCCCTCTTGCAAGGCACCGACCTTGACTAACTAGAGGCACCAACCTCTTATAATTGACTAAAAATCTGAATATAGAATGAGATCTTCACAACAGATCTCCTATTTCCTTCAATCCAACTCCTTCTTTGTGATGTATGTTGCCTCTTTAATGCTCACACAAGAGATGTATATTTCTGCTCTTCTACTCACATAATCATTCTCACACACTCACTTGTAAATCTGAAATGAGCCTCATATATATACACTGATCAAACCTTGCAAACTTTTGTGAAAGATTGTATCTTTTGATAATCTGTTTTGCACCACTTCAGATCTGCATCTTTTCAAAACATAAATTGTACCTCTTCAGATTTAAACAAATCTGAAGTTGTTTTAATGATCACTTTTTATAATCAAGTCTGAATAACATCGTGCTTTTTAAAAAAGTCAATCGCACTACTTCAAAAATTGTATTTCTTTAAAAATCTGAATCGTGTCTCTTTAGTAATCACACCTTTTTGGCATTCATGTGTTTAATAATCATTGCATCCCTTCATTTAAGAATTGCAGCATTTTTTTTTGACTTTGTCTTTGTTTCATTAATAAATCTGAAGGTTTAATTAGAATGTATTACTTCTTCAAATGAATCGCTTCTTTCACTAGCATATCATTTCATATTCAATGTTGTTAAATTTGTTTTAAGAATGAACCGAACTTTTTTTGGCAAAAGTTGTTTTACTTTATTAAATGGTGTTAGTGTTTCTTAGATAAGATCATATAACAGAAAGTACTTAAAATATTGCAACACATAAGATAATAAACACAGCAAGATACCCTGGGAAAACCCTCCTCTTGAGGGAGAAAAACCCAGCAAATAATCCTCTTATATAATATAGAACAAGAGCACAAATCTGCTTACAACTCAGGCCCAACAATGGCCAATAATAGATACAATGAAGTCGCACCTCTCCTAGATGCAAAAGATACAACTGAAAATGTTCTTCCTTGAAATCGGACTGCTGCTACTAATATGCAAACTTCTTCTCTAGATGTGAATATGCTTAATGAACTTGATTGTTGAAATGACAAGGAATGACCTTGTATTTATACAAATGAGGCACCTCCTCAATTAGGTCGGCTCCCTTGGGAGAATAATATAAATATTTTAATTACAATGTAAGTCGGCCCAATGAATAAACAAAACATGTGAACCATTATAGGGTCGGCCTTTTTATGTTTATCATACATTAGCAATATAAATTAAATAGCCGGAAGGCTATCATTTAATTTATGCTATCTCCTTGAAGTGTGTGCGATGGTAGTGCAGCCCTAAGCTGCTTATAACATCAACAAATTGCATCTTCTAATTAACATGCATTAACCTTTAATTACTTTCTAAAAGATATCGATAAAGATCTTTTAATTAATGTTCTTTTATCTTTCTAAAAGATATCGATAAGGTAGCTGTAATAACCCTTGGTTCTACCAATTGTGACCTCTGACTACAAAAAACTGTCTGCTGTAAATTGTTTTGTTTGTTTTGTGATTTGTTTTGTTTTTGCAGAATATATGTTTTTTTTTGTATTTTTTGAAATATAGCCAGGCATAAAGAAACTGAAGAAATATATAAATCACAAGTAAAAAAATATTGCAGCAAAGTAAATATCTTTCATTCAACTTATTTTCAAAGGCTTTTACAACAGTGCATACCCGAAATACAATAGATTGCAAAATACCAAAAATGAGCGTTGTTGGCCGCCATGGCTGCATCAAGTAGAAGGTTCGACCTGCTGAAAAATGTGAAAATATCTTCGTCGAACCCACGCCAAAGGCTTTATTGAAGTGGACGCCCAAGATAGTGAAAGAAACCCCTCAAAAGCATAGGCTTTCTAGCCTAGAAAGATCACACCTCCCTCCTCAGGTAGTACGGTTGCAAAGAGGATAAATGGTACGGCCTGGGGATTGTATTACCAACAATGAAATAAGCAACTCTTAGAGATATTCGCCTCCATACAGAAAATATAACTGAAAATCCCTAAGAAATGTTTCCAATCTGTACAAACTTGACTCCTGAATGAAGCCAATAGTAGAGCAACTTCAGTTGATATTCTCACAACCTCAGACTGTTGGTACACTAAAGGAGCTACGCTCTCCAATGCTGATACACTCAGGAAATTGCAGAAACCCTTGTCTTTGTTCTCCAAATGCCAAAGAGTTCACAAAATGAGTTTTGCAAATGCAAAAAAGATAGGTTCGATTTTCACTTGGCGGCTTATATACTCCTCATCAAGAAGTCGAACCCCTTTTTTCATTTTAACTATTTTAAAATGATCTCCATTTGCACTTTAGAAATAATAAAAATAATTGTCTAGGAATTGGCATCCTCATAAGTTATAAACTGGCCCCCTTTTATGTATCAACGACCCCTCAAGCATAAAGTGCAAAAATAACATTAAAATATAACATTTAAAATACTAATTATTATTAAAGTGACCTTTAATAATAATTAAACATCATAACTTAGGCAAAACACCTTATTTCTCCAATCCAACTGAAAATCGGGATCGACATTGCCAATAAACCCACATTCAAGCGCCCTGCTATAAATAGTAACCCCTGCCTAAATGATTTAGTATAAATAGTATGTAAAACTGAGCTCTGAATCCCTTGCGAGGGCCAAACCTGAAACTCTTTGAATTTCAGAGAAGAATGAAACCATCAATTGACCAAGTTTTTGCCACAAAGACCCTCTATCCAATCCCATTAGCCTATGAGGGTCGACTGATAGGCTAATCCCATTGAAATACTAAAGTCTAGCTAGGAGGGGACATTACAGTAGCAATCTATTTTTATTTCTTCTTTCATTCTCATAATTACATTGTTTAATCTGTTTTGTTCCTCTATTCCTCTAAATATGTTGCTTAATCTTTCATTCTGTGAATTTGTTCCTCTAAATTTGTTTTTATTTGTGGATCTCTAAGATAAGTTGTGCACAAGAATATGTTATCTTTAGTCATGCTTTACCTTGACATCAATGACAATATTTTCAACAATATGCTATCTTTCTAAGCATTAACATTGTAACACTAGATGGTAGTACTGCCAGTGAGTGAATTTTGTTTATTGTTGATACTTACCCCACTGAAAAAGTGGTTTATTTGTAATCACTCACCATTAAATAACTGGGTGAGTTTCTTATGTTTTGTTCACACTCACCATTGAATAATTGGAAGAGTTGTTCTCATTTTGTTTGTACTCGCTTACCATTGGAAAGTGGAAGAAGCTTGATTTTACATTCTCATTGAATAAGTGGATGTTTACTTTCAGCTGCTATATTTTAGTGAATTTGTAATCCTGAACATAGTATCCTCTCACCTTTCCCTTATCGGGAGCTAGGTGATCAAAAGTGTGAAGGAAGTTAATTACATCTCATTTCCAGTTTGCAATAATTAAAAAAAAATAAAAAATCTTGAAGACATGCCTCTTGACAAATGCATTCTATGATGGAAATGACCTCAAAAAGCGAGTGTCAAGTTTCAATTTCGAAGGCAAAAGCTTGTTGTTTTTGTAATGACTAACATCTTACAGTTAACGGAAAAATAACTTTCACACTTCTATTGAAAGGCAACTTAATAACTAACAATCTAGGGTTTTTTCCAAAATAAAGATAGCGAACTAAAAAGAGAATAACTGCTAGGGCATCATTAACTAACTCACAACTTTCATTGATTGATAAGAACTAGGGTTACCTTCTAGCATTATACTTTGAAAGAATCTCAAATTAAAGTAAATACATAAAATCTAATTCTTCAACTAACTTCTAAGTTTCATTTTCAGCTGAAAAGAACATCTAACTGAATTAACTGAAAACATCTACTGATCTATTCAAGCTAATTAACCATTCAAATATTATAGAGAGAGGGTTCCAGGAGTTTACAGTTAAGAAGCCGAAAACATATGAACTTGCCACTATCTTCATGGAAAAGGAGGATATCATCAGGGGCTTTACTGCCCAACCAAAGACCTACTGGTCTCCCGTGTTCCTTCAACTGAAGGAACCCGTCCCTTCTCGAGGGTAATCAACAAGGATCGTTTGTCATCATGTCTCTGAGCCTAGTGTCAAGGACCTATATCTCCTGATCGACCTTACTAAGGGTACCTCCCAACTAGAAAGGCCATTCTGATCAGTGGTATATCTGGTGCTTGATAGCTGACAGATGTTGAATCTAGCATCGTACCTTGGCCAAGGATTTTAATATCGCTGGCACTCCTGTGCCGATATCTCTAGCACCACTGTGCCGTCAGCACTCTCACCCTTGCTCAACATGATTACAATGTCTTAAGTTTTAAAAATTATCAAATTAGATTAGGTTTCTCTTCTTATTATATTTGGTTAGATGTTAACCAAAGTGAAAATGTATTATGAAGAATTCAGTTGAAGACAAACCAAGTCTTAATTCGATATAAAGTATTTCCAAAGGGGTTTCCAAGAAATTCAAGGAAGTATAAACATGTCTTATTTCGACTTAAGAGAAAAGAAGAACTCATGCTAAAGATTCCTCCAAGTTTATTCTGATTCCAAGATTTCAGCCAAATTAGTTCAGGATTTAATTACAATAAGACTTCTTAAATCTGAGTCAAAACTAGACCATAGCAGAGACCAGCAAAGTTCAGAGATTTCCATTCTCCTATCCAACAGGGAAAAACTAGAGTTCAATTTACTTCAAGGCCGGTGTAAAATAGGATATAAGAGTGTTGGAGAATTTTGCCTTCTGGTTGATAATGATTACAGGTCTAAACATGGACAAACGGTAAGAAAAGAAAGAACTGGGTTCCGAGCCAAAGACGCTACTGTTGGTTGAAAATTTTGTATACTTGAGAAAGCGTACAAAATTGTGGTTTCAGCCACAGTACGTGAGATAAACTCTCCTATTTTCAAAGGGAAGGCTCCCCCTTCACTTTCTATTTTACCAATTCAGAAATTAATTCTAGCTACAAATCTATTCTAAACCTGGGTGAAACTCTTGTCTTGTTCTCTTTTTCCAGAAAAGACAATTAACCTTTTCTCTTATTTCAAAAAAGAATCACAATTGAAAGCATAAATGATTAATGAAGTAAAGAAACAAGCAAAGTTTCCATGAAGGCACAAAGTCCTCCGTTGCTCCTCCGGGACGGGAAAACAAATCGAAAACTCAAAATCTTTGACAACTTACTCTCCTATCAACCTTTTTAGATGATTTTCTGGTAACCAAGTGCAGTATGTAGCAGCTCAAAGTCTAATTACATGACGCACTTTACATGCACAAACATAGAAAATAAAAGCAGCACAAAGTCTGCAAGTTAACCCCTTTTGCTTGAGCGTTCTACAATAGCTTCAAATGCGACAAACAACTCAAAGTCTGCAGTATCACATCTGAAAACCAATTTAAAACTCCAAACGCATTAAGCAGCTCAAAGTCTGCAAAGTTAAGCTTGAATCCCTCTTGTATAACACCACAAAACTCACAATCAATATGTAGAAAATGTCGTCACATAACACCTTGAATCAACACAAAGTTTGAAAGCAATTTGCCTCTTTTATTGATTGCAATCTGATTTACATCTAAGCTCAAAGTCTTAGAGTGCACATACAAACTAGCAGAGTTTTGTTGTATTGCCAAAAGATAGATATTACAATAGACCCCCTCAAGTATTTATAGGAGAGAGGCTTTGAGAAAAAGGTGGGAGGATCCCAACTAACTGTAATTGACTTATTCAACATTACAAGTCCTATTGCAATTTGAGTTGTAAGGTTTTACATGTAATTACATTTTACAACTTTGCAAGTGATATGATTACTTGCAATTACATTTTTCCATTTTACATGTAATTTGTCAAAACTAAATTACAAGTACATAATTGAAATTATTTCAAGTGTCCGAAGACACAACTTGAACTACATCATCCTTGATTGGGTCTTCATGTTGCTGTTTGGAAAACATTCTTCCATCTCTGTCTTGAAAGCATTCTATGCTCATCAAACATTCTTGTCACTTGTTCAACTCCTTGTGTGGCTTCGTCATGTTGTTGTTCTTTCTTTGTATCATTCTCCAGCCTTGGAATTTGCTTGAAAAATAAGGCCCATGCCTTATATTATTGATTTGGTAGGTCATGTGTGCAAACAGGAGTAACGAGAATGAGACAAAGGGGCTGCAAAAGTGAGGTCAAAACTCAATTTCGGGTTTTGGAAGGCTGATTGCAATTTTTAAGTGCAAGCTAGGAAAAATAAGAAGGCATTTTGCTTAAAATGGTCTAAACCTTGTAAATATGGGGTCAAAACTCAGTTTTTGGGCAAATAAAGTATGGGCTTTTAGTCAGTGTGATGCTAGGAAGACACTGGCAAAATTTGAAAATTTTGAAAATTAGGGTTTTTGAAATCTATTTTTACTCAAAACCCTAAAAAATAGGAACTTGTCAGAATTGGCTAAATTAATTTTGATTGGCTTATTTCACATCACGATCAGAGTGGTGAAGTCGGTTTCAGTTAAAAGTCAGTTTAAGGCTGGTGGGTAGTTTTCACTTTTTCAGGAGAAAAGTTAGGACCTTCGAGGTCATCAATGGCAGTTGGCCAGTACCAGGTATCAATATCTAAGCCTGAAACTCAAAAAAGAACGCTCTACGATGAAATATGTTGAAAAATATGCTTTTTGATGGAGGGGATTTTTCAGATTGGCAAAAATAGACCAAATCGGGTTTTTTAAGCCTTTCAACAACTTTTCTTTCGACAATTTGGAAAAAATAGGAACTTTTTGACACTTTCACAATTTTCATTTTGACAAAATAGGAACTTTTGTCTCATTTAGCAATTTTAGGAACTTTTTGAAGTTTTAGCAAAGTAGGAACTTTTCACAACTTGAGCAATTTTGCTTTATGACTTAAAATTTCCTATTTTTGCTGTGTTGTCTTAAAAACCCGAATTTGACCAAAAAGACAAGAAAAATGACTCAGAATTTTACAAAAACGGAAAGGGGAGTTGATGAAAGGATACCCAAAGGAACCATCAATTAAAATCCAAAGTTTTACAACCTTAACACCTCGTAAAATGTGCCCTAACACACAAAGATCCCTATTTGCAATGGTGATCAAAAATCCCGAAATTGGACAAAACAAAGGGAAAAACATGTCGAAATGTTCCCGAATTTCACACAAGGCAAAATAGGATGGATACCAATGGCTGCACAATTCAATTGGAGAATTTTGGTGCCTCGAAATGCATGCCATAGAGATTTATGAAGAAATTTTAGGCAAAATTTCATATGGGTTGTCCAATTTTGAGAATTCAAAATTGAGGACAATAGCTACGAAGAAGAACAATTCACTCCAATTCAAATTACAACCCAGCGGATCCTCAATTTTCTAGACAAGGTTAGATCCCAGCATGAATGGATTAAGGATTCCATATCATATCAGGTTCCACTACAGGGAATCAAGATTTCAATTTAACCCATAACCGACAGAGGGAAACATAATATAGTTTATTTGAAGATTTGACTTCAAGGTCGGTTTGCCCAGACCCCACGAGGGTTAAGGTTTGTATACAAAAGACTTAGTACAAGGAAACCCAGTTCGGATTCCATCACTCCAGTGACTACTATTCATTCATTATTAACTTAAGGAAAGAAAAGTAAATCGAGATAGTCTAAACACAGAGGAAATTACGATCCCAAGCTGGTGACACTAACCAGCTGGCAACAACAATATAATCTCCATATCTATTTATCGATAACAATATCAGTGAGGGTTATACTCGGTACTTGCTTGTGCGATTAAGTTGAAATTTGAAACAATGCTCTTTACTTCGAACTTCAAGTAAGCCAAGAGAGCAACGACGCTTTCAGACAAGGAAGAAAACCCAAGGCGCGAGACAAGATTTCGACTCCACTCCTCCGGATTGAAGATGTGTAAGGTCAAACTCCAACGCATTGCAAGCCAATGACTACAGAGGAAAAGAGTTTTTCTAAACGGAAGAATGAAGACTTAACATAGAGAGTGAAATGCAATATGAGAATAGATCTCCATCGAAACTTGCAATAGAGATTAAGAACGACAACCCATGAATTACTCGACCGACTCAAAGGATAACGAAAGAATCCAAGTTGAGAGAGAGAGACAAATGAAAATCTAATTTTCCTTTTTAAGAAAGCTCGAATTCCCCCGATGGTTTTCAAGAACTCTTCATCTACCCAATCTTGGGCATTTTCCCAAACATGGATGGTGAGTTGTGGAAAGTCCCGCCATAAGGATCCGACGTTTATTAAATTTCCAAATGTTAATTCGATATGCAATATTGATTGCTAAATATATTAACAAAATTGGTTCGCTCCACTTTCAATATTATAATATTTAATTATATTATTTATTAATCCATTGCCTCTTTTAAAATTATAAAAGGTACATATATATATATATATATTTGAATTGACTTAGAGGATAAATAAATAAATTAAATTGTTTATGGCCAAGTTACGACTTAGATACTTTGTAGCACACCGACTCGAGACAAGATGACAATTTCCGATCCTTCGTTAACCACTACCTCTCCTTGATGACATCTCCTTTTCCGTTGCGACGTCGTCAGTTCTGCATCCACTGACAGGTATTATGGTTAGAATGTTCACAACAGCTATAAAAATACGTATTTAAATATCGACACATAAATACATTCAATTTCAAGGGAACAAGGAATTCACTTGAAATAAATAGATCGTTAACTTACAGTTACGATAAAGGACTATCTATGCCATAGATTACATACTCTCCGATTACTCTCAGAGTAGCCGAGTAATCTCCAAAAAAATTGCATGCCGAGTAATTTCTGCTTTTACTCTCGGGCGGTATGCAGATGGATTTTCTCTCGTCAAATTATCGAGTAATCGCTAGTAGCTCGCAAAAAACCCACAAACTTGGCAAGTTTGTGTGTGTATAAATATGTTTGTGTGTGTATATGCATGCAAACTTGGCATCCTGCGTATGTTTATAGATATGTATGTGTGCACAATGCAGTCCTGAGTATACACATACATAAATATCCACACACATTTGCCGAGTTTTCCCTGAGTCAAAATTTTTGGGCTTGCCGAGTACTCTTCGATTCCGAGTATGTAAACTATGATCTATGCCATTCATAATTTCACATTCACATGAAATCAGTTACTTGCAACTAACTTTGCATCTGAAATACATAACCAAATTCATAGTCTCAATGTAAGGGATGTAACAGGTTTCATCTCCAAAGCAATCACAAAGATGAGAGAGTGTATGGGCACGCCAATGCAAAGGTCTCTATTTAGTAGGAGAAGAAAGCATACGTCAAGGAATTAAGTTGCACTTGCAATACTAAAGATAAGATTTCATAAATCTTAAAGTCTAGCGTCTTGTGCATGCCTAAGCTTAGGTGTGTGCCACATTAAAGAGCAAGAAAATTTGGAAAAATTGAAGCTAGAGTATAGGAATGCACCAATGTAAAGGAACTTGTTTTTGTTCAAAATTCAATCAAAAAGTAAATTTGTGCATCCAAGAGTGTCAATGCACTAATAGAGTGTAGGTGTGTTTGGGAAAGGAAGCTCTCAAAAATTTAAAACCCAATGTATAGGCACATGCTTGGACAATTGTGTGAACTAGTATAAAGAAGCTCACTTCAATCAAATTCTCCCTCAAGTACTTACGTGCTCTCCAATACAAATAATTTTTTTGACACTAAATGCACCAATTTGTTCCAAGTGTGCCTAGCTAAGGGGGATGTGCTTGTACAAGGCATCTTTGTTCAGACATGCATGAGGATCTAGTTGCTCTCTAGGATTTGTATCGGTGTATTTTAGTCGGGGAAGGATAAAAACCTTAGATACAATGCTCAAATCTGGAAGGAAATCTACAGTAGGGAAAATTCTGAAAGCATCAACACTATTCAAAGTTTTTGTCAAGAGTTACTCGTGTCAAATGATTTTTAAAAATGAATTAGAAGGCATTTGCAAAGTTTTAAGTCCAATGAGTTCCATAGATAATTTGATCAAAAGATCTGATTGAAGAAATCTAGATATAGTTAAATATTAGGGATCTTGATATTGAGCAAAAAATAGGCTAAAGGATTGCAAATTGTAATAATTTTAATTGTTAGTTCAATTGATAGTCACAAGTTACAATATTAGAATTAGTGGAGAAAATAAGTTGTAATAAAGCTTGCACATGCAAGTTGTCCTAGCTAGAGTAGAATTTTAGTCAGTTTATTTCATTTATTTCCATGCAACTTTGTAAATACTATAAATAAGTGCCATTTTGCACTTGGTTTTGTTCAATGGTATTTTTCATGCTTGCATATTGCTAAAATCATTATTCAATGTTATTCAGTTGTTCCACTCAATTTGAAACTTGATTGCAGTATATGAAACTCTTTTATTGTCTTCTATTTCTATGTCAAAATTGAAATCGAAAATAGTAATTTTCGACCAAATCACAAATTGTCTTGTTGAAGTCAAAAAATGTATTTTAAAACCTTGTAGCTTGTCCATCAATTTTAATTTATTAATTTAAAGTTGATAATTTGAAAAATAAAAATTATTGTTAATAATATTAATTTATAATTGACAATTTATTATTATTATTATTGTTAAAAAATAAAAATCATGAAATAGAAAATATATTTTAATAATATTAATATTAAATTCATAATTTATTATTGATTAATGATTATTATTTTAAAAATAAAAAATAAAAAAGTAAAAAAAGAGACTTAGATTTACATTAAAGCTTTTGTTATATTTAAAAAGTGCATAGAAGAGAGGAAAATCACAGCCAAAGCCGAGGCACCTTATATGAACATGTTGGCGTTTCAAATTGCACCTCTGGAATGCGTTTTGGAAACGGACAGCTATGTGTAGTAAACTGCTCTTCAAATTAGGAGCCTGGGAAACCCCCTCTTTTGCTGAGTTGCATAAAGAAAGTAAACCAAACTAATTTTGCCTATCTTTTTGGTTCAGCTACGAGAACACAAGGCTATAGAACTCTAGATGTTGCAGCTAAGGTTTTCCCTTAAATGAAACTTAACAACTACAACTTAACTTATGCTATTGACGTTTCTAGCCTCTCAAGTAAACGTAGAGCAAGAGAGTTAGAAATGAACGAGATTGATTTTCTGACAAAGATACTTAAATAAACTTTCTTCAACATACATCCACTGAATTTCAATGTAAACTGAAAAAGAGATCATAAAAGCATTACACAATGAACAAAAATATGAGACTTTATATTAAGGCAGTAAAGCACGCTCATGACTTTATTTACTCAAACTTTTGGCTCAAGATTACAATTCTGGGACAGCAAGTTGTGGCAAAATACACGCAACATGCGATCAAACCAGATTATCACTTGACACAAGACACATGTAGTGAACAAGAACTTGCAGCTAAAAGAGGCATGCAAACTTGCCCTTAACACAAAGTGAACTGACTCTAATCGATAACAAACATGAAGGCATAGGCTTAACAATTTTGTTATCACAAGCACAGTTAAACTAAAATGAGCAAACACTACTCTTATTTATAATTAAGCAGAGGAGTAGGGAACCCTAAAATCTCCTTGCTTTTACAACTACTACTTGCCAACATGCAAGCTTTATTTCTAATCCTATAAAAGATAAAACATCTAAAAACCTATGAAAACCTAAAAACAAGGAAAGTGCCAACTATTACATCTTGATTTCCTTCTTCTTCAAAGAATGGATACGAATTGAGACAAGAATAGAAAGAAAGCATGAGATAAGAACGGAAAGAAAGCTTGGAGAAAGCTTCTAGAAGATTGTCGCTTTAAATCTCTCTCACACCCGCCAAAAAGCGGGAAATTGCCTCTCTATCAGGAGTGTTGATACTATCTATAGCCATATTCTTCTTTTCTAAGATCTCCTCCCTTTTTGCAATCAAACTTAGAGAATCTTTGACATCTTCAGCTTCTTTATGAGTTCTATTCTTGAAAAACATCGCTGCCCCAAAAGATGACTCACTAATTGATAACTTGGTGGCTCTGCAACTTTATGCTTTCGACACTTCTCTTGATTCTCCCACGAAAGAGTTTTGCACAACTTTTTGTGACATTTGTCCTTTCGCTCATACCACTCACTCTGCACGTTCTTCAACTGAGATGATGACGTTTTATGTCCATGATGGTACTGAAAAACACTTTCCAACATCATTCGATAATTATGATACAACACTTGTTTGGCTCTGAATTCGATGGGAGAGTACTTCATGCTGAAAAACTTGAAGATTGACTGAAAACTTGACTATGCTCAGACAAATTTTGTAGAACTTTCTATTTTTAGCTCGCTGATTTTCTTCACCAAACGGATGAATTTTTTGGATTTTTTTTTTGAGATATGGGTTTTGTTTAGAATTTCGTTACAAGAAAACCCAGATCGTCCGTTTTTTAAAATTCTGAGTGTAGACTGAAAAAGCAGCAAACCCTAATTTTCTCCGAAAAAGTAGAAAAGGCTGGCATCTGGGTATTGTTCAGAGACAGATTCTGGATGAACCCATTTGGTTAGATTTTGAAAATCTCGAAGTTTCACTGAAAAAGCAGCCACTTGAAGTTTCACTAAAAAAGCTGTGATATGGGTTTTGTCCAAAAGAATATTTGAGATAGACCCAGAAGATTGGAAGTTGTAAATTTTGAAGTTTTCTCTGACACACAAAATAAAAAGTAGCTGCTGCAACCTTGACAAAATTCCCCAAAAATTATCTAGAAGATAGAACCAGTATAAACCAGCTTGCTGAAAATTGAAAACAATGGCCTCCTTCAAAAATTTGATGTTCTAGATGAAGAAGTATGTAAAAAAAGCCTTCTTTGAGTGCTGATCTGAAAATTTATGAAAAACCAGCAAGTTTATGTTCTTGAATTTTGAAAAATAAAGGTTTGAAGTTGCTGCTCTATATCTCCTTGAAGCCACCTGCAAGAAAATATGAAAAATAAAACACAAAGGTGCATTTAAATAAGTTTAGTCTTGAGAAACAGCCTTCAAAACCCTAATTCTTGAAACCCTAATTTTAGTTCATGCAATGAACCTAGGTGGTTTCCTTCTTTTCTTTCAAGACTTTGAAATTTTCAAAAATTTCACTAAGGCTTGCAAGTTGGGCGCCCTTCTTGAGTTGAGGCGCCCATTCTCTCCAGACTTAACCAATTTTTCATCATTTTCAACTTCTCCTCAATTTTCCACCCTAGTTTGATCCTGTCTCCTGGCTTCCAGATTGATCCGACGGACGAGCTAAACGTTTCATCACAGAACTTGATCAAATCTGACGACATTGATCTTGGAGACATCTTCTGACAAAAAGATCGTTTGACCCTTCAAATTGTTAGGTGCCTATCTCCTCTAGGGGCACCCACTTTCTCCAACGTTAGCCATTTTTATGATCTTCAAACTTTGCTCGTCTTCTGACCTTAAGATGAATTCATGATTCCGGGCGTTGTATTGATCAGATTGATTGTCTGACGGAGTCACCAGATAGCTAGGAAGATTTTGGAAGGGGTCTCCTGGATACTTCATCTCCAAAAACTGACATCTGATGCCTCAAAACCCTAGGCGCCCTTCTTAGCTGGAGGCACCTAACTTCTCTAGAGTTAGTGAAATTTTGGAGTTTTTCACTATTGCTTTCGTCTTTTGTCATTTTACTCACTTTTCTCCTCTGTTCAGCCTTCGATATCTGATGACTACCAACTCCGATGGACGTACTGATGATTGCGTTGGAAAGCTTGATCAAGTCTGATGAAGTCATGTTGGAGGTGCTTTCAGCAAATTCATTCATCTGACACCTCAAAATCTTGGGCGCCCTTCTCCTTCTAGGGTGCCCACTTTCTCTAGACTTAGCCATTTTATCTGTTTTTCACCTTCAGAGTTTTTAAACACCTCTTGTCATGGCTCTTGTTTGATATGGATTTGCCAGCGGCTAAATGATTTGATGAGCTGACGAAGTCATCTGTTGCGAAGTTAACAGGAAACTGAATGGCATTGCCTAGGAGAGTGAACTCTTGACTCCATCTAATCCTCCAAAAAGGTGGGCGCCCTTCTTCTCCAGGGGCGCCCAAACTGAGCAGAGTTAGAAACTTTTTTTGCAATTTTGAAAATCCTTTCTCGTTTCACGTGCCTCCCTTGTCGTTGATTTCTAAGGCATGGAAGTATGGGTGCCCAAGCTGGGTAGGGGCACCTATCTTCACTAGCATTAGTCAAATTTTTGCATTTTTCAACTTTTTTAGCTTCCTTTCTCCGTTTTTAGTGCACGTTCATTGTTGATAGCTTCTATTTGATGCTTGAACATCTGATTTCAACACCTTGCAGCCGACTGACCTCCATTGATAACCTTGATTCTCTAGAAGAAGCTTTTGAAAGAGCAAAATAGACCCACTAGGGCAAAACTGATCTTTTCGTGATTTTGATTGCACCAGCCTGATGAGGAAGTATTTTAAGCCAATCAAAATTAGTCTTAACCCTAGAATCCCAACTTTCTATTTTTAAAAAAATTTGCTTGTATTTGTTTCTTGAAAAACCCAGAAAAACTCAGAAAAAGTTTCTATTTTTAGAAAACTGCTAAAAATAGATTTTTTCCTAAAATTTACGGTTGAAAAACTGAAATCTGGGTTTTGTTGATTTGGACGTTCTGAACTGACCCATATTGTCAGATTTTGAAAATTTCAAGTTATTGACCCCCATGCAAGACATACAAACCTCAATTTTGACAAGATTTTAACTCATTTCTTCAAAATGTCTAAGTGTAGCAAATTTTTTAATTGGGGGTACAACAGAACATAAGACAAAAAAAAGTTGTAGGAAAGCTCTATAAAGTGCACCTAAAGAAGGCACACTTTCTACATCTCTTTATAATTGAAAAAAGTGCTCTCAACATTAAAAAGTTGCACTTGCTTTGTGGGTGCATATTTTATATTTTATCTGCAATTTATTAAAAGTGCATTCTTGGTAACAAGGCTCTCTTATATATTTTCAGAGTTACCATAATGTGGAAAGAAAACCAGTAATCTCTTTGTCAATTTCTTCAAAATTCTATCAGCCACTCCAATTTTAAAGGGAGATCAATTGCTATTTATAGCTTGGTGTTGGCTAAATTATTAGATTGTCTAGTTCATCATGTGAGAGGTGTGAGCATTGAAAGGTAAATTGTAATGATTTTAATCACCAGTTCAATTGATAGTTGCAAGTTGCAATATTAGAATAAGTGGATAGGATAATTTGTTATAAAGTTTACACATCATGCAAGTTATTATAACTGGAATAGAAGTTCAGTCAATTTATTTTATTTATCTTCTGCAACTTTGTAAATAGTATAAATAAGTGCCATCTTACACTTAATTTGATCAATGGCAATTCTCATTACTATACATTGCTGAAATTGTTTTTCAATGTTATTGTCAATTTAGAATTTTTTATTCATTCAATGCAATTTAGTATGCCTACTTTTCTACGAAGTTACTATTGAAGTGTTTTATCTTATGTGTTAGTGTATCTTTATGAATTAAATGTTTCTGAAATAGTTATTGAAAACTTTGTATTGTAGTACATGTTAGGTTGGTCTCCTATAGCTTTCAATGCAACGGATTTGTTTAGTTTATGACATTAGGTGTCATTTAATCCTTATGTGTACTTGCTTTGTCTAGCCTCTACATTTTGCTAAATTCATATCCTTTTGACAATTTCATATTCTATTGTGGAGTTCGGGTATTTTTCTCAAGTTGAAAACCTTGGATGAAAACCCTAAGGGAAAATTGGTTTTGGCGAAGGATTTCTTCCTAGCCAATATCGAGTGTATTCACTAAGGATTCACCAATGTGCAAAATGAATGAAGATTTCAGAGAATTGTGTGAGAAGTAAAGATGATCTCTAGATTGTGTTTGGCTTAAATTGTAATTGAAGATTTCAATTTTAAGGGTCACATAGAGTCGTGCAGGTAACAATAGTGCAAGTTTAAACTAGCATAACTCATAGTGGACGTGGAATGGGAGCTGTAGCATGTAGAAGGGCATTTATTTGAAGTCGGGTTAAGAAATTTGGCAAAAATCTATTGAAGTCTGTTACACCAAACATATTTGCAAGGCGAAATAAGAGGCATGAAATAGAGTAGAGATTGTATATAGGTTGTGGCTGCCTCATAAGGGTGTTTAATGCCTATTGCCGCCCTTGTTTCAACAATACTTTTTTTCTGTAGCCATTTCCTAAGGCTTAAAAACCCATTACCAAGCATATTTAGTGGCGCTCAACCATTTCCCAGTTTAGTGTTATGAATTTATCATGAAGTCGGGGCTGTGGAAGGGCATACATAGGTCGTGGTAGTATATTTTACTTCATATTTGGACACTGCAGCAAGTGGTTTGGCACCAATCAATCCAAGCATCGTAATAATTGACAAGGTGGTAAGTTGTTGTATTAAGGGTTAGTAAAAAAATTATTTCATGAATTTGTTATATTCACTAGCTAGATACTCTTTCAAATCTGCTATTATTTGTAAAAAATGAAGTAAAAATTAAATCTATGTACTTGTTGCACTTTAGTGCTGTGAAATTCCTTGTACTTTGTAAATGTTAAAACATTGTTTCAATTACATTTTTCTAAGAAATTCTTGCAAGAAATTGTGTTATATTTTTCAATGCAAAAATTTGTATGTTGGATTGACAAACAATCGTAAAAACACAAAGAAAAATTAGATTGGATTCCATTACACAATCCACCACATTCTCTACAAACTTCTCCACAAATGAATGTACTATAACATCTTCATGTGCTACACTCAATACTACACATGCCGATGTGAGAGATGATATATGCTCATCTCGGTGTTGGTTTATGTTATCATGGAATCCCAAATTAGTGGGTGAAGTATCCCAACAAGAAATTTAATGAATGGTATGGAACACCTATCCTTCTAGATATGATTTGGCTATGGTCTTCCTTCATCCTTGTTTTATCATATTATGGTCACTAGCATAGTGTGGTTGATGTTTTATGTACCAACATAGTTAGTTTGGTTGTCTTCTTTTAAGTTGTGGTCTTTGGTAACTTTGATAAAACATTTTGTAACATGTGTTACATAGATAGAGAGAGAGAATAACAACTAGATCACATGTTTCAGTCACCATTTTATAGATATTGTTATAGCATCTTTCATTTCCATAAGTTCATGGATACTAACAAAAAAGGAAATATACTCTTGAAAAACTCTTGATATCATTGGCTTCTCATGCTTGTGCTTTAAATATATTAGTATATGGTTGATAATAAATCTGTAGTTATTATATATAAAAACTTAATGCCATCACCTAAACAAAGAATTGATTTGAATAGAACTCCTTGTTATTGGTTAATTGCCCTTGCTTATACTTAAAATAACCCATTTATTATTTTTTTAGCATCAATAATGTATTGTTCAATTCGATATCATTTTTCAGATACATTTCCTTTAAATGATTTATTGCATGTCTCTTTGACTATTATTTTGGGTTCTTATAGGTTACTCTAATTGGTTATGTAACTACCTATATTAATTTCATTGAGTAACTTGGCAGCCACTATCAAATGCTCGCCAATGTAGCCACAAGGACATTTGCGATATTCTTCAAGCGAGAGGAGGGCTGGAACTAGTACATATCATTTACTTTCACTTCCCTTCAAATACAATGCTTGAACCATAAGATATAAAGGGATTATTTATTTTGAATGAAATATTAATTTATATTGAGATCCATTTTTTCCTTGAGGTATATTGGTTAAAGAAATATTAATTACAAGCTAGTATATAATAGGGATAGAATAAGTTATTGATGGATTACAAATATCTTCTTATGATACAATACATGTGACAATACTTGATGCTTTATAGGATTACATCTATCTTATATTAAGTATTAGCCTATGTTTGTGATGTTTCTTTTGTAGGCAACTATTTCTATTATTGATTATATTGTGCTTTGTATTTTGGATGTGGTTGGCAATTGTCTCTTTTGTAGGCATTAATAAG
The DNA here is from genome assembly GCA_007115665.2 of Sequoiadendron giganteum. Classification (NCBI taxonomy): domain Eukaryota; kingdom Viridiplantae; phylum Streptophyta; class Pinopsida; order Cupressales; family Cupressaceae; genus Sequoiadendron; species Sequoiadendron giganteum. The sequence goes on along the minus strand of CM021101.1, from coordinate 179,483,009 downwards.
TCATCAATGAGAGCTTTCTTAGGTCATAAGCATTAGTTAGATGCATAATTACTGGATGTTTATCAAATTGGGAGATAGTTCTTCAATTTGACCTTGTACTCCCCTTACATATTGTACTCCTCTATTTTCCCTTTGCTCTAGAATATTTTAGATGGATTAACATGTGCTTTTGTATTACTTTGCTTCTTGGAGTGTTATGTGATAGTTTAAATTACCCAATGTTTGATTTTGAACCCATCTTTAGGGGAGAATTGGTTGAACATCAACTCCAAGAATAATGAAAATAACCTTCTTCCATATTTACACATTTATACACAAGATTGTTGAAGTTAGCTCTTCATCTTTTTAAATATACACTCAACAAAGTACATCGAAAAAAGGTTGTAGAAATATTGTATTTAGCATTACTACAAAGATTTCATCTTTGAACTCCATTCTTTTTTATTACGTTGATAATGTGTCTCCATGAGCCACTTGGGAAAGCCCATCATCCTTGTTAAATTTATTTATACGTTTGCCTATCTCGTTCATCTCTCTAATCCTTTGTTTATTGTATTGCCCATGCTTGGAATGACCATAGTTTTGTTAAGGCCCCCAAAAGGGCTATAATTTTTTCTCTTGCTAAATCATTAATTTTCTAGATATCTAGGATTTTGAGTCATGATAAATGGTATGACAGCTTTGTTAACTAGGAAATGAAAACTGATTAGTTAATCTAATTAACAAGGAGATTTATTAGCATTTTAATTTGCACTTTTTAGTGCAACATAAAATGGAACAGATGTGTGGTAAAACCATTCTTTGATTTAGAAGGGAAACTTATTTTAAATTAAAAACTAACTTAAACTACACAATATGTACTTTCTTATTTATAATCTATCCAATGTTTTCTAGGGCAATTTTGAGTATGCAATACAAACAAATTAGATAGCACCTATATTTTTTCTTTAATAATCTAGAGCACAATGTAATGTCCCTTTTTTTAGGGTTTCCTTATTTGGCAGTTGGTGCTATCTTTTGGGATTTGTCTACATATTCAAAGTATATTGATGTCGCTAGAGAGCTTCTAGTTTTTTTTGGGTTTTTCTAGTGGTGATGGCTATTTTTAGTAATTTACTATCTTCAGTAACTTACTATTTTTAGTAAGTTCCAGTTGAGCTTCATTTGGGCCAGTTTGGTGTTTTGGCTCACTTACTAATTTTAGTAAGTGTTATATTTAGTAACTAGTCTCGACTCCTATTCAATAGCTTTGTGCAGAGTTTCCTTTTTTGGCAGGGGTGAGTTCTCTCAATGGTCAGAGTTATTGTTTGTCAATTTGTCACTTAAGTTAATAATTATGCTATTTTAATTAAGTGAGAATGAGCATGGGTTATAAAAGACCCCTTGGCCTAGTAGAGCAACATTTTTTTTAAACAGGGGACAATGTATTTCATGGTGGATGCCTAGAAAGAAGGTTAATTTCATAATTTTAAGGCTTATTATTTTCCCCCAAAAGTGGACACCCTTTTGGGAAATATTTCATGTTATTTTTTAAAATGTTAAAGTGAAATGTTGGAGAGCAAGCTTGGCATGGGGTTTTGGAGGGAAAAGTGTTTTCAAAATGAGGTTTCCCTAATTCTTCCCTCTTCTTCTATTTAATCACTTTTTGAGCTCTCATTTGCATATGTGAACTTTGGCAACTTAAGGAGACTCTACTGGATTTTCTCTAGGATTCGTATACTACTCAATGAGGACGAAAACCCTCATCTCTAGTTGTTGGTTTTTGTGGTGAGAGATCCACCTATCTAGTTGGGTGTTTCCACACAGGAAACACACTGATTTTCATGGAGTTTTGGGTTTTCCAGGATTTTAGTAATAATGAAAATATTTAAGGTATTTTAATATGAAAATGTGGGAATGTTAGTACTGATTTGATGCTTTCTTGGAGTGTGTTTTTGGAGGTTTCTGAAGGAGTTTGAAACCTGGCAGTACCTCTGCAGGGCAGGCCGTACCCCTCCTTTTGGCATGAATTGATCAATGGAATGAAGTTGTGCTTTTGGGTTTTTTCCACTGACTTGCTTATGCTAGGTGATCCTATTATAGGAGATTGCAAGAGATTAAAATATGGGAGTTATTTTCTAGAACCAAATCGCCCCTAAATAGGTTGTATAGCTATAGGAGGAGACAATTGGGAGTTGGGTTGGATTTAAGGCTTTGGCTTAAGGCTGCAATCATCCCTAAGAAGGCGTCTAAACTTGTAGAAGAGATTCCAGGTGATTGATATCAGTTTAAAGTGCACAAAAATTTAAAAGGAATTAATTGCCAAATCGCCCTTGTATATTTCTAGCCCCTGTGAACAGCTACAACATGTCTGTGATGAATATGATTGTTCAAAATGGGGTGTGAGCTGATGATTAATGCCTAAATTCCAGGTTTGGGAAGTGAAGGGTTATAGGGAGTTTTTTGGGGAGAATTTTGAAGCCTATTGGCTACAATTGGGTGACTTTGGAGAACTTCTGATGAAGTTTCAGACCTTATAAGTGACTGTCACCACTCAAATTATGCACAACAGGACTGTTATGGCCTCAAAAGCAAATCACCTTGGGGTATTTACATTCCTTGTAATGTTTGTTATGGAAATGGTTTCTAAAGTGCCTCTATGGTTGTTCTTGGTAATTGAAGTTGTAATAGCAGTATTTGAAAGAATAAAATCCTCATATTTACTTGCAGTAGCTAAAGCCTTTTATGTTAGTCTTTCAATATTCATGTTTATACCATTTTGCATATCATATGTCCTTGCATGATTTGTTGGAAACTAATTGGGAAAAAAAAAAAAGGGGCATACATTACACATAGGGAAATTTAGCACATCATCACTGGATAAAAGATTGTTTGGCTTATTTAATTGAAGGAAATCCCTATAGCAACACACTTGCATTTTTCAACTAAATATAGAGACTAAACAATACAAATACACATTCAAATTGAATAGACTAATACATAAAAACATGATTGCTTTGGTAAAGTAAATGAAGGACTTAGTACAAAGTCATGATATCCAAATTTGAAAAAACTTATAATACAAAGCTTGCAAATTTGGTAGAAGCTATAAATATACTGTTGAAACAGTTTTTCATTGATGTCAAAGTTAAGCATATGAAGTCTCAGGATTATAGCATAAAATGCTAAGTCAGAATTTATGTCTTATGCCAAGTCTAAGTGTCGCTTATTGGTTTTGAATGCCAGCATATGTGCCACATCAGGTTTGCGATGGTCGGTTTGGTTGTAAGAATATTTTGGTTGAAAGAATATTATTATGTTTTTAAGAAGGTATCCAGTCTTGGTTGGCTGCTTGCTCTTAATTCCTGGCAGCTCAATTTTTGGTTTGAAACTTATTTTTGTATTTAGAATAGTTTACAAAATTGATCATATCAATCAGAATTTCAAAGTTACATCATCGTCCAGTATTGGATTGGAGTTCTAAGATATATGAAAATATATTGTAAGCTATGCCACGTAGGGCAATTTCACTTTGTTTTAAATGCTTTACATCATCAAAAAAATCAAAAGTCTTTACATATTTATTATCAGTCCTTTTTCAATTTGATTTTCACTTCTGCACTCTTCAGTGCAGCATTACTATCTTCTTTTATAAATTATTTCAGGCCTGGTTTGCAAAATAGCCACTGGTTCGGTTGGATCAACTCCTCTTTATTTACCTCCACTTTACCATTTTTCATCTGCTTCTAGAATTTTTCCTTTGAGACCTCAAGAGTGATGGAGACCCGCATATAAACATTATGTGATGTGATTCTTCTATTGGACTCAGTAAGTGCCCTCCTAGTGCCTTGATATTTTTCTACATTTCTAGATTTCCATAAGTGCGAAAGAATTTCAGTAGTTAAGATCAACCAGAAGATATTAAGAGCCTTTCCTAATTTATCAAATTTTCCCAAAATTATTTCTTTTATCCTCTTTTCTTTTCTTTCCCCCCATCCAAACAAATCAATTTGAAATAATTTCCATACTTCCTTTGCATAAAAGCAGTCAAAAACAATGAGAAACTGTTTCATATTTTTTACATAGTTCACACACGATGGGATTACCGTTCGGGTCAAAGCTTGGCAGCTTATGCAACAACATCATCCATTTGAAGGCTGCTTTTTTGGTTCAAGTATATTATCCCATATGCCAGTAAAGGTCTTATACCACTGCTTCTGATTAAGATTAAGATTTCAATTTTTATTAAGATGATCATTTAGATTAGGGGGTTTATCCACAGCTTTATAAATTTCTTTTACCTTAGGGAAAGTTATTTCTTTATCTTTCAGCCACATTAACTCTTGACTTTCATTAGGATTACAAGGAAGAAAATTATTTAAGTTAAAGTTATGGTTTTTTAACCTTTCATAGGTGCTTTTATGAGTTTGGGGGAGATTGAATTCTTGCTTTAGGAGCTCCCAGCTAACAAGAGAATCATTCTCAATAATGTTACTGAACAATGAAATCCCTTTTTTATTCCAATCTTTAGCCAAACACCCTTGAAGGAGTGCTAGCGGTTTATTATTGTGGTAGATATTCCACCAAATGGATCTATTAAGGAGGTTCTTATTCAATTCTATGTTAATTGGGAATTTAGAGAGCACATTCTCTTTGCATAACTCCTAGGCTTTCCACAATATTTTAAATACATTTGATCCCACCGAGGAGATTGGAAACTTGCCAAACAGAAGGTCACAGATTGGCAGATCCTTCCAAGACATTGAAATTCTTGGTACCACATTTTTGATATTGTGTAATATTTCCCCTTAATTTTTTTGAATTTTAACACAATGAAACCAGCATCAAACCACTAATTAGCATTAGCACCAAAACCAAACCAGCTTGTAAATAACCCTCACCACTCATGTTCACCAAGATCTCAGTGTGGGCGAAGTGATAGCATATAGTTCGGGGATCGTTAGCAACAAAACTGAATTGAAAGTACATTCATCTGCTAATAGCAGGCATCCGCAAGGAAGTGGGGATACTCCACTTATTCAGTAGGAGAGATTATTACAAATTGAAAGGCGGCAAGCCAACCATGAATCCTCACTTTCACTTATTTAGCGGGGGGAATTTATTCCACACTACATAAAAAGATAATTATTTTAAAACTCAACCACTTCTTCGTGAGAGTGTAAACAAAATGTAAACTTACAACAATAATAAAATAACAGTTGTTAGTACTACTAACTAGCTTTACAATTAATGTTTCCAGCTGCAAAACTCAAAGATAAGCTTCCAAAATTATCCAATGGTTAGAGTAATGATCCTCTAACTCTTACAATACAAAATTGATATGAAATATGACCTCAATCAGCAAGTTTTCAATTTTTTACAAGTCTAGAAACAACATTTATAGAAAAACTAGACCAGCAATAGCAAAACTCATTGAAAAGGACGTAGCTTCTCTGAAACAGCTCGGAATGCTCCCAAACCATAGCCAAATGATATCTAGGAGCCAAGCATCCGATTCCCAAGGAGAAATCGAGCCAGAAACAACAAAGAACAGAAGGCACAAATTCCAAGGCAGCAAACAAGAAGTACGGCCCAAGAGAAGGTCAACCTCTTCTAGAAAAATCCACACTCCAAAATAAAATATGAAACTTCTCACAAGTAGTCGCCCTTCACAGTCAAATAGCATGAGAAAATACCCAGAACGAGAATAAAATCCATGACGAAGCTATCAATGAAAATTCGCTTCAACCATGTATAAAACAACTAGTAGATAACAAGCTTTACAGCAAAAACTTGTCCAACACCAATTGAGCAGTATCATGACTTACTATAAATAGTAAGTGTTTCCAAATATTTTCTAAGCACAAAC